>OY740790.1:60264838-60924600 GCA_963514005.1 Raja brachyura
TGAAAATGGATGAAAGTCGATGAACATTTAGTTTAACAGATCTTACTCTACTTTTCAATCATCACATTTATCTTTTGGGCTTTTTCTTCTCTTCTTGATACCATTTGACTTGGAAGTATGAGCGATTGCAAATAAAATGAATGTGGCTCCAGCACATTCTTTAAGCCACTTAACATGCAAATCTAGTGTGAAGATGATTTCATCCTATAAAATGCCAGCATTTGGCAGATACAAAGATAAATAATCCTATATTATGGCAACTGTATGCTTTATCAAACATATGCAAATCAGTACTAATTAGCACTAATTAAGGTTTTTTTTCTATATCCCTGGAAAACTGTCTAAATGTTATGCAATCCAGTTAGCACACTGATTACCCTAATTGTTTTATATTGCCTGATTCTTAATTAAAATATGTAAATTATGGTTAATTGGTAAATAGTCAGAGAGTTAGGTTCAGGTTTGTCTCATCAGAAAAGAAACACTGGGTTAATGCACTTGATTGGTAGTAGTGGATTGTTCAGCAAAAATTAATAAGCAACATTGGTAAAGTATTTTTTATAAATTACTCCTTGTATGATCTAATTAACGGCAAGAAACAGTATGTGAACATCAAACCTCTGTCCAATGGTCATAGAGTCATAGAGTGATACGGAGTGGAGACAGGCCCTTCGGCCCAACTCGCCCATACCAGCCAACAATGTCCCAGTTACCCTAGTCCCCCTATGGCCTGTACTTGGTCCATATCCCTCCAAACCTGTCCTATACATGTACAACTGTTTTTTAAAAGATGGTATAGTCCCAGCCTGAACTACCTCCTCTGGCAGCTTGTTCCATAGACCCACCACCCTCTGTGTGAAAAAGTTACCCCTCGGATTCCTATTAAATCTTTTCCCCTTCACCTTGAACCTATGTCCTCTGGTCCTCAATTCCCCTACTCTGGGTAAAAGACTCTGTGCATCTTCCCGATCTATTCCTCTCATGATTTTGTCCATCAAACCTTTTCTATTTACTGTCATCTACAGCGTCATCCTCACTAGGCAACTTGCCCTTCTCCATGTGTAGGAAAGAACTGAAGATGCTGGTTTAAATCGAATGTAGACACAAAATGCTGGAGTAACTCAGCGGGACCAGCAGCATCTCTGAAGAGAAGTCCAGTCTGAAGAAGGGTCTCGACCTGAAACATCACCCATTCCTTCTCTCCAGAGATGCTGCTGGTCCCGCTGAGTTACTCCAGCATTTTGTGTCTACCTTCGATTTAAACCAGCATCTTCAGTTCTTCACTTGCCACTCTCCATTGCCCTTCCACCGGCTGTGTAGTCGCCTTCAGAGATAAAATCAGGGACAACATTTTGACGTTTTCTTTATGTCACTGAAACAACTTATTGGAGACCAATGTGACTATGGGATGCATTCCCATAAAGGCATCTATTTACCAAATATAGATACGGTATTAATATTCTGTTTTTATTTCTCTAACTTCAATTAACCCTTGCATCCCCTCTCTCTCTCTCTCTGTCCCTACTCCACACAAGTCTTGTGGAGTCTCATTGTCTGTAACTCGTTTTCACTTCGCCCACAGCTAACAATGGCCTGTTTCCTTTTATCATGATTACTTTTTTGCATTTCTTTCAATCATTTGTTATGTCTCTCTAAATCACCGTCTATATCTCTCGTTTCCCTTTCCCCAGACTCTCAGTCTGAAGAAGAATCTCGATTTGAAACGTCACATATTCCTTTTCTCCAGAAATGTTGTCCGACCCGCTGAGTTACTCCAGCTTTTTGTGTCCAACTGCCCTTTGCAACAAAGTTGTACCAACAGGAATTCTGTGAGACCCTCTCTCACTGCTCCCTCTCTGTAATTCTTGCTGTTCCCCTGATCTTTGACCATGTTCCGACCCAGACTCGCTACCATAGCAAGGTGTGTTCCCTCAATGCTTGCCTGCAATGCCATCTTGTGCCACACGGCTTCCAGTTCCGTTTCCATGGCTCCAAGTTTAGGCCCAACCTGAATCTCAGGTATTGTAGAAAGAAGGAACTGCAGATGCTGGTTTACGAAAGAAAGACACAAAGTGCTGGAGTAACTCAGCAGCTCAGCCTGCATCCCTGGAGAACATGGATAGATGACGTTTAGGGACGGGCACCTCCTTCAGACTTATTGTAGGAGGGAATGCAGGAAGAGAGCTGCCTTTGTCCTCCCAGTCTGAAGTAGCGTTCCAACCTGAAACATCACCTGTCCGTGTCCTCCTGGCCACTGAGTTCCTCCAGCGCTTTGAGTGTCTTGAACAAAGTTGTAAATTTTGACTCTTTTAGCCCTTATATTTGTGATTATTTAAATAGTCTCGTTGCTGAGAACAGTGGTTTATTTTGTGCTTTCCTTGAGATTTAGGCATACTTAGCATTATTGTGTCGTTCTTAAAGATGAAGCACAGTCTATATCTTCCCTTTCCCCTAACTTTCAGTCTGAAGATGGGTCTCAATCCGAAACGTTACCTATTCCTTTTCACCAGAGATGTTGTCTGACCCGCTGAGTTACTCCAGCACAGACTGTGTTCTTCAAAACAATATATGGTAATGTCGCACAACAACAATAAGACATGACTGTGTAACAATACTGGAGGACTGGTGGTATATCATGACTGCATTAAGAATCCGGTCAAAATTGTTAGGTCTCATCAGTATTGCTGCATTTGGCACAGTTATGATCCACATTTAATTCGTGCATGACAGTTGTTAATTTAATCATCCTATCCTTTATGTGATTTTCAGAAATGGCCATAGTGGGACAATGCACTGATCTCCAGGTAAAAGGGTGGAGAGAGAGAGAAGAAATTTATATCCAAGTTCATAAGTGATAGAAATTAGGCCACTCAGCCCATCAAGTCTACTTTGCCATTCAATCATGGCTTATCTATCGCTCCCTCCTAACCCCATTCTCCTGCCTTCTCCCCATAATAAAACACTCTTGACTCTAACCCCTGACACCTGTACTAATCGAGAATCTATCTATCTCTGCCTTAAAAATATCAATTGACTTGGCCTCCACAGCCTTCTGTGCAATGAATTCCACAGATTCACCCTAAAGAAATTCCTAAATTTCTATTTAGAAAAACTAAAGAAATTCCTCCTCATCTCCTTCCTAAAGGAACGTCCTTTAATTCTGAGGCTATGACCTCTAGTCTTGGACTCCCCCGCTAGTGAGAGCACCAAAGGGCACCTTTGTGCATCAAGATATGCAGAGACTCAACATAAATAGTAATGAATGAGGTTCCATCTGTCTCTGGCCTTACCAAAATTGGATCTTTCCATAATGTCCAATTTTATTGGACCTCTCCACTTGGAGCAGGTCTGGTGTAGCACTGTAAAAGCTTATTGGGAAAGCCCACTGTTCACAGCTCTCTCAAATACTGCACACCAAAGGTCAAGAAGCAATACAAAGCTCTCAGGCGATGTGTGTCAGAAATGCTTAATGTCAAGCAATCAGCTAATAAGTGGACTGAGGCACTCTCTAGTGCTATGTACAGTATTAACCTACCGGTAATTGATCTGCAATTCACTATGTGAACTGCAACATTGTGTCTGTGCAGTGATGCATATTTACAACTTTTATAAATTAAGTATAGTTTGGGGGAGGGAAATGAAAGCTAAACCATTACGAGCCTTTGTGTATTTCCATTTGGACTCTAACAACACCTCATATCGAGGGATTCTGCCTGAACCGTTGAGTTACTCCAGCACTTTGTGTCTTTCCACACAAAAACTATTATTTTCTGTCTGGGTGGCACGGTGGTGCACTGGTAGAGTTGCAAACGAATCATCCAACCTGCCCATCCTCTATGAATCTTACAATACATTAGTGTATGGTGTACGGGCAGCATGGTGGCGCAGCGGTAGAGTTGCTGCCTTGCAGTGCCTGGGACCCGGGTTTGACCCTGACTACGAGTGCTTGTCTGTACGCCGTTTGTACGTTCTCCCCGTGGCCTGCATGTGTTTTCTCCAAGATCTTAGGTTTCCTCCCACACAGACTCCAAAGACGTACAGGTTTGTAGGTTAATTGGCTTGGTGTAAATGTAAAATTGACCCTAGTGTGTGTAGGCTTGTGTTAATGTGCGGGTGCGGATTCGGTTGGCCGAAGGGCCTGATTCTGCGCTGTATCTCTAAACCATACTAAACTATTTATGACCAGATTCATTTTACAGGCTTGAGGTGTTTGTGAAAATGGTCAGATGGCATTTTCAATGCCAGATCCTTGTCCAGTATTTGGATCTAATTAGGTATTTTGGGGATTTGTTTTTGTTTGCCTGCTTTGGTGGAATGGGCCGGCATTGAACTGCTCTACAAACTGCCAGAATTAGACACTCTGGGTATTTGCATGTTTCAGGCATCCACAGTTAGCATACTGTCAAGCAGCAAAGGCTTTGCAACGGGAATGAAATCTTTCCTGGAAAATGAACAAAAATAGGTGAAGGACTATGAATGTGAGGTCAATGTGCCTTTACTCTCTAGCTTCAAAACCTTCCCTCCTCCCAAATCCACAATGAAGGTCATTAGAGACACACAGCAAGGAAACAGACCCTTTGACCCAACTTGCCCATGCCGACCATGAATCCCCATCTATACTAGTTCCACCAGTCCATCACGCAGACAAGACTTCCCACCATTGACTGCATCTACACTTCAGGCTACCTCTGGACTTTTTCACCTCGGTCATTCTATCTTCTCCCCTATCCCATCAGGCAGAAGATCCAAAAGCTTGAAAATGCAAACAACCATACTGGACTGCGGAAACTCAGGGCTGATGGCGATATGTCCAAAGTCCCATCGTTGTGCAAAGTTTTTGAAAAGCTGGCTGGTGAACTGACTGCCATTGTCGGATAGCAGGCGTGCAGGGGAGCCGTGCACGGAGAAATGGCGTTGCAACTTCTGGAAAAACTGCGTCAGATGTGATGGTTTGGAGTAGATCGATGTCAAACCAGCTTAAATAAGAGTCGACAAGAACCAGATAGTGTTTCCCATGCCATTCGAATATGTCGGTGGCTACGGTGGACCACGGCAGAGGAGGAACCGGGTGCGGCATTAAGGGCTGCTTCTGCTGGTGTGGCGTCAGACTTTTGCAGATGATGCAGACTTCAGTTTTGTCGCATATGTACTTGGTCATACCAGGCCAGTAAAACATGCTCTGTGCCGATTGTAAGGTTGCCTCCATGCCGTGTGGACGGCGTTGAAGTACTTGTCCTGGAGGACAGCTGGGACAACTACCTTGTGGCCCTTGACAATCCCGTCCTGTAACACCAGTTTGTAATGAACCAGGAAGAATGGGCGGATTGCGAGCGGGGTGTTGTGTTGTTTATCCGGCCAGCCACGCCGGATGACTGTGGACAGCAATTGTAAAGTCTCGTCAGCGGCCGTGTGCTCTGCCAGGCTGCTTAGGCAATCAGTAGGAACATGTGAGACCTTCATTACTGAGAGCTGGCCCTGTTCAGAAAGTTGTTGTTCGCTGGTTTTGCGTGGGGCCCTTGACAACTATGTGTACGTTGACATCTATCGCTGCAGCAGACTCTCAAGCAAGCCTATTGCCTTGCATCATGGTTGCATACTGTGCTTTATGAAATGTTGTCCCAGGGGAAGGTCAATGAACTTGACAGTCGCCTGAAAATTCACCTAAGTGGGACAGGCCCATTAGCATTTTTTCCATTCATCCCTGATATAAATATCTCTCTGGCCACCTTCATCTCCATGAGAGTTCATTGAAAACCAGGGTCCAGAATAAAATTAACAGGAGTAATTGGCAGCGCACAAGACAAGAGGAGCTCTCGGAAGACAAGAATCAGAAGGGCTGGTGTTAGAAAAGAGAAAAATGGGAAAAAATATTCTGGAAAGGTTGAGTAGCTGGAAGCATGAGATTCATGTCTCTCGATTTATACTCTTTCTTCCCCATTTTTCTAGCAGCTTCTGGTTTTGTTTAAGAATTTGAACTTATTGCTTCTGGCTGGGGTTGTAGTATGAAAAGCTGCAATTGTTGTCTATAGTATTGAAAAACTAATGCTTCCTGGTGCATGCCCGCAGGGTCATAGGGTCTTACTGTGTGGAAACAGACCCAACCTGCCCACACCGGCCAACATATTCCATCTGCACTAGTCCAACCTGCCTTCGTATGGCCCATATTGCTCTTAACTGATCCTTTCCATGTTCCTGTCCAAGCTCAAAGCTTGTTGTTATGTTTAAATGAAGTACTCATGCTTCACATTGGTTTAAAATTACAATAAAACACTCCAGGCTCTTGATGTCAGATGAGAACAAGTCGGCATCTGCAAGGGTGTCAGGTGTTATGGGGAGAGGGCATGAGAATGGGGTTAGGAGGGAGCGATAGATCAGCCATGATTGAATGGCAGAGTAGATTTGATGCGCCGAATGGCTTAATTCTGCTCCTATCACATGATCTTACACATCCTCTTGTGTACAAGACCATTATGAGCCATTTATTAGAGACTTGAAAAGTTACCCCCATTCTTTGTCAACTGATTACAGTTTTGGTCAGAATCCATTAATTCTCTCACTTAGCTTGCGGCTAACATTCAAATACTTCAAAGGAGTAAGGAGTTCCAAACGCAAATAACTTGTGGCAATGAATGGAGATGGTCACAAATTTGACAAACTCAAACTAGCATATATTTTACTATAATGTAATTTTGTTGCATGAAATGTATGTTTTTGATCTTTGAAAATAATAAGAGTCTTGTGAGTACATTATTATAATACCAGCATTACTTTTAAATATGCTAACCAATGTTATCTGTATTAGTTTAATTCTCAAGATTTTTCATCAGTCCTACTACTAAATCATCTTTTTGCTGTGTTTGCCAATTAAGGTTAATGTTCGGGCTTAATTTAAAGTTGAAATAGTAATTGAACTTGCCATTTGGGTCATTCACTGTCAATAACAATGCTGAAATGTGCATTACAGTGTCTAACCTCTGAATTGTGTGCAAAGTACTGGCATATTGTGAGATGTATAATTACATCTTGGGTTATTCGCAGGGAGCAGTTTCAACATAATTTTGAATGCCTGCAGGTCTTTGAAATAATTGTGAATGTTTGAACTTTTCTCCACGATTTTATTGTGCACTTTATAACTTTTTACATAATGGCAATGTGGTATTAAATTAAACCTATTACAGCATGTACAATCTTAAGAAGAGTTGATTTTTTTTTTAATAACCATCTTACAAAGTTTTAAAGAAATAACCTCCTTATGTTTCCAAAGCTTAACTTTTAATCTCAGGCTATATTAAAAAAATAAGTGGTTAACAACATAACATCTTTTATTAGAATAATATTTGATGTGGCTATTTTGCGAGTGCATAGAAATATAAAAAGTATATTTCCTCCAAATTGCAATTTGTGGGATTTTATTAATAATGCTAATTTAGAGCGAGCAGAATAGACTAAATGGATTCATGATCTATCTGTGAAACTTCAGGCTTTAGAAATACGGTGCGGAAACAGGCCCTTCGGCCCTTCGGCCCTCCGAGTCTGCACAGACCAGCGATCACCTCGTCTACTAGCACTATCCTACACCCGAGGGGCAATTTACAGAACTTACAAACCTGTACGTCTTTGGTGTGTGGGAGGAAATCGTAGCATCTGGCGAAAACCCACGCGGTCACATGAAGGATGTGCAAACTCCGTACAAACAGCAATCATAGTTGTAAAGAACATGCACGTACACAGAGAAATCTTTACTACTACTTTATTAATTAAACACACACATCACTGCTCTAGCTGTACGTGGTCTGTCACGAACACTAGAGAGAGAGCTGGGGGTGGGAAGGTCACAGTTATACTCGATTATGGGGGAGTGGTTAGCAAGGGCTACGTCACTACTGTTAAAGGTGTACACACATATCATCTACAATAGTCAGGATTGAACCCGGGTCTCTAATGCTGTAAGGCAGCCACTCTCCCGCTGCGCCACTGTGTCACCCACTATACAATATTTTGGATCTGAACGTATTAGCTCATTTGGTAGATGCTTGCTATGAAGTTGACACGAGTTTGGGTGAATATGCACAAAAGCAAACTGAAATTAATTTACCAGAGAGTTTTACTGAATCCCCACCATTACCACTAAGGGAGACATTCCAGCCCCCTTATTAAGGGTCAAAGGTATCTACTGTGAAAATGTCCACACTGGAATCAAAGGCTGCAATATGCTTTTTGGCCAGCTGCAACTGGGAGTGTAAAATTCTGTACTAACCGGCTGATTGTGCTTGTGTACTGGGATAGTCTTGCTGAGCTGTATGCAAAAATGTTCATTTCACTGTACCTGGTACATGTGACAATAAAGACCATTGAACCATTGCAATTCCCTTTTAGTTTCTTCTTGTAGTACACTTGTCTCTCTTGCAAACCAGAGGTTTATCGTTTCAACGTCCACTCGAGAGACTCGTGCGACATTGTACGGACCTCTGTGCAGATGCCGAGAAGCTGAGATTAAAAACAAAAGATGCTAGTGATACTCGGCAGGTCAGGCTGCATCTGGAGAGAGCAACAGACTTACTGTTTCAGGTCAACGACCTTCCAAGAACAAGAGGGGATTAAACATGCTTTAAGTTAAGATAATGCTTATGCTATGGGGGAAATTAAGAGAGATTGAATGGCCCGAAATGTTAAAGGAAGATCTTAGTGTTGTCGTGGGTTCCTTACTGATTTGTACATTTATATCTTACAGGATATTGTGACCAATGTTTCTCCAAGAATTATACGTGGAATGACGTCCGGCCCAGTCTATGGCCCTGGACAAACTTCTTTCCTTAACATCGAACTCATCAGTGAGAAGACCTGTGCATATTGGTGCAAAAGCGTCACTGAATTAAAAGCTGCCTTTCCAAATAGGGTGAGTACTGAAACCAGCTTGAATTTACAATGTCTATTTATCCCTGCATATGAATTGACGTTCTTTTTGGATGCAAACTATCCATCTTGTTGAGTTTAGTTTAGTTCGTTTATTGTCACGTGTACCGAGGTACAGTGAAAAGGTTTTGTTGCGTGCTATCCAGTCAGGTTTCAAAGTAGAAATATTCGTAAAATGTTTTGCATCTAAGTGCCATAATTTGCCAAGCTTCAATTCTCCTGTTGCTTTCTGTGAATGGAACATCCGTTCGGGAGTGAGGGACATGTTCTTTGTCTCTGGATTTTCAGAATGCTGCCATGTTATTTAATAAAATAATTAATACAATTTAGTAAGTAAGTAAATGTTATTAATTTTAATTTTATTTTTTTAAATATATTTTTATTAGATGCAAACATATTCTGGTAAAAACATTTCATGTGTATCAATCATACATTATTAATATTATCAATTGTGGATTCATTCTGCTTTTAATTTTTTAAATATATAAATAGAAAGTAAGAAAGAGAGATTAAAAAAAAGAATGGAATGATTTACTATTAATACATCATTGGAGATAGGTTCGAAGATTATAAAGTATAACTTTTCATCTAATCCTGAGTTCAAGTTTCAGGTTCCCGTGCCGAACCAATCAACCCTTTCAAATAATCGATGAATGAAGACCATATTCTAACAAAAAGTTCTCGTTTAAAGTAAATTTTATGTATATAGCACGTTTAAATCAACCCACATTGAAACCAAAGTGCTTTACATAGAAAAAATAATTAAGGTTCCGTACATCGATAGAAAAAATTTTAAAAAGAAATATGACACAACACATTATAGAGTTCAACATGAATGTCGCCCCACAGCAGAATCAAAATGTTCCACTGTGGGGAAAGACACCAGAAAGTTCAGTCCTCTTCCTCTGTGATCACCCGAGGTCAGATCCTATTTGTACTGCTAAGAATTTTGCTACTGCTCCATAGAGAATGGAACCTTTAAAATGTTTTACTTCCTGATAGATATAATTTGTTTGGTCAGGATGAAAGAGTAATTACCAAACAGTTCACAACTTTTAATTAGTATCAGAGAGAAAAGCAAGGAAACTTAGGCCCACTGAGTCTGTGCCAACTATCAAACGCTCATTTTTACGCTAATCGTAAACAAACCCAATATATTCTTTTCTTTTGCCACTAGCTTCGTTACAAACTTACTAATTGTCTACACACTAGGTGCAACTTAGAATATCCAATTAACCTACTAACCTGCACGTCTTTGGAATGTGTGATGAAACGAGAGCATGCATGTGGTCACAGGAAGAACATACAGACTTCACATCGACTCTCGGGATTAAACCCGGGTCACTTGGAGCTGTGAAGCAGCAGCTCTACCAGCTGCACCATCTCCACTTCCACCTGGGTAATTCAAGTACAAACCTCTCAGGATGTACGACTGCCAGTCCCTGCTGGCTACAGTTCTAGTTGAACTGCTTCTGCATATTCAGCCCAGCAGGCAAGAGATGCTGCTTTGAAGCAGATCCATTGATTGAAATAATATGGAAACACACAAGACCCAAGTATCCACACCTGTAGATTCTTAGCCTTTTATGCACTGTCCAATATAAAACTGATGACCAAATGAAATCTGAGAATCCAACCCTTGCAGGACCTTATGGAAGTAGCTAACACAGATACAGTTGCACTGCACGGGCCACAAACAAACAACCTGGCCTTCGTGATATGAAGAAAACCTGCTCAATTGTTGGCATCAATGCAATTATTTTCTAAGACTTCTGTCTGGCCTTCTTGGGACAGACCATAGATTTTTCTCCATTGGGTCAGTCATTTAGTTTAGTTTAGTTTGGCCGACTGAGGCCTCACCGACCCTTTGGCCGACTGAGTCCACGCCGACCAAAGATCATCCGTACACTAGTACTATCCTACACAATAGGGACAATTTCACAGAAGATATTAATCTACAAACCTGCACGTCTTTGGGATGTGGGAGGAAACCGGAGCACCTGGAGAAATCTTACGAGATCGCAGGGAAACATACAAACTCCATACAGATAGCACTCAAAGTCAGGATGGAACCCGGGACCCAGGCGCTGTAAGGCAGCAACTCCACAGCTGCACCACTGTGCCACTGTATAGTGCCTCTGTATCTTTTTTCCTAAAGGAAAAAACAAAAAGATTAAGAACATAATGGGTCCCCCAGCATCGGTGCAGGGAAGTGGACAGATGATATTTTGGGTTGGAATCTTTCTTCAGACTGAAGGAGTAGATGACAAAAAGCTGTAAAGGAGAGCTAATTAGCCTACAAACCTGTACATCTTTACGGTGTGGAAGGAAAACAGTACACCCGGGAAAAACCCACACGGTCACGGGGAGAATGTACAAACTCTGTGGATACAGCACCCGTAGTCTCTGGCGGTGCAAGGCAGTAACTCTACCGCTGCGCCATCGTGCCGCCCCTCAATTCAATTATGTAATTTCATAAAGCAATTAGTATAATTCATAACCATACTAAATGTAATGGAAATGCACTACTTGCAAAACCCCTTGTCAGCCCAGGATGAAACTGGCACTGGTGTTTTGCACTAAAAATGCCAGGGTGAGTTTGTATTCCCAGCATTTATTTTATATTACTTTTTTCAAGTTTGCTCTGCATCTCCAGAAGATATTCTTTCAATGTGTAGGAAAATGAGTCATAGAGTGATACAGCATGAAAACAGGCCTTTCGGTCCAACATGTCCCAGCTACACTAGTCCCACCTGACCATGTTTGGCCCATATCCCTCCAAACCATGTACCTGTCTAACTGTTTCTTAAACATTGGGATAGTCCCCGCCTCAACTACCTCCTCTACCTCCTCCAAACACCCACCACCATTTGTGTGAAAACATTACCCCTCAGATTCCTATTAAACCTTTCCCTCTTCACCTTAAACCTCTGTCCTCTAGTTCTCGATTCACCTACGCTGGGCAAGAGACTCTGTGCATCTACCTGATCTATTCCTCTCATTAATTTATGCACCTCGATAAGATCACCCCTCATCCTCCTGCGCTCCAAGGAGTAGAGTCCCATCCTCCTCAACCTCTCCTTATACCTCAGACCCTCTAGCCCTGGCAACATCCTCGTAAATCTTCTCTGTACTCTTTCCAGCTTGTGTGTGTGTCATCTCTATACAAATATTTATGTACAAGATCCAAGGTGCTTGCTAAAAGAGCATATTTGACATGGCTTAGCATTGTTGTTTTGAAACCAAGTCTGAATAGAAATCAGCAACTCTACACAAACTGCTGGAGCGAATTAGCGGGTAAGGCAGCATTGGGACTTGCTGCTTGACCTGCTGAGCTACTCCAGCATGTTGTGTTTTGCTCAAGATTCCAGCATCCACAGTTTCTTATGTATCCAACAACTTCTTTACTACTGCTTTCAGAAATGTTCTCCTCTTGGTGCCTATAATGGAGAGGAAGGGTAGAATAGACCATAGTTGGATAAGACTTTTGTAGAAACAAGGAAACGCAGATGCTAGAGTAACTCAGTGGGTCATGCAGCGTCTCCAGAGAACTTCGATTTTAACGTTTTGAGTCAGGACCCTTCTTCAGGGATACATATTGCTGGAGTAACTCAGTATTCAAAGTCCTGAAGATGGGTCCCAACCTGAAATGTTAGCTATCCATGTTTTCCAGAGATGCTGCCTGACCCCCTGAGTTACTCCAGCACTATGTGTCCTTGGATGAGATTTTATTTTAGTTTAGAGTTACAATGTGGAAACAGGCCATTCGGCCCACTCAGTTCACGCCGACCAGCACTATTCTATGCACTAGGGATAATTTCCAAACTTTCCAAAGCCAATTAACCTACAAACCTGTAGGCCTTTGGAGTGTTGGAGAAAACTGGAGACCACAAAAAAACCCACATGGAGAGCGCGCAAACTCTGTACAGTCAGGATCGAACCCAGGTCTCTGGCGCTGTAAAGGCAGCAACTCTATCGCTGTGCCACCAAGCCGCCTCATTCTTGCAACTGACTGGAGCAACATTTGTAACATGGCCTGAGACTCATAAGCCTCGTTACTGCCTTTACAAAGAGGGAGTTTGTCAAAGATGTCATGGTATAAACGTTTTGTTGCCCTGGTGTTCTACTACAGTGGAGGAGTTCTCCCAAGTGGCATAACTGTATTGGCACTTTTTTCTATTCTTCCACGTTACGACCAACTCAGAATAGAGTTAGTCCAGAAAACCTGGCGATGGTACTTGTACTGAGCTCTTCCACAGGTCATAGGGCTGAAATGGACCACAGCAAGTCTTCAAGACAGGACAGTAAGGAATTACAATAGTGTCCCTCACCCCACCCCTACATGTGGACAACTTTAATATGCTTCCTACTTCTTCACTATAATGTTGGTTTGTGGCAACAGATGATAATCAGTAGGTTAACCATTCTCAGATTTAACCTGGTCATGCTCATATGTGATAGGAGCATAATTAGGCCACTCGGCCCATCAAGTCTACTCCACCATTGGCTGATCTATCTCTCCTTCGTAACTCCATTCTCTTGCCTTCACCCCATAATCCTTGACACCCGTACTAATCAAGAATCTATCTATCTGTGCCTTAAATATATCTATTGATGGTCTCCTGTGGCAATGAATTCCACAGATTTACCACCCTCTGACGAAATAAATGATTTCCTAAAAGAACGTCCTTTTATTCTGAATTGATTATGAACTCTGGTCATAGACTCTCCCACTAGTGGAAACATCCTCTCCACATCCACTCTTTCATGGCCTTTCACTATTCGGTAAGTTTCAATGAGGTGTCCCCTCATCCTTCTAAACTCCTGAATGTATCCTTCATTTCAAGATATTAAGGCTTTCACCACAGTTTCAGGTCTCTTGCATTCTGGAGCAGGACGGGACAGATACATCCAATTTGCATTAACGGTTCCACATCATTTGATGTCCCCAGACAACAGAGTGTATCAGCATTTGAATACTTACAAAGGCAGGTAAATAATCAATGAAAAACCTATCTTTCTGTTAATACTGTAATTGAACTGTAAAGTCTTGCAGCCTCACCAGGCAAACAGACATTTTGCAACAGGCCTTCGATTAGCTCAGCATCAAGTGAATTAACAGTGTCAAACCCGCCTTATAGCCATTTAAAGCAGATTCAGGTTTGCTATGTAGCTACATCTGTTTTAAACATACAGAACTACAGTACATGGCACATCTTTGGGTCTAGTTGTCCATAGATGCTGTACACACCTGGGCATAGGTAGAACAATCTCACGCCACTCGTTTATAAAAGTTACTGTAGTACTGTGGGCATTTCAAGTGATGGGCCAAGTCAATCCTGTGGATTAGACTGTATCCCATTCTACAATCCTGTCCATGTAGCCCGGTTATTTTTCCATGGTGCCCATACAGGGCTTGATGCTTAAAGCTGTTTCTAATTATTTGCAAAATGGAACCATTGTACTCAAAGACATTTTTCTTCCCTTGTATATTTTGCCCATCGTTTTGAAGCTATAACCTTGATCTGCTTTTGACCACAGTTTATTTAAGTATCTTGTTGGAACTCTGTTGGAAGATTGAAAAGACTAGGCTTGTATTCATTGTAGTTTAGAAGGATGAGGGGGGATCTTATAAAAACATATAAAATTATAAAAGGACTAGAAAAAATTAAAATGACAATTTTGGAAAAACCCAGCAACCCCCACAATCAAAATGTGGATTATGGAGATGTCGGAGACCTTAAATTTGGAAAAAATTAGATTTGTCTTAATTGACAAACCAGAATTATTTACTAGAATATGGTCTCCGTTCATAGATTATTTGAAGGGTTTTCTTACCTATGGACCTATCTCCTAAGTTGTATTATGGATAGTTTATTCTATTTTTCTAATTTTATTTTCTTTTTCTTTATTTTTTCTATCTATTAAAAAAATAATAATAATTAGAGTCAATGTTAATATGTAACCGATAAATGAAGACCCCAGCTACATTGGTAGCGGAGTCCCTGAAATTCTGGATATTTAATATGTAACCGTTTAACAAAGTTTGTAGTGGTTCAGACTATGATATGTACATGCCTCTAATAAAATTTAACTTTAAAAAAAAAAAAAAAAGGACTGGACAAGCTAGATGCAGGAAAAATGTTCCCAATGTTGGGTGAGTCCAGAACCAGGGGCTACAGTCTTAGAATAAAGGGGAGGTCATTTAAGACTGAGCTGAGAATTTTTTTTTTTACCCAGAGAGTTGCGAATTTATTGAATTTCCTTCCACAGAGGGCAGTGGAGGCCAAATCACTGGATGGATTTAAGAGAAGAGTTGGATAGAGCTCTAGGGGCTAGTGGAGTCAAGGGATATGGGGAGAAAGCAGGCACGGGTTATTGATAGGGGACGAATGGCCTCCTCCTGCACCTATTTTCTATGTTTCTGTTGAATTGAGGATTTTTGTGCAATGTTACTATTGACCAAGGGAGAATTGACTGACATCATTTTTAGATCAGTATGAGACTGAAACTAAAACATGTCTTCAAGTTGTTGTAATTATTAAAATAGATTTTGGTGTTAATTCTGTTATTGGTCTATTATTGCCACATTTACCGAAATACAGCGAAAAAACTTTGCGTACTGTTCGAGTAAATCATCCATACATAGTTTACTGTATGGATCATACAGAGTTACCATCAAAGCATACAAGTTGACGATTGATAAATCATCATTGATAAATCATGGGGTTTTAATGGAGGTGGACCGAAAAAACAGTGAGAGCACCTTTGCAATCCCAATTCCCTTCCCTTTCCCCCTTCCCCCTTCCCCGTCTCCTCCCCACCCACCAGCACCATTACAACACTTTCAAAACCTGAAAGACATTAGAGGCTGAGAATGAATAAAAGCATGTGAATTTATTTTAACCATTTGATTTCATGTCAAGTCCTTCATTATTCTTAGGTTGAAAATTAAATACAATGAATGCCAGAAGTAACAGTGCAGTGTTAGAGTAGGAGGGAGGAAGGGTCTCGACCCGAAACGTCACCTATCTCCTTCGCTCCTTAGATGCTGCTGCACCCGCTGAGTTTCTCCAGCTTTTTGTGTAACCCAGTGTTAGAGCAGATGGAATGTGCTGGGAAAGAACTGCAGATGCTGGTTTAAACTGAAGATAGACGTAAAAAGCTGGAGTAACTCAACGGATCAGACAGTATCTCTGGAGAAAAGGAATAGGTAACGTTTTGGGTTGCGACCCTTCTTCAGACTGTCAGCCTGGCTGCTGCTGCTTTACAGCGCCGGATACCCCGCTTCAATCCTGACTGAGGGTGTTGGCCGTACAGAATTTGTATGTTCTCCCAGTGACCACATGGATTTGCTCCGGGCATTCTGGTTTCCTCCAACATTCCAAAGACCTGCAGGTTTGCAGCTTAATTGGCTTCGGTAAAAATTGTAAATTGTCCCTGGTGGAAAGAGTAGTGTTAGCGTACGGGGTGATCGCTGGTCGGCATGAACCCGGTAGGCTGGAGAGACTGTTTCTGCGCTGTATGCCTACAGTCTAAACGAATTGAGGGGGACACAGCGCGAGAAAAGCACCCGTCGAGGAAAGAACAAAGATGCTCTCAATTAGGCAACAAGTTCCGAGATCTTACAGGGAGGCATAATCCAAAGAGAATCACAGCCAGGACGACGAGTGAGGGGGGAATGCAGTAAAGAAGTTCTCATTGAGTTGGTGTATGTAGATCATAGAACAGTACAGCACCGGAACAGGGCCTTCCGCCACAACATTTTTTTGAACATTATGCCAAGTTAAATTGATCTCATGTATATAAAGGAACTACAGATGCTGTTTAAACCGAAGGTAAACACAACCTGCTAGAGTAACTCAGCGGGGCAGGCAATATCTCTGCAAAAAAGGAATAGGTGACATTTTGGGTCGGAACCATTCTTCAAACTGATTTTATCTGTGTATACATTATCCATATCTCTCCATTCCCTGCACCATCATCATATCTGCCACCATCATCACCCCTGGCAATGTGTTCCAGGCCCGCACAACTTAAAAAAAAACTTGCCCTGTCTCTGCACAAAACCTGCCCCATTTTAGAAAATGGCTAAAAATCCATTACATTCAGTTTGTCTGGATTCTTTTGTTAGCCAGATTAGGCAATAAAAGTTAATTTTCTTAACTGGGCGATAAAAAAAGAACAAAGTACTGGAGAAACTAAATGGGTCAGGCTGCATCTGTGCAAGCAAATGGACAGACAGCATTTTGGGTTGGGACCTTTCTTCCGTCTGAAGAAGAGTCCTGACCTGAAATGGCTTCTGTCTATTTCCTGCCACGGATGCTACCTGACCCATTGAATTCCTCCAGCTTTGTTTCTGTGCACAAGATTCCAAGATACTTGCAGCATCCTGTGTCTCTCTCTTGGATATTACTGAACCAGCTGAATTTCTTCACTTAACAGATTCCAGCCCATTGTGGGCTCCACCTTTACTTGATCATCCTTGTTGGCCTTGATTTGTTCTTTCCATATTTTTCGTTCTTCTGTTCTTTGTACTTTTTCATTCCTCCAGTTTCCCTCTCCCTTGACTCTCAGTCTGATGAAGGATCTCGACCCGAAATGTCACCTATTACTTTTCGCCAGAGATGTTGCCTGACCAGCTGAATTACTCCAGTATATCGTGTCTATCTTTGTTGTATTCTTGATCTGTGCACTGTGGACGGCTTGATTGTATTCAAGTACGGTCTTTTCTCAAAATGGATAGCAAGCAAATAAAAGCTTTTCACTGTACCTCGGTACACGTGACAACAATAAACAAATCTAAACTAAACCCTTCCCCTCCTCCACCAGGTTTCATCTGTCTTCATCCCTCCTCATCCACCTACCACCTACTGGCCCCTGTCTCATCCGTCCCCCCCTCTCCTGACTAACATTCCTCTCCATGTCCCATCCTGATGCAGAATTTTGGCCTGAAATATTGATAATCCCCATCCCCCCTCCACAGATGCTACTCGACATTCTGATTTCCTCCAGCAGTTTTAGTTTTGCTCCAGATTCCAAAATCCGCAGTCTCCCATGTCTTTAATTTGCAACAACCTGGTGGTTTCTTGGTCAGTATTGTCAAAGGCTAACCGATCTTTTCTTGAATTCCAGATCATTAACTGAATATAAATTCCACATCTGAACTTCAGGTGTGTGGATTGTTAGTTCATCGCTCTGGTTATTAGTTTATGCTTCACACTTTCACTGGAAGGGTCAGAGCACTTAACTTTTCTGCTGCGTCTGTAAAGAATGTCCCTTGAAACACCGGCGATGACACGGGTAACTTTTTCACACAAAGGGCGCTGCTGGAGGAGGTAGTTGAGACAGGTATTATCGCAACGTTTAAGAGACGTTTGGACAGGTACATGGATAGGACAGGTTTAGAAGGATATAGGCCAAAAGCAGGACATGTTGGTCATGTTGGTCAGTCTGTGCATGTTGCACTCAAGGGACTGTTTCCACACTGTATGGCTCTATGTCAAATTTACCAAGAAATAAATAACTGCTGTTTGTTTGTGCCTGGAAAAGATTATTGCTGATTCAAATAATAAGTAGTCGTGGGAATGCTTGCTATTTTGCTTCAATAAGAGTGTCTTCAACTCAAATTATTTTGAGGTGTGTGAGAGTGACCTGGTACCCATTGACCCAGTGATAGCCGGTGGGCATATTGTGAGTTTAATATCATCACCAAATGCAATAAATGAAATGATGCCATGTTATTTTATGCAGAAATACATGGACAGCAAGCTATGCAAGCAAGCCTATTGTGTCCAGCTATTTATCCCCCACTATACCCCTCCTCTTCCTCTGATGATTAGAATGGGTGTCAGGGGTTATGGGGAGAATACAGGAGAATGGGGTTGAGAGGGAAAGATAGATATGCCATGATTGAATGGCAGAGTAGAGTTGTTGGGCCGGATGGCCTAATTCTACACCTTGAACATATGAACTTGCGAACTATCAACATTAATGTCCCATTTTTTATTCCCTCGATTTACCTGGCTTCCCCTTAAATGCCATGTTACAATAGTAATTGCCATACTGTTACTATTGTCCAGGTATTCTTGAATCTCCTTCTGAATTCCTTCTTGTGTTGATGGCTCTTTGTTTCCATTTGCCAGGAGATCAAAATTTTCTTCATCTTCTGTCTTGTCATAATTTAAAAAAAATAATTATGGTCACCTCCCTTTTGAGTAGCGCCCAGTGTGATTCAGCCTGGTAGTTATTTTCATTCAAGAGGTTGTCAATGTACATCAAGTTCAGACATGTAAGTCACTTGATACGTGTAATAGTCCTTTTAGTGAAGGGCGATTTCTGCCATATTGTGTGAGTAGATTTGATTGATTTTACTAAAGGCGCTAAAGAGTTACGGTTACAAAGACCAAGGGGACTTTGTAACCTTTGAATCTGGTAGCAAATTAAATCGAGGAATGCTTCACCCATTCCTGAGATGATGAAAGGGCGTCCAAAGTCCAAAAAGCAAAAACAAATGCATTGTTAATTTTCTTTCCCTTTCTGGATGAAAATGTTTAGAATCGTAATCATCAGATATAATGTTCATGGAAAAAAGAATTATTGAAGTTCCTGATTTTCAAACAGACATTCCTATTAGCCACTTTCTGTAGCAGTCTGGTTTAAATACATAAAACAAAAAACATGACATTCAGTCTTCTGTTTTGTCCCAAGAGTGTATTTTCAGCGGCAGCTTTAGTCTCTACACGTGTATGGTTTCATTAATTTTTCTTATGAGCTACTTGTTTTATTCCTTTCCCTTCATTGTTCTTGATGTGACTTCTTCTGTAATGATATCAATAAAATATAGCTACCTGCTTTTTAACAATAAAGATGATTTGAATTTTCACTTGTTTCCTGCTATGCAATATTATGCATGATCACTTGCTTAATTGTTTTCAACTCAGCTACTTAAAAATCACAACGTATTTTCACCACAGGAGTGATTATATTGGTCTGTTTTTGCCAGTGCATGGAAGACACACTTTTGTTTAGCAGATAACTGTGTGAAGTACTCGATTAATAAAAACACTCGTTTCCTTTGTAATGCAGTTCATTGTGTTCCTCTCACATCCAACATGCAATGATTATAGAATTGTGTAGAAAGAACTGCAGATGCTGGTTTACACCGATGATAGACACAAAGCCCGGCTCTGAAGAAGGGTCTCGACCTGAAACGTCACCCATTCCTTCTCTCCAGAGATGCTGCCTGTCCCTTTGAGTTATTACAGCATTTTGTCTTTATCTATGATTATATAATTATTCTGCTTGACTATATGCTGAGTACATACGTAAGTGTGTCTTATATTGGTCAATATAACTGAAAGGTGTTAATGCAAATAAAAGCTTGTTAGCTTATGCCTTCCAGTATAAAATCCCCGAATGCTACTGAGCACAGGCGCTGATGATGACATGACTTATTTCCCAAGTAGCTTAATGTAATGTTTGAATAACATTACATGGCTGATATTTGATGTTGATGTGGAGGCAAAATGAGACAATGAGGTTTATTTGCATCTTTGACTTAACAAATCTAATTAGACTACTAACTCTGACACCTTTACTGATTGGTTAATGTTTGCTGCACTCCTGGCTTACCATCAATTTATTAGATTTGATCTAACCAAGAATCTAGGTGTGGTTAAACACCATTTTTTTTAAATATCACGTACTGCAGATTTAAAAGTGGTCATTTGCAGTAATCACGTGCATTTCTGCTATCTAATCTATATTATCTTTGGAAACGCACACAAAAGATCTCCAACCTATTTTTAAATACAAGCCAGGCAGAATTAAAGGTCATGGATTAATATTTCTCAAAATTATTCATAAAAAGAAAATCTTATAATAGGAAGTCTTATAGGTCATGGCTGTCAGCTATTCTGCATTGATTGTCTTTATCGTTTCATAGAATCTACTTATTACGCTGGCACAGAAAGAATAGATTTACGGGCTGGAGCATGGTACATTGTCCTTAATGTTTAATATGTTCATGTCTGGTGAGATTGACAGCTTCTGCACAAGAGAATTCCCAAAGAGACCTAATGTTCCTGGTGTCGGTGGATGGCATCACTTACTTCATGCCTCTGTTATTAAATTGATAACAAGATAATTCCGGTGCTTTTTCAGGAGACTTAACAGAATTTACAGCTGTTAATTCTCTCCATATTAGTAATTTCCATTCTGCTTTGGGTGGAGAGAGGGGGATTACTGAGAGGCTTTGGGGGAGTAACTTGTCCGATGTTTTTGTTTTACTAGGTTTGACATATCAGCTTTGCAAAAATAAAATGGTGTTCATCAGTGCCATTTGAAATTGGCATTCAGTTCTTTGTTCCCTTTGTCTGGTTCAAATACATGTGAACATGCATAGCATATAAACTTTAAATGCATTTTCTTATCTTTTAACGCAGGAAATTGCATTCCGTTTAGGCTTTTTGAAGCCTGCTCTTTGATCCTTTAATGTGTAATTGTGTTTAAACTGCTGTTTGTTTTCACAGGGAGGGTTAAATCAGAAAATCATCAAAATGCATGCCCAGTGCTGTTCTATAATCATAGTCTTTCTAGATTATTGCTGCAATTTGCACAGTCATTAGAATTGGTGCATACATAGACATTAATATTTATAAAGGATTTCTGTGTGTGCAGTTACACCTTTTGATATGTTGAACAATTTTAGTCAGAGTATATTGGCTATAGAAGTAGTACATTGCATTTCTACAATGTTCAAGGAGAACTATGTCCTCCTTGATCCTGTCATCTTGGGCAGCATAGTGGCACACCTGGTAGAGCTGGCACCAGAGAACTGGATTCGAGCCAGACCTTGGGTGCCGTCTGTGTGGAGTGTGCACGTTCTCCATGTGACCTTGTGTGTTTCCTCCAGGCCGTACTATTTTTTCCCACATCCCAAAGTCTTGCGCGTTTGTAGGTTATTTGGCCTATGTAAATGGAAAAATTGAATAACCAGTGTGAATAGGTAAACGATGGTCAGCTTGGATTAGGTGGGCCGAAGTGCCTGTGTCCATGGTGTATCTCAACGATAAAATGTTAAATAAACTATAGAGAAACTAATAGGGAGTTCTCCTGGTGCCCACCTTTCACCCCACAGGCTTCTGCACTCAACATATCATTCTCCAATATTTCGGCTACTTTCAATGTAATCTCATCGCCAGTCACATCTTCCCATCTCCAGCCCTCTCCACTTTCCATACAAATCACTCCCTCCACAACTCCCCGATTCGCTGATCCCTCACTTCCCTCCCTAAGCAATTTCCCCTGCAACCACAGGAAACATAACACCTGTCCCTACACCTCCTCTCTCACTTTCATTCAGGGACATATAAGATTGTTAATGGTTTGGACACGCTAGAGGCAGGAAACATGTTCCCGGTGTTCGGGTGGTCCAGAACCAGGGGCCACAGTTTAACAATAAGGAGTAAGCCATTTAGAACGGAGATGACAAAACACTTTTTCTCACAGAGAGTGGTGAGTCTGTGGAATTCTCTGCCTCAGAGGGTGGTGGAGGCTGGTTCTCTGGATGCTTTCAAGAGAGAGCTAGATAGGGCTCTTAAAATAGCAGAGTTGGGGATATGGGGAGAAGGCAGGAATTGGATACTAATTGCGGATGATCAGCCATGATCACATTGAATGGCGGTGCTGGCTCGAAAGGCCGAATGGCCTACTCCTGCACCTGTTGCCTATTGTCTATTGACACAGCAGCCCTTCCAGGTGAAACAAATGTTCACGTACACCTCTTCCAAATTCAGTGTTCCCGATGTGGGCTCCTTTACATCAACAAGACCAAGTGTAGACTGGGCAACCGTTGCGATCAATCTTGCACTCTGACCACCAAGCCCTGCTGAAGCTCCTGGTTACTAATCGTTTAAACTCCCCTTCCCATTTCCAAAACGACCTTTCTGTCCTTGGCCTCCTCTTTGCCAGAACTCCTACCCCCCCGATGCACATATATTTCCTCCACCACCTCCAACCACCCTGCTCCTTTCCCCTCCACCATACACTCTTCGCCCATTGCTGAGTCCCACACTTCCTTTTATCCTTCCACTTTCCTCTCCCACCTCTCCCCCTATCGCCCATAGCCTCCGTCCGGCTCTACATTTCATTGCTCTTCTTCTTTCCTTAAGCAACACTTTTTTGTCTCCGTTTCACCTCTCGCCTTTGTCAGTTACTCCACCCTTCTGCCATTCACCATCTCTAATTCACTTTTCAAGCTTTCACTCCTACTCTCCCCCCCCCCGCCCCACCAAAGTGGGTTTATGGAGGAATCGGCACCATGCTGGCTCCTAAAATTCCAAAATCTGCCGACCTTGCATTTATGAAATAAATTATGTTGGAGACACTCAGTAGGTCAGGCAGCATCTATGTCAGTTTCAATACAGAGTTATTGACCTAAAACATTAACTGTGTTTCTCTTCGACACATGTTGCCTGACCTGTTGAGTGTATCCTGACATGGGTAGAGTGTTGTCATGCATAGAAAATTGGTTGGCAGACAGGAAACAAAGAGTAGAGATTAACAGATCCCTTTCAGAATGGCAGGCAGTGACTAGTGGGGTACCACAAGGCTCGGTGCTGGGACTGCAGCTATTTACAATATACATTAATGATTTAGATGAAGGGATTCAAAGTAACATTTGCAAATTTGCAGATGACACAAAGCTGGGTGGCAGTGTGAACTGTGAGGGGGATGCTATGAGAATGGAGGGTGACTTGGGCAGGTTGGGTGAGTGGGCAGATGCAAGGCAGATGCAGTTTAATGTGGATAAAAGTGAGGTCATACACTTTGGTAGCAAAAACAGGAAGGCAGATTATTATCTAAATGGTGTCAAGTTGAGAAAAGGGGAAGTACAACGGGATCTGGGGGTTCTTGTTCATCAGCCAATGAAAGTAAGCAAGCAGTTAAGCAGGTAGTGAAGAAAGCGAATGGCATGTTGGCCTTCATAACAAGAGGAGTTGAGTATACGGGCAAAGAGGTTCTTCTGCAATTGTACAAGTCCCTGGTGAGACCACACCTGGAGTATTGTGTGCAGTTTTCGTCCCCTAATTTGAGGAAGGACATTCTTGCTATTTAGGGAGTGCAGCGTAGATTTACAAGGTTAATTCCTGGGATGGCAGGGCTGTCATATGCTGAGAGAATGGAGCAGCTGGGCTTGTATACCCTGGAATTTAGAAAGATGAGAGGGAATCTTATAGAAACGTAAGATTATTAACGGTTTGGGCATGCTAGAGGCAGGAATCATGTTCCCGATGTTGGGGGAGTCCAGAACCAGGGGCCACAGTTTAAGAATAAGGGGTAAGCCATTTAGAACGGAGTTGAGGAAACACTTTTTCACACAGAGAGTTGGGAGTCTGTGGAATTCTCTGCCTCAGAGGACAGTGGAGGCCGGTTCTCTGGATACTTTAAAGAGAGAGCTAGATAGGGCTCTTAAAGATAGTGGAGTCAGGGGATATGGGGAGAAGGCAGGAATGGGGTACTGATTGGGTATGATCAGCCATGATCACATTGAAAGTCTACTCCGCCATTCATTCATTGCCGATCTATCTCTCCCTCCTAACCCCATTCTCCTGCCTTCTCCCCAAGAAGGGTTTTGATCTGAAACATCACGTATTCCTTTTCTTCAAAGATGCTGCCTGACCCTCTGAGTTACACCAGCTTTTTGTGTCTATCTTCGGTTTAAACCAGAATTTCCTTCCTACACCCCAATGTCTGCTTCTGAATAAGCCGCTTTCAACTCTCTAGCTACTTTCTTCTTTCACAATTTCAGGATGCTAAAGACATCCCAATTTGCCCTTGAACATTTCAGGGACAACGCCATTGTTGTGCGTCTGAGCATTATATATGAACAAGACTAAATAAGCAAGTTTCCGTCTTTCACGGGGGTTGATGAACCCAATATTTTTTTTAATCCATACATCATTGTCCACATGAGCTTTTCATTTCTAATGTACTTAATTATTTAACTTTAAACACCACAATTGATTTGTTATGATTCTCAGGATCAGCTACTTTCCCTCTATTATCAAGCTTCTGTATGGTCCATCCATAAGCTAGGGTACTTTCGACTTACTTCTACCCTGTTGCGGACAATGGGCTTTGTCTACGGAATTAATGCGCTGTGTGGCACGGTGGCACAGTAGTAGTAGCCTTGCAGCGCCGGAGACCCGGGTTCGATCGGACTACGGGTGCTGTCTGTACATAGTTTGTACGTTCTTCCCGTCACCTGCATGGGTTTTCTCCGAGATCTTCGGTTTCCTCCCACACTCTAAAGATGTACAGGGGTGTAGGTAAATTGGCTTGGTAAAAATAAAAAATTGTCCCTAGTGTGTGCAGGATAGTGTTAATGTGCAGGGATCGCTGGTCGGCGTGGAACTGATTGGGCCAAAGGGTCTGTTTCCGCGCTGTATCTCTAAACTAAACTAAACTACAGTGCTGAGAACTACAGATTATTCTGCTCTCTATATCTTCCCCATTGCTCTACCTGTTGTACTTGAGCTTGGCTTGATTGCAGTTATGTGCAACATGTCTTAATGTGATTGGATATCATGCAAAATAAAACGTTTCACTGTACCTTGGTGCAAGTGACAATAATAAATCCAAACCTAAACCTCCAGAAAACTGAACTGTAATTTAAGTACTTTTTAATCCAACCCAAGAATACAGTTTCCAAGCATGTGCCTCAGTTGGTATGTGTCAGAGTTGGATATTCCTCCTCCAATTAAAAGTCTGTCTTAATTTAATGGAAAAACAGAACAGGGGAAGAAAACAAAGAATTAAACCTTTACGGAAATTTGGACCTTCAAATAAGAATTTACCGACTGCGTGTGGAGGATAACTGGGAACTGTAACATTTACACATGTTCTGAAGTGTGTACTTTGCACTATGTACACATAATGACAGGAAGAGTATACAGAAAGTTCTTCCCAGCTCAATAATTTTTCCCTCTCTTGGGTTCAGTCATGAATTTTTCAAAATGAGTTGTTTGCACTTTCCAGGATTTCTTTTGGCATAAGTTTTCTATCTCGATCATTGATGCATTACCTCCACTTCTGAGGTTCCTCAAAGTTGAAATATTTATGAAGTTCCCTTGCAACAATACACCAGTCCCTTGAGTGGTTAGCAACTGTTGGTGGTTGTCTTTTCTTATACACAGAAATAGAGCCTTGACATTTAACAAACTGTCATAAATATCAGGACGAAATTGGAAAACTTTTGTGTATGCACAGTGTCAGTGTACAAGGTAAATCTTTCCACAGTTGGCCAACTCTGCCACAGTGGTAGTTTTAATTAGTGCATCGAACAGTTAATGCTGACATCCACTTGGGGCTGGCAACAGATTAGAGTTTGCACACGTAACGATTGCTTAAAGCCAGTTTAAAAAAATGCTCCGTCACAGCTTTTCTGAAAATCCTTCCAACATTGAATTTGTTCTTTGTCCAACAATATCTTATTTTAATGCATAAAATCATGTTGGTATTTATACTTTGTAAAATGTCTGGCAGGGGTTGCCTGCCACCTATGACCTTCCCTAGACCCGAAGTGATATATTGCTTTGAAACTGAAATCAGACCCCAAACTACAATTTTTTTACCTATGTCAGTCACATAGCCCAGTCTCCCGATCTATCAATGTTATTTATATGAACTATGAAATCTAACAGGTTAATATCAATTTATTTTGACTCCAATCACATTTCCTTTGTCATGAATCACTCAGCCTTTCCCTGGCATGTGTGGGCAGGAGAGTTAAATTATTACTGCCTTGAGGACGGTACTTGTTCACTTACTTTATTTTTGTTTTATTTAAACAAAAACTTTTTGATTGGTACGAACGAGCGGTACAAAGAGCAATGTAGCACAGAATTTCAAGTACATTATTTCTCTAACTTCAAGTAACCCCAGCATTCCCTCTCTCTCTATCCCTCCCCCACCCAAATCACACCAGCTTCTCGTTTTCACCCAACAAACAGCTAACATTGGCCTGTTTCCTTCAGCATCATTACTTTTTTGCATATCTTTCATTCATACTTCTATATCTGTTTACATCATCGTCTATATCTCCTGTTTTCCTTTTCCCTAACTAGTCTGAAGAAGGGGCTCGACACGAAACGTCACCCATTCCTTGCCTCCAGAGATGCTGCCTGTCCTGCTGAGTTAATTCAGCTTTTTGTGTCCATTTCCAAGACATTGATTAGTACGGGTGTCAGGGGTTATGTGGACAAAGCAGGAGAATGGGGTTGAGAGGGAAAGATGGATCAGCCATGATTGAATGGCAGAGTAGACTTGATGGGCCGAATGCTTTCCTATCACTTATGAACTCATTAACTTATGGCACTCTCGTGTGACTCACACCATTCCTTCTACTGGGCCTTTCACTGTTAACCCCATTGAGGCAGTGAAACTAATAATCAGAGTTTCTTGTAAATTAAACATGCAATCTATTAACACGGCCTTGATCAACACTGCCTACTACATTTAACCAGTACTTAGGTGGGCTAGAAAAGAAATGAAGATAGACACAAAAAGCTGGAGTAACTCAGCGGGACAGACAGCATCTCTGGAGAGTGGGAATGGGTGACGTTTCGGGTTATGACCCTTCTTCATACTCAAAACCCTAGCAAAGACATGAATGATATTGATTTCTAACAATGGCATTTTACCTTGAATTTCAACAAAATCAATAAAGCACTGCCATGCGTAAGTGTTATATGAACTTCGCAGCAATATGTTTAATATTGAAAGTTATAACAATGCAGCTGAAAAGCTGTGATAAAGCAAGTGGGTAACCCCGATCAAACAGCAGATATAGAATCACATTCTGCTGTCAATTCAAATTCGATGGAGATGAACACCCTCCTCAAGAAGTCCACACTGTGGTTTGCAACTCAATTTATAAATCTTGCACCAACCAAGTGCAGAGATTTGAAGATGCTGAATGCAGTACAATGTGGTAGCAATTTTGCTCCGGCAGTCGGTCTATTTCGAGCTCTACAGAAGTGGAATTCCCAGCACATAGTAAGCAGTGCTCTGGAATAATCCAGGAACTGGAGATCAAACAGCAGATCAATCAGCAATAAGTTCAGGTGAAGGAGCCTAAAGAAATGTGTAGGAAGGAACTGCAGACGCTGATTTAAACTGAAGGTAGACACAAAAATCTGGAGTAACTCAGCGGGACAGACAGCGTCTCCGGAGAAAAGGAATGAGAGACTTTTCGGGTCGAGACCCTTCTTCAGATTAACATTTAAAGCATGGGTTAGGAGCGGATTAGCGTTAAGAACTAGTTTTCCTTTGGTTTAAATTTTTGCTGAGAAATAGCCAGGCTTAGTATCTGCAGTGTTGGCCCCGTTGTCACCTTCCCCATAGCTAACAACGATCCATCCTACATTTTCCTTCAGCTTTGTCCCCTTTGATCTCTCATTTTCACACCTCATCCTTTCATATTTCTATGCCCCCCTCTTTAGGACTGAGATGAGGAAAAACTTCTTCGCGCAGAGAGTTGTGAATCTGTGGAATTCTCTGACACAGAAGGCCATTCACTGGATGTTTTCAAGAGAGAGTTAGATTTAGCTCTTAGGGCTAAAGGAATCATGGGATATGGGGAAAAAGCAGGCACGGAGTACTGATTTTGGATGATCAGCTATGAACATATTGAATGGCGGTGCTGGCTCGAAGGGCCGAATGGCTTACTCCTGCACCTATTTTTCTATGTTTCCCCTGACTCTCAGTCTGAAGAAGGGTCTCAACCCAAAATTTTACCCATTCCTTCTCTCCAGAGATGCTGCCTGTCCCTCCAGCTTTCTGCTTAAAGAAATGCTCCATTCTGGTTTCCCTCCAATACTCTCTGCAAGGTTAGTATTAAAGGCGGGGGGGCTTGTTTTTCTGCACACACAGTACTCACAAATATCCCCAAAGTACACAGATTTATTTGCAGTACTTTTGAAGTAAAGTTATGTCACCGAAACAGAATTGATTGCCTGATCAATTTGAAGCTTTGCTTGGTATATTTATTTTTGGATTGCAGGTTTTGGTTTGGTAGGAAAGTGGAGAATTTAACTCTTGGGTTCCTGTATCTGATTTAGGTTTATCGTTGATTTTGTGTTCGTTTTCTAGGTCTGCACAAAACGTGAGGGTCTTTAATTTTTACAACAGAAGTCTTTAATGTTTTACTCAATGATGGCAGCAAGACATATCAAAATTGCTGCACACACAAACTGTCTACAGACAGGAGAGAACTATATACAAAACATCTCTCTTTGTCCTGTGCAGCGCCACCTGCTGCACGGGAGGAGCAACGGGTCCACCCACCCCACACAGTCTACCAAACATCACCGTTGTCACGTATACCGAACTACAGTGAAAAGCTTTGTGTTGAATGCTATCCAAACAGATCAGATAATACTATACATAAATATAATCAAGTCAAACTCAAGTACAATAGATGGAGCAAAGGAGATGAAAAGGGGAAGGTACATGGGCAGCCTGTTGGCGTAGCGGTAGAGCTACTGCCTTACAGCACCAGAGACCCAGGTTCAATCCTGACTATGGCACATATGCCGTTTGTACGTTCTCCTCTCGCAGTTGTTTTCTCCGAGATCTTCGGTTTCCTTCCACACTCCAAAGACAGGTGTGGAGGTCAATTAGCTTGGTATTAATGTAACATTGTCCCTAGTGTGCGTAGGATAGTGTTAATGTGCAGCGATTGCTGGTCAGCACGGACTCAGTGGGCCGAAGGGTCTGTTTCGGTGCTGCATCTCTAAACCAAACTGAACTAAAGGTAACATGCATCGCCTGTTATGCTGTAGTATAATAATTTGAACTTGGCCTGATACCAATTTTGCTTTTTGTGAACTCAAGAACATATTGCCTTTATATACAGCTCTAATTTAAGGTAATGCTTTGCAATTTAGACAAGGTCAAAAACAACCAACTGTTTTTACTACATTTGGAAATCTGCTGAGCTTTGATTTACCATGTCAGCCTCAAAGCCAGTAATCATTTCGGAAAACAGAGGTACATGGAACTGCAGATGCTGGAATTGTGAGCAAAACATAAAGTGTTGGAGTAACTCAGTGCATCAGGCAGCATCTGTGGACGAAATGGACAGGTGATGCTTCAGGTCGGGACCCTTCTTCAGAAGATTGTATGAAGACAGAGAAAGCTGGAAAAGAGAAGTGGACCCTGGGCAAAGCCTGATAAGTGATATGTGTAGGAAGGACCTGCAGGTGCTGGTTTACACCGAAGTTAGACACAAAATGTTGGAGTAACTCAGCAGGCCAGGCAGCATCACTGGAGAAAAAGAATAGGTGGCATATCGGGTCAGAACCCTTTTCCTGTCATTGGACCTCTTTTCCTGTACTCGTACAATCAGTCTAAAGAAGAGTTCTGACCCGAAACGTCACCTATTCCTTTTCTCCAGAGATGCTGCCTGAGCTGCTGAGTTACTCCAGCATTTTTTTGTCTATCCTGGAAAGTGATAGGTGGACATAGGTGGGGGAGTTTGATTAGCAGATGGGTAGAATTAGTGACAAAGGAGATAGAATGATGTCAAATAAGGTTAAGAAGAGGAGTGAAATGTAAAGCTAGAGGGAGGAATATAGGTGATAGGGTACAGGGGAGAAAGGGAGATAAGAGGTAATGAGGCACTTGGGGGTGGGAGATTAATGTACGACATAGGGGAAAGGAACAGGGTGACCAGAGGAGGGGAGGGGAGGGGAGAGGAGATAGTGGGAAAAATGGGTGCACACTGGCATGGACAAGGAGGGTACAGGAAAGGCAGAGCAGTGAGGGGAGTATGACTTGAAATTAGAGAATTCAATGTTCACACTGTTGAGTGTAAGCTACGCAAATGGGATATAAAGGATGTTTTGCTGTTGGGATGGTGACTAATGGTCCAATATGCAGTGAATATGGTGTGTGATTTAGTGCAATTCACACATCTTATGAGTGTATAAACTTATTGGCACGTGGATTTGAAGTGAATGGATGTAATTAATTTACAATTATTGGGATGTGAGTATGTGTGTTGTGTCACCAAAAAACAATTGTCTGTCTGAAAGGTCTGAAGGTTTGATTGGCTTCTTATACCCAATGGGATAGAAATTTCATGTTTGCTTCTGGTTTCAAAAGAGCACAACAATAACAGCAGGCATTATACTTCTGAAATTTAATACAGTGTGGAGACATTGACCAAATACTAATTTCCACATCAACCATTGCACTGTGCAATTGTAATCCATTGAAAAGATATCCAAAGGGAACATTTACCGTAACAATGATTTCCATTGCTTTTTGGAAAGAGAAACTGAAGGCAAAATAATTCAGCAAACAAAATTATAACAGTGACTTAGTGATGGGATCTTACCTCAGTGCCACTGGTTTGTGTTCTGCAGTTCTATGCCTGAGATTCGAACCCATACTGATTGTGGGGGTGAGAGGGAAAAAAGCTTGAAGAGAGGAGGGGCAGGACAAAGCCTGGCAGGTAATATCTGACTGATACAGTGAGAAGGGCTTTTGATGGGCTAATGGTTTGGACAAAGGCCAGAGATCCTTAAGACAGGTGTGAGGCAAAAGGATTGAAGGGTTGTGAATTGTGAAGCTAGAGGAAGGAATATAATGGAAGGGGAGCGGGAGGGGAGAAATAGGGGCACAGAGCAGAACGGGGGTGGGGGGGGGGGTGTGGGGGGGATGTAGAAGAAGGAGGGAGAAGGGGAGGTCCTTAATTTGAAGAATTAATGTTCATACCATTTTAGTTGTAAGCTACCCAAGCGGAAGATGAGGTGCTGTTCATACCATATGCGAGTGGCCTCAATCTGGCAATGGAGGAAGCTCCAGGACATCGAGGTCAGTGTGGGTCTGGCAAGGGCAGTTAAAGTGGTTGGCAAACAGAAGATCCAGTAGGCCTTGGCAAACCGAGCGCAAGTGTTCGGCAAAATGGTCGCAGAGTCTACAGTTGGTCTCGCCAATTACTGGAGGCCACATTGGGAACACTGTCTGCAGTAGATGAGGTTGGACGATGTACAGGTCACAGTGGCACAACAGTAGAATCGTTGCTTTACAATGCCAGAGTCCCGGGTTTGATCCTGACTAAGGGTGCTACCTGAATCAAGTGGGTACGTTCTCCCTGTGACCGCGTCGTTTTTTTCTGGGTGCTCCATTTCCCTTCCACATGCCAAAGACATGCAGGTTGGTAGGTTAATTGGCTTCTGTAAATTGTCCCAAATATGTAGGAAAGAACTAGTGTACGGGTGATCACTGGCCATTTCAAAGATGTGCTGTTTCGTAGGTTAATTTACTTTGGATAAGATTGTAAATGTGTCCTAGTGTGTAGGACAGTGCTAGTGTGCAGGGATCGCTGGTCAGCGCAGACTCGGTGGGCCGAAGGACCTGTTTCGGCGCAATATCGCTAGACTAAGCTAGAGTGGCGCAGCGGTAGAGTTGCTGCCTTACAACGCCAGAGACCTGGGTTCGATCCTGACTATGGGTGCTGTCTGTATGGAGTTTGCACTTTCTCCCTGCGACTGCATAGGTTTCCTTTGGGTGCTCTGGGTTCCTCCCACATCCCAAAGATGTGCAGTTTTGGAGGTTAGTTGGATTTGGTAAAATTGTAAATTGTCTCTGGTGTGTAGGATAGTGATGGTGTGCGGGGATTGCATGTGGAAGCGGACCCGGTGTGCCAAAGGGCCTGTTTCCACACTGCATCAGTAGTCTCGACGACTAATATTGTTCCAGCTCTCAGGGCATGATCCTTCATCGTCTCACAACGTAATCCTAGGTGACCCCTCCCATGGATAATCATCCCACGGAACTACACCACAGGATCTTTGGCTGGGTAGATTGTCTGGTGTACCCATAGCAACCACTTTGCATAACCCTCCTTTACACTGTTCCATAAAGACCAGCTGCAAATAAAACCTCAGGCAAATGTCATTATCAGATAAAATACTGAAGTAAATTAACATTTCTATAATTTGTAATTGTATGATAATGAGGAGAAATGTTCTTCTCGCACAATAGTAAATAATAGATTGGGCAGCATTGCACACTTAATAATTTAACTATGTGTACTGAAAATTTTAGAGATAGCATTTATCTTAGTGTCAAAAATATACATACCTTTAATTAGTGATGCGCTACTTTGCCCATGAAAAGATCCTGTAAAGTAATTATAATCTTTAACTGTAGGTGGCAATATTCTCAATTGATGACACCACTGCAGTGGGCTGGATCTCGAGCAATGACGAGACGGAGCACAAGAACGAGATAGACTTAAGTCATGTGGTGTCAAGACAGCAAATTCTCCCTCAATGTCACCTAGGATAACTAGGATCTAGTTATTGACTCCAGGAAGTGTGAAGGACCACAGGCACCACTCATCATCCCCTCCCATCGGCATAAGATAAAAGCACTGACTCAGGAAACGCTTCTTCCCCTCTTTTATCAGATTACTGAATGGTCCTTCCATGAATCTGGCTCAGCGTAAATAGCAATAACAATTTGACCTGGACTGACCGCTTTGGTAGCAATGGCCAAAAAAGCACACCGGCGCCTTTACAGACTACGGAAGTTCAGCATATCCCAAACAATTCTGACCAATGTCTACAGATGCACCATAGAATGTGTGTTATCCAGTTGTATCAGAGCTTGGTTTAGTAATAGTTCTGCCCAAGACCATAAGAAGTTGCAGAGACTTGTGGATGTATCCCAGTCCATCACACGGACCAAACTTAGTCCATCTACATGACATGCTGCCTTGGGAAAATAAGCCAACATAAGCAAAGACCTTTTTTTTCAGCTAGGTCATCCCCTCTTCCATCAGACGTAAGAAGCAAATGCTTGAAAGCACTTACCATTAGATTCAGATAGAGCTTCTTCCCCTCTGTTATCAGATTACCGAAGAGTCCTCCCATAATTCAGGGGCTTGTCCCGATCTTCCAATCTACCTTCGTTGCCGATGCTGGGCCTTTTCTATAATGCTGTAAAACCAGACTCTCCACTCTGGTATTTTCCTCTTGTGCCTGTGGTACTTGGGTATAGCTTGATTACACTATGGTATGGTATGATCTGATTTAGTTGGGCAGTGTGCAAGCAAAAGCTTTTCACTGTATCTTGATATATGTGACGATAATAAACCGATACCGATGCCAAGACTCATTGATAAGGTCCATGTGCTAGTTCATTGGCATGAAAACGTTATTTCTGCCTGATGCAATGAGTATTTCTAGCACTTAGAGTCATACAGCATAGAAACAGACCTTTTGGCCCAATTCATCTATGCCAACCAAGATGCCCCATCTAAGCTAGTCCCATTTAGTGTGTTTGACCCAAATCTTTCCAGGTATCTGTCCATTCTCATCTATTCCTGCATTGTAGAGCCCTTGAGTCATACAGCATGGAAACAGAAGCATGGAGCAGCTGAAGGGATGGAAGAGACGGAAAATAAAAATGAGAATTTTACAAAAGTGAAGTCTATAATGGTTCTGGGTGAATGGGACTTGATACAGCCTAGGATACCGGCTGCAGTTTTGGGGGCCATGGGTTTATGAGGCGTAGACTAAAGGAGATTTGAGATACCAACGGTCAGAGATGAGTCTGTCACCTGCAGGTAAGTTAACAAAGAGGGAGGTAGCCAAACCAAACGGAGGTGGAAATGAGTAGTTTTATTGATGACACAGACATGAGCTCATGGCCAAAGATGTCATCGGGTTTATGAACAGTTTGATTCAGTTTCTAGCATCCACAAGGGTGGAGGTTGGGCAACAATAATGAACACCAAAGATGATGATTATTGATTTCATAATATTTAGAAATTAGGCATTTGTAACTAATTAATTAGCTTATTACCTGTAAAAGGCAGAAATAATATAAGATCTCTAGCTTTATTTTGTAAAAAAAATGATACTACAGAAATGCCCTATAATTCTTGAAGATTTGTTTGTACATAATACAATACTGTACATATAAGTGCCCTGGGCAACGTTAGATCATTTTTTTGTTACTGTGTGCCAGCATAATGCATAATTTTGTTTTAATGTGGCTTCGGTAATGTTATTTGTAGGATATTCTTCAGCATTAAAAACATATTTAATGTCATAGAGCCCATGTTCACACTGAAATATTTATTTATTCATTAAAAGCATCCCGTAAAGATCTACATGGACACCTAATGAATATGTTATAAAGCAGCCCTTTTCTTGGATGTTATTTTTAAAACTTTGCTCTGACATTTATTTCATTATAGATCATTATTGCCAGTCTCATGTGCACATACAACAAGAATGATTGGACAGAGCTTGCGAAAATGGCAGAGGTAGATCTTTTCCTTCTATTTTACTGCAGAAATGATTTTAAATGATATTGAGTTTTGCGTTGTACTTTATTTGAGGACAATTATGTTAATTGCTGATGGAATTGCAACACTCAAAGTTTGCCAGCGCGAAGCAGTTATATTTTACAATTATGATGAATCAAATTGAATGAATTTTGATTTAAAACATGAAACATAGAACAGTGCAGCATAGCAACAGGCCCTTCCTCCCGCTATATCTATGACAACCATGATGCCATTAAATTAATCTCCTCAGCTTGCTCATGATCCATATCCCTTCATTCCCTTTATATCCATGTGCCTATCCAAATACCATTATTATTTCTACCTCCACCGCCACCCCTGGCAACCACCACTCTGTGTGAAAAAACCTAACCTACACGCCTTGCCTCTCTGACCTTAAAGCTATGCCCACTGGAGTCATTGAGTCATGCAGCTCGGAAACAGGCCCTTCGGTCCAACCTGTACATGCCAACCAGGATGCTCCATCTACACTTGTTACACCTGCTTGCTTTTGACCCAAATTTAGTTTTTGTTTTAGAGATACAGTAAGGAAACAGGCCCTTCGGCCCACCGAGTCTGCACCGGCCAGCGATCCCTGCACATTAACACCGTCCTATACACGCTAAGAACAATTTTCACATACACCGAGAAAATTAACCTACAAACCTGTACGCCTTTGGAGTGTGGGAGGAAATCAAAGATCCCGGAGAAAACCCACGCAGGTCACGGGAAGAACGTACAAACTCTGTAAAGACAGCACCCTTGGTTGGGATCGAACCCGGGTCACCAGTGCTGCAAGCACTGTAATGCAGCAACTCTACTGCTGCACCACCGTAAAATCTTAAACATTTCCTCCATGGGCAACAACGTTTCTGACTGTATACTGTATCTATGTCTCTCATAGTTTGACATTCTTCAATCAGGTCTTCCCACAGCCATTTAAGCTGCTGGTGTTGTTGGGTCCGTAGGGATTGGCAACTGATTCAGTTTCAGGATATAGGTCGCATTGGCCAGACTGACATTACTCATACACTATATGAGTCTGAAGAAGGGTCCCGAACCGAAATGTCACCCATCCTTTGTTGGAGTGCTGAGTTACTCCAGCACTTTTGATTTTAAATGGGGAAGATCATTTTTCTTGAACAGATAATCCAGCATTATATTTTTGGTAGTAATTTGGCACTAGGAAGCTGGTTGCTAGACCACTTTGCAAGGCAGTTACTGTAAGAGAGTCAACTACATTGGTATGTGACTACTATTATATACATGACACAGGCAATGATGGTCCAGTTTTATACTGCCATCATAGAGCATAGAGTCTGTCCTCACCTTCTCCATCATGGTCTGGTTTGGCTCAGCCATTAAGCAAGACATCCGGAGGCTGCAGCGTATCGTTCAATCAGCTGAGAAGGTTGTTGGCTGCAACCTGCCCCCCCATTGACGAACTGTACACTGCAAGGGCCAGGAAGCGAGCGGGTAAGATCATCTCACCCTGGCCACAAACTCTTTGAAGCACTTCCCTGAAGGCGACTCCGGACTGTCAAAGCCGCCACAGCCAGACATAAAGACAGCTTTTTTTCCACGAGCAGTAGCTCTACTCAATAACCAAAAGTCTGCAGCCTCTTTTTGCTCTGGTATTTTATTTCATTCTTCACATGTTTAAATTATAATGGTTTATTCTTAATTATTTACTGTATATAGTGTTGTTACTTGCGAGCAAAGCACCAAGGCAAATTCCTTGAATGTATACATACTTGGCTAATAAAATGTATTCAGTTCAATTCAGGCCAGATAAGGAAGGTTGGCTTCATTTCTTGAAGAAAATTGAAGTAATATTTTAACAACCATCTGGCTTCTTTAAATTGCAAAAATATATAATTTCCATTTTTTACTGCGAACTGAATGTAAATTATCCAGATACTGGATAAATAATAGCCCAGCGATTCAAAGGATTTTTAAAATTTCTTCCAGGGATTTGCATGTCTTTGAAGGGAATAAAATGTAAGAGTTAAGGAAGGAGTCACAAATGGACAAGCCAATGTAAAAATGTGGTCTTACAAAGATCCAGTGCATATTCTATAGATACATAGAAATTAGGTGCAGGAGTAGGCCATTCGGCCCTTCGAGCCTGCACCGCCATTCAATATGATCATGGCTGATCATCCAACTCAGTATCCCGTACCTGCCTTCTCTCCTGCCTTCTCTTACATAGAAGATAAACACAAAATACTGGAGTAACTCAGCGGGACAGGCAGCATCTCTAGATAGAAGGAATGGGTGACGTTTTGGATCGAGACCCTTCTACAGATCCGCAATGTCATCCATTCTTTCTATCCAGAGATGCTGCCTGTCCTGCTGAGTTACTCCAGCATCTTGTGTCTATCTTTGGTGTAAACCAGCATCTGCAGTTACATAGGAACATAGAAAATAGGTGCAGGAGGAGGCCATTCGGCCCTTCGAGCCACCACCGCCATTCTTTGTAATCATGGCTGATCGTCCCAAATCAATAACCCGTACCTGCCTTCTCCCCATATCCCTTGATTCCACTAGCCCCTAGAGCTCTATCTAACTCTCTCTTAAATCCATCCAGTGATTTTGCTTCCACTGCCCTCTGTGGCAGAGAATTCCATAAATTCACAACTCTCACCGCAGTCTTAAATGGCCTCCCCCTTATTCTAAGAATGAGTTCTCTAAGAATGAGTTCTAAGAATATTCTAAGAATGCGTTCTCTCCAATACATTACACTAGATCTAGTGCACTAATAGACCGAATGGCCTTCTTCAGTTGAAGTGGAGGAGGGGGTGGGGGGAGAGGTATCTTGCAGAAGTTTCCTCCCAATGGATCTGAAGCTTGCTACACCAATACAAATTAAATCCACCTGAGCAGGTGTTACGCAATGGTCTGATGCAGTTAACTGCAAATAATGAGCCTTTATCTGAGGAACAAAGCCCTCAATGTGGGTGTCTCTTGGGTTAACCAACACAAGCTCGTTCGATATAGCTCTTAGGGCTAGCAGAATCAAGGGATATGGGGAGAAGGCAGGAACAGGGTAGTGATTGTGAATGATCAGCCACAATCATATTGAATGGCGGTGCTGGCTCAAAGGGCCGAATGGCCTACTCCAGCACCTATTGTCTATTGTCTATGTACCACTGGACTTTAACCTCATCCACCTGTTCACAAATAGTGCTCTCGTCATCCTGAACCAATCCAAAGTGTCATAAATTCATCTCCTCCAATTGACATGTCTTAAATCATACATGTCAGGATGCAAAAGTCATAGAGTCATACAGCGTGAAAACAGGCCCCATGACCCAGCTTGCCCACAGCAACCAACCTGTCCCATCTACACTAGTCCCACCTGCCTGCCATTTGGCCCATATCCATCCAAACCTGTCCTCTCTATGTTCAAGAAGGAACTGCAGATTCTGGAAAATCGAAGGTAGACAAATGTGCTGGAGAAACTCAGCGGGTGCGGCAGCATCTATGGAGCGAAGGAAATAGGCAACTTCGGGCCGAAACGTTGCCTATTTCCTTCGCTCCATAGATGCTGCCGCACCCGCTGAGTTTCTCCAGCACTTCTGTCTGTCCTCTCTATGTACCTGTCCAAAGGTCTAAAAGGAAGCCATTTGTCCCATTAGGTCCATGCCAACTTCCAGGAGTCCATGCCAACTTCCCACCCGCTTTCTCCTTATTTCTTTGTATCTCTGCGACTTATTCTCTTTAACGTGTGCATCAAGTTGCCTGCGATTCCTTTTACCATTATCCTCCATCAGTTGATTAATTACAGTCGCCTTGGAATTTGAAACCAGAGCACCCAAAAGTAAGCTAAGCAATCACAGAAGAATGTGCAAACTCCACACAGGCAGCATCAGGGGTCAGTGTCAGACCTGGGACTTTGGAGCAGTGAGGCAGTAACTGCTGTGCCATGCTGCCATCTCAATTTCCCCGTTTTAACCCATCCCACTCCACCCATACAACCCAAACCATACAACCCATTGGTTTCAATGTAATGGCACAGCGAGCAAAGGCCTTTTGTTTGTGCACATTAAATGATCAATGCCTTGGGCTTTCTGTACAAAATAATTTTACGACATTCCACCTTTGCTCTAGCTCACCATATATAGCCCGTCTAATATACCTTCGCTGGCAAGGAAAAACTGCTGGGCTTTATACCAGAGGAATAAATAAAGGAAAGACAGCCCAAAAATATTTCATTTATAATGGAGGGAGAATAAAACTGAACTGAATTTAATTGTCCTCCTGTGAAGTGCATTTGATCACTTTAGCGTTAAAATGGTGATTGATTTCCTATATTTTGTTTCATGTTACCACATTACTCAAGCTGGTAAAAATCCTCTAAATAGCTGGCAATGCATCTGAAATGTAAGGGGCAATTTTAACTCCAAAAATTGCCGAGTTGTGTCGGGCAGTAAGTAATCACAAAGAAATCTGTGTGCCTTTATTTTAGCAAAGATATGGAGAGTTATTTCCTTCAGGTCCAACTGTTTTGGTGTAAATCCTACACCGTACATCTCAATAATCTCTCCCCCCCCAAACCCCCTCCCCCACTCCCCAGAAGTTTGGCACAAACACCTCACAATCCCATCAACAACTAGATAGCGGTCCTGAGCTACTATCGACCTCATTGGAGACCCTCGGACTATCTTTGATTGGATTTTACTGGACCTTATCGTGCACTAAACATTACACACGTTACTCCCTTCATCATGTATCTGTACATTGTGGGTGGCTCGATTGTATTGTCATTCTGCTGACTGGTCACCATGCAACTAAAGCCTTTCACTGTACCTCGGTACACGTGTCAATAAACTAAACGCAAACTCGAATGTGACGTTTGAGGTACCCGGGTGAAACTGACATAATTGACCAACTAAACTCAAACTCAAATTCATTTCCCAATCTCTTACAAGATGGCGCACAATTGAGGCGACTATTTGCTTGCTCGCCTCAGATGCAGATCGATAATCACATATCAGAATCGCTCCACACTTTTAAATCTCTCCTCCTACAGCAACATTGCTTACTTTAATTATGACTTTGCACTAAATGTTATTCCCTTATCATGTACCTGTACACTGCGAATGGCTCGATTGTAATCATGTATTGTCTTTCTGCTGACTGGTTAGCGAGCAATAAAAGCTTTTCACTGTACCTCAGTGCACGTGACAAACAAACTAAACTGAACTGAACAATCATGGACTAATCCCAATCATATCTTCCCAGCCATGTTAGAACCTTAAACACAGTAACCTCTTCTTCCACGACTCTCCCTGTCACTAAGCTTCATGGTTGCCAGGCTTGTCATTTTGCAGAACCTTCCTCACCTAATGAGCGAATGAGCCGGTCAGTCAGGACGTTTTCCAGAAGGGAAACTTATGGTAGCTAAAGTAAATCTAAGCCTTCACTGAATAAGATTTTGGAAAGACATATCTCTTTCCCTTGCGAGAAATTGCAGAGAATTGCGGACGCAGCCCAGACCAAGTCAAGAGTCAAGAGAGTCAATCGCACAAAGCAACCTCCCTCCTTGACTCAATTTATACCTCACGCTGCTTCAGCGAAGCCAGCAGCATAATCGAGGATAATCAAACCACTGACTGGTGAGCACACAATAAAAGGTTTTCACTGTACCTTGGTACATGTGACAATAAACAAAACTCAAATTCGAACTCTTCCCCCAACTCCCCACAACCTCTAACACTTGCACCAAAGCATTATTAGAATTCTAAAGTGCCAACCTTTTTCTCTGTTGCCAGTTGCGTTTCCTTGTAGTGCCGACCGCATACACTCGTACTGATTATCCCGAAATTGCTCATCATTTTGGTGTGCACCCTGCGGTCTGAGATACCAAATCCCAGCATTAAAAGAGCTTATTGAACTAAAATTAAATTAAACGCTATTAGTAATTGGTTTTCTGCTATTAAGCTCCAGATTCATTTCAAGCCAATTTTGGCCTGATTGACCATGAAATCTTTTGCTGAATTCTGGATTAATTCGAGCTTCACTGTTTAAATGCCAACATTGATGAATGACTTTATCAAGGAGCTTCCTTGTTTGCTTTCTATTAGGCTCACAATACTTATTACTTTTCACTTCTCCAATGGTTATTAGTTTGAGAAAAATCATAACTCATACGAACAAGATTTTGGATGTGTAAAATTTGTTTATTCTCAAAATTGAGAGTTCCAACATATTGGTCCAGAAATTAGCTTCGTTTCTTTTAGAGATGCAGCGCGGAAACAGGCCCTCCGGCCCACCGAATCCGCGCCGACCAGCGATCCCCGTACACTCGCACTATCCTACACTCTGGGGACAATTTACAATCTTTACCAAAGCCAATTAGCCTACAAACCTGTACATCTTTGGAATGTGGGAGGAAACCGGAGCGCCCGAGGAAAACCCACGCTGTCATGGGGAGAACGTGCAAACTCCGTACAGACAGCACCTGTAGTCGGGATCGAACCCAGGTCTCTGGTGTTGCAAGGCAGCAAATCTACCACTGTGCCACCCAAATGCTATAAATGCCTGTTTTTTCGGATGCAGAATCTGTCTACTCAAATGATGTACCGGTTACATTGGTTCATGCTCTCTCGTGTGTATCAGAATACCCAAAGAGTATGTTAAACGCTGATCAGCCACTCTTGTCATCCTCATTGTTAGAGTTGGGCAGCCCAGGAAAAGGTCCTTTGGTCCAACTCATCCATGCTAGCAAAAATGCTTAATTCAAGCGAATCCCATTTGTCCGTATAGCCCTAGCCCTCTGAACCTTTCCCGTCCATGTACATGTCCATATTGAAGATTGCTGGAGGCCTGACAGAAACTTTTAAGTGTTCATGAGATGATAGGTAATTGGAGTTTGTAAAGTTTTGGTGTTCCCAAGTGCCGGGTTAGTAAAGGAAAGTGACACTGAGGTGAAGTATCCACCATGATCTTACTGTGTGATAGAAAAAGCAATCAAGGCCCCATTTTGGTTCTATGTGGTGAGGGCTGAACAGAACCAGCCAAGTTTGTCATTCCTCTATGGTAGTTCTCCCTCTCTCGGATAGTTTAGCTTGACAGGAATAGCTGACAGTAGAAGCAAGAGAAGGGGGCGGCATAGTGGCACAGCAGTAGAGTTGCTCCCTTACAGGGCCAGAGACCCGGGCTCGATCCTGACTATGGGTGCTTACATGTATAGAGTTTGTACGTTCTCCCCTTGACTGCTTGGGTTTTCTCCGGGTCCTCCGGTTTCCTCCAACATTTCAAAGACGTGTGGGTTTGTAGGATAATTGGCTTTGGGAAAGATTGTAAATTGGCCTTAGTGTGTAGGACAGCACTAGTGTACGGGGATCACTGGTCAGCACGGACTCAGTGGGCCAAAGGGCCTGTTTCCACGCAGTATCCCTAAACTAAACTAAGAAGAGCTACGTGCTGGTTGTTTACTGCATATTATAAAGTTGTGAAACTCTTTACAAGAAGTGCAAATCTTTGTGCTCGATTTAACAAATCTACCTGCCCATGGCCAGTCATGCTAGATTTCTGTTTCAATGGAAGAGAATAATATCATCCGTGGTATGCTGCTGTATTTTTGCCCATCTAAGAAAGTCAATTTGGGATTTTCCATTTGCAGTAACTTCAACTATTCTCCCTTTGTAGGATTCTGGTGCAGATGCTTTGGAATTAAACTTGTCCTGCCCACATGGCATGGGCGAAAGAGGAATGGGACTGGCCTGTGGACAGGTAAGACATCAACCTCAACATTCAAACTCGGAGTGTGTCCATAGTGAGTCTGAAGTGAGTCAGTAGGAGACCGTAGGAGTCTGTAGATACTTCATAGAGGCTCGTAATGCCAACCATAGGTACTCGGGGCATCAGGTAAGTCGGGACGTTTTTTCAGCATGTTGAAAAATGTCCACGAGTAAAAGAAATAGCCCCAAGTACCTACGGCTGGCATCTCCGAATTTGAATCAAGGGGAAAACTCGGGAGAATTTGTGAGTAACTCGGGAAAGTGGGACAGGGGCTTAAAGGAGTCAAGGTTATGTGGTGATGGCAGGAGAATTGGTTTTGGCTTTTTGCACCATTATTGTTTATTTATTTTTATATGCATATATATATATAAAATATATATGTATAAATATATACAATAAACCAAACTCTAAAATTATCTTATTTAGTGAAATGTGTAGGAAGGAACTGCAGATGATGGGCAGCTTTCAACCCAGCGGTATGAATATTGACTTCTGTAACTTCAAGTAACCCTTGCTTTCCCTCTCTCTCCATCCCTCCCCCATCCTAGTTCTCTGACCAGTTTGACTGTCCTCTTGATTGCATTGTATTTTGTATGCCTCGTTGTCAACTTCCCCAGCTAATAATGATCTATTCTACATTTTCCTTGAGCATTGTCCAATTTGATCTCTTGTTTCACAGCTTACCCTTCCATATCTCTTGTTTCCCTCTCCCCTGACTCTCAGTCTGAAGAAGGGTCTCGACCCGAAACGTCACCCATTGCTTCTCTCTGGAGATGCTGCCTGTCCCAGCTCAGTTACTCCAGCATTTTGTGTCTATCTTATTCAGTGAAAGAGCAGGATTGAGAGGTTGTTTTTCCTTTGTATCGTCATTCAAGATGAATTTTAAAGACAGACAAAGATAAATGTGTAACAGATACTCCAGGAAACCTGAATGGACATATTCAACCATGGTGTCATTGTTTCGGAGTGGCGGCGCTGCTTGTCAGCTGCGGCTCACCTGCAGTCCGTCTGTCTTTTATTTTATTTTTGTCCTCGTCCCTGTTTTTGGTGTTTATTTTTGGTTTGTTGGGTTGTGTATGTGTGTGGGGGGGGGAGGGTGGGAGAAACGGGGTTTTAGTCTCTCCCTTCGGGGCGATGCGACTTTTCCTGTCGTGTCCCCCGACACCGTCTCCGTCTGTGCTGAGGCCCTGGTGACGGCCTTCCAGCTTCCAGCGGCGGCGGCACGGCCTTCAGAGCTTCAGCGGCGACCTGGCTTCCGGCGGCGACCTGGTTTTCGGGAGCTGCGGTCTTCCAGCGGCGGCCTGGGTTTCGGGAGCTGCTGTGCTCCAGCGGCGGCCTGGCTCCCTCTGAGCTGCGGTGCTCCAGCGGCGGCCTGGCTCCCTCTGAGCTGCGGTGCTCCAGCGGCGACCTGGCTCCCTCTGAGCTGCGGTGCTCCAGCGGCGGCCTGGCTCCCTCTGAGCTGCGGTGCTCCAGCGGCGGCCTGGGTTTCGGGGGCTGCGGTGCTCCAGCGGCGGCCTGGCTTTCAGGAGCTGCCGTGCTCCAGCGGTGGCCTGGCTTTCGGGAGCTGCGGTGCTCGAGCGACGTTCCGGCGGCGGGCCCTGTGGCGGTGTTCCGGCGTTCCGGCGTCAGCGGTGGCGGCGGCCTGAATCCCCTCAGCGCAGAGGGAGAATAAGGAGGGGAGAAAGACAGAGACCCTAAGACTTTTGCCTTCCACCACAGTGAGGAGGTGTTTGGTGAACTCACTGTGGTGGATGTTAATTTTGTGTTTATTGTATGGTATTATTATTTTTATATATGTATGACTGCAGGCACGAAATGTCGTCCAGACCGAAAGGTCTGAATGACAATAAAGGCATTCAATTCAATTCAATTCAATTCAATTGGAAAGATGGCATGGGAGGAAGTGAGCAGTGTTGAACTACTATCTACCTCATTGGTGACCCTCAGACTATCCTTAGTCGGACTTAGTTCTGATCTATATCGGTGAGACCAAGCGGAGGCTTGGCGATCGTTTCGCCGAACACCTCCGCGCGGTCCGCAATAACCATCCCGACCTCCCGGTGGCTCAGCACTTCAACTCCCCCTCGCATTCCGTATCCGACCTCTCTGTCCTGGGCCTCCTCCACGGCCAGAGTGAGCAACACCGCAAATTGGAAGAACACCACCTCATATTCCGCTTGGGGAGTCTGCATCCTCTTGGCATGAACATTGAATTCTCTAAATTCTGTTAACCCTTGCTGTCTCCTCCCCTTCCTACCTCTCCCTCAGCCCTCGGGCTCCTCCTCCTCCTCCTCTTTCCTTTCTTCCCCCGCCACCCCCCCCCACCCCCCATCAGTCTGAACAAGGGCCAGTCTGAACGGCCCGAAACGTTGCCTATCTCCTTTGCTCCATAGATGTTGCTGCACCCGCTGAGTTTCTCCAGCATTTTGTGTACCCTTAGTCAGACTTTGCTGGCTTTACCTAGCACTAAACATTATTCCTTTACCATGTATCTAGACACTATAAATGGCTCGATTGTAATCATGTATTGTCTTTCCACTGACTGGATAGCATGCAAGGAAAGACTTTCACTGTACCTCGGTACACGTTACAATAAACTAAACTGAACTGAAGAGCATGCTTCAAAACTGTGTGGAGCAGAGCTATGTTAGAGGTGGGAAAGCCGTTTGGAGGAAAAATTGGGTATGGGGCAACAGAGTGAATATCCTGCTGTACCACTCAGCTTTTAGCAGTCCTTCATAAAGCAAGGTTTCCATTGGAAATAAGCCAGCTTCCAGACACTGTTGGTGAGATGTTAAATCTGCGGAGAATTCCTTATCAAGTGCCAGCTAAGTGAGTAAAGTTCTCTATGGAGTTCTAATGATTAATTAATATTTATAATGGTGGCAGAGATCTAATATCTTTGCAGTGATTATATTATTCATGGTGTGTGCATTTGATTGTGGAGCATTTTAAAACATCTTGTTGTGCTTGTGTACTGCGCACCTAGTGTGATCTACCAGCACAGCAGCGATGGGTGCACTTTAACAGAAAAGCCGTCCATTGTGCAAAGCAGCTTTAAGATGTTTCAACATGAAAGGCCCTATCTAAATGTAAATATTATTATAATATATAAATATGGTAAAAGCCTTGATGCCTCTTGACAGTTGATAATTACTGTCTTAATTGAAGACTGCCCAGATCAGGGCAATTTTAAAGTAAAATCGAGTGGATTATTTAGGGATGGAAAATTGTGAGCGGAATTGTCTTTGGGTTTAAGTTCTGTCGAACAGCTAATATATCAGTAAACCAGCTTTTGAAAGAAGATCTCTGTACTAGCTGTTTGGCTCATTATAATTTTGTATAACCGATCCTCTAAGTGGTCCATTTATAACCATTATGTGCGAAATACTAATTTCATATGGACCTCGATAATCTACATTTTAATATATATGTGGTCAGATTTTTCCTTGAGAATATACATCTTTAGAATAATGGAAATGTACAATGCATGAATTAAAAAAAAAATCTAATATTGGCAAATAAGAATATTTGTTTCACAAAGCATAATTTAAAATACATACATACATTAGAACAGAAATTATATCATGGTGGATTATTCAATTAATATATTACCGACATTGTATTAGACAATATTATTGCTGGAAAAATAAGGTTAAGAAAAAAATACATTGGAAAAATAATTGCCAAAACTTACAAAACAATTCTGTTTCATCTGAATGAAACCTTATTTAAAGTAATGCTGCTTCTTGCTGGTTTAGTAATGATGATCATTTCATATGTACATAACTATATTTTATTTAACCCAAAAATGATGCAATTCTTTTTTTTTAAACTACATGCAGAATAATAAGTCTAATTAACAGAAATGGATTGCTTCTTTAACATAGCAAATGCAAATTGTCCTGATTTTACCTTTTATAAGTTGACAAATCTTTTATTATCATTGACCCCAGCATTTAACATAAAGCAATAATATTGAATGACTTGATTCTGCTTGTAATCTTTGAAATATTTAACCATTAATCACACATATTATGTGATTCCTTATTTTTTGGAAATCTTCTTTCAAAGCCTTTAAGTACTTTGTAAATCAATGTACGTTCAATGTACTGTTGTAGGCTATTTTTACACGTGCACACCCTGTATTCATGCATCCTATATAATAATTGAAATGGCTCCTTCTGTACTGATTTCAGTGCTGATCCGTTTACAAAAGGCAATCCAATTCACTTCTGGTACTCTAGGAAATGCATTGCTCAAAATGAATGCAGCGGTTTCATCTAGTACACAGTGAGCAGAATTATGCATATGGTTCAGGCAACCAATGCATTACAGTGCTGGGTAGATAAAACAGTTTCACTTTACATTCAGCTCGTGTAGGTTGACAAACTGAAGTCATGCCAGTTTGAATAAAAGCTAGCAGCAGGATGGGGGAAGGGGATATGGTTCGAGATGGATAAAGTGGTTCTGCATCATTTAGAAAACAACGTTACATCTTCTGACCCATGTCCAATGGGAATTAAAATATTTACTTTATGTTTTATTATCAAGTGTGCTTATGAAAATAAAAAGTATGCTTCTTAATAGATGAGAATACAGATTATTTACATTTACTGCTGCCTGTCTATATTCTGGCAATACTATTGCATTATCTAAAGCACAATGGAGCAGATTTATAAAACAACTTTTTTTTTTAATTTGTTTGTCTGCCTTAACTGTGTTTGCATCCAAATTGCTAGGAATAAAATATTTTTATTTATTCAGCATGGCCCCATAAACTAGGCAGGATTTTGGACCTGGTCCACTTGGAGGTTGTCAGGGCTGGGCAGGTGAAAGAATCCATAACAGGTACAGAATCCATAACAAGATGCAGGCCTGGATAGATTGGATGTGGAGAGGATGTTTCCAGTGGTGGGAGAGTCTCGGACCAGAGGGCACAGCCTCAGAATAAAAGGACGTACCTTTAGAATGGAGATGGGGAGGAATTTCTTTAGCTAGAGGATGATGAATCTGTGGAATTCATGGCCATGGAGGCCAAGACATTGGGTATTTTTAAGGCAAAGATTGATAATGGGTCCCAAATTCAAACACCACTGATCAGTGATACCTGCACACCCTTACACTATCTTACACACACTCGGGACAATTTCCAACTATACCATGCCAATTAACCTACAAACCTGTATATTTTTGGAGTGTTGGAGATCCTGGAGAAAACCCAGGCAGGTCACGGCGAGAATGTACAAATTCCATGCAGACAGCACCGTAGTCAGGATCAAACCCAGATCTCTGGCATTGTAAGGCAGCAATTCTACCGCTCCACCAAGGTGCTGCCCCTTAGTTAAAGCAATACTCTATAACGTTCAGTAAGGAAGGAAGGGTAACACGGAAACCTGGAGAATGATAAAAGGAATTGGGTGGAAACTATGGTGGTCAGTATGGGAACGTGAGATCAACAACTTTGGATCTGGAAAAGCACAATAAAAAAATTAGCTGTAGGTAACCAAAACAATTATATACCTTATATTCCAATCACTCAAAGGTATTTCTGGGCTACACAAAGTAACCTCCAGTGCTAAAAAACATGTTGATCTTTATCTCAAGGAGGTTGAAATATAATGTGCATCAGACCTTACCTAAGAGACTAGTTTAATCTTTGGCACTGAATGTCAGGGAAGATACACTTCCCTTGAAAATGATCCAATATAAAAGATTGCATTGGAGGTGACAGATGCATAAACTGGTCGTATATTCACTTGAGTGGGGCATAAAAGCTGGACTTACTGAGTTGTTTATAATAATGATAAAGAAATACCAAAGATTCAAAGAAATTGTTCCCTCAGGGTAAGAGAATCAAGTTTAGGAGGGCTTAGTGTTAAAGTTGGAGTCTCATTCCAAGTCAAATAAGGTAGTGTGTTTTCATGAATAGTACTGGGGTTATTGGATCAACTGGAAGTTTCAAAACTGAGATTGATGGATTTTAATTGGTGATAGTCCAAGAGATATGTAGGTAAGGCAGATAAATGGACTCTAGCTACATGTCAGGTATAATCTAATAGAAGAAAAGGTTCAAAAGGCTTTGCAGTCTGCTCTTGTTCTGATGTATTTATTACATGTTTATGAAAGCCTCCGTAATTCTGAAAGGAATAATAGGCCTATCATGGGAATGGAGACAGTTGATTCCACAAGTGAACAATAGGCACCTACACCTAGAACTCGGATGGTGCCGTGTTGTGTGAAACAACCCAATACAGTCCACTCCATGCACTTGCAGCATATTGGTTATGGCACAAAAGATGGACACAAATTGCTGGAGTAACTCAGCGGAATGCTGCCTGTCCCGCAGAGTTACTCCAGCATTTTGTATCTATCTTTGGTGTAACCCTGCATTTGTCATTCCTTCCCATGAATTGGTCATGGCACAATATAGTTGTCAAAGGGAGAACATACAAACTCCGCCCAGACAGCAGCCGTGGTCAGGATCGAACCCGGGCCTCGTGCGCTGTGAGGCAGCAACTCTACGGCTGTGCCACTGTGCTGCCCCTGACGTCTAATGAATTAATCACAATGCCATTGAAATCACAGTGCTAAAAGATAACAGAGCCAAGCTGACTCAGTTCTGCTTAAGCTATCTGGAACCCCACTTAAATGTCAATCTACCCACAGCAGCATAGACTGACCACATTCAATGCGTAATTAATCTAACATGGATGAACGTTTAAAGGATAATGAATTGTAGTAAAAAATGTGAATCCAATCTTTCAAGAAAGCAGGGGATCTGCAACAGGCAAGGGAAAGAAGCAGATTTAGTGTCAGCGCTAAAAGTTTCCTTATCCATAGGAAGGGAAGTTTATTAATAACCACAGCTTCAATATCTTAATGGATAATTCACTGTAATCACGTTTCCCAATCAGTATTAGCTGCAGTAGGCAAGTAATGCTATTACTGCTATAATGGAGGCTGATTCATTCAGCCTCTTCGGTACACAAGGAAAATTGCATTAGTTGATATTATTACGGCTCTGCTGTTTATTGCTGTGATCTGAGGATCAAGTAATCAGGTGGTTGCAGTCTCTTCAATGTCACATACAGTGCAGTAAGCCTGGCAGCATGAAGCCATGCCTGTCTCTGTGCACAGCTTTATCAGATTAGTTTCTCATCTAGCTCTGTAACTGATCCATTTGAACAGGATCCAAAGCTGGTGCAAAACATCTGCCGCTGGGTGCGACAAGCTGTTAAGATTCCGTTCTTTGCCAAGCTGACCCCGAACGTCACCAACATTGTAAACATAGCGATAGCAGCTCAGGAAGGTAAGAAACTGGCAGTGCAAACTGCATGCAAAGCGATTCAAAATTGGGAATAATCATTTTTTTATTCAATATTAATTTTAATAATTTTAGACATAATAATTTAATAAATAACTATTTAAGAAATAATAATTTCTTGAATAGTTATTTATTAGATTATTATTTCTAAAATTATTAAATAATTAAGCAATAATCAAATAAATAAATAAACATTAAATATAAATGATTTAAGAGATAATATAATTATGCAAGAAATCAATAATTATTTCTTAAATCATTATTTCTTAAATAATTTAATTATCTCTTAACGAAGTATTTCCTAAATAATAATTTCTTAAATATTTTTCATTTCTTTGGTTATTTCAGTTTTTCAGCTCTTACATTAATTTGTAAGCGGCTGATGCACTTCAATTACAAACAGGCACCTTTCATTTGATTACCTGTCATTTTGCCTACGTCTGTGTCACTAACTTTGAAACGACTCTCGTCATCCATCCTCCAGTTATCACCTCGCAATCTACATCGAAAGATATTATTCTGTAAATTAGAATTTAAATAACGGCTGTGTTTTCCCACAGGTGGTGCAGATGGCGTTACGGCTATCAACACGGTGTCTGGGCTGATAGGGGTGCTTGCAGACGGCACACCTGTGCCAGCCGTTGGTAAAGCCAAGAAGACCACATATGGTGGCGTGTCTGGTAAGCAGTGCCCTCACCCCTGTTCAGGGTTTCCTCTGAGACTATAAGCACCGGTGACTATATATAATATCATCTCCCTTCCAACATCCGAGGCTCCTTGCTTTCTACCTGGTAACGTGGCTAATCGTGGTGGCAGATGGAGAACTTTGAGTGTGAAAGCTCTTACAATAGCTATTTCTTTTCCTGGCATGGTTCTCCGGTGAAGTGTGTGGGGATGGAGGGAGGAGGGAGGGAGTTGATGGATAATCATAAGAAAGTGCCTTGTAGCCTTTGGAACATAGGGCAGTGCAGCATATGAAAGGGCCCTTCAGCACATAATGCCTGTACATGATCCATTTCCCTTTATTCCCTGCACTTCAAGAGCCTATTTAAATGCCACTTAAACACCACTATAGTATCTGCCTCCACCATCACCCCAAGCAATGCGCACCAGGTCTCCACTAGTCGCTGTGTAAATAAACTTGCCTTGCACATCTCCGTTAAACTTTCCCCTCCTCACCTTATAGCTATGCCCTCTAGGCTTGGCATTTCCATCCTGGGGAAAAGGTTCTGACCCTATCTACGTCTCTCATAGTTTCTCCAGAGAAAACAAGTCAAGTCTCTCCCTGTGGCTGAAACCCACTAATCCAGGCAGCTTTCTGAAGAAACCTTTTGAAGCAAAATGTCACCTATTCCTTTTCTCCAGACATGCTGCCTGGCCTGTTGAGTTACTCCAACGTTTTGTGTCTATATTCTGGCAAACCACCTGCTTCGTTGTGGAAATTTGTATTTGGACATAATAAATTTGATAAAATAATTACATCGTGTTGCAAAAGTACTATTAAATAATGCGCAACTAATAAGAACTATCAGCTTTCCAAACACATAACGATATGATACGATACGATACAACTTTATTTATCCCAGGAGGGAAATTAATCTGCCAACAGTCATAAAAAAAAGAGGTACATGAAACATGAAATTAAAGTGAAGAGTGGAAAGGATTGGGGATGTGCAAAGATAGAGGAAGTGGTGGGGGGGGTGGGTGGAGTCATCTACCCCACGACAGAAGGGGGAGGAGTAGTACAGTTTGTTAGCCAAAAAGGAAAAAGGATCTCCTGTGGCGTTCTGTCCTGCATCTTGGTTGAACCAGTCTGTTGCTGAAGGTGCTCCTCAGGTTGACCAGTGTGTCTTGGAGGGTTTGAGCTGCATTGTCCAGGATGCTACGTAGTTTGAAGAGCATTCTCCCCTCCAAGACCACCTCCCACAAATCCACTTCCCACCCCCAGGACGGAGCCAGCCTTCCTGATGAGTTTGTTGATCCTGTTGGCATCCGCAGCCTTTGCCCTGCTGCCCCAGCACACAGCAGCGAAGAAGATGGCACTGGCCACCACCGATTGGTAGAACATCTGCAGCATCTTATTGCAGATGTTGAAGGAGCGGAGCCTCCTCACAAAATACAGCCGGCTCTGTCCCTACCTGTCTCAGCACTGTAGTTAGGCCCTATTTCCTATTGAAACACTGCGCATTTTATAGCAGATTTCCAGCTTGTGAATTCATTTTCCCTTTACTTTTTTATAATTTGCCTGCAACGTTTAGACGTGCATGGATAGGAAAGGTTCAGAAAGATAGAGGGTAAGAGCGGCAGTGGGACTAGTGTAGATGGAGCACCTTGGTCAGCATGGGCAGGTTTTGGCAAAGGGCCCGTTTCTGCGCTGTGCAACTCTACAAGCCTTTTAATGATTTTTTTTCTGTGTTCTTGAGGGGAGATTGTCAATGTGCATTTCTGGATTCATTCATTCAGAGATTAAACCAAATCATATTGATCACTCTCCTGCATGAGATGCTATTAGAATTGAAATATTGGGTCTTAATATAGAATTGGCAGGAATGAAATGGGAAAATGAGTTAGTGTAATTGTTTGACAAACTTTGTGGCCTGCCCACCCCCACCACCACCCCGTCAACTAATGGTTGTTAATGAGGAGAAAAAGCTGTGGTAATAGATCACAAGCTTGTTTAGAACCGCTGGTTTAAACCGAAGATAGACTCAGACGGAAGAAGGGTCTCAACCCGAAACATCACCCATTCCTTCTCTCCAGAGATCCTGCCTGTCCCGCTGAGTTACTCCAGCTTTTTTTGTGTCTATCTACAAGCTTGTTGTTACCTGCTCGATACAAACATTCAATGTTCATGTTTACTGCATGGCAGCAGAGCTGACAGCAAAAAATGCCAAACGCTGGTTTTTGAAGTACCGCACAGCCCCAGCTTGACATTTCAGCAGAGTGGAAGTTTATGAGATGCATAATTTTGCACTTGGGAGCTCCAGTAACATTCAGGGCTACCTTCACACCCTCACTGACTGCCTCAAGATGGGCAGCGATTTAATTTGCTGAATTGGAGCCATGTTGTCTCCTTCCCTCTTTTGGAATAAAGATTACTCTTAGTCAACATATACAGTATACATTAAAAGAGTCAAATGCATTTACTTAACGTCACTGTCTCGGATAGTCGCTGCTTAATGTAGCGTCACGTCTCAGTTCGTCGTTAACACAGCTGGTCATATTATAGGCATACACAGTGTGCGGTACATCAAATTAATTTTTCTTTAAATGACTTATCAGAAAGTACAAAGATCTTAGTCTTGTCAAGATTTCAATTTTGTTTTAAATATCTTCCGAAGGCCAGACCTTTAAATCTCAGGGGCTGCATCAAGCAGTGAGCTGTGAATTTAACCATAGGGTAACTGCTAATGATAAGGAAACATTCCAAGATGAGGCCGCTGTAACACAATCATTGGATTAGGCTATCAATCACTGCGTTCCTCAGGGAATAGGAAAGGACACGAAACACAGAAAGGAAAATTAGGAAAGGTGGGTGTGACTAGAATGTAATTCTTTACTATCTCTACCTGCTAACTGTTCTCTGCAGCTTGTGAATTCTAAGCATGTCTAAAGACTGTTGGCTTTTATTTTCCAGAGAGTTATGTTTGGGTTGTACAGTGTTTACGGAACAGGAAAGCAAACAACCATTGTTGGTAGAAAAAAAGTCTTTAAACATGTTTTTTATAAAGGTAGTCTTTGTGAGAATTGGTTGTTCAGCTGGTATTTGAAGTCAAGCTCTGATAGATTTGTATCGTGGGCACCGGAAATTAAATGTGTAGGAAGGAACTGGTTTAAACCGAAGATACAACACAATAAGCTGGAGTAACTCAGTGGGTCAGGCAGCTTCTCTGGAGAAAAGGAATGGGCGACGTTTCGGTTCGAGACCCTTCTTCAGACTCAGAGTCGGGGGAAAGGGACACGAGAGATATAGATGGCCGATATAGAGAGATGTAGAATAAATAAATTAAAGATATGCAAACAAGTAACAATGATCATCTTTACTTTTTTTTTTGCATTTCTTTCATTCTACTGGAAGTTAAATATTGTGCTGACATATAGGTAAAATGGGGTGGATGATAAGGCACTCCATACATGTCAGCATGTCCTGACCTGCAAGCTTGCATTTACAACTGAGCAGTACACACTGGAGATCAGATGCTATTGCATTTCCGATCTGGTGCACTCAGTTGGGCTAATTCGAATGGAGTCACTGATCCGATGGCAAAAAGTAAGAGGTTTGGTTTTATTCCATTATTTTCACAAATATTAATATTTTTAATTAGCAAGACGTTGCAGAGGGTTGTGGATGTAGCCCAGTCCATCACATATCCCAGACTACCCACCATTGATTCCATTTGGTTTAGTTTAAATTTTCGGGACACTTCTTCAGACAGACTGGGGGGGAGGGGGAAAGAAAGATGGAAGAAAGGGGGGGCAGGATAAAGCCTGTTACCTGGAATTACCCTAACGTCACCTATCTATGTCTTCTTAAGATGCTGCCTGACCGGCTGAGCTGCTCCATGTTCTCCCTGTGATCGTGTGGGTTTTGTCCTAGTGCTCCGGGTTTCCTCCCACATACCAGTGACATGCGGGTTTGCGTGTCAATTGGCCTCAGTAAATTCCCCCTAGTGTGTAGCAAATGGATCAGAAAGTGTGCCAACACGGAGCTAGTTTGTGTAGAAAGGATAGTGTGTGTACCAAAGATAGACACAAATGCTGGAGTGACGTAGCGGGTCAGACAGCACCTCTGAGAAAAGGAATAGGTGACGTTTCGTGTCAGAACCCTTCTTCAGGTTGATGTGACTTGTGTGAACTAGTGAACCAGTGATCGATGGGCAGCTTGGGCTGAAGGGCCTGTTTCCACGCTGTATCTCTAAACTCAGTCAAATACCTTCTTTAAAACGTTCCATAGAAACATAGAAAATAGGTGCAGGAGTAGGCCATTCGGTCCCTTCGAGCCACCATCACCATTCAATATGATCATGGCTAATCGTCCAAAATCAGTACACTGTTCCTGCTATCTCCCCATATCGCTTGATTTCATTAGCCCAAAGAGCTCTATCTAACGAGACAGAGTTAGATAGAGTTCTTAGGGCTAACAGAATTAAGGGATATGGGGAGAAAGCAGGAAGGGGGTACTGATATTGGATGATTTTTATTCTATTGCTTAAGTCTATTTCAACAGGTTTTTTTAATGTCTCTAGTTCTCAGAGTTGTTCAGCACCTTTCACCAAAAGGCAGTCAGGGCTTTCAGAAGGCAGAGCATCTGACTCCACCAGCCAGAGCCATACCATTTGTGCACCACTCATTTTCTTGGGATAGATGCAGCAGCATATTGTCAAGTTCAACCAGATCTGCAGGGCTACAAGAGGCTGGTAAGGTAGAAAGAATGGGTCGACTGGGCTTATAGTCACTGGAATTGAGATGGATGAGAGGGGATCTTATAGAAACATATACAATTCTTAAGGGATTGGGCAGGCTAGATGCAGGAAAAATGTTCCCGATGCTGGGGGAGTCCAGAACCAGGGGCCACAGTTTAAGAATAAGTCCACTTAGGACTGAGATGAGGAAAAACGTTTTCACCCAGAGAGTTGAAAATCTGTGGAATTCTCTGCCACAGAAAGGCAGTGGATGCCAATTTACTGGATGTTTTCAAGAGAGCGGTAAATTTAGCTCTCCGCGCTAACGGAATCAAGGGATAAGAGGGAAAAAGGAAGAACGGGGTACTGATTTTGGACGATCAGCCATGATCGTATTGAATGGCGGTGCTGGCTCGAAGGGCCGAATGGTCTCCTCCTGCACCAATTTTCTATGTTTCTATGGTAATTGGGGCCACACTAGGGCGAGTGCAAACCCAAGCTTACGTGATCTGGTCCATTGATGACCATGCTCCATCAAGCTAAACTGAACGAGCTTACTTAACACTGTTCATATCTTTGCATTCCTGCCGCAGCCGAGGCATGAAACTATTATCTTACAGCGTTAAATTGAAACCCAGGTGTAATCTTTCCTTTGAGTTCGGCACTAAGGACAATATGGTTTGGTGACAAGGTCCGTTTATATTAGGGATTTATCAGCACCTTTGGCACAGACTGTGTGGATTAATTTCAGAGACAAAATGATTTTGCGGCTTTATCAATTTTATTCCCTGTTGAAGAAAAATTACAGGTGACCTTTGCATAGCACATTCAGATTTTTTGAAGAATATAGTGGAAACAGCTGATTCTTTTGGCCTTGGGGTATTATTATCATTGCCTTATGAAGTCTTCAGCATAAGCTGTGAAGATCACAAGCTGTACATTGTTCATGAATGAGATCAGAGATTAAAGAGAGTTTTACGAAGCTTGTATGATAAGTGGGTCTACAGATAATGACAGCATTTTAACATGTATGTTTGATATTACACACATTTCTGCAAATTTATATAAAAACCTGCTGAAGAATACATGTTCACTTCTGGAAAAAAAGTAGAAACAAGGAGCTGCAGATGTTGGTTTACAAAAAAAAGACACAAAGTGTTGGAGAAACTCAGCGGGTCAGGTAGCATCTCTGGAGAACATGGATAGGTGATGCTTCAGGTTGATATGGGTGTCAGGGGTTAGGGGGAGAAGGCTGGAAAATGGGGTAGAGAGGGAAGGGCAGATCAGCCATGATTGAATGGCGGAATAGGCTTAATGGGCCGAATGGCCTAATGCTGCTCCTATAACTTTTAGACAAATGAAGTATGCTACCTGACCCACTGAGTTATCCAGCATTTTGTGTCTTATTCAATTGTGATGCTGTTGACCGAATTCTATCATAGCTGCCTTTATTTTACCCGATCATTATATTGTTTTATTGTTAACATGGTGCTGAGATGTAATAATTTACAAAATGGGCAGAGTTTATGCTATTGTTATCCCAAGCCTAGCATTAAAGGAAGATCACATCATCAATGATTTGGACGTTTCCATTCAAAAGCACAAATAAAATAATGTACCAGAAAGTATGCAACATGAATACCTCAAGTTGCCATTAAAATCTGCTTATTGTAGTTTAGAGATACAGCATGGAAACAGACCCTTAGGCCCACCGAGTCCACACCGACCTGCGCACAAACGCTATCCTACACGCACACTCGGGACAATTTGCAATTTTACCAAGCCAATTAACCTACACACCCGTACGTCTTTGGAGTGTGAGAGAAATCCGGAGCACCTAGGGAAAACCCATGCAGGTCGCAGGGGAGAATGTACAAACTCCGTACAGACAGCACCCGTAGTCAGGATCGAACCCGAGTCGCTGGCGCTGTGAGACAGCAACTCTACCACTGCGGCACCGTGCTGCCAATGCATGTTGTGAGAAGATTAGGATGAAGACCTATACCAAATAGTTAGGCTAAGACTGAGACTGTCATTCAACTGTTACAGCTTAACTAGAGATGATTTTGATCAGGATGTTGTACTTTATCACTGATAATTCCTTCCTAATTAAAACTGCTCTGCAGAGACAGCCACAGTTCTGTGTAGTCGGGAAGCAGGATATCTCACAGCTGTCATTAATGCCAATTTCCATTTCAGTGTAGTCTTGGTGTCCAGATGGCCCACCAGAGACCAGTAAATTTGATCCCCATGGGGAATATCAGCAGAGACTGGGATTTCAAACTGCAGTTTATAATTCAGTTCCCAAACAATTCAACTATCAGTCTTTTAGTTTAACATTTCTTTTATGGTTGAAACGAAGGGAAATACTATTTTCCTGCTGGTTTAATCTGCACAATAGCGTAAAAAATATATTAATATTCGATTGAAAGTATTGCAAATGTCTTTACTCATCTGCCTCCGATATTATTTTCCGAAGGAGAAACTCTTCTATTTGAATATGCTGGTATTGATAAGGCATGATACCGAGGTCACTAATAGTCTTACAGAACTGGCCTTTAAATATGTGGCACTCATGTATAATAGACATATAGCATATGCGAACAGCCCTACTCCCTGTTAGCCATTTTGTGCTCCAACGGGATAACGGAGCCCCCATAACTTGTATTGTAGAGAAGGTTTAGTTTTAGTTTAGATTAGAGATATAGCATGTAAACAGGGTCCTCACCGACCAGCGATCCCCACATATTAACACTATCCAAACCCCACTAGGGATAATTTTTACATTTACCAAGCCAATTAACCTACATACCTGTACGTCATTGGAGTGTGGGAGGAAACCTGATGATCTCGGAGAAAACCCACGCAGCTCACAGGGAGAACGTACAAACTCCGTACAGACAGCACCCGTAGTCGGGGTCGAACCCGGGTCTCCGGCGCTGTATTTGCTGTAAGGCAGCAAATCTACTGCTGTGCCACCGTGCCGGTTCTGACCTATTCAGAATAGGTCAGAACCAATTGTACTGAATTGTAGACAAGGTGTTATTGAATGCTTTGACATCAAAGCAGCTTTTGAACTTCAACGGATGCACCGCAGAGAGCATCTTATCTTCTGCAGATGCGCCATAGCAAGCATCTTATTGGGGTGCATCACAGCATGGATTGTGAACAGCTCCTTCCAAGTCCTCAAGCCAACCTCCCTTCCATTGACTCCATTTATTCTTCACGCTTCCTCGGCAAAACCAGCAGCATAATCAAGAACGAGTCGCACCCTGGCCACTCTCTCTCCTCGCCTCTCCCATCAGGCAAGAGGTATAGAAGTGTGAAAATACACACCTCCAGATTCATGGATAGTTTCTTCCCAGCTGTTATCTGCCAGCTGGTATCTGACAATTAAACCATCCTACCAACAACTAGATAGCAGTCCTGAGCTACTATTTACCTCATTGGAGATGAGGTGTCAGATACCTCACACTATACTTGATAAGACTTTACTGGATTTTATCTTGCACCAAACATTATTCACGTTATTCCCTTTATCATTTATCTGTACAGTGTGGATGGCTCAAATGTAATCATGTATTGTCTTTCTGCTGACTGGTTAGCACACAACAAAAGGTTTTCATTGAACCTCGGTAAACTTGACAATAACTCAACTCAAATTCAAGTATGACTTTGAGGCACCCAAATAAAACTAACGCCATTGACCTTCAAGGAGAGGTCATTTGAAGTCTGGTATCAGACCTCACTCAAAACAAAAACAGTTAAGGTTGTTGCAGATCAAACATCCTAATCCTAGGATGTCAATGCATGTTTTCCTCTTAGCGGCAGAAGTGCAGCTGTTTGCTGATGTTGTTCAATTCCATTTGCAATTCCTCAGCAAGTGAAGCAGGCGTTGACTGCAGAAAGCCTCAGCAGTTCCTTGTTTCTACAAACCTATAGCAGTCCTGCAGATTATTAGGGGTGTCAGAAGTAATGGGGAGAAGGCAGGAGAATGGGGTTAGGATGGAGAGATAGATCAGCCATGATTGAATAGACTTGAAAGGCCGAATGGCCTAATTCTGCTCCTGTCTCTTATGATCTTGTGATTAGCTTACCTCTCATCTTCACCTTGCTGAGTTGCTCCAGCGCATCGTGTTGTGCATGGTAACGTACATAAAGGTTACTCAGGTAGATGTATTCACATTGCTCCTGCCTCACACAAAGGGCGGTGGGTGTATGGAACAAGCTACCAGAGGAGGTAATTGAGGCTGGGATGATCCCCACCTTAAGAAACGATAAGACAGGTACATGGATAGGACAGGTTTGGATGGTTATGGACCAAACGCGGGCAGGTGAGACTAGTGTTGCTGGGACATGTTGGCCGGTGTGGGCAAGACAAGGCACCCAACAGTTCATGATTGGCACAAAATGCTGGAGTAACTCAGTTACGTCAGCTTTTTGTGTCTATCTTCAGTGTAAACCAGAATCTGCAGTTCCTTCCTGCACAGTTCATGATTGGCAGATGGCCATAAGCGTTCAGCTCAGGTACTTTCGCCACCGTAGAAACTTCCATCTGGCTTGTTTAATCTTATTAAGGTTGTAATTCCCTTTGTGTGAAATAGTCAGGTATTTAGCACCACTTTCCTTTCTTTGCCTTCAACACTGTGAAACCACTAGTCCTGATCAAAAGGAGCTTGCTGTCAATTTAAACTGCAAACACACTAATTACTCATGTTTCCTGCCGATGTGAAGATTCTTAACATTCAAAAATTGATTAATAAAGATTAGCAAAATGTGAATTTAAGAAGTCTCCGGTTGTGTGGTCAGATAAAAACAGGAATATTTAACTCAAAGTTAAGCCACTTTAATGCACTTATAAGAACTGGAACGTAAATTAGCTAGCTAATCAGTGGCAGAAACACATGCTACAGAGTTCTTCAATGCATAGGGATTAGTACCTTACGGCTGAATTGTACAGGAGAAGGTGGAGGATATTGTTGGAAATATGGAATAATAAGCTCCTGGCAACTAATATCCAATGCACTAGACATGGATGCAGGGCTCCCTGATTGTGACTTTGGACAGGAGATGCGTGGGAACATGTGGGGTAAAGGAGAAAGTCACGCAGTGTGGAAACAGGCCCTTCGGCCCAACTTGCCCACACTGGCCAACATATCCCAGCAACACTAGTCTCACCTGTCCCTGCTTGGTCCATATCCCTCCAAACCTGTCCTATCCATGTACCTGTCTACTCGTTTCTTAAGGTTGGGATCATCCCCAGCCTCAATTACCTCCTCTGGTAGCTCGTTCCATACACCCACCGCCCTTTGCGTGGGGCAGGAGCAATGTGGAAACATCTACCCGAGTAATCTTTATGTACGTTACCATGCACAACACGATGCGCTGGAGCAACTCAGCAATTCTGGCAACATCTGTGGAGGAAATGGACAGGCAACATCTCGAGTTAGAGCCCTTCTTCAGAATGATTGCAGCCGGGGGGGGGGGGGGGGGGAGGGGGGCGGGAATCTTGAAAAGAGATGAGGGGGGACAAAGCCTGCCAAGTGATAGGTGGATATAGTTGAGGGGGGTGGGGGGGGGGGTGGGTGGGACTGGCAGATAAGTGACTGGTGCTGGAAGAGATCAGAGAACACATCACTGCACTTAATAATGCATCTGTAATAATGTGTCTGTTTAAAATTAACCCTCTCCATAAATAAAAATAAAGTGGGCAAATCTAAAATATAACTCAACTCCTATAGAGGACTAAGACATAATCTTGAGAGGGAAGCTGAACTTGAGGTATGCCATCCAGTGCATGAGTTAGTGCAAAAACTGCAATAATCATCCAAGGCTGCTTTACCTCCCACAAAGCCACAGAGCCCTTCCAGGCCTCTATACTGTAGGTGTAGTTGGCAAGAGTCAGCTACTTTTTTGTGGATAATTTATGCTTCTTTCCTGAAAAACAGTCCATACGTTGTAGGAGCAGAATTAGGCCATTCGGCCCATTGAGTCTACTCCGCCATTCAATCATGGCTGATCTATCTTTCCATCATAACCCAATTTTCCTGCCTTAACCCGTAACCCCTGACACCCGTACTAATCAAAAATCTATCAATCTCTGTCTTAAAATTAGTCATTGACTTGGCCGCCACAGCCTTCTGTGGCAATGAATTCTCCACCCTCTGACTGAAGAAATTCCTCCTCATCTCCTTCCTAAAGGAAAGTCCTTCAATTCTGAAGATATGTCCCAATAATCTAAATCTCAATAATTCTGTGTTTATTGTTTAATGATTGACTGAATGATGCAGCGCCTCATCCCACCAAGTCCACGGCGGATGATAGATCTCCCATTCAACACTAGTTCTTTGTTATCCCACTTTCACACCTGCACCCTGCACACTAGGGCCAATTAACCTACAAACCCGCATGTCTCTGGGATGTGGGAGAGAACTGAAATACCTGGAGGAGAGGGATAACGTATAAATTCTATGCAGGCAGTACCTGAGGCTAGTATCAAACCCAGGTCACTGGTGCGGTGAGGAAGCGGCTTTAGCGGCTGCAGCACTGTGCCACCTTTGCTGTTGTAAGGTCATAAGGAATAGGAGTAGAATTAGGCCATTCGGCCCATCGAATGTGCTCCGCCATTCAATCATGGCTGATCTATCTCTTCCTCCTAACACCATTCTACCCACAACCTCTGACACCCATACTAATCAAGAATCTACTTATCTCTGCCTTAAAACCCCCCTTCACTTTGCCCATGACTGCTAGGCATATCCATGGCCATGTAGGGATATGGGGAGAAAGCAGGAACAGAGTACTGATTTTGGATGATCAGCCATGATCATATTGAATGGTGGTGCTGGCTCGAAGGACCGAATGGCCTACTCCAGCACCTATTTTCTATGTTTCTAGATATTTATTGCTCATCGCAGCATCTCATTTTTTAGGATTCTTGATTTATTTGTACCATTAAGCTGCTGTGAACCTTTTGGGTGTTCTTGCTGTTAAATGTTCCACTAGTTGTTGATATGTGCCACGTTCAATCAGGATTAAAATACAAGCTTTCTCCCCCATACTGCGCCGCCTATTAAAGGAATAAAATCAATTCCTTCCATCAGCTAAAGGATTAGGCACGTGAAATTTCCTTAGTGAAGGCTATATAATTGTTGCAGTATTGTGAGATTTGCTGTGCGGTGAAACTGCTTCACAAGTGTGGAGTTGTAAGGACTCTGGGCTGACACGCAGATTACGAAACTGTTGCCCTTTCAGCCAAAAGAAAAACATTTGGCACATCAGGCAGGAGAGAAGGACTCTTACATGCGGCAGGATCAATCCGCCACCAGGCACTTGGTTGCAGCTAAATCGCATGCAGGGCAGAGCCAGAGGACTCCCAGCGGACTGTCATTTAAGTCCTGCAGCCAGCCAACATGCTCTCTCGTTTACGCAAGGGAATCACATGGAAGGAGTGGTAGGTTAAGTGTCACACATCTGAAACAATGCAAATGCACCAAGAGTGCGCAGTGTGCCAGCTAAAACAGCCACCATCCGCACACCACAGTGCAGCAAATAGACGCCTTCCATTTGATTTAGCATTGCCCTAACCATTTCTCATTTGATTGGGAACTCATCTCCAGACATTATTTGAACGCTGAATATGGGAGTACATAGGACTGCAGTTTGGATTTAATTATGTGACTTCTTATCTGATTTCTTCAAGCAACAGCTCAGCCTTGTGATTCTTTGGAAGGTATGCAAAATTAAAGTTGAGTGAGGTTTTCCTCGTTGCTTTACGTGCATTGCTAATAATTTCTCATTGGCGTTTCGCACTCTCTGATCCTCGGGTTACAGCTTCTGTTGCAGCCAAGGCAGGGCAACATGGTGTAGTAGGCAGCTCCTGACAATCATTCGACAACCCTTTAGGGTTAGGAATTGTTTAGTAAGATTTGCTTTTGATCAGAACAGACCACGAGCACCATGTCAAGATGGTGTCTTTGTTCATTCTGGTTGTGTTTTGTTGGGCTTCCCCTTCAGTTTTGGAGTTTTAGCACACAGGAACAGGCCCTTTGGCCCATCAAGTCCATGCTGACTATCAGCCATCCACTTATTGTGATCCTACACGTTACAATCATACAATAAATTATTGTAATTTATTGTCAGCCCACATAAATTCCATTTTTATTCTCCTCACATTCTCATCAACTCTCCGCACATTTTGCCACTCATATGTACACTTAGTGTGATTTAAAGGGGCCAATTAGCTGACGAACCTGCACATCTTTGGGATGGCGGAAGAAACCTGAGTACCTGGAGGAAACCTTCAAGGTCTCAGAGTGAACGTGCAAGCACCTCACAGACAGCATCCTACCCAAGATTGAACCTAGGTCTCTGGCAGCAAGAAACAGCAGTTTTACGAGCTGTGGCACTCTGAACATAAAACACAGAAAGTAGAGCACAGGAGCAAGCCCATTGGCCCACAATACCCATGCCGAGCATGACACCGTCAAATTACTCTACCCTGCCTGCATGTGATCCATATCCCTCCATTCCCTGTATATCCATGTGCCTATCTAAAAGACTCTTAAGTGACTCTATCATATCTGCCTCCACCACCATCTATGCAGCATGTTCCAGGCACCTACCATTCGCTATGCAAAAAAAAAATCCCCGCACATATCCTTTAAGCTCTGACCTTAAATCTTTACTCTCTGGTCTTTGACGTTTCCACCCTGGTGAATAGGGTTCTAACTATATAATTTCTATGCCTCTCACAATTTTACATCCAAGCACGATGTAACACTGAAAATTGTACAATTGTGGGTGGATGAGGACAGGAGATTCTGCAATTATCTAGATACAAGGCCAGCACTTTGTGTAGGTGTATGAATAGACAAGCCTACGGCTTTGCTGCTGTGTTATAGGTTTCCTAACACCTTCCATCCACTCATCCTTCGATCTATTGTTCCCCCATCTATATTTATTGGACTTGAAGGGTACAAGATGGCACACAAAACGTGGCAAATCTTGTGGGCTGACTCAGTGTGGTCTACTAACTTTTACTTGGTATGTACCTAATATATAGAACGTTCAGTATTGAGCTGTGAGCAAAGAAAATAATTTCACTGTACTTGGGTTTATGTGACAATACAGTGCAATTGAAGCATTGAATTTAACCATTTGTCCCATCTTACCCCCATTAAAGTAAAGTTAATGTGGATAGATAGATACTAAGTGATTGCAGCCAATTTGGACAATCTTCTTGAAACTGGGTTCAGACCATTCTTTCACAAATGCAAGCTGACTGATAAAAGGATGCCCATCCAGGATCTCAGGGTAATAGGAAAAAAATACACAAAGTACTGGAGTAACTCATCGGGTTAGGCAGCATCTCTAGAGAACATGGGTAGGCGACGTTTTGGGTTTCAAAGTTTCAAGGTTTTCATGGTTTCAAGATCAGTTTATTGTCACGTGTATCAATTAAGGTATAGTGAAATTTGAATTACCATCCAGCCATACTAAAAAAAAGCAACAAGACGCACAACTACATAAAAGTTAACATAAACATCCACCACAACGGATTCCCCACGTTCCTCACTGTGATGGAAGGCAATAAGGTCCAATCTCCTTCCTCTTTATTCTCCCGCGGTCGGGGCAGTCGAACCATCCGCAGTCGGGGCGATCGAAGCTCCGCAGCTGGCGATCAAAACTCCCGTGTCAGGATGATTGAATCTCCCGCGTTGGGGCGGTCGAAACTCCTACGGCTTGGAGTCCACGATGTCGGTCTCTAACTAGAGACCGCGGGCTCTGTGATGTTAAAGTCCTGCAGGCTCCCACAGTTGGAGTCCGAAAGAAGACCCCCGACAGGGATTGCGAGCTCCGTGATGTTAAAGTACCGCAGGCTCCCACCGATGGAGCTCCCGGGCGATCTCCAGCAACGACCGCCAACTCCACGATGTTAGGCCGCAGAAATGGAAAAATCCCACATTAAACAAGCTAAAGAACACTAAAAACAAACATTTAACACATACAAAAGAGACACAAAGAAGGAAAGGACAGACAGACTGTTGGCGTGGAGAAAAATACTTCTTCAGGCTGTAGTTGAGGGGGAAAGTTGCGTGCAAGTTGGGCCGAAGGGCCTGTTTCCACACTGTATGACTCGAAGACTTGATGTAAAAGACTAATTATATGCAAACTAATTATATGCAAAAGACAGTTTCCCTCCAGTCTGAAGAAGGGTCTCGATCCGAAACGCCCACCATTCCTTCTCTCCAGAGATGCTGCCTGTCCAGCTAAGTTACTCCAGCATTTTGTGTCCATCTTCGCTTTAAAACAGCATCTGCAGTTCTTTCCTACACGCTTTCTCCCCAGCGTTGCCTTAAGTGCAGCTCTTTGAAGCCACCTATGGGTTGGCCGTAGAAATAGTCTCAATCTTGCAGCAGGCACAGATTTTTCAATCTCTTTTGGGGCCCCCTTGAAGCAGCTCAATCCATCGCCCCATCATCGGTTTCTCAGGACTAACTTGTCAGCCCTGTCGTTTTAAAGAGATTTTTTTAACAGCAGGATACCGATCAAGTGCGATGGACCCAGATTAAAATCCTGTCCTTATGGACATTTTATTTCAGCTGCTCCCAGAGGGTACATTTTACAGGCTCTTGCCTAGATTCCTGGAGAGAATGCCTCAATTTACCTCTCTATCAAGGGAGGAAGGAAGATCGATTTAAAGAATGATCTTTCTGCATTGTTTTGTCCCGGTGATGATGTGGACTATAGACTGGAAGAAACCGCTGCCTCTTGTGCCTTGCTGAAGTGTTAAAGTACAATATTTAGTGAGTCACAAAATAGTGGAGTAACTCAGCAGGACGGGCCACATCTCTGGATAGAAGGAATAGGTGACGTTTCAGGTCGAGATCCTTCTTCAGACAGAAGAAGGATCGCAACCCGAAATGTGAGTCTGAGGAAGGGTCTCGACCCGAAACATCACCCATTCCCTCTCTCCAGAGATGCCACCTGTCCCGCTGACTTACTCCAGCATTTTGTGTCTATCATCAAAGTAAATCTGCATCTGCAGTTCCTTCCTACAATATTCAGAGACTGGTTTGAAGCAAATTTGCTATGGTAAACCGCTTCATCCTGTCATTAATCGACAAATTAATGAAATTACTACTGAAGCCCCAACTCGGATTATTACAAATTTAGTTTAATTTAGTGATACAGCGTGGAAACAGGCCCTTCGTCCCATCAAGACCACACCGACCAGCGATACTTGCACACGAGAACATCCTTGGCACAATTTACAATTTTAGTTTACTGAAGTCAATTAACCTACAAACCTATAGGAGGAAACTGGAACAGCCGATGGAAACCCACGCTGTCACGGGGAGAACGTACACACTGTAGTACATACAGGCAGCACCCGTAGGCAGGTTCGAACCCGGGTCGCTGGCGCTGTTTGGCACTTTACACTGGCTACAGCTGGCGGTATAACTCTACCGCTGCGGCAAAGGGGCGTCTAAAATTGTAACATAGACGATAACATCCAAGGGGAATCCTGGCTGTGATAGGTCACGTTTAATTCAGAGGTAGGTTTACAAAGGGTGCAGTTAAGTGACTCTGGGCAGTATGATAACAGTAATTGACCTCAGGCACTGGTGGCAGAGCAGTGATCTTGGTTGTTGCAGTGACCCAGGGCTTACAGATACACGTCCGTGAGGATGTGCATTGAATCAGCGATTTCAGGCACGAAGGATGGTTTAATGTCCTTAAGAGCAAGTTCTGATTTGCAAACAAATTTACCTACAAATGGCTCTCAGGAACCTAACGCAAAGTTGTACGTTCTCCCTAAGACCGAGTGGGTTTTCTCCAGGTGCTCTAGTTTCCTCCCATGTTGCAAAGACGTGCAGGTATGTAGGTTAATTAGCTTCTGTAAATTGACCCCAGTCTGTAGGATAAAACTGGTGCACGGGGGAATCGCTGGTTGGCGCGGATTGTTAGGCCGAAGGTAGACAAAAGTGCTGGAGAAACTCAGCGGGTGCAGCAGCATCTATGGAGCGAAGGAAATGGGCAACGTTTCGGGCCAAAACTCTTCTTCAGACTGATGGAGGGCGGGGAGAAGAAAGGAAAAAGGAGGGGGAGGAGCCCAAGGGGTGATGGAGAGCTAGGGCTAACGGAATTTCAATGTTCAGGCCACCGGGATGCAGACTCCCCAAGCGGAATATGAGGTGTTGTTCCTCCAATTTCCAGTGTTGCTCACTCTGGCCATGGAGGAGGCCCAGGACAGAGAGGTCAGATATGGAATGGGAGGAGGAGTTGAAGTGCTGAGCCACCGGGAGGTCAGGTTGGTTAATGCGGACCGAGTGGAAGTGTTCGGCGAAACGATCGCCAAGCCTACGCTTGGTCTCACCGATCTAGATCAGCTGACATCTAGAGCAGCGAATGCAATAGATGAGGTTGGTGGAGATGCAGGTGAACCTCTGTCGCACCTGGAACGACTGCTTGGGTCCTTGAATGGAGTCGAGGGGGGAGGTAAAGCGACAAGTGCAGCATCTCTTGCGGTTGCCGAAGGGCCTGTTTCCGTGCTGTATCACTAAACTAAACTAATCTAATCCTATATCAGGAACTATTTGTACTTTGAGTTTCTGAAGGTAATTCATCATGGTGTCACATAAAAGATTACTGTACGGGATACCAGTGCACAGGATTAACAATAAATTGATGTAGATAGGGAGTGGCTAATGAACAGAAAAGAGTTAGAATAAATGGATCATTTTCAGGCAGGCAACCAAATAATTGATGCAGTCTCACCTATTTGTTGTCAGTTAATGATTTGGATGAAAGAGCTGAATTTACCGTAGCAAATGTGCTGACGATACAAAAGTAGGTAGATTAGCATGAAGAGAGGAGAATATAAAGAGTCTGCAAAGGGTTATGGTTAGATTACACGAACAGGCAAGTTGGCAGATGGCGTATGTTACAAAGGTTCATTACAACCGGGTGCTGATCTAATCAATATGAATGAGAAAAATGTTTTTGTTTTGTTTTGTTTTGTTTAGGTTAGTTTAGAGATACAGCATGGAAACAGCCCCTTGGCCCACCGAGTCCACCCCCACCATTGATCGCCCGTGCACCCACTTCTTGTTATTCCATATGCCAGATTTTAAAACAAAAGGATTGAAGAGACAGAAGGAATGAGGAGTTGCAATGTGTGAAGCCAGAGTAAACAATGTCAGTCAGTTCAGTTTAATTCTTTATTGTCACGTGCACTGAGGTACAATGAAAAGCCTGTGTGCTATCCAGTGAGAAGAAAGACAATACATAATTAAGCCATTTACAGTGTGTAGAGACATGATAAGGGAATAACGTATTATGCATGATAAAACCAGCAAGGTCCGATCAAGGATGGTATAAAGGTCACCAAGGAAGTAGATAGTAATAGGCAGAGGGGGAGGGGAGAAATAGGGGTGGGCCTGGGGTGGGTGGGGGGCAGAAAGAGGAGGGGGAGAGAGGATTTAGATGATACCTAAAATTGGAGGATTCAATGTTCATAAAATTATCTTTTAAGCTACCCAAGCCAGAATATGGGGTGCTGTTCCTCCAGATTGAGTGGGACCCATTCTGGCATTGGAGGAGGCCCAGGACAGAAAGGTCAATATGGGAATGGGAAGGGGACTTAAAATGGTAAGCAACTGGGAGATCCATGGAGGGCCGAGCGCAGGAGTTTGGCGAAATGGTCGCCAGGTCTACACTTGATTTCACTGGTGTAGAGGAGACCACATTGGGAACATCGTATGCAGTAGGTCAGGTTAGAGCAACTGAACCTCTGACTCACCTGGAAGGACTGCTGGGGTCCCTGGATGGAGACGAGGGAGGATGTATAAATGGACAGGTGTTCTTACGGCTGCAGGGAAAGGTTCCTGGGAAGGGGTTGTATTGGGTGAGAAACAAAGAGTGAACCAAGAAGTTGCGGAGGGAACGATCTCTGTGGAAGGCAGAAAGAGGTGGAGATGGGAAGACGTGAGTGGGGGTGGGATCATGTTGTAGGTGGCGGACATATAGGAGGATGATGTGTTGAATGCAGAGGCTGGTGGGGTGAAATGAGAGGACTAGGGGAATCCTATCCTTGTTCAATCCTAGGGGAGGGCGAGCATGAGCAGAATTACAGGGTACAGAGGAGGTGTAGGTGAGGGATCCATCTATGACAGAAGGTGGGAAACCATGTTTACTAAAGAAAGAGGACATCTCTGATGTCCTAGAATTGGGAAGCTTCATCTTAGAAGCAAACGGTAGGGAATAGTATGTTTGCGAGAGGCAGGGTTTGGCAGACAACTACAGGAGTCGGTAGGTTTGTAATGGACGTTAGTCAACAGTCTGTACCCTGTGATGGAGACAGTGATCAAGAAGGAAGGGAGAGATGTCGGAGATAGTCCAGGTGAATTTGAGAGCAGGGTGGAAGTTAGCGATGAAGTTAATGAGATCTGCATGGGTGCAGGAGGCAGCCCCATTGCAGTCATCGATCTGGCAGAGAAAAAGTTGGGGGATGGTGCCAATGTACGCCTGAAACAAGGACTGTTTGACGTAGCCTGACAGGCAGGCATAGCTGGGGCCCATGTGAGTCCCCATGGCTACTCCTTTAACTTGGAGAAAGTGAGAGGTGTCAAAAGAGAAAAGGACCCTTTTGTCACCAATAATGCACCCAGTTTAATTTAACATGTTGAACCCATTAAGGGTATCAAATAACACGTCAACACGACAGGTTTGGAGGGATATGGGCCAAACACAGGCAGGTGAGACTAGTGTGGCTAGGACATGTTGGCCGTTGTGGGCAAGTTGGGTTGAAGGGTCTGTTTCCACGCTGTATCATTCTATGACTTCAGAATAATATTACAAAATGTTGCAGTATAGAGGAATCTAAGGCTTCTAGAGTATGTTCAGGTACTGCTCGTAATTAGGAAGATTAATAGATGTTGGCTTTTAATACAAGGGACATGGAGCATAAAAACAGGAATGCAATTTCATAGGGCACCAGTGAGATTGCACCTGGAGTATTGTGGATAGGCTTTATCTGCATATTTCGAGAGTCAAGTCAAGATCATTTATTTGTCATATGCTCCTGGACCGGAACAATGAAATTCTCACTTGCTGCAGCTTTACAGGCATATTAAACACAACTCAAATAAATATACAATAAATTGTCAGTTACACTGGGTAAACCAGATCATAACAGTGCAAGCCAAAATGTAAAATTCAACCTGAAAGTCCATAGTAGTCCAGTGCTGAAATAGGGTAGTGAAGAGGGAGCATTGGAGGCATTGCGGAGAAGGTTCACTTAGAGACCGAGTCAGATAACCCTTCGGCCCAACACATCCATGCTGACCAAGATACCCTGTCTTAGCTAGTCCCATTTGCCTGTGCCTGGCCCACATTGCTCCAAACTTCTCCTGTCTCTATACAGTATCTGTATATACAGTTCCTTCCACATACCCTCCACCATCTGTGTGAAAGAGTTGCCCCTCAGGTTCCTATTAAATCTTTCCATGCTGATCTTAAACCTATGCCATCTCATTCTTGATTTCCTTAAGCTCGGAAAAAGACTGCACATTCACTTTTCTGTTCTCCTAATGCTTTATAAACCTCTGCAAGGTCACCCCTCAGTCTCCTGTGCGCCAAGAAATCTATATATTACCAAAACTCTCATCTTTGTTTGCATGCGTGCATGTGCATGATATTCCAAACCCCCCACCAAAACAGTACATGATAGCACTACAATCTTTGCCCCACCTTACTCACCATTGTCCTGTGATGTAAAATAAACATTTTGTTCGATTTAATGTTATACTTTCCGAGTTATTGACATTTTAAACGTTTCAAAAAACACTTTTCAAACCACTTTTCCACTTGCCCTGCCCATCTGCCATGTTCGTCGATGTCACAATGACGTCACAATGGGATCCTGAAGCTTATTTACATTTTAAAAATTCGTGATATTTTTTAAAAAATCAGTTTTAATCAAAATCTTCCGTTTTCTTTAACACTTAACATTGTGTTTAAGTTATTTAAAATAAAAATCACGATTTTCATTGTGCGGGGGGGGGGGAGCCTTTTTTTTAAAATTGCGATTTTCATTGTGGGGGGGTGGGTTAGGGAGGATGTGAAGAGTTGGGGAGCATGGGGATAGAGAGGAGGGGGTAGGGAGGGGAGAGGGAGGGGAAAGTGGGAGAGGTGAGGAGGGAGAGTGGGGGAGGAGGGGGGATAGAGGGAGAGGAGGGCAGTAGGGAGGTGAGGAGGGAGAATGGTGGAGTGGGATGGGGGGTGAAGAGTGGGGGAGCAGGGAGATAGAGGGAGAGGAGGGGGTGGGAGGGAGTGACTGAGGGTAGGGGAGAGGGAGGGAGAGGTGAGAGATGGAGCGGGGGAGGGGAGGAGGAGAGGGGAAAAAAGAGGGATGGTGAAGAGGAGGGGGAGGGAGTGCTGGGGATGAGGGGGAATGGAGGAAGTTAGGGGTAGGAAGAGGGATGGCGAGGCGCAGTTGATAGAGGGTAGCCGTGAGTCACGTCACAACGGGGATCTCTGGCATCACAACGGGAACCCCTCAGCCGCGCCTGCACAGTTGGGGGCTATGGGTCAGTGGTGGAATATTACTTTAGGGGACGGGCCCAACGGGTCTGCACCTAGTCTAGTAAGATGTAAAACCCCAGTTGCCCAACCTCTTCCTAAAATGTAGACCTTCGAGTCCTGGGAACATCCGTGTAAATCTTCTTTCCACCCTTCATAGCTTAATGGTACCTTTGCTATGGCAGGGTGACCAAAACTAAACACAATACTCCAAGTGCGGCCTCACCAACGTCTTTGCAGCATTGTAGCAGAACATCCCAATTTCTATATTCTATGACTGATGAAGGCCAAGTGCCAAAAGCTTTCTTCACCATCCCATCAACCTATGTACTTACTGTGTATGTACTCATAGACCCCTCTGTTCTGCAACACTCCCCGGGGCTCTTCCATTTACTGTGAAAGTCCTGCCCTGGTTTGACTTCCTGAAATGCAACTCCTGACACTTATCTGGATTAAACTCTACATGCCATTCCCTGGTCCAATTGCCAAGCCGATTAAGATCCCACTGTAATTCTTGCTTCCTGCGAATGAAAAGGTTGATATATGAAAAGAGGTTGAGCATGGGATAATGGAGGGTGAAGTTGAATTTAATTTTAGTTTTAGTTTTAGAGATACAGCATTTAGAACAGGCCCTTCGGCCCACTGAGTCCACACTGACCAGCGATCCCCACACATTAACACTACCCTACACGTACTAGGGACAATTTTTCATTTATACCAAGCCAATTAACCTACAAACCTGTGTGTCTTTGGAATGTGGGAGGAAATAGAAGATCTCGGAGAAAACCAACGCAGGTCACGGGGAGAACGTACAAACTTTGTACAGACATCACCCGTAGTCAGGACCAAACCCCAGGTCTCTGGCGCTGTAAGGTAGCAACTCTACCGTTGCGCCACCATGCTGCCCATACACTAATGTAATGTAAGATTCATAGAGGTTGGACATGTGGGATCATTCTACATGTGGCAGTATATAGAGCTAAGTTATAGATTCCGATGGAGAAGTAGCCCATTTCAGATGGAGTTAAGGAGGAGTTTCTTCCCTTAGGTTCTGGAGCTCTGCAGTGGAGGAGGAGTCAAATTACAGTAATTTCAAATGCAAAAGGTCAAGGGGTATGAACAGTGCAGAAAGAGGTACGGAGGCCAAGATAGGATCAGTCATGATCTATTGAATGGTGAAACTGGCTCAAGAGACTGTTTAACCCACTCCTACGCTTGTTATTTATGCTTTGTTTAGATTAGTTTAGTTCTATCCCATTTTCTCATCCGCTCCCTGCACAGTAGGGGGAATTTTACAGAAGCCAACTAACCTACAAATCCGCACGTCCTTTGAGACATGGAAGGGAACCGGTGCACCTGGAGGAAACCATACAGTCACAGGGAGAACATGCAAACTCCACACAGATAGCATCTGAGGTCGGGATCGAACCAAAGTCTCTGGTGCTGTGAGGCAACAGCTGTACCAGCTGTTTCACCATGCTGCCCCCAACTTAGTAACACAGAAGAAACCATTTACACTGTCAAATTAAGCACAATTTCCAGGGCCAAACTATTCTTGTGTGTAACTTTAATACATCCTGTGTCTCTTTTCAAGCTATTCTGGTCACTGTTCCATTACCTTAATTCATTTCTACACTTCCAAATATTTTAATTGCCCTTTCCCATAATAAATCTACTGAACTATTAATTTATACACCATTTTATGGATAGTCAGAAACAGATGTCTCCACAGCAGGCTTTCAGATGATGCTGGTGTAGGAGCGGCACCCTGCCTGCAAACGTATTTAATTGTAATCCTTTTGACAGAAGGGTTAAACAGCAGTAAACGCAGGCAGTGAAACTGAGTAAAACTGACACAAAATATGTTGTGGTAAATCAGCTCAATCTTGCTTTCAATTCGTTTTATCGATTGGAGATACAGTGTGGAAACAAGTCCTTCGGCGCACTGAGTCCGTGCTAACCAGTAACCGCCACACACTAGCACTACCCTACGGACCGGGGACGATTTACAAGTTTTACCGAAGCCAAATTAACCTACAAACCTGCATGTCCTTGAAGTGTGGGAGGAAACCGGAGTACCCGGGGAAAACCCACGCGGGTCACGGGGAGAACGTACAAATCTGCGTACAGGCAAAATCCGTAGTCAAACCCGGATCACTGGCGCTATAAGGTAGCAACCCTTCCACTGTGCCACCATGCGGCCCTTAGTACAAAGGAAAAGGGGGTGAATGTATAATGAGGAGCTGATCCATAACTACCCATTTGTATTTCTGCCGCAGTTCAAATGCAGCCTCACAGTGTGTTAGTTTGATCGGCTTGGTAAATGCTGATGATTCTCTCAGACTTGCGGATCAATATTCTGCAAACATTATCATCCCCGACAGATTTTTGTATGAGAAATTAATGCAGGGAGCTGAATAATGATGTTGCATTGGTGGCAGAAGAAATGTGGTGTCATTTTTATATTGCTGAGCTTGTAAATAATGAGGAGGAGTTGTGGGTGACGTTTCAGGTCGGGACCCTTCTTGTTGAGTTGAGTTTCCCAAAACACAGGAAAACTGGCAACTAAAGTAATGTAAGGCCAGCTTCATGGAAAATGGCTGGAGTTTGAAGAAGGGCCTCGACCCGAAACGTCACTCATCCTTTTTCGCCAGAGATACTGCCTGACCCGTGGAGTTACTCCAACACTTTGTGTCTATCTTTGGTATAAACCAGAATCTGCAGTTCTTTATATGCTGAAGACGGGCTGAATGATAATATAGCAAATCCAGTACTTAGGTTGGGCCTGTGGACAGCAATAAGTGAGGGCCTATAAATCCATAAACAGTATGGACTGTTCGCCTCAGAATGCATGTTTTAAGTAAGTCATAAATGAAAGGTGTAGAATTAGGCCATTCGACCCATCAAGTCTACTCCACCATTCAATCCTGAAGGAGAGATAGATCAGCCATGATTGAATGGCGGAGTAGACTTGATGGGCCGAATGGTTTAACTCTACTCCTATCACTTTTGACTGACATATGACCTTATGCATGGTTGCAGAGGGTGGAGGCGAGCTATAATTTTTTCTGAGCACAGGCGAGGCTCACAAACAGACTGACGGTGTAAGCTGGCTCTTCAAGCATTGCATTCCATCTCCCGTGTTTCCACATTTTCTGCTCCATCACAATATGTTCCACGCAAGTGCTTTTCTCTATAATGCCGTGTTCAAACGTATTTTCTGAAATCATTGGGATCGATGTATCTGAACTCATGAACCGTGACACCCAGGGAGCATGTGATGGTGTGTACTGGGGATTATCGGCATGGCCAGATGCATGAGAATCTATCTCTACTTGCCTTTACGCTGCAAGGAGCAGCATGCCGAAAACATTTACTAACCAGTTTGCTGAGAGTCGACAAGAGATCAGAGCATGAGGTTACGGCAGCCTATGTTGACGAAGAAGAATTTCTTTAGCTACAGGATGGTGAATCTGTGGAATGCATTGCAACAGAGGAGAGAATGTTTCCTGCTGTGGAAGACCCAAAGGACCAGAGGGCACAGCCTCTGAATGAATGGACAAACCTTTAGAATGGAGACAAGGAGGAATTTCTTTAGCCAGAAGGTGATGAATCTGTGGAATTCACTGCCACACACGGCTGTGGAGGTCAAGTCTTTCAGTGTTTCTAAGGCAGAAATAGATAGATTATTTATTAGTACGGGTATCAGGGGTTGTGGGGAGAAGGCAGAGGAATGGGGTTAGGAGGGAGAGATAGATCAGCCATGATTGAATGGCGGTGTTGACTCGATGGGCCGAATGGGCTAATTCCGCTCCTATCACTTATGAATGTATGACCAGGATAACTCTGAGAATGGTTAACCCATTAATAACCCTGTCTCATGGTGCGAGTCCACCCACGAGTGACCCCAAGTGAAAGAAAATAAAACAGACTTGTGGTTGTGTACAAGATTCCAAGTTTATGTTCAAGTGTTTAACCGAGTTCCCACGGGTATGTAATTTCTGTGATGTTCCAAGTTCCTCTCCCGAATTACCAAGTTCCTCTCCCGTTACTCTTGAGCCAACCGTGAATGAAGGTCTGTTTGAATAAGCAACAGTGTTAAAGAAGACATCTCCATCCTGCGGCTTTGAGTTAAAGTTAGAATTCAGCGCGGCCGCATCTATTGATATGACCTACCAAGGGAAAATGCGCACCCTCCAGCGCCAGAGCAGTTATACTTATGATTTGTTTGAAACACGCATCACGTAGTCAGAAGACTAGCGGGCGGAGGTTTGTTATATTTTAATTGAATTTACTGCCAGGTCTACACACTGCGGGGAGACGGGAGATGAAATCTTTGAAGGTGGACGGAAACAGGTCCTTCGGCCGAGCTTGGCCGTGCCGTCCACTTTGGTGTCTTGGGGTAGTCCTATTTACCTGCATGTGGCCCAGAGCCATCTAAACCCTTCCCATCCATTTATCTGTCATTAATAACCTCAAGAAAATCCCTGCTTCAGTTTCCTGGGTCCAACTCAGAGAGAAGTCTCCCCCCTTTCCAGGGTTAATCGCTCTACTGTTTAAAATGCTCTCTACATTATGAAGTCCTCGACAGTGAACCCCATGGGCAATCACTACCAAAGTGTCTGCTCACACAGTCAATACACTTGTCTGCCGTACTAAGTCACCCCAACCCCACCTTTTCCCCCCCGACTCCAGTCCCATCCCGACCCCGTGGGAAACTGAAGGGAGCGACAACAACTGCCACAGATACAAATAATGTCATACACAAGAAAGGGCAGATGCTGGTTGACAAAAAGTGAGCACATGCTGCTGGATTACACAAAGACACAGCAGAAATTTGGAAAAGTCATCCCGTCACCCATTCCTTCTCTCCAGAGATGTTGCCTGCCCGCTGAGTTAAAGAGTGCCCACGGTAGACTCACGAATCACTAAGGTAAACTCACGGGCCACTACGTTATTACAACGAGTTTAAATGTTTCAATTTTTCACTTGAACAGTAAATTTGACTCGTGGAAAACCTCAAACATGTTTGAATTTTTTCAAGAGTTAACAAGTTTCACAGGTACCTGCTGTTAGCGCCACAAGTCGCTAAGTTGTATGCGCGAGTTGCGACGTTCCCGCTAATTGTACGTGATTACCGTGAGTGAAAACTCGGGGTCACTCGTCGGTCGACCCGCACTGTGAGACAGGGGTTTAACTCTCTTCTGTTGCCACAAACCTCCATTGCAGTGAAGAAGTAGGAAGTATACTAAAGTTGTCCACATGTAGGGGTAGGGTGAGGGGCACTATTGTAATTGCTTACTGTCCTGTCTTGAAGACTCGCTGTGGTTCATTTCAGCCCTATGACCTGTGGAAGATCCTAGTACAAGTACCATTGCCAGGTTTTCTGGACTAACTCTATTCTGAGTTGGTCATGGCATGGAAGAATTAAAAAAAATGTCTATTCATTTATGCCACTTGTGAGACCTCCTCCATTGTACTAGAACACCAGGGCAACAAAAAGTCATTGGGTATTTTTAAAGCGGAGATTGGCAAGTTCTTGATTAGTACGGGTGTCAAAGTTACTGGGTGAAGAGCAGGAGAATGGGGTTGAGAGGGAAAGGTAGATCAGCCATGATCGAATGGCAGAGTAAACTTAATGGGCCGAGTGGCCTAATTCTGCTCCAATGACCTATGAACGTATGATAAGCCATGATACTACTCTTCCCAACTCCAACACTCTCTGTTACCCAACATCTCAGGACCCCAGGAATCTCATCCATTGAAACAGATTTCACATTTATGATTCATCCTCCAATAAGCAATCACTCATTTTTTATAGATTGTTTGACCTACAAAAGATTCATTTGTTAAGATGACATGCAGTAATATCTAAGTATGGGCACACAGTTTATAGTGGGTGTGATGATGTAGATGCAGCAGAACAGAGGGACTCGTAGAATTGCTAGGACTAGAAGGATGAGAGGGAATCTCATTGAAACATATAAGATTGTTAAGGGCTTGGACACACAAGAGGCAGGAAACATGTTCCCGATGTTGGGAGTCCAGAACCAGGGCCACAGTTTAAGAATAAGGAGTAAGCCATTTAGAACGGAGACGAGAAAACACTTTTTCTCACAGAGAGTGATGGATCTGTGGAATTCTCTGCCTCAGAGAGCGGTGGAGGCAGGTTCTCTGGATGCTTTCAAGAGAGAACTAGATAGGGCTCTTTAAAATAGCGGAGTCAGGGGATATGGGGAGAATGCAGGAACGGGGTACTGATTGGGGATGATCAGCCATGATCACATTGAATGGCGGTGCTGGCTCGAAGGGCCGAATGGCCTACTCCCGCACCTATTGTCTATTGTCTATTGTCATAATTGCGTATATATACTGATGTGAGCAAAGGGATTATTTTACTTGAAAGCAATTGAATTCCAATAGAAAAGAATATAGCAACTAATTTTCCACATACTAATATCCCACAAAAAGCAATGAGAAACGTGATTGATATTTGATTTGATCATTTGGGATAAATATTATTTTGGATATATGGTGAACACTCCTGTGCTTCTGCCTACAATGCAATGGAATTTTTAATATGCACCTCAGGGAGAGAGGGGATCTTGGTTTAACAACACATCCTCACGATTGTGTAGCACTACCTCAATGTGATAAACGCCAGTCTAGAATATTACACTCAACAGACTGAGATTTCTAAAGAAAGAGCAGATCCTATTACAGGGTTTTATTGCTGGTTCCTACAGTAAGTTTATTCTATTTGCAAATGAATTCTACCTGTCAGCCAGAACCATTGTTACAATAGCCTGGCTATCAATTTTACCCAATAAGATTGCTATCAATAAAATTCAAAGAGCACAATTGAATTTTACCACAGAACATGATTTGCCCACTATTAAAGGGTTTGTATTTTCAGTGCTGGAAGCTCAATCACCTTATTAAAATTAAGTTAACCGTGTAAATTTGTGCAAGGTAGCAGATGTGATTTGTGTTCTCCCTTCCTTTTGGCCAGACGTCCATTCGAACCCAAATTGCTCTAACACAAAAAGGTTGTGTCCCTAAAGGGCCTGTCCCACTGTACGAGGTAATTCAAGAGTTCTCCCGAGTTTTCCCCTGATTCGAACTCGGAGAATGTCCGCAGGAGATCGTGGTTGTTTCGTAGCGGCTCGTACGAGTAAAAAGTAACAATTTTTATCATCACGAGTATTTCTTTACTCGTGGACATTTTTCAGTGTTGAAAAAACGTCATGAGTTTACCGGATTTCCCGAGTACCTACCGTTAGCATTACGAGCCGCTACAAGACATCCACGAACTCCAACCGACCCGCTACAGACATTTTCCGAGTTGGAATCAGGGGGAAAGCTCGGGAGAACTATTGAATTACCTCACACATATGTAAAGTGGCACAAATTTTAGTTTCAAGATATAAGATGCACCGTGAGGTGACTCATTATAGATGTTGCATGAAAAATGACTTTACTCTTAAGTAGTTGTTCAGAATTCCTTTTCGTATCCCATTGCTGCCTTATAGCTGTGCACTGGATTTGTTCAGCTCTATTACCCTCAAACTCTGAACCACTTTTCGTCACGACCACTGTTGACGGACCTTTCATTTTGAAGCCATTAACAGGTAATAAACTGATATTGGTCATGTTGTACCTGTCTGAGAAGTGGCTGCCTCTTATGTAGAAATGTTGATAGCTTTAAACGTCTATTTACCAGAGTCAGTGGGTCTCAATCTGAAACGTCACATACAGTATTCCTTTCTTCCAGAGATGTTGCCTGACCCGCTGAGTTACTCCAGCATTTTGTGTCTATCTTTGGTGTAAACCGGCATCTGCAGTTCCTTCCTACACATTCAGCATATTACATTCTCCGTTCAATGACTTGTATTTTGGAGGAAGGAGTACTTTGTTCTACCACTGAACGATTCATTCATGCCTGGAATTAATTTACAGGCATGTCCATTTTCCATACACAATTCGTCAGTATTGAATATCTAAGATTCAAGCTGGCTCCACGAAAGGTAAATTATGAACTCCAGCTCTTGATATGCTTTAAAAAATGGTATTTGTGAGTTACAGAGACACCTCAGATAAATGAGCTGATTAAAAAGATTATGTGAGATAGTAAGACTAATTTCCCCAGAGCTGATTCCAGCTCGCTGCTATCAATTTTCTAAAGGTGAGGTGGAATCGGTATGTCACCTGCACCCCTGGTAAGGTTACGGTGGGGGGGGGGGCAGTAAATCAGCTTTTAAACAAAAATGGTAAATTTATTGGACAATGTGGACTTACAGTATATTAAACAAAGGCGGTAGCTTTGGTGAAGCAAGACAAAGCCTGGTGCATCAAAACCATTTGTGATACCTTTGGTTCTTAATACTACAGAGCGCTGAAAGTGCGGGTTTTCTTTATTTGGTTCTATATTGTGGGCTGTCAATTGTTTCGAGGAGCAGGTTTGTTAAATTTGCATTCACGGCACCACCACGAACGAGGAGGGACTGGGAGGAGGGACGCTGAGAACTCAGAGGGGCCCGGGGGACTGCCTGGTGCCGCAGGCTGAGCTCGTCACTGCGAGCCGAACCTTTGAAACTTTGTCCGCGCCAGAAACGTGGCAACTCTTTGTGTACTGCCTGGATGAAGTCTGCTGTATAATTTCAATGGATTGTATGCAAAAACAAAGAGTTTCACTGTACCTAGGTACATGTGGAAATAAAATATTTTTGTATCATTGAATTTTAAAGTTACTAATCTCCCCTCAACCTGCTTCGTACGATTAGACTTCAAATAATATGACTATATTATTACTATGGGGCACAGTGGCGCAGCAGTAGAGTTGCTGCCTTACAGCAACCAGCAACGCGAGTTCAATCCCGACTGCGGGTGCTGTTTGTACAGAGATTGTATATTCTCCCCGTGACCTGCATGGGTTTTCCCGAGATCTTCGGTTTCCAAAGACGTAAAGTTTTAATCGGCTTGTTATGTGTAAATTGCCCCTAGTGTGTGTAGGATAGTGTTAATGTGCAGGGATTGCTGGTCAGCACGGACTCATTGGTCCGAATGGCCTGGTTCCGCGCAGTATCTCTAAAACTAAAAATTAACACAATAGGGGGTCAAATAAGATGGAGGAACTGAGTGAAATCCAGGTTAGCCGGGAGGTGGTGTTGGGTAAATTGAACGGATTGAAGGCCGATAAATCCCCAGGGCCAGATAGTCTGCATCCCAGGGTACTCAAGGAGGTAGCCACAGAAATAGTGGATGCAATAGTGATAATTTTTCAAAATTCCGTAGATTCTGGAGTAGTTCCTGAGGATTGGAGGGTAGCTAATGTAACCCCACTTTTTAAAAAAGGAGGGAGAGAGAAAGCGGGGAATTACAAACCAGTTAGTCTAACATCGGTAGTGGGGAAACTGCTAGAGTCAGTTATTAAAGATGGGATAGCAGCGCATTTGGAAAGTGGTTAAATCATTGGACAAAGTCAGCATGGATTTACGAAAGGTAAATCATGTCTGACAAATCTGATAGAATTTTTCAAGGATGTAACTAGTAGAGTGGATAAGGGAGAACCAGTGGATGTGTTATATCTAGACTTTCAGAAGGCTTTCGACAAGGTCCCGCATAAGAGATTAGCATACAAACTTAAAGCACACGGTATTGGGGGTTCAGTATTGATGTGGATAGAGAACTGGCTAGCAGACAGGAGGCAAAGGGTAGGAGTAAACGGGTCCTTTTCAGAATGGCAGGCAGTGACCAGTGGGGTGCCGCAAGGCTCAGTGCTGGGACCCCAGCTATTTACAATATATATTAATGATTTGGACGAGGGAATTCAATGCAACATCTCCAAATTTGCAGATGATACCAAGCTGGGGGGTATAGTTAGGTGTGAGGAGGATGCTTGGAGGCTGCAGGGTGATTTGGATAGGCTGAGTGAATGGGCAGATGCATGGCAGATGCAGTATAATGTGGATAAATGTGAGGTTATGTACAGGGTTTTGGTGAGGCCACACCTGGAGTATTGCGTACAGTTTTGGTCTCCAAATCTGAGGAAAGACATCCTTGCCATAGAGGGGGTACAGAGAAGATTCACCAGACTGATTCCTGGGATGTCAGGACTTTCATATGAGGAAATAATGGACAGACTCGGCTTGTACTCGCTGGAATTTAGAAGATTGAGGGGGGATCTTATAGAAACTTACAAAATTCTTAAGGGGTTGGACAAGCTAGATGCTGGAAGATTGTTCCCGATGTTGGGGGAGTCCAGAACAAGGGGTCACAGTCTAAGGATAAGGGGGAATTCCTTTAGGACCGAAATGAGGAAAACATTCTTTACACAGAGAGTGGTGAGTCTCTGGAATTCTCTGCCACAGAAGGTAGTTGAGGCCAGTTCATTGGCTATATTTAAGAGGGCGTTAGATGTGGCACTAGTGGCTAAAGGGATCAGGGGGTATGGAGAGAAGGCAGGTATGGGATACTGATTTGGATGATCAGCCATGATCACATTGAATGGTGGTGCAGGCTCGAAGGGCCGAATGGCCTACTCCTGCACCTATTTTCTATGTTTCTAATAGGTGCAGGAGGAGGCCATTCGGCCCTTTGAGCCAGCACCGCCATTCATTGTGATCATGGTAGATCGTCCCCTATCAATAACCCGTGCCTGCCTTCTCCCCATATCCATTGATTCCAATAACCCCTAGAGCTCTATCTAACTCTCTCTTAAATCCATCCAGTGACTTGGCCTCCACTGCCCTCTGTGGCAGGGAATTCCACAAATTCACAACCCTCTGGGAGAAAAAGTTGTTTCTCACCTCAGTCTTAAATGGCCTCCCCTTTATTCTAAGACTGTGGCCCCTGGACTCGCCCAACATTGTGAACATTTTTCCTGCATCTAGCTTGTTCAGTCCTTTTACAATTGTATATGTTTCAATAAGATCCCCCCCTCATTCTTCTAAACTCCAGTGAATACAAGCCTAGTCTTTTCAATCTTTCCTCATATGACAGTCCTGCCATCCCAGGGATCAATCTCGTGAACCTACGCTGCACTGCCTCAATCACAAGGATGTCCTTCCTCAAATTAGGAGGACAAAACTGTACACAATACTCCAGATGTGGTCTTACCAGAGCCCCATACAACTGCAGAAGAACCTCTATATAACTATATAGAACTAAAACTATATTATTGAAAAATGGCTCGCCTAAATATCAAAACATTCTTCTAGTTTTGCTTAATGCTTCCAAGATGGTGCCCAACCCAAGCAACTATTTGCGCACTAACCACAGAAGCAGATCTACAATCACATATTACAATCACTCCATACTCTTAAATCTCTATTCCTACAGCAACATTTCTTACCTTGCACTAAACATTATTCCCTTTTCACGTATCTATACACTGCAAATAGCTAGATTGTAATCAATTATTGCCTTTCTCATGACTGGGTAGCGTGCAACAAAAGCTTTTCGCTGTACCTCAGTACATGTGATAATAATCTAAACTGAACTGAACTAATGACATTATATTAATCCATTCTGAGAAGTACATTAATTATATTGACGCTTTTTGATGGGATTTTTCATGTTTATTCTTGAAGTTCAATGTAAACCAACATTACATTTTCAAAGATACTGCAAAATATGAAACCCAGTCAGGTAATTATCTGTAAGACCGTATTCCAAGGTCTGTATTATACTATTGTGCTCAAATAGCCATTTCAATTGTGACACGTTTATCTGTTAAGAGAAGTGCGAGTATTTCTTTGAGTATTATGATTGTAACTATTAATTTATTTTCATTATTTTTAAGTATTTCAAGACCCTTCAAAATGTAATGCAAATGCATAACGGATTTGCCACATTTGTGAATCAACTTTTGTTTTCTGAGGAAGGTGTTAATCCAGTCAAACATTCAGTCTGAATGTCATTAAGTTTGTCATTTTAAATGGAAGAGAACACACATCTTGTCAAGTCTGTCACTCTAACAAGAGGTTTATTGTCATTAATTGTCATTAATTTCTTTTCAGGGATTTCAGTGAGGCCAACTGCTTTAAAGGCAGTATCCAGCATTGCTCAGGCAATACCAGGATTTCCAGTCCTAGCTGCTGGAGGCATTGATTCGGCTGAGGCAGGGCTCCAGTTTCTGCACTGTGGTGCTTCGCTGCTGCAGGTACATTTTATTTAAGCAGGAGAGTTGTGCAAATGGTTTTCCCTCAGATTATTGCTGCACATTCAAACAATGCACGAGGACCACCTGTCACCATTTTAAATCTTAATACTAATAAGCCTCTGTGAATGCACCAAATGTAAATACGGTATTATTCAATCACCACTTTCGGGATGCTGGAAGCAGAACAGGATTAGAAGGGACTTCTTGTGGCTGTTTATCGTACAACAATGTTATATTTCTGTTCCAGGTTTCTCGGCTTTGAGTTTCACTACACTAAATGAATTTGTGAAACTGGGCTCGTTGTGCCCGAGCTACGCTGCAGCTTGTGAAGTAAAACAGGGAATATGAGCTTTATATGCGTGGAAGGTAGTGATTGATTTGTTGGTAATAAGGGTCTTGAAAGGAGATGAATAAGCGGCAATGAGATATCAGAGGTGCAATGACGGATGGAGGGACAAGTTTACCATTAAGTACTTGCACAGAGTGATCGGCATTTAAAAGAGACTGAAGGATAAACTACACAAAAAATATATACATTACTGAACATAGATTCAATTGGTAAAAGTAATGTGGGGAACCTTTATTTTGGAAGGAAATTCATGTAATCTCAGTTGCTCCACCTGAAAGGTAGATGGAAGTGGGGTCATTGGAAAAATACAAAAATGTAAATATTACATGGTATATTAATATTTGTTGGAAAATGCAAAAATAGAGCTATGTAAAAAGACTAATAGAGTCAGGTTGACTGAATGGCTATTACAAAGATCCGAATGTAGGTAGAATGGACCATAGAGATAAATCTAATCTGCACAGCATCGTTCTGACTATTTTATCGAAGATGAAATTCTCCACACAACACAGATGTCAGAGGTTATGGGGAAAAGGCAGGAGAATGGGGTTAGGAGGGAGATATAGATCAGCCATGATTGAATGGCGCAGTAGACTTGATGGGCCAAATGGCCTAATTCTATTCCCATTCATTATGGTTTGGATGAATAGAATGGGTCTTGAATGGCCTTCCAGGTCCATAACTGCGTTGCGTTTAAAATATAAAATAAATTGAAATACATTTTTTTCCCTGGCTTTAAATCAACTTTATATTCATAGTCTCAACCTTTTTCGCCAGTGCTCAGAAACATGCTTATCTATGATCAGTGGATAATTACTTGTGCATCCATTTTGGCTCTGAATTCATCCTCTGCTATTTGCAACAATGCAGACATAAGAACCAAGCCAGAGGGCCAGCCAGGTGCTTGTAGGTCTCACCTCATGTACAGCCGCGGGGCTCTATGCTAAAGTCCAATGGTGGAACATAAACATCCTGAGCTGAGGGGCTGGAGCCACTTCACATCTGGCACCTCAGCTTTATGCCCAGCAGCATAATCAAAGATGAGTCCTACCCTGGCCACTCCCTCTTCTCCCCTCTCCCTTCAGGCAAAAGGTATAGAAGTGTGAAAACGCACACCTCAGATTCAGGGACAGTTTCTTCCCACCTGTTATCAGGCAACGGAATCATCCTACCACAACCAGGCAGCAGTGCTGAACTACCGTCTACCGGGCCTGTCCTACCAGCATGCGACTGCATGCGGTGAGCGCGACCTACCGTGGTGGCTTGAGCCGTACGGCCTCGCGGGGCCGGTGCCACTTCGAACCGCGGAGACGTCTGGAGTTGTGCGGGGCTGGTCCCGACATCATACTCACCAATCAGCTGTGCAGGAGGCGGGCCGAATGAATTTGGACGTCGCAAGGCGTCTGGCGGTGGCGCCATCACGCAACGGCACGCCGGGCGGTGACGTCATTGCGCAACGCCACGTGCTGCGTACGACGTCCAGACGTTGCATACGGCGTCCAGACGTTCCGTACGGCATCATGACGCTGCGTACGACGTTGAGACGTTGCGTACGGCCTCGATGCGGCTGCGGGCCTGTCGGCCGTTGCCGCGCGGGATTTGAACACTGTCAGTTTTTCGGAGCACTGCGCGATGTCGGGACCAGCTCCGCAGAACTCCATATGACTCCGGCAATCAAAGTGGGACCGGCCACGCAAGGCCGTACAGCTCAAGCGACCACGGTAGGTCGCGCTCACCGCATGCAGTCGCATGCTGGTGGGACAGGCCCTTACCTCTTTGGTGATCCTCAGACCTTGATCGGACTCTGCTGGCTTTACCTTGCACTAAACGTTATTCCCTTATCATGTATCCACACTCTGTAAATGGCTTGATTGTAATCACGTATTCTTTATCTGCTGACTGCAGGGCATGCAACAAAAGCTTTTCATTGCACCTTGGTACATGTGATAATAAACTAAACTGAACTGAACTGAATAATGTTGGAGGAATTCAGTTAGTCAGGCAGCATCTGTGGAGAGAACGGAGAGGCAGAGCTTGGTTTGGGAAAATAGACACAAAAAGCTGGAGTAACTCAGCGGATCAGGCAGCATCTCTGGAGAAAAGGAATAGGTGACGTTTCAAGTTGAGACCTTTCTTCATTCTGCGTTCAATCTTAGTTTGGTACACTTCTTTCAGACCCTGATCTGACTCGTTGCCTGTCCATTCCCTCTAGTGATGCTGCGTGCCCCATTGAATGCCTCCAGCACATCGTGTTTTGCTCAAGATTCCAGCATTAACAGTTTCTTGTATGTCCTCAGTCCAGTTCAGTTTTAGTTTATTGTCACGTGTATCGACATACAGCGAAATATGTGTGTGTGCATACAGATGGGGAGATCATTTAAACATGATCATCGATGGTGATTGAAAATGTCAGCAGTTTCTTCTGTTTTATTTTATTTTCATTTCCAAAATTGAAGGATGTAAGCAAATTTGGTACTTCCTATTTTGTTTAATATTTTTTCATATTTTTAGATTATTTACATATATTTGTCAAAAACATCGTCAAAAACATTTGTGAGCGTGACTTGAAAAGGGCGCATTTGAGAAGGGTGGCACGGTGGCTCAGCGGTAAAGTTGCTGCCTTACAGTGCCACAGGTTCGATTCTGGCTACGGGTGCTGTCTGTACAGAGTTTGTACATTCTGTCCGAGACCGAATGGGTTTTCGTCGGGTGCTCTGGCTTCCTCCCACACTCCAAAGACACACAGGTTTGCAGATTATTTGGCCTTGATAAAAATTGCAAATTGTCCCTAAGTGTGTAGGATATTGTTAAGTGTGCAGGGATGGCACAGACTCGATGGGCCAAAGGGCCTGTTTCCATGCTGTATCTCTGGGGGAAGGGAACACAGTCAGATTCCACCAGCTGAGGCTAAGTCTCTGCCAAGTGAGAGAAATGTAGCAGTGAGAGCTTCGAGATCAATTCAAACCCACAGTGTTGCATGAGAAAAGGTGGCAGGCGTGGGGAGCTGGACTGAACACAATCCTGTCCAATGTTACCTAAACTGCTGAGCAAGACATTTGTAAGACTTCTAAGAGCAAATATTCTAAAGACCTGACAAAGCATGATACCAGGTGAATGCATGTTCACCGTTAGAATCACTGGCGGCACAATGGCGCACCTGGTGGAGCTGCTGCCTCATGTTCAACCTTGACCTCGGGTGCTGCCTGTGTGCAGTTTGCACGTTCTCACTGTGACCACATGGGTTTCCTCCGGGTGCTCCGGTGTCCTCCCACATCCCAAAGGCATTTGGGTTTGTAGATTCATTAGCCTTTGTAAATTGCCCCTAGTGTGTAGGGAGTGCATGTAACTGGTGTGTGAAGAGGTGATCAATGGTCAGCGTGGATTCGGTGGACCAAACAGCCTGTTTCCATACTGTACTACTAAACACTGTCATCACAAAAAAAGCTGCCATATAATTGTATTCAAGTTTGTGACTTTATTGGAGGCTAGGGCGTGATCTTTGACCAACATCTGAAATGCAGGGCAATACATGTTACAAGTGAACATTTATCAACTAGTTAAAAACATGAACTAGATTTATTTTAAGTGGAACCAAATTAATGTCTTGTTTGCATGGACAATATTCTTCTGGATTTTATTTCATAACTTCATGCAGGAGCAGAATTAGGCCATTCGGCCCATCAAAAGCTACTTCTTGGCCCTGTCTTGTCTCCATAACCTCTGACGCCCGTACTGATCAAGATTCTGTCAATCTCCGTCTTAAAAATATATCAGCATTTCACTTGTTTTGCTTGTAGTTTTGAGCCCTGGACCATGCCCTAGAGGTAGAGTGGGACTACTGACAGTAAACTATCTGTCTTGCTGCTTCCCCCACAAGGTTTCTTGTTCAAATTTATGCCCATGATTGATATTGTGACGTTACAAATTCTAACGGGCTGGTACAGTTGTTCAAGTGCTTTGAGGAGGAATAAACAGCACAAGTGTGCAACCAAAGCACGCTCTCATAAGGTGATAAAATGACAGTGCTGCGCGTTTCATAACGTACCAAAAAACAAAAGCATTCTCAGAAAAACAAAGTCCTGTGGCAGCGAACAGAATTTTCTTACAACCTGTATAGGAAGGAACTGCATATGCTGGGTTAATCCGAAGATTGACACAAAAAGCTGTAGTAACTCAGTGGGACAGGCAGCATCTCTGGAGAGAAGGAATGGGTGACGTTTCGGGTCGAAACGTCTCCATTCCTTCTTTCCAGACATGCTGCCTGTCCCACTGAGTTACTCCAGCTTTTTGTGTCTACCTTTTCTTGCTACCTATTTAGTTTCTGTGCCTTGTTTGCACAGACCCCATTCTTTTTGGTTGGATCAATGGATGCCCTGAAAAAGCCACAAAATTATGTAGTATTGAGCAGCATATCAATGCTGGATATATACACTGATGACAATAGACATGCAGTTTTGAGACCCACAAAATGGTGTGGGCTGCATTAAATAAGGCAGCCTTTAGCTGGAGGGTTTTCACATGCTTCTGTGTGACTGGGAGGGAGTTCAGCCTTACCATGGGGTGGAGGCCGAAGACATTCATTTTCTTTGATTACTCAGTGATTGCTCTCTTTTCCAATATGGGATATATTTAATTTACATTAGATCATAAGATAATAAGTGATAGGAGTAAATTTAGGCCTTTCGGCCCATCAACTCTACTGAATCATGGCTGATCTATCTCTCCCTCCTAACCCCATTCTCCTACCTTCTTCCATTAACCTCTGACACCCGTATTAATCAAGAATCTATCTATCTCTGCCCTAAATATATCCACTGACTTTGCCTCCACAGCTTTCGGTGGTAAATAATTCCGCAGATTCACCATCCTCTGACTAAAGAAATTTATAGAAACAGAATCATATAAAATAGGTGCAGGAGGAGGGCATTCAGCCCTTTGAGCCAGCACCGCCATTCAATATGATCATGGCTGATCATCCACAAGCAGTACCCCGTTCCTACTTGCTCCCCAAATCCCTTGAGTCCGTTAGCCCTAAGAACTGTATCTAACTCTCTCTTGAAAGCATCCAACAAGTTGGCCTCCACTGCCTTCTGTGGCAGAAAACTCCACAGATTCACAACTTCCTGGGTGAAAAGGTTTTTCCTCATCTCAGTCTTAAATGGCCTGCCCCTTATTCTTAAACTGTAACCCCTGGTTCTGGACTCCTCCAACTTGGGGAACATTTTTCCTGCATCTAGCCTGTTCAGTCCTTTAACAATTTTATATGTTTCTATAAGATTCCCTCTCATCCTTCTAAATTCCAGTGAATATAAGCTTAGTCGATCCATTATTTCATCATATGTCAGTTCTGCCATCCCGGGAATTGACCTGGCGAACATACGCTGCACTCCCTCAATAGCAAGAATGTCCTTCCTCAAATTTGGAGATCAAAACTGCACACAATACTCCAGGTGTGGTCTCACCAAGGCCCTGTACATCTGCAGTAGGACCTCCTTGCTCCTATACTCGAATCCTCTCGCAATGAAGACCAACATGCCATTAGCTTTCTTCACTGCCTGCTACATCAGTGACTGATGTACAAGGACACCCAGATCTCATGTACTTCCCCTTTTCCTAATCTGACACCATTCAGATAATAATCTGCCTTCTTGTTCTTACTACCAAAGTGGATAACCTCATATTTATCTACATTCTTGGAGGTGTTACATTTAGTTCCTTCGTCTAAATCGTAAATATATATTGTAAATTCGTCCTCATCGCCTTCCTAAAAGAACGTCCTTTAATTCTGAGGCTATGACCTAGACTCTCCCACTAGTGGAAATATCCGCTCCACCCTATCCCCATCCACCCTGTCACATAGTGAGTCTACCTGGAAAACAGTCCTTGACACAAGTTTATGAGAAGTGGAGAATGCATGGATTTTCAGGAGTGAAGAGTATTTAATTGTCATATGAAACGGGAATGGAAGAATGAAATTCGTGCTTGCTGCAGTCCTCCAGCCAATGTCCAGTGGTGCAGCAGTAGAGTTGCTGCCTTACGGTGCCAGAGACCCGGGTTCGATCCTGACTACAGGTGCTATCTGTACGGAGTATGCACCTGACGGCGGGGGTCTTCTCCGGGTCCCACACTCCAAAGACATACAGGTTTGTAGGCTAATTGGCTTTGGTAAAATTGTAAATTGTTCCTAGTGTGTAGGATAGTACTAGTGTACGGGGTGATCGGGGTTACCCATTATTCTCTGAACGGCGGTGATATCTCAGATGAATTTAAAGATGGCTTTGGAACATTTCTTATAGAAACATATAAAATTATAAAAGGACTGGACAAGCTAGATGCAGGGAAATGTTTCCCAATGTTGGACGAGTTCAGAACCAGGGGCCACAGTCTTAGAATAAAGGGGAGGTCATTTAAGACTGAGGTGAAGAAAAACTTATTCACCCAGAGAGTTGTAAATTTATGGAATTCCCTGCCACAGAGGGTAGTGGAGTCCAAGTCACTGGATGGATTTAAGGTAGAGTTAAATAGAGCTCTAGGGGCTAGTGGAGTCAAGGGATATGGGGAGAAGGCATGTACGGGTTATTGATAGGAGACGATCAGCCATGATCACACTGACTGGCGGTGCTGGCTCGAAGGGCTAAATGGCCTCCTCCTGCACCTATTTTCTATGTTTCTATGGAACTGTGTCTGGCTACACAGTCATGAGTATAGGGAGAGCAGAGCAGAGGAGGTACTTTGAGAAGGATGAGAATCAGGAGAGACTGGATTGCAGTGTAATGTGGAGATGGATATTATGAAATACAGTACTATGTTGGACAAGATGACACATGTTTCCCTTGTGGGTTATGCGAACTGTTAGTTCCTTGTCACCTTTTACATTCCATGTTCCAGAGGAATCCAAAGGATGAAGAAAAGGGACAGATATGAGCTTAAAATGGAGTCACGTAGTTTTCTTAAATAATTTTTGTCGATATATCCTCTGACAACAGATCTCATATTCCTTCTATCTAGAGATGCTGCACGAGCTAAACCATCATTTTGTGTCTATTTTTTGCATGTATAATCTCGTTTAAAACTGAAAACCACAGTTATGCAAAGTGTGTAGGAAGGAACTGCAGATGCTCGTTTAAACCGAAGATAGACACAAAATGCTGGAGTAACTCAGCGGGACAGGCAACATCTCTGCAGAGAAGGAATGAGTGACGTTTCGGGTCTCGACCCTTCGATTGGGTTTTGAATGTGGACCTTTCAAAATGTTTAAATTCCCACCCGATCCAAACATTCCCATTTTAGGACGTTAGTACACACAGTAATCAATGGTAGGATAAACAAGTTGCCATTTGGATAAATGCTTGAATTTTATCACAGTAAAAAAAAATCCTTTGAGATTCAAGCATGTAAAAGCAGCGAATACCTTAAAAGGAGTTCCAATTAATGTTGTGCCACAGTTGTAGAGCAGATGAAAGGGACTGATGTTGGAATTGCCAGAAAACTACTAAGAAATTCTCACTTTGATTTATTTTGATATCTAGTTACAGTACTACTAAATGTGTTGTGAGGAAGCCCACCTTTGATGTTTCTGCACTGCAGTGATTGGAATCACACATGAAGTCACACCAGCTGAGGTCAAAGTAGATTACTGAAATAATTGATTGCACTAAAATAAGAAGATGCTGCTGCTGTCTGATCTGCTCAAGGAAAAAAAGAAAATGCAAAATAATGAAATCCACAAAAAATATTCACTGTAGGATCATAATTTAATAACATGCATGAAATAACCAAGGTGCAAAATATGTGTAACATGATATTTGTCTATAAAATATTTTCATTGGGTTCGAGCACATATTGTGCTGACTTTGTGAATCATAGATATGATATTTAGAAATGTAGCCTCAAAATATTTTATAACGAAGGTACGATATAACTCCCTTTAAAATGTGTATACCAAATATGCAGAGTATCTTTTATCACAATATTGTTTTTAGAGATTTAAATACAATATATATATATTTTTTTAAATGTACAAAAATCAGTGTACTAGGATTGATTGATTGATACAGCATGGAAACCAAGTTTACACCAAGCATTGAACACTCTTCACGCTGGCTCTATGTTATCCCACTCTCGCAACCACCTCCCTACACATTAGAAGCGATTTACAGAGGCCAATTAACCTACAAACCCAGCCATCTTTGGGATGTGGGAGGAAACCGGAGTATCTGGAGGGAACAGGGAGAATATGCTAACTCCACGCAGAAGCACCTGAGGTCAGGATCGACCCCGGGTCGCTGGCTCTGTGAGGCACCAGCTGTGCCACTGTGCCACCTGTTGATTCTGGCCAACAACATTTGAATAGGTATACATACTGTCGGTATACAGACATTTGTGAATTGGCCAAGATAGACTCGCAGGTGATTCTTAAAGGGTTGACAGTGGATGTGCAATGGAAGGTATTTAAAGACTGCATGGATGAAGTACAAAAGTTGTTCATACCAGTTTGGCAAAAGAATAAATCGGGGAAGGTGGTGCATCCATGGATAACAAGGGAAATCAGGGATAGTATAAAAACAAAAGATGAGGCATACAAATTTGCCAGAAAAAGCAGCCTACCGGAGGACTGGGAGAAATTCAGAATCCAGCAGAGGAGGACAAAGGGCTTAATTAGGAAAGGGAAAATAGATTATGAAAAGAAACTGGCAGGGAACATAAAAACTGACTGCAAAAGTTTTTATAGATATGTGAAGAGAAAGAGACTAGTTAAAACAAATGTTGGTCCCTTGCAGTCAGAAACAGGTGAATTGATCATGGGGAACAAGGACATGGCAGACCAATTGAATAACTACTTTGGTTCTGTCTTCACTAAGGAAGACATAAATAATCTGCCGGAAATAGCAGTGGAACGGGGGTCAAATAAGATGGAGGAACTGAGTGAAATCCAGGTTAGCCGGGAGGTGGTGTTGGGTAAATTGAACGGATTGAAGGCCGATAAATCCCCAGGGCCAGATAGTCTGTATCCCAGAGTACTCAAGGAGGTAGCCACAGAAATAGTGGATGCATTAGTGATAATTTTTCAAAATTCCTTAGATTCTGGAGTAGTTCCTGAGGATTGGAGGGTAGCTAATGTAACCCCACTTTTTTAAAAAGGAGGGAGAGAGAAAGCGGGGAATTACAGACCAGTTAGTCTAACATCGGTAGTGGGGAAACTGCTAGAGTCAGTTATTAAAGATGGGATAGCAGCACATTTAGAAAGTGGTGAAATCATTGGACAAAGTCATCATGGATTTACGAAAGGTAAATCATGTCTGACAAATCTGATAGAATTTTTCAAGGATGTAACTAGTAGAGTGGATAAGGGAGAACCAGTGGATGTGTTATATCTAGACTTTCAGAAGGCTTTCGACAAGGTCCCGCATAAGAGATTAGCATACAAACTTAAAGCACATGGTATTGGGGGTTCAGTATTGGCAGTATTGGCAGTATTGACAGTCTAAAGGCCCTGTCTCACGGTGCGAGTTGACACACGAGTGACCCAGAGTGACAGACTCGTGGTTGTGTACGATATTCCAAGTTGATGTGCAAGTGTTTGAGGCGAGTTCCCACGGGTATGGTAATCTGCGATGTTCCGAGATCGTCTCCAGAGTTACCAAGTTCCCCTCCCGTTTGCTCTTGAGTTACCAAGTTCCTCTCCCGCTCAGGGCGTGTGTTGTTGCCGCAGTCCGGGATTCGCATTTAAAGCACTCGGTTATCTTCAGCAGTTCAGGCGAGGACAGGTTTGGGGGGGTGGGGGGGGCGAAGGATGGTGGAATTGGGAGAAGACAAAGACTATGGGTGGGGAGGAGTGAGATGGGGGGGCTAGGAACGGCATCTGCGAAACGGGTAGTCAACCTTTAGGGTCCCGGCCCGAAACATCCCTATACATTTTATGATTTCCCTCCAAAGATGCAGTCTCCCGTGGTTTGTTTGCACAACTCTCTTCCCTCTCTCTCCCAGCATTGGGGGGGGGGGGGGGTGACGACAAGATAGTTTAAACGGACCTTACCCCCACTTCATGCTTCTGTTGCGCATAATTCAGCAGTAAAACCTCTCTTCCCCTTACCCAGCGACGCCTGATTCCTCGCACCCCCACAAGTTCACATCGACGAGGGAAGAATTAGCAGGGAGTCTGAAGAAGGGTCCCGACCCGAAACATCACCCATTCTTTCTCTCCAGATGCGATGCCTGTCCCGCTGAGTTACTCCAGCATGTTTGTGTCTATCGTCGGTGTAAACCAGCATCTGCAGTTCCTTCCTACACACAGACAGTGAAGTGCCTCGGCCAAATTAGGAACATTAGGATTCTCTGATGTGAAGGTAGTCTGGTTTGCGTTTCTTACACTTGATCATATCCGAAACTAAAGTATAGATAGACACAAAATGCTGGAGTAACTCAGTGGGACTGGCAGCATCTCTGGAGAGAAGGGATGGGTGGCGTTTTGGGTAAGTCTGAAGAAGGGTCTCTACTCCATTCCTTCTCTCCAGAGATGCTGCCTGGTCCACTGAGATACTCCAGCATTTTGTGTCTATTAAAGAGTTCCCACGGTAGACGCACGAATCACTAAACTTAACGCACGGGCCACTACGATATAACTCTGAGTTTAAATGTTTCAATTTTAAACTTGACCACGAAATTTGACTCGTGGAAAAAGTCAAACATGTTTGACTTTTTTCACGAGTTCACAAGTTTCACAGGTACCTGCCGTTAGCGCCACGAGTGGACAAGTTGATCGCGCGAGTTCCGACGTTCCCGCTACGTTGGCTGTACGTGATCACCACGAGTGAAAACTCGGGGTCACTCGTGGGCCAACTCGCACCGTGAGACAGGGGTTTAAGGATAAGGGGGAATTCCTTTAGGACCGAAATGAGGAAAACATTCTTTACACAGAGAGTGGTGAGTCTCTGGAATTCTCTGCCACAGAAGGTAGTTGAGGCCAGTTCATTGGCTATATTTAAGAGGGTGTTAGATGTGGCACTTGTGGCTAAAGGGATCAGGGGGTATGGAGAGAAGGCAGGTACGGGATACTGAGTTGGATGATCAGCCATGATCACATTGAATGGCGGTGCAGGCTCGAAGGGCCGAATGGCCTACTCCTGCACCTATTTTCTATGTTTCTAAGTCTATGTTTCTCTTTACATAGGTTTACGTAGCTTATCACTCTCGTAAGTTTACTTCTGGATCTAAAATGTACAAGCCCTTCTCAAGTAACACGAACACTGAAGCAGCCACAACAGTCTTATGCTCTACATCTTTTGCTTTCGGACCTTTGTGCAAGAGACCCCTCGTTTAATATAATCTCAGGGCACTTACATACTCTTGGAAGAAGAAAAAGGGTCCCGACCCGAAACATCACCTATCCATGTTGTCCAGGGATGCTGCCTGATCTGCTGTGTTAGTCCAGCACTGTGTCTTTTCTACATACTGCTAGACCTTGGCGGGCTCTCACAATAGTTGTGGTGTGCACATTTGTACAGAAGTCTTTGCCCCAGTTCCATCACCTTCTTCCAGCCAGACCCACTCTCCATTCATGTAGGGAAATAAGGAGCTAAACAGTGGGCTGCACGGTGGCACAGCGGTAGAGTTACTGCCTTGCGGCGCCAGATACCTGGGTTCCTGACTACGGGTTGTCTGTGTCGAGTTTGCAACGTCCTCCCTCCGACCACGTGGGTTTTCTCTGGTGCTCCAGTTTCCTCCCACACTCCAAAGACGTGCAGGTTCGTAGGTTAATTGGCTTCTGTCAATTGTAAATTGGCCCTAGTGTGGAGGAAAGTGCCAGTGTACAGGGTGATCGCCGGTCGGTGATGACTCGATGGGCTGAAGGGCCTGCTTCCGCACTGCATCTCTGAAGTCTAAACGGGCAAATATCTTGTACCTAGTCATGGGTGGCGAGAGTCCTCGCTAGTAATGTGCTTTCACTCAACTTCTCTAAAGAAATGGAAGCTGAATATTCCTGAAGTGAATGTGGTGAGACTCAGTGAGAAGTGGTGGGGGCTGGAAATGTAGTGAAACTGAGCAGAGAAGTAAATCCTCCCAACGTGTAGTGCGTGTCATTTTATGGTGATCAGATTTATGGTGATCAGTGGCATCACCAGCCAGCGCTGGGCTGACTGGGGTGTTGGAAATGATGCTAATAGCATCCATGTTGGACTTCATGTTTTCCGTGACTTTTTCTGCCTCTGGAGCAGCTGGCCTGATGAGAGCAAGTACACTCAACCAGAGCTTTCACCATTGGTGGTGAGATTTAATTTATTTTATGTCATGCTGCGCAGCAGTGGAGCTGCTGCCTTTTACAGCGCCAGAGACCCGGGTTCGATCCTGACCAAGGGTGCTGTCAGTACGGTGTTTGTACGTTCTACCCACGACACGCGTAAGTTTTCTCCCAGATCGTCAGTTTCCTCCCGCACTCCAAAGACGTACAGGTTTGTAGGTTACTTGGCTTCAGTAAAAATTGTGAATTGCCCCTCATGTGTTTCGGATAGTGCTAGTGTATGGGGTGATCGCTGGTTGATGCGGACTCGGTGGGCCGAAGGGTCTGTTTTCCACGCTGTATCTCTAAACTAAACTAAACATGTGAGGAGTCCAATCATCTTCCCAAATGGAAGAAGATTTCCTTTTAGATGAACAAGAAAAGTCTCAGTTGTATTTTCTCTTCGAAAAATAACAAGTACAGATGAAGGCTATTCTACCCATTATGTCCATACCAGCCGAAAAGTCGTCAAAAACATGAATCCACTTACCCATTTCTCAGGCGACAAACATCTGCTGGAGGGACTCGGAGGTCAGTCTGCATCTGATGAGGGAAATGGACAGTCGGTGTTACAGATGAAGGGACCTGATCCGTAACGTCAGCTGTCAATTCCCCTGCACTGATCTTACCTGATCTGCTGAGCTCCTCCAGTGGTTTATTTGTTGCAAAGTTAGACACAAATTGCTGGAGTATCTCAGCGGGATAGGCAGCATCCCTGCAGAAAAGGAATTGGTGGCGTTTCGGGTCGAGACCCTCGCTCAAAAGTCACCCATTCCTTCTCTCCACAGATGTTGCCTGTCCTGCTGAGTTACTCCATCATTTTGTGTCTATCTTCAGTTTAAACCAGCATCTGCAGTTCCTTCCTACACAGTTTGTTTGTTTTGCCCCAGATTCCAGCATCTGTAGTCTCTCGAGTCTCCACTTTCTCAGGTCCTTGTTAAGGTTGAGAATAGTTTATAAATCATAGTCATACAGTGTGCTCAACATAGAAACATAGAAAATAGGTGCAGGAGTAGGCCATTAGGCCCTTCGAGCCAGCACTGTCATTCAATATGATCATGGCTGATCATCCAAAATTAGTACCCCGTTCCTCCTTTTCCCCCATATCCCTTGATTACATTAGCCCTAAAAACTAAATCTAACTCTCCCATATTGCCCATCTAACTTGCCCATACTGACCAACATGTCCCATCTACACTAGACCCACCTGCCTGCGTTTGGCTCACATCCCTCTAAACCTGTCCTAATCATGTACCTGTCCAAATACTTCTTAGACATTGCGATAGTACCTGCCTCAACTATCTCCTCCGACAGCTCTTTCCATATACCCTCCACCCTTTGCAAGAGTGTGTGTGTGTTTATATATAACCAGCATCTGCAGGGCCTTCCCACACACATATACAGTATATATAGTTTAATACAGTCTGTATAGAGCTAGTCTATATAGTTCAGAGCTTATTTGGAGGTTGTGGTGTTTAATAGCCTGATGGCCGTAGTGCACACTAGTGCAGGTGGTTGACACAAATGTGATGGGCCAAATGGCATAGTTTTTTTTTTAGTCCTTAACACACTGAGCACACCTGCCCAGGGCCTCTGAGAGGCAGCCTGCCTTGGGAAACTCTGCTTTGCAAAGGAAGGCGATGTTGATGTGTCCTGTCTGATCCTTGCTGAGGTGCAGAGACATTTGACTGAGGTGTCTCTTTCCATGACTCCAAAGATTACCGCTGCATCAATGAAAGACTATACTCTTGAATCACCATGGGAAGTATACACTGGTCCAGCCTCTCTGCAGCTGAAAGGCACATCAAGCAAATGACAGCTATGTTCCTCGGGGGGTGGGGGGGGGGGGGGGTGGTTATGGTGAGGGTACCATGCATCAGCTGGATGGACAATTACAGGGTTTTATTGGGTGGGCACCTCTCCCATCAGCACAGGATGTCATAAATAGTGTGCGTGAGATCAAGCAGGCTTTTCCTGTTGAACTTGTGCTAATTCACAGCAAAACTCAATACCTTCAGTGCACGGGTTGTGTCGACTCGCAGAAATAAAACCAAGCAATTTAAAGCCCTGGAAAAGGTTTGAGTTTCACAAACCCCACTGGCCTGTGTCGTTGTGGCAGCAATATGTGGTCATCCACGTCGGAATGAGTCACATACATGTCTCCGAGGCAGAAGGTCATGAATTAGACACATACTCCAGGCAAGTGAGCACAAAATCAGAAGTGATCAGAAGAAACGCTGATTCGTCAATGTTACTCTCGTTTAGACTTTAGAGATACAGCACGGAAACAGGCCATTCGGCCCACTGAGTCCGCGCCAGCCAGCAATCACCCCGTACACTAGCACTATCCTACACACTAGGGACAAATTACAATTGTACCGAAGCCAATTAACCCACAAACCTGTACGTCTGTGGAGTGTGGGAGAAAATCAGAGCACCAGGGGGAAACCTACACGGTCACAGGGCGAACGTGCAAACTCCACACTGACAGTGGCCAAGGTCAGTGTCGAACCCGGGCCTCTGTCGCTGTGAGGCAGCGGCTCTGCATGCAGGTTTGTAGGTTCATTGACCTCTATACATTGTCCCCTAGTGTGCAGGGAGTGGAAGAGAAAGTGGGATAACGTAGAAGTATTATCAATGGACGATTGATGGTTGGAATGGACTTGGTGGGCCAAAGGGCCTGCTTCCATGCTGTATCTCTAAATTTTTCCAAGGCAGATTGAAGTGTAGACGGTTGGAAGTCTGGACTGTGCGGTGGACTTGGCAACATCAACAACTCTCTGCAGTATCCTGACTCCTTGTTATCTGGAAGTGCTGAGATGTTAAATCAAGAGCTTAGCTTCCCTCTCAAGAGCTGTAAACAAGTGTGCAAAGAAAAGCAGGTATTGCCCTCGAAATATTTTTAAATCTCTACCCAGGTAACTTAAGCATAAACAATAAGCAGTGATTATCACGTAGTTGTACAGCACTTGACGGTTTTCAATTTGGTTGCCATATTTCCCACAATAAATACCATTTTAGCAAATGCACTCCGATGCCTATAAAGCACCTGAGGTCATGCAGATATTATAAAAGTTGTTCCAAAGTATGTGACAGTTGGATCATTTTGCCGTACATTGCCGCTATCACTCTGGGCTCTGAAGACTCTAGGGTGCTTATTAAATTCTCAAAAGATGTTGTGAAGGCCTTTCGCCTCATCCAACGTTCCTTTCTGAAGACAGAGCCAATTCCTTGGACAATTTGACTAATGAATGCACCGGGCTGTCACTGTGCCCAGCTGCTTCTGTTCTCCGCCACCGCATCCACTTGCTGCAGCTTGTGTCTACTTCATCTGGCGCTCCCTCTCCGATGTCCCTGGGCGCCCGATCCATGCTGGTGCCTGCGCCGTGCAGCGTGTTTGATGCACCCATACTATGAAGTGCTAAATTCCTTGTTGCAACCTTGAGCTGCCAGCATTTCACGGGGAGATCATACGAGGGAGGAATAAAAAATAAGGCAGGTGTCCTACTTTGGTGTCTGGAGAGAATCGCTTCAGACGGAGGTATCTTGCCAAGATATTGCGGAAAATAAGCCTCTGCGTAACGGTGTGAATGCAATGAGATTGATAAAAGAAAGATGCTTGCTGTGTGAGCCACCCGGATGACAAACCTTCGATCCCACACACCTTTTTAGTGGGCTTGGGCCCAAAGCTTGAAAGAATGAGTCGACTGGGATTATATTCACTGGAATTTAGAAAGATGAGAGGGGATCTTATAGAGACATATAATTCTTAAGGGATTGGACAGGCTAGATACAGGAGAAATGTCCCTGGTGTTGGGGGAATCCAGAACCAGGGTCACGGTTTAAGAATAAAGGGTAGGCCATTTAGGGCTGAGATGAGGAAAAACATTTTCACCCAGAGAGTTGTGAATCTGTGGAATTCTCTGCCACAGAAGGCAGTGGAGGCCAATTCACTGGATGGACTCGAGAGAGTTAGATATAGCTCTTAGGGCTATATCAAGGGATATGGGAAGAAATCAGGACCGCGTTACTGATTTTGGATGATCAGCCACGATCACATTGAATGGCTGTGCTGGCTGGAAGAGCTGAATGGCCTACTCCTGCACCAATCTTCTATGTTTATATGTTTCTAACTTCAAAACCTTCAGAACTGATAGCATTAGGAGGGAGTGTTTTGGATGCAACCACAGGTGCAAAAAAACATATCCTGTACACATCCTTTAAACTTTACCCCTCTCACCTTAAAGCTACACCCTCGAGTTCTTGATATTACCACACTCGGAAAGCGGTTCTGACCGTCTATCCTATCTGTGCCTCTTATTTTATACACTTCCATCCAGTCTCCCTCAGCCTCCAACACTCCAGAGAAACCAATCCAAGTTTAACAGTACAAAGACAAGCCAGCTCTATACCTTCTGAGTCTCACTGAGATGTGGTTAAGGGTTCAGCATGGAGGTTAGTTTAGTTTAATTTTAGTTTAGTTTCCTGCGTGGAAACGGGCGCTTCGGCCAACCAGCGAACCATGTACATTAACACTAACCTACACACTAGGTACAATTTACAAATATACCAAAGCCAATTAAACCTACAAACCTGTATATCTTTGGAGTGTGGGAGGAAACCCTGCAGAAAACCCACGCAGGTCACAGGGAGAACGTAGAAACTCCCTACAGACAAGCACCCGTAGTCAGGATCGAAACCGGGTCTCTGACGGTATGAGGCAGCAACTTTACTGCTGCGCCACCCAGCCCTATCTTTCATGTGTATTTATCTAATGTCATTGAGGCCGCAAGAATCTTGATTTCGCTGAATTTCACCTGATTCTAGGATTAGCCTCCTCTTGCAGAAACTAAGTAGCCACCTATTTCAGCCCAAAAGTATCAGAAGATATAGAAGCACAGAATTGCAGATGCTCTTATACCAGAGATAGACACAAATTGCTGGAGTAACTCAGCTGGACAGGCAGCATCTCTGGAAAAAAAGGATGGGTGATGTTTCAGATTGGGACCCTTTGTCAGACTGAAAGTAGGTGGTCAGGCGTGAGATTGGGGGGGGGGGGGGGGTGGGGGTGGGCGGAGGTGAAGAGCTGGAGACTAGAAAAGACCAGGACCATTCAGGGTCACTCTCAAATGACCACAGGCAAGTCCATTGTTGGCTGGGGAAAGTGTGATCTCAAGAGGTACAATGTGAAGAACTGTGGAACTGACAAACAACTAGGGAAGAGGAAGGGGGGCAAGTAAGGGGGGGGGGGAGTAACTTCATCAATATTGAAATCTCTGAGTTTAAGTAGGATCAGGAGAAGTTTCCTTGGCCGCATAAGGAAAATCCACCCCACCCCACCATCGGAATCAAATACGGCACAGTGACACAGCGGTAGAGTTGTTGCCTCAGGGCACCACAGACCCCCGTTCGATCCTGACTTAGGTGCTGTCTGTACGGAGTTTGCACGTTCTCCCTGTGAATGCGTGGGTTTTCCCTGGTTGCTCCGATTTCCTTCCACAGTCCAAAGAAGTGCACGATTGTAGGTTAATTGGCTTCTGTAAATTATCCCTAGTGTGTAGGATAGAGCGATGTGTGTAGGGGTGATCGTAGATTGGCGCACCCTCTGCGGGCCGACGAGCCTGTTCCCATGCTGTATCTTTAAACTAAACTAAACAAAATTGAAACCCCCCTCCTACATCACCTCAACCAGGGACTGCCCTCATGATCAGGATTGGCCCCTGGAGAGAAGACTTAGATGCCCAGGACTGAGTTCATCCCCACTGGATTATTCACGCTCCTTAAGCAGGGGGGGGTCTATCCACACTCTGGACTGACTATCAGACACATGCAGTCCTGACATTTACTCGGGAGCCCTCCCCAGCTGACTGGAGCGGACTTGTAGGCAGGACAGGCACTGTAAAGTCTGAAGAAGGGTCTCGACCCGAAACGTCACCCATTCCTTCTCTCCAGAGATGCTGCCTGTCCTGCTGAGTTACTCCAGCATTTTGTGTCTACCTTCGGGTTAAACCAGCATCTTCCTTCCTATACAAAAATAACTTTTTGTCTCCCCGACTCCCACGCCCGGTCCCTCTTTGGTCTCGGTGCCCCCCCCCCCCCCCCCCCACGTCAGGTTCTACTTAGTTCTCGATGCCCCCCCCCCCAATTCATCCTGGGTGCAACTTTGTGTCAGGTGTGAAGTTTCTCCTTCCAATCTCCGTGTCTCGATTATTGACTGCTCTCCGAAAGCACATTTAGGACTGTAACCAATGGGCTATCAAAAGTTGCTGAGCAACAGCCCCCCTGAGTCCAGGGTTATGCTCCTTGCTGTAGGAATCAATTGTAATGGAACATGCATAGAGATGCTGGTGGTATTGCTGTTTCAGGGCACAGCTTGCAAGATTAATGTTTGCCGGTACAAGCTATTTACATGTAAAATACGTACTGGGCTGCCGCTGTGACAGGAAGAAGTGAAAGGTCAGACTGGGCTTTAGCCAACAGCAGGGGATGGCTTAAGGTTTTCAAGATGATAAAAAAAATGTGTCTGAAAGACCATTGTAATCCACATTAAACATATTATTTAAGAGAGAGTTGGATATAGCTCTTAGGAATCAACGGATTATGGGGAGAAAGCAGGAACAGGGTACTGACAGTGGATGATCAGCCATGATCATATTGAACGGCGGTGCTGGCTCGAAGGGCCAAATGGCCTACTCCTGCACCTATTTTCTATGTTTCTATGTTTTATATAATAGTGGGAGACAATCAGGTGCAAGTATCTCTGAAGAACATGGATAGGCGGCGTTTCCAGCTGGGACCTTTCTTCAGACTGTCTGAAGAAGGGTCCCGACCCAAAACATCACTGATCCATGTTTGTCAGAGATGCTGCCCAACCCATTGAGTTACTCCAACAATTTGTGTCTATCTTTGGCGTAAACCAGCATCCACTGTTCCTTCCTTTCACACAGGAATGCAGTCAGGGTCTGGGTTGGCAATTACGTTTAGTGTGGAAGCTAGGAACTGCCGACGCTGATTAACAAAATGAAAGACAGAGAGCGCTGGAATATCTCAGCAGGTCGGGCAACATTCCGGGCCAGACACTTTCTGTCATTTTAAGAAGTCTAGTGCGATGGGGATCTCTGATTTTACCGGCTTTGGATTTTAAACTTGGTGTGATGTGAAAGTAGTTGAATGCGAATGTAGACGCAAGGAACTGCAGATGCTGGAATATCAAGTGATAAATAAAGTGCTGAAGTACCTCAGCGAATCAGGCAGCATCTCTGGAGAACATGGACAGGTCGGGACCCTTCTTCACACGAGATGTAGAACTGCTGGTGGTTCAACGTTGGAAGTTGTAGATACATGCACAGCCCTCCAGCTAACCCATCCCTGTCAGAACACCCCGTCCCATTCACCTCCATCCAAAACTCTCTGCATTAGAGAATATGACTGTACCCCCAATTTCTCCTACGCTGCCACCCCTCGAGTCTTATCAAAAATTGGACATCTCACCCAGGATCAAGGATTTGGATTTATTTACTCCTATGGTCCTTCCTGGATGGAAGCAAGCCTGTTGGGGTGCACGGTGGCGCAACGGTAGAGTTGCTGCTTTACAGCGCTTACAGCGCCAGAGATCTGTGTTCAATCCTGGCCATGGGCGCATGTCTGTAGGGTGTTTGTACGTTCTGCGTAGATTTTCTCTGAGAACTTTGGTTTCCTCCCACACTCCAAAGACGTGCAGGTTTGTCGGTTAATTGGCTTGGTGTACATGTAAAAATTGTCCCGAGTGTGTAGGACAGTGCTAACATGGGGGGATTGCTGGTCGGTGCGGACTCGGTCAGTCGAAGGGCCCGTTTCTGCGCTGTATCTCTAAACTAAACTAAACTAAAGTAAACTGTTAGGTAAGTCAACTTTTATCAACCAGGGAATCTGCTCAGGAATAAGTTTGCATCATCTGCATCTGCCTGCATGTGATCCATATCCATGTGCCTATCTAACACCCTCTTAAATACCACATATTGTATCTGCATCTCCAGCAGCATATTCCAGGCACCCACCATTCCGCGTAAAAAACAATAACCTGCCCCACACACACGGGCAGCACAGTGGTGCAGTGGTGGAGTTGCTGCCTTACAACGCCAGAAATCCAGGTTACATCCTGACTACATCTGCTGTCTGTACGGAGTTTGAACGTTCTCCCTGTGGCCTTGTGGGTTTTACCCGGGTGCTCCGGTTTTCTCCCACATTCCAAAGACGTACTGATTTATCGGTTAATTGACTTCGGTAAAAATTGTAAAATGTCCCTAGTGCTTAGAAACATAGAAACATAGAAAATAGGTGCAGGAGTAGGCCATTCGGCCCTTCGAGCCTGCACCGCCATTGAATATAATCATTGCTGATCATCCAACTCAGTATCCTGTACCTGCCTTCTCTCCATACCCCCTGATCCCTTTAGCCACAACGGCCACATCTAACTCCCTCTTAAATATAGCCAATGAACTGGCTACCTGTGGCAGAGAATTCCAGAGATTCACCACACTGTGTGAAAAATGTTTTCCTCATCTCGATCCTAAAGGAATTCCCCCTTATCCTTAGACTGTGACCCCTTGTTCTGGACCTCCCCAACATCAGGAACAATCTTCCTGCATCTAGCCTGTCCAACCCCTTAAGTTTCTACAAGTTTCCCCCCTCAGTCTTTTAAATTCTAGCGGGTACAAGCCGAGTCCATCCAGTCTTTCCTCATATGAAAGTCCTGACATCTCAGGAATCAGTCTGGTGCACCTTCTCTGTACTCCCTCTATGGCAAGAATGCCTTTCCTCAGATTTGGAGACCAAAACTGTACACAATACTCCAGGTGTGATCTCACCAACACCCTGTACAACTGCAGTAGAACCTCCCTGCTCCTATACTCAAATCCTTTTGCTATGAATGCTAACATACCATTTGCTTTCTTTACTGCCTCCTGCACCTGCATGCCTACTTTCAATGATTGGTGTACCATGACACACAGGTCTCGTTGCATTTCCCCTTTCCCTAATCTGCCACCATTCAGATAATAGTCGACACCCCTGTTTTTGCCACCAAAGTGGACAACCTCACATTTAGCCACATTCTACTGCATCTGCCATGCATTTGCCCACTCACCCAGCCTATCTAAGTCACCTTGCAGCCTCCTAGCATCCTCCTCACACCTAACACTACCTCCCAGCGTAGTGTCATCCGCAAACTTGGAGATGTTACATTCAATTCCCTCATCCAAATCATCAATATATATTGTAAATAGCTGGGGTCCCAGCACTGAGCCTTGCGGCACCCCACTAGTCACTGCCTGCCATTCTGAAAAGGACCCGTTTACTCCTACCCTTTGCTTCCTGTCTGCCAGCCAGTTCCCTATCCACATTAATACTGAACCCCCAATATCGTGTGCTTTAAGTTTGTATACTAATTCTTATGTGGGACCTTGTCGAAAGTCTTCTGAAAGTCTAGATATAACACATCCACTGGTTCTCCCTTATCCACTCTACTAGTTACATCCTCGAAAAATTCTAGGATAGCTTGTAGGATAGTGTTAGTGTACGGGGGTCACAGGCCGGCGTGGACTCGGTTGGCCGAAGAACCTTTTTCCGTGCTGCATCTCTAAACGAAATTAGATTAAAACTAAACATCTGTTTTAAATTTTGCCCCTCTCACCTCAAAGCCATGTCCTCTCGTCTTTGAAATTTCCATTCTGGGAAAAACGTTTCTGTTTGTCTATCCTATCCATATCTGTCATCATTTGATATAGGCAATAGACAATAGGTGCAGGAGTAGGCCATTTGGCCCTTCGAGCCTGCACCGCCATTCAATGTGATCATGGCTGATCATCCCCAATCAGTACCCCATTCCTGCCTTCTCTCCATATCCCCTGACTCCGCTATTTTTAAGAGCTCTATCCAGCTCTCTCTTGAAAGCATCCAGAGAACCTGCCTCCACCGCCCTCTGAGGCAGAGAATTCCACAGACTCACCACTGCCTGTGAGAAAAAGTGTTTCCTCGTGTCCGTTCTAAATGACTTACTCCTTATTCTTAAACTGTGGCCCCTGGTTCTGGACTCCCCCAACATCGGGAACATGTTTCCTGCCTCTAGCGTGTCCTAGCCCTTAACAATCATATATGTTTCGATGAGATATCCTCTCACCCTTCTAAACTCCAGAGTGTACAAGCCCAGCTGCTCCATTCTCTCTCATAATACAGTCCCGCCATCCCGGGAATTAACCTTGTAAACCTACGCTGCGCTCCCTCAATAGCAAGAATGTCCTTCCACAAATTAGGGAACCAAAACTGCACACAATATTCCAGGTGTGGTCTCGCTAGGGCTCTGTACAACTGCAGAAGGACCTCTTTGCTCCTATATTCGATTCCTCTTGTTATAAAGGCCACCATGCCATTCGCTTTCTTCACTGCCTGTTGTACCTGCATGCTTACTTTCATAGATTGATGCACAAGGACCCTCAGATCCCGTTGTACCTCCCCTTTTCCCAACTTGACACCATTTAGATAGTAATCTGTCGCCATTTAGATATACTTCTATCAGCTCTCCCCGCAGCCTCCAACATTCCAGAGAAAACAATCTAAGTTTGCCCAACCTCTCCTCACAGCTAATAGCTTCTAATCCAGGCACATCCTGGTAAACCACTTATGTGCCCTCCCCAAAGCCTTGCGTCATGCTTTTGTTTCTTCTTACCATGAGTTTGATCTCAATCTGACGATAGAGGGGCGCTGACAGCACGTTTTTCAATGATCACAAAATCAGGGTAGTTGTGAACCATTGCAAACGCTATTTTCCCCAGCTCACCTGTAAGTAGCTACGTGCTCTGGTATCAGGAGGTTGCATGCATTATTGTTGGAAAATTAAGACCTGTGCAGACTTAACCCATCCCTGTGACTTATTATAATTGATTCTTTGTTTTATTTGGCGAGTGCAGGGAACTGTTACATGCAAATGAACGTGGCGATAATTAGCTACTGTTATTTCTGGACTGATAAATATTCCATCAATGTTGAACAAAAGCAGAGCCAGGCAGAGATCGGTGTGCATTTGTCTCATCTGGGAGCCATCTAGTGTTCAGTTAACAACGTGCAAGTGCAATCTAACAATATCCAGCGTGCCCATGTTATAGACTTGTTATAAGCAATCCGCCAGGTTTGCATAGAAGTAATTAGGACAATATTTGATGATCACTAAAGAAATTCTGCAATCAAAGCAACCCATCAACAACTCCTGCAAAAATCACGGTAGGTGCCTCTTTGTTTACATAGAGTCATACAATGTGGAAACAGGCCCTTCGGCCCAACTTGCCCACACCAACCAACATGTCCCAGCCTCACTAGTCTCACCTGCCTGCATTTGGCCCATATCCCTCTAAACCTGTCCCATCCATGTACCTGTCTAATTGTTTCTTAAACGTTGTGATAGTTGCCTCAACCATCTCCTCTGGCAACTCGTTCCATAAACCCACCATCCTTTGTGTGAAAAAGTCACCCCTCAGGTTGCTACCAACATTTAAGAAACAGTTAGGTAGATACATGGATAGGACAGGTTTGGGGGGATATGGACCAAATGTGGGCAAGTGGGACAAATGTAAGCTGGGACATGTTGGCCAGTGTGGGCAAGTTGGGCCGAAGGGCCTGTTTCTACACTGTATCGCTCTATGACTCATCTGGCAACTCATTCCAGAGACTAATTATTCTCTGTGTAGAAAAAACTCCCTCAGATCACCTTGAAGCCTCCTACATCTTGCGTTAACCTGGTGCCCTCAGGTTTTTCAAACCCCTAGAATGGAAAACAGACTCAGTCTATCCAACCTACCGATGCTCTCATAATTTTATATATCTCTATCGCCTCTGCTGTTCTCACGAAAATAGACACAGTTTATCAACCTCTCCTTATAGCTCAACCACTCCAATGCAGGCAAGATTCTTGTGAATCTTTTCTGTATTCTCTCCAGTTGTACCTTTATTGTAGTGACCAGAACTACACACAATACTCCAAATGCAACTTAACTCAGGTTTTGTGCAACCGTAATATGAAGCTCAATCTGGACTCAATGTTGAACTCTTCGACTTTAGGTAGTTTGATTTATTAGTCTCCCCACTTAGGCAATGGCTCAGCTTGGGTTTTTTTATGCCCATTTTACATTTTTCCAGACCTACCTAGATTGATCTGCCAGACATGTCCTCCTTCTCTGTATTTCACGTCATGTATGTTGCCTAGATTGGAGGTTGAGGTGAAACTTGATAGAACTATATAACATTATGAGAGGCATAGATAGAGTAGAATGTCAGAATCTTTTTACCAGGCTGGAAATGTCAAAGACTGGGGTTGGGCATAGGTTTAAGGTGAGAGGGGCAAAGTTTAAAGGAGATGTGCAGGGCAAGTTGTTAATGCAGAGTGGCGGGGGAATGGAATGAGCTGCCAGGGGTGGTGGTGGACGTCAGTTGCAGAGTACTAATTATGAGATTTTTATATTCATAAATTCATAATTTATAGGAGCAGAATTAGGCTGTTCAGCCCATCAAATCCACTCCGACATTCAATCATGGCTGATCTATCTTCCCCTCTCAACCCTAGTCTCATGCCTTCTCCCCATAACCCCTTACTAATCAAGAATCTGTCAATCTGTGTCTTAAACATATCCAATGACTTGGCCTCCACAGCTGTCTGGTAGATGGGCATCTGGATATGCAGGGAATGGAAACATCACTGAAAACAGATGAGATTAGTTTAATTTGGCATCATGTCGGCACAGGCAATTGTTGTACAGATTTATGTTATACTTAAAGTTGCAACTATTCCTAAATGATTCCAGGAAGGATATCTTAATTCCCATACATGATCCCCATATTGTTCAGGAGTTCCTGTGCGATACTGTTGATGCTTAACATCTACAATATTTTGCTGATGTTCTCACTCTCTAGCTACTCATTAATCAGTGGACCTTGTTTACAGCTTATCCTCATGGGCTTCCAGTTTTTTTGCTATCAGAGACATCTCCATTCCCCCACCTTCCCTGCAGCTGAACAAGATGGTTTTGTTTCCTTCTCAGTTCTGACGAAGGGTTAGAGTTATACAGTCATGCAGCATACAAACAGGCCCTTTGACACAACTTGTCCATGCCAACCAAGATGCCCATCTACAGTAAGACCCATTTATTTGCCTGTGTTTGGCCCATATCTCTCTAAACCTTACCTACAAAATGTACCTGTCCAAATGTCTTATCCATGCAGATATAGTAGCTGCCTCAACTACTTTCTCTGGCAAAGATAGACACAAAATGCTGTACTAACTCAGCCGGTCAGGCAGCAACTCTGGAGACAAGAAATAGGTGACATTTTGGGTCGGAATTCTTCTTCAGATGGAGTTTTTACGGACATTTTCAACCTCTCACTTCTGAGGTCTGAGGTCCCCACCTGCTTTAAAAGGGCATCAATTATACCAGTACCCAAGAAGAGCAAGGTGACGTGCCTCAATGACTATTGACCAGTGGCACTAACGCCTGTGGTGATGAAGTGCTTTGAGAGGCTGATCATGGAGCAAATCAACTCCTACCTCGACAAAAACCTGGACTGCAGTTTGCTTACCGCCACAACAGATCAATGGTGGATGCGATCTCGCTGGCCTTCCACTCCGCTCTGGACCACTTGGACAACAAAAATTCATATGTCAGGCTGCTATTTATCGATTACAACTCGGCATTTAACACAATCTTCCCCTCCAAGCTGGTTACCAAACTCTCAGAACTGGGTCTCTGCACGTCCATCTGCAATTGGATCCTCGACTTCCTCATTCACAGACCACAGTCTGTTCGTATTGGTGTAAATGTGTCAGCCTCGATAACAATCAGCACAGGAGCACCTCAAGGCTGCGTGCTCAGCCCCCTGCTGTACTCACTCTATACTCATGACTGCGTAGCTGGTCATAGTGCGAACTCCATCATAAAGTTTGTTAATGACACCACTGTTGTGGGACGTATCACTGATGGGGATGAGTCAGAGTATAGAAGAGAGATCGAGCAACTGCCAGCACAACAATCAACACCAGCAAAACCAAGAAACTGATTGTGAACTTTGGAAGAGGTAGGATGGGGACCCACAGTCCCGTTTATATCAATGGATCGATGGTGGAAAGGGTCAAGAGCTTCAAATTCCTGGGCGTGCACATCTCTGAAGATCTTTACTGGTCCAGGAACACTAATGCAATTATCAAGAAAGCACATTAGCGCCTCTACTTCCTGAGAAGATTATGGAGAGTTGGTCTGTCAAGGAGGACTCCCTCTAACTTCTACAGGTGCACAGTAGAGAGCATGCTAACCGGTTGCATCGTGGCTTGGTTCGGCAACTTGAGCGCCCTGGAGAGGAAAAGACTACAAAAAGTAGTAAACACTGCCCAGTCCATCATTGGCTCTGACCTTCCTTCCATTGAGGGGATTTATCGCAGTCGCTGCCTCAAAAAAGGCTGGCAGTATCATCAAAGACCCACACCACCCTGGCCACACACTCATCTCCCTGCCAACTTCCCCACAGCCATCAGGCTATTAAACCTGGCTCGGACAAAACTCTGATTATTAATAACCCATTATCTGTTATTTCCACTTTATCAGTTTATTTATTCATATGTGTATATATTTATATTATGGTATATGGACACGCTGATCTGTTTTGTAGTAAATGCCTACTATGTTCTGTGTGCTGAAGCAAAGCAAGAATTTCATGGTCCTATCAGGGACACATGACAATAAACTCACTTGAACTTGAACTTCTCTAGCAGCTCATTCCATCTGCCCACGACCGTCTGCGTGGAAAAAGTGGTCCCTCAAGTTCATATTGAATCTTACTCCTCTTACCTTAACCCAGGTACTTTGGTTTTTGATTCCCCTACCATAGGAAAAAGACTCCGCCTTCTCTCCTTTCTATTCCCCTCATGCTTTTATACACCTCTACAAGATCATTGCTCAGCCTCCTCCTGTTTCCAACCCGAAACATTGACTCTGCTTCTCTCCCCACAGATGTGGTTTGACCCGCTGAATATTTCCACCATTTTCTGTTTTTAATTAAGTTTTCGATCTTTCATCCGGCTGATAAAAAACATGCAATGTATGATCTAGGTTTTTTATCGTTTTCCAAAACTTGCTTCGGCATAATGCAGTGCAAGTGCAGGCTTTCAGATGCAAACGGTCTAAAAGTACAATCAATCCCATTTTTTGGTCAAGGGTGTTTGATTTAGTTAAAACCAAAATGTAATCAGAGACATCAGAAATACTTAGCCAGTGACAAAGCCGTGTGCAACAGCAGCTCCCACTTATGTTCTTGCATGTAATATAACTCATAACAAACATTCATACATAAGAGACTTGAGCACCTTTGTTGTCCAAAATGGCTCAGATTTTGCTGCTTTTTGCCAGCTGTTCCAATGCGATCTGCAGGCATAACCGCCAGCAAGACTTGGGACCCTTACACGAACGCAGACACTTGCATGAACTTACTCGCCAAACACTGCCAGCAGTTTTCTGGCTGCTTTTCACCACTCACTCCCTCATGGACCTATAGTGGAACAGAAGTTTTCTGAGTAGGAAGGAACTGCAGATGTTGGTTTCAAGCAAAGATAGACACATAAAGCTGGAGGAACTCAGCGGGTTTAGTTTAGTTTAGTTTAGAGATACAGCGCTAAAACAGGCCCTTTGGCCCACCGAGTCTGCGCCGACCAGCAATCCCTGCACATTAACACTATCCTACACGCACTAGGGACAAGTTACATTTATACCAAGCCAATTAACCTATAAATCTGTACGTCTTTGGAGCGTGGGAATAAACCAAAGATCTAGGAGAAAACCCATGCAGTCACGAGGAGAACGTACAAATTCCATACAGACAGCACCCATAGTGGGAGTCAAACCCGGGTCTCTGGCGCTGTAAGTAGCAACTCTACCGCTGCACCACCGTGCTGCCGTAAGAAAAACAAGCATCTAGACAGGTACATGATTCAGAGGGATATGGGCCAAATGCAGACAGATGGGACATGTTGATTGGTGTGGGATAGTTGGTCCGATGGGGCTGTTTCCACACTGTGTTACTCTATGACTCTATAATAGAAAGAGTGTACAACCAAAAGGTGGAGAATTCGCTATTGAGTCTGGATTGCTGATTTTGTATTTTTAATTAATCTGCACTTTACATTTTGCTTTATCAAATTTATTGCAGAAAAGTAATTATCATGTCTCCAAACCTTTGTGCTGTACTTTGATCATATTTATTTCTAACTGAATGGTACATCTTATCTTTAAGTAGTTGTGTATTGAACGTAATCAGATCCTTACAAATAGTACTAAAGGAAGGATATAAAGCATCAATTAGTAATTGTTATGATCTTGATAAAATTGTGCACACATTTGTAAGCCTATAATGGGATTATTTTTTATATGCGGTGGGAATAGATAATGTGTAGGAAGGAACTGCAGATTCTGGTTTACACCGAAGATAGACACAAAATGATGGAGTAAGTCAGCGGGACAGGTAGCATCTGTGGAGAGAAGGAATGGGTGACATTTTGGGTCGAGACCCTTCTTTAGACTGAGAGTCAGGGGAGAGGAAGACACAGATATATAGAAGGGTAAGGTGTGAAAATGAGACATCAAATGGGACAAAGGTCATGAAAATGCAGAATAGATTATTGTTAGCTAGGGGAAGCTAATGTGCTGTATTTATTTGAATGTGTTATGTAGACACCAAAGTGTGAGATCCAGCTCTTATATTTTGCATAGTGCATGTGACAGTGCAGGTCAGATACATTTTATGAATTGATTAGCCATTCCCCTGGGCCGCATATGAACTTCACAGAATCTCACAAGATGCAAGCCGTTTGGACAGTCATGGAAATGGATAGAATGGAGAATTTGTTAAAGATATGTCGCTGATTAGTTCTCCTATGCATAGATACCATGCAGGAATTCTCAAACTCTAATATGGGAATCCTATGTGTGAATTGAGCCAACTTTAATTAATCTTTCATCTTTCATTGAGCCAAGCTATCATTAATGTCTTATTATTATTAATGTTTAATGTTTTCTGAGTCATTCGTAATTGTCACTGTATGTCATGTTGTTACTTGTGGGCGGAGCACCAAGGCAAATTCCTTGTATGTGAATACTTGGCCAATAAACTTACTTACTTTACTTACTTTCCTGGGTTCATTTACAAAAGGAACAGTTACAACGTTACATTGAACATCAAGTGATACAATGCAGGATCAGGCTCTTCAACACAATTGTCTGTGCCAAACATAATACTGAGTTATTTTTAAGAAAGAACTGCAGATGCGGGAAAAATTAAAGGTAAACAAAAAATGCTGGAGAAACTCAGCGGGTGAGGCACCGTGTATATCAATAGATGCTGCCTCACCCGCTGAGTTTCTCCAGCATTTTTTGTCTACCTATGATACTGAGTTTAACTACTCTCTTCTGCCAGCATGTGATCCATATTCCACCATTCCCTGCCTATCCATGTGCCTATCCTCTTAAATGTTACTATTGCATCCGCCTTCACCATTACCCCAGGCAGTGTGTTCGAGGCACCCATCACTCTCTTAAAATGCTAAAGAGTTGAAGATTATCTCCTTTAACATTTGACCCTCTCACTTTAAAGCTATGCCTTCTAGTCTTTGACATTTATTCCCTGGGAAAAAGGTTCTGACTTTTTACCTAATCTGTGCCTCTCAAAACTTGATAAAGCTCTATCAGGTCTCTCCTCGGCTTCAACTCAAATAACCCTGTCCCTACGATTTCTCCAACATTTCTCCAACCGCTTTGCTGAACACGTGTGCTCAGTCCACCAAGACACACTCAAACTCTCGTATGTTAACCCTCTTAACTCCCCTTCACATCTCCGTATTGACCATTCTGTCCTTGGCCTCCTCCACTGCCAGAGTGAGGCCACATGCAAACTGGAGGAAGAACACCTCATGCAGGCACGTGCCGTGAGTAATTACTCAGGGTAGGCACTCAGTCCGCTTTAAAAAAAAATTAAAATTTGTTCTCTCCGTTAAATAAATAATAAAAAATAAAACCAGTGACAATTCAATTTGCCCAAGGCTTCCTAGTCTCTTTTATTCTGAATTACTGAATGTGGGGGGGGGGGGGGGGAGGGGGGGGGGGGAGGGGGGGGGGGAGGGGGGGGGGGGGGTGAAGAGTGATGGAGAGATGGTGGGAAAAACGGGAGTACAGTGAAAAGTTGAATCAGTTGTCATCTTATTGAATGACAACACTTGTTCAAGGGACCAATTGGGGGAACAGTTCCTTTCACAGCATGTGGAGAGTCCGTGCCAGGGGTAAAATTGTGGGGAGGGCACGAGTGTTGTGAAGGAGGGTGTCAGGGATACTGCCAGTAACGCATTCACTCATCGCTGCCGCAGCTCTCCGGGCACGAAGCCACGCACTGTAGCTGGGGATAGAAGCAGCTCGGGGAGCGGCCACCGGGACCTGACAGCAGAACTGGCCGCCACTTCAACGCCTTCTGCCGGCCCGCTCACCTTTGGCAGTGCTCTCCGTCGGAACACCTGTCACCTGCCGTTCGCCGACTTCGCTAGTGTCAGCGGCTTCCTGCAAATCCTTAAATTCCCACAGCCGAGTAATTCGCTATCGGAATTTAAGGACAAGAGTAAGGCCAGCGAGCGGCGGAAGAGAGGTTTTTAGACGGAGAGCTGCCAGAGGTGAGCAGGGACCGGCAGAAGGAGCTAAGGTGGCGGCTGGTTCCGTTTTCTGGCCCAGCAGCTGCTCAGCCACCCGAGCTACTTCTCTCCCCCCCCCCCCCCCCCCCCCGCCTCAATGCGGTGGCATTCCACGCCTCTGTGCAAGGAGTGTCGCAAGTGGCATTATCCCAATCCCCTCCTTCATAACATTTGTGCCCTCCCCGCAACTTTACCCCGGGCCAGACTCGCCAAATGCTTGGAAAGGAGCTCTCCCCCCCACCCCCACACCCCGGGAAATACAGTATTTAAAAACATCACCAAGAAATGTACTTACCACATCATTGGTACACGAGCTCCATTCTTCTCTCTTTGTTACCTGATGACTGATGTAGACTGATGCGCATGCGCAGTACAGCAAAGGCAGAATTTCTGCTGCCTTCAGCCCCGTTTGAAACTGACGGCTTCCAGCAGCATTGACGGCATGTGGGCTGCACAGACCTTCCCGTGTTACAAGCGCTGCGGATGAAAGGCACGGAGAATTATGCCTACCTAAGAGATCGATCTTTTACATAGGCATAATTCTCCCATGCCTTTACTTTTTTTATTTAGTAATGACTATGTTTTAATTTTAGTCAGGGTAGGCAGTGCCTACCTTGCCTATCCTGACGGCACGTGCCTGACCTCATATTCCACTTGGGCAGCTTACAATCCAATGTTATGAACATTGAATATTCAATTTTCAAGCAATACCCCTCCCCCACCCTCGCTTTCCCCTACTCCTCATAGCCCGGTGCATGCACATTTCTCTCACCATCTCCCTTCCCCACCCAGTCACCCTGCTCCGTTCCCTCCTTTGTACTCTCTTCTCTTATCACCCAAATCGCCCATTTGACTCGTATCTTCCCCTCTTTCCTCCCTCTGCTCATTTCCTTCCGTCCATATCCCTCACTCCGGCTTTACATTTCGCTCTTCCTCTTCTCTCCTTATCTGACACCCTTTTGTCACTTACTCCACCCATCTGCTCGTTCGCATGCATCCAAGTACAAGTTCACAAGTTATAGGGTTGACACAAAACGCTGGAGGAACTCAGCGGGTTTCGACCCAAAACGTCACCCATTACTTCTTTCCAGAGATGCTGCCTGTCCCACTGAGTTACTCCAGCTTTTTGTGTCTTTCTTCGATTTAAACCATCATCTGCAGTTCCTTCTTTCACAAGTTATAGAAGTAAAATTAGGCCATTCAATCATGTCTTATCTCTGCCTCCGAATCCCATTTTCCTGCCTTCTCCCCGTAACCCTTGACACCCGTTCTAATCAAAAATGTGTCTACCTGCCTTAAACATATCCACTGATCTGGCCTCCACATCCCTCTATGGCAATGGGTTCCACAGATTAACTACCCTCTGACTCACTTCCTTTCCAAAAGAGCGCACCCTTTAATTCTGAGGCTATAGCCACTGGTCTTAGACTCTCCCACCAGTGGAAACATCCTTTCCGTATTCACTCTATCCATGCCTTTCATTATACTGCAAGTTTCAATGACGTCCCCACTCCCTTCAACCTTCTAAACTCCAGCGAGTCGAGGCCCAGTGCTGTCAAACGCTCATTCGACAGGCTTTGTACCGTCCCCCACTTCGGTTTTCCAGCTTTCACCCTCCCCCACCTCGTTCCTGTCCCCAATTAGTCTGAAGAAGGGTCCCGACCTGAAACGTTGCCTGCCCATTTCCTTCCACAGATGCTGCCTGACACATTGAGTTACTCCAGCACTTTTGTTCTCTGCAATGATGGGGAAAACTGAATTGAGGATACATTGAGAAAACAAGTGAATCAATTGTTCAATGCAGGGTGCACAAATGGTTTGGAGCTAAAACACAAAGCAGAAAATCTAGTTTTGCAGATTGCATCAAATATAATGTTGATAAATAGGAAACCAACAATTTAAAAATAAACATTTGGATCGATGGTTTATTGATGGTAAAAGTTTTATGACATGGACAAATGGGGCTCGCAAAGGAAAATAAACAATGCGTGCACAGACTAAATACCTCAAGGGCTTAAGATGAAATATACTTGGGATCGAAGGCTTCTAGAGCTCGTTCAAAAAAAAAATCAATGGTGTTTTGTGAATCAGAAGTAAGAAAAATCTTGTGATGAACAGCCAAGAGAATAAATCACAAATCCCAGCAGATTACAATGAGCCCAAATAAGGTACTGGTGTAGTTGCACTTTAAGAACTACACAAATTGGTGGTCACTTCAAGTCCAAGACAGTTAATACTGTACATCCAGGCATCACAGCCAATGCAGAACATTGCAAATAACCAGTCTGAAGAAGGGTCTCGACCCGAAACATCACCCATTCCTTCCCTCCAGAGATGCTGCCTGTCCGGCTGAGTTACTCCAGCTTTTTTGTGTCTATCTACGGTTTAAACCAGCATCTGCAGTTCCTTCCTACACATTGCAAATAATAAATTGCTTTCTGCAGCTTGGCTACAAGGCAGGTTTGTCAAGCCTGAGATTGTTTATTTATGGAGATGAGACTCCGGGGAGAGATGGTTCAAATAATCAAATTATTGAGAGAATAGATAATGTGCTCAGGATTTGCCCAATTTCGAGCGGCAAGGGAAATCGAGCTCATGTTTAGAGGAAGGAAGATGTATGAACATGGAAGTACAACTATTTTACACTAAAGGTGCCTGGGGAGTTAATAGGAGCAGTTAATGTAGAAAGGTTAAGAAAGAATTAGTTAAGGGAGTGCAAATCAAATCTATTGCATTGACCAGCCTGACTCTCCCTGTGATTAAATGTTATCTATGTATACTTCCTTGTCACCTTCTTCCAGCTAACAATGATCTATTCTACATTTCCCTTAACTTGATCCCCTTTGTCTCATTTTCACATCTTACACTCCCTCGTCTCTGTGTCTCCCACTCCCCTGACCCTCAGTCTGAAGACGGGTCTCGCCCCGAGACGTCACCCATTCCTTCTATCCAGAGATGCTGCCTGTCCCGCTGAGTTACTCCAGCATTTTGTGTCTATCTTCGGTGTAAACCAACATCTGCAGTTCCTTCCTACACTATTGCATTTCCCATCAGTCTGCAGAAGGGTTTCGACCCGAAACATCACCTATCCATGTTCTCCAGAGATGCTGCCTTGCCCATGGAGTTACCCCAGCCATTTGTGTCTATCTTTGTAAACCAGCGTGTGCAGTTCCTTGTTTCTATTATTATATTGTGTAATGTAGACTGCAGAGACTTAGAGTCACAGAGTCATATAGCACAGAACCAGGATACCCATCTAGGCTCGTCCCATTTTTCCAGGCAAGGGCCCTATTACTTTTAACCTTTTCTATCCATGTACCTGTTCAGGTGTCTTATAAATGTACCTGCCTCAACTCCTTCCGCTGGCGGCTCGTACCATGTACATACCACCTTCGGTGTGAAGAATGTGTAGGAAAGAACTGCAGATGCTGATTTATATCGAAGATAGACACAAAATGCTGGAGTAACTCAGCGGGACAGGCAGCATCTCTGGAGAGAAGGAATGGGTGACATCTCGGGTCGAGACCCTTCTTCAGACTGATATGGGGGGGTTGGGTGGTACAGAGATAAAATGTAGTCAGAGACAGTAAGACTGGTCGGCGAACTGGGAAGGGGGAGGGGATGGAGAGAGAGGGAAAGCAATGGCTGCTAGTAGTTAGAGCGATCAATGTTCATACCGCTGGGGTGGAGCTTACACTCCAGTAGCATGAATATTGAATATTGAGTATGAATATGAAGTCTGAAGAAGGGTTTCGGCCCGAAACGTTGCCTATCTCCTTCGCTCCTTAGATGCTGCTGCACCCGCTGAGTTTCTCCAGCCTTTTGTGTACTCCCAGTATGAATATTGACTTCAGTATGAAAAAGTAGTCTAAGGTCCCTTTTTAAATCTTGAAGGCTGTAGAGTCTTTTCCAATCCTACGTGTAGACTCTGTTTCTATGACATCCAAGTTTAATGTGGTGAATTGTGTGATGACAACGATGGCTTTTAAAACAAGTCAGAACATCATTTCATAAAGCTGCGTTTAGATTATAATGGATGCGTTGAACAGATTTGAAAAGGCAATCATTTCCAGAGATCTGCAGGATTTTTCTGTCTAAGCAAGGGATTGGTTCTGCGATTCTGTACCTATTAATAAAAACCTGTTCCAAGCAGTGAGATGCTGCATCTGTAAAAAATACCGCAGACAAAAAAAAATCTACTGATATATTGTCATTACAATATGTGTAACAAACATTTGTCATTACAGGTGTGTAGCGCAATTCAGAACCAGGACTTCACGTTAATTGATGACTATTGCACAGGGCTGAAGGCGCTGTTGTATCTAAAAAGCATCAAGGAGCTGCAGCATTGGGATGGACAGAGCCCCCAAACGATGCGTCATCAGAAAGGAAAGCCGGTCCCTCAAATCACTGGAATAATCGGACAGGTATGAATCTTTGGTTCCTTCCTCTAATTCATTCCATCTATTTGCCGCTTCCTACAGCTTCAAATTCTCACCGTTATTTTGGTAAACCTGGGGTAAATAGGGAAGCTATTCATTATGGGTGGCACAGTAGCACATCTGGTGTAGGTTCAGCCCTGGTTCTTTCCTGACGTCGAGTGCTGTCTGTGTGGAGTTTGCACATTTTCCCCGTGACGGTGTGGCCTTCCTCCGGGTCCTCTGGATTCCTCCCACATCCCAAACAAGAGCTTTTCACTGTACCTCGGTACACGAGACAATAAACTAAACTGAATCTGAAGCCGTGCGGGTTTGTAGATTGTTCCTTTTGTTTGTGCCTGTTTTTATCCTGTGTCTCTAAACTAAACTAAACTAAACTAAAGTGGAAGTAATGTCTTCGGTACTGAAGATGATTTCAACCAGAAGAACAAACTGAGAAAGTGGCCAAAGTGATAAAATTTTGCCGCCCAGCTTGCTGTTCACGTTTGTGGTATTGAACCCAAATAGTTAGGGATTGCCAATTCTATATCACAAACATGATACCCACAGAGCTGGCAGTGTCAGTGTGCAACTGGCCTTGGCATGAAGAAATCCATTAAATTCTGCTAAGGATATTGCATTTGTTTTTAAGGATCAATTGGGTAATTGGACTGCATTAATCTCCCTGATGGGTTGAATGAAAATGCCATATTCAAATGGGCTATAATTCGATAATTAGAAAACATATTCACTGGTCTTTAGTGCAGCCCCGATCTTAAACCATCTACAGCTGCCATACTCCAAAGCTGGGAATCTAATGGACGGCCACGGTGGGGTAGAGGTAAAGCCGCTGCCTTGTAGCGCCGGAGACTCGGGTTAGATCCCGACTACGAGTGCTGTTCTGTACGGCGTTTTTACGTTCTCCCCATGACCGCTTGGGTTTCCTCCGAGATCTTCGATTTCCTCCCTCATTCCACAGACGTACAGGTATGTAGGTTAATTGGCTTGATGTAAGTGTAAATCGGCCCTAGTGTGTGTAGGATCGTGTTACTGTGCGGGGATCGCTGGTCGGCGCGGACCCGGTGGGTTGAAGGGCCATTTCTGTGCCATTTCTCGAAACTGTGGTATATTAATGATGGGTAGAATGCATCACAATGCTTTCAATCAAATTCAACATTTTTTTTGGTAAATTACACTTTTGTCATATTTCTGGCCATTCATAATTAATTACTTTATTTTCATGGTTTACATTTATTTTTAATTTACAACACTTTTATAAATGCAGACATAATATGATTTCATCATCATTTTGCCTAATTTAAAAGTACACAAAGTCATCTTGGAAATTTACCAGGCATGAAAACACAATAAAATGGCTGACTTTCTCAGTAATGGAAGATTTACCTATCAACAGAAAGAAAATTGCAGCTGAATTGTTTCCGGTAATTGCTTTTGCTCATTTCAGCATCTATTTTTATGACAATACTAAAGATGGCCATTTGTTGCAGATGTAGAACAGATGAAGAGTGTAGGCTTGAATGTGTAGTCATTGGCCTGTCTTGTCTAATTCTTCCAGGAACCTTTTGTGAGTAACTCACTAATGTTACTCCAGAGATTTGAGGCAATTCATGTCTCGGAGACAATCTTCTGGCACTTGCTTGAAACATCACAATTGAATGTTTCAATAAATAGCTTGAGCCACAAAGATAAGCTGTGGAGGGAACATTATGTCTCTGCACAGTCAGAGAAGCTTGCTGGATTTACAGTTACATTTACAGTTTAGTTTGTTGTCACGTGTACCGAGGTACAGTAAAAAGCTTTTGCTGCGTGCTATATAGTTAGTGGAAAGACAATACATGATTGCAATCGAGCCATTTACAGTGTATAGATACATGATAAGGGAATCACGTTTAGTGCAAGGTAAAGCCAGCAAAGTCCGATCAAGGATAGTCTGAGGGTCTCCAATGAGGTAGATAGTAGTTCAGCACTGCTCTCTGGTTGTGGTAGGATGATTTGGTTGCCTGATAGCTGCTGGGAAGAAATTGTCCCGGAATCTGGAGGTGTGCGTTTTCAGGCTTCTACTACTTCAGCCGGATGGGAGAGGGGAGAAGAGGGATTGGCAGGGTTGCGACTCATCCATGATTGGCTTTGCCGACGCAACATGAGGTGTAAATGGAGTCAATGGAAGGGAGGTTGGTTTGTGTGATGGTCTGGGATGTGCCCACAATTCTCTCCAATTTGTTGTGGTCTTGGATGGAGCTGTTACCAAACTAAGCCGTGATGCATCCTGATACAATGCTTTCTATGGTGCATCTGCAGTTGGTTTCTGGGCAGAGCTGATTTTCTAGTTCATTTTCTGGGCAGAGCTTTATATTGGCGATTTCAAAGTACAGCCAGCCAACACAGTAATTGTCAAGTAAATAAAAATATTTTGTAAACTTTTATTAAATGTGCTTTACACAAAGAATTAGTCATGTTTTACGTGTAGGAAGGAACTGCAGATGCTGGTTTACACCAATGATAGACACAAAATGCTGGAGTAACTCAGCGGGTCAGTCAGCATCTCTGGAGAAAAGGAATAGGTGGTGTTTCAGGTCAAGACCCTTCTTCAGGCTGGGAGTCAGGGAGAGGGAAACTAGATGTATGAAAAGCCTATTTTCCCTTTGGTCTAATTCAGCAGATTTAAAAGCTTTCCAGTACAATGAGAAATATACCCATTTTTTTTCATAGATCTCATGATCCAGGTCAGGGGGATTATAATTTTCTTAAAATGAACGCTTACTCCATTCACTTCCACTTTCTTCTTGGATTCGAAACTTGATTCGGCAACGATTTTTCCTCTAATGATTAGTGTGAGTGGAAAAATTATGACAGGGACAGGACACTGAAAATAGAAAACAAAAACTGAAGATACTGGAAATCTAAAACAAAAACAGAAAATGCTAGATTCACTCAGCAGATCAGGCCACGTCTGTGGAAAGAGAAGCAGATTTAATGTTTCAGGTAGAAGTATCTTTGTTGGAACTCTGGAAATAGGCATTTCCACCCATCGAGTCCACGCTGACCAGTGAACCCCGTACACTAGCACTATCCTACACTCAAGGGACAACATACAATTTTTACCAAAGCCAATTAACCTACAAACGTGTACGTCTTTGGAGTGCGGGAGCACTCCAGAGCCGTACAGAGCACCCGGGGAAAACGCACGAGGTCGCGTGGAGAACGTACAAACTCCATACAGACAGCACCCACAGTCAGGGTCTAACCCGGGTTTCTGGCACTGTAAGGCAGCAACTCTACTGCTGCGCCACCGTGCATGTAGAAAGATTTTTTCCAATCTCTATCCAACCAAACTCCTTCAATGTAAAGAGTCACAGATGTATACAACATAGAATCTGGCTCTTTGATCCAATTTGTCATGTCAATCTACACTAATCTCATTTATACCTCTATTCCTTTCTCATCAAACTGCCTAACTAAATGCCTCAGTCGCAGTTTGTCCCATAAAATCACCAGCTTCTATGTGAAAGGCATTCCCCTCAGATCTCCTTTACAATTTTCCCCATCTCACCTTAAGGTTTAGGCTTATTATGACCACACGTACCAGGGTGTGGTGAAAATCAATGTTTTGCATGTTATCCAAACAGATCAGATATACCATACATAGATACAGTCGTCCCCATTCCTGTACAATAGATAGAGCACAGAGGAAGATACAGATTGTGGAATATAATTCTCAGCATTGTAGCACATTTCAGCATCTGTAGAAGTTTGCTCGATTCACTGGACACGTGCCAAATTTCCTCAGTCTTTTCAGGAAGTAGAGGCATTGGTGTGCCTTCTTGGCCATTGGATCAATATGGTTATCCACGACAGATCATTGGGAATATTAAATCCAAGGAATGTGAAGCTCTCAACTATTTCTATATCTGCACCATTGATGCTGCTGGGCAATGATCAAACTGAAATTAGTTGGTTCAACCAGGATGATGAATGTGGAAATCATTGCCATAGACGGCTGTGGAGACCAAGTCAATAGATATTTTTAAGGCGGATATTGACAGATTCTTGATTAGTAAGGGTGTCAGAGGTTATGGGGAGAATGGGGTTGAGAGGGAAAGACAGATCAGCCATGATGGAATGACGGAGTAGACTTGATGGGCTGAACTGCCTAATTCAGCATAGAATTTATGAATTAATAGAAACATAGAAAATAAGTGCAGGGATAGGCAATTTGGTCCTTTGAGCCAGCACCACTATTCAATATCATGGCTGATCATCCAAAATCAGTACTCTGTTCCGGCTTTCTGCCCATTTCCCTTGATTCTGTTAGCTTTAAGAGCTATATCTAACTCTCTTGAATACATTATGAGTCATTCTACGTTTGGTATCTCATGTTTTGTCATTTTGCTCTCTTGTACGCCTTCACACATGACAACTGGAAATATTAAAAATCCATTTCTAATTCCCGAGTCCAATTATTGATATAAGTTGTAAACCGCATGTATCATTATAAAGAAATCTATCCACCATTCCCAAACTGAGATAGTGCCCCAATGGTCTTGTTTCCTGCGTTGTAGCCAGCTCGCAATCCATTCTTCTTCTTCTTTCCTAACCTGTCGTTGGCAAACTGTATTTTGGAAATTCCAAACATATTATATTACCGAACCGAAGCTTTCTATTACAACTTTAAAGAATTCACTGAGGTTGATCATGCTTGACGTCCTCCTGTGCACTTGTACCTTTGACTTTAATTGTTATTTTACAAAATCTTCGAGAAAATGCTCTGTTAACTTTTCTGCCACTAGTTTCATCACGCCTGGTCTATCATTCCCCAAATTTGTATAATCCATTTTAATTAGAGGAGAAACGTTAACTGTCTGTGGTTCTGTCACGGCCCACTTTTCTAATTAATTATTATTTATATGTGATGGAGTCTCTGATAAATCTTCTCTAAACTTATCAAATGTGCATCCCACGGTTAGAGGTTTGATTTTTTCTATTCTTAAAAGTATTATGCTCACCTCGTTAGGTCCCCTGGTAAACAGGGCGAGAAAGTAATTTGGCTAGATGTGCAAAGGCAGAAAAGATCTAGGACATTATGAGATCGGAAATGCTTCTGTTCATGTAGCATCTTTTTGGGGATCCCTTTTAAAAAGCCTGTTTTTTTTCCTCCTCAGTTGCAATGATTGGCAGAAGCATTTAGTTGACTGATACAATATCCCCCCCCCACGCCCCGTATTGGTAACATTGCCCCATTAATGAAACTGCATTGACGGGTTTCTAAACGTGGCAGCACTCTACATTTCTCCAGCTGCGGCCTGTTCTTCTTAAGTCGGCCACCTGCCTTGACAGATTATGCACATCACCAGTGGCCCTCATTAAAATAGCCACAGTTCACCAGTTCGTGGAGCAGCAAAGGAACTCAGAATGAGTTATTATGCAACATAAATCCCGCTGTCATGCAGAACATAAGACAAGTCTGAGGCAGCCGTGGCTTAATGAGGCTAAGTGAGAGCCTCCCCTGTATTATAGCTACATGCCTGAGTTTGAGCACCGTCCATAAGCCTGGAACCCTTTGTACTGATACGTTTGGGTTTATGTATTTTGTAGACCGACAGTATATCCACATTGAGGCACTGGTTGGCAAAAACAAACGTCAAAATAAAACAAGCCGTCCCAGTTGAATTAATAACAGCGGAGAAAAATGATGTATTTAGGTTTTCAAATTTAATTATGGAATATCACAGTACATTCTGTCTGGATAAATTAGGGTTCCAGTGTGGCATTTTAAAGCTGGTATCTTCTCTATTTAACCATGCCCATTTTTGTTTTTCAAGCATTACAGCTAAGTTTTTTTTTCCCATATACCTGTAGATTACTATCATCTTCCACTAACTACTGGAAGGCCAATCAGGAGAACCAAGGGTTGTGACTGATGCTGCATATCCCCAGCATGAATCACATCTGAATCATTTCACATCTGAGAGATTTCAGTAGTAACCCTCAGGGGAACGGCTGTCTTTTACAGCTCGTTACATACGACCATGTTTTCCAAGCACATTATACATTTAAAATAAAAAAACAACGGTGGCGCAGCAGGTAGAGCTGCTGCCCCGCAGCACCAGAGACACCGTTTCAATCCTGACCTCGGGTGCTGTCTGTGCCGAGTTTGCACGTTCTCTCTGTGACTGCGCTGGGTTTCCTCCGGGCGCTCCGGTTTACTCCCACATTGCCAAGATTGATGAGTGAATGATACTTTATTGTCACATGTGACAAGTCACAGTGATATTCTTTGTTTCGTATACCAAAGGTCCGCAAAGAGTCGCTGCATAAAGGGTGCTGACCAAGTCACAAAGTATTTAATTTTACACAAACCATATATGTGGGTCTGTAGGTTAATTGGTCTCTGTAAATACTTTTAGGAGTTTGTATGTTCTCCCCGTGACCTGTGTGGGTTTTCGCCGGGATCCCCAGTTTTCTCCCACTCCAAAGACGTACAGGTTTGTAGGTTAATTTGCTTGGTATATTTTGCAAATTGTGTGTAAGATAGAGTAAGTGCGCATGGATCACTGGTTGGTGGAGACTCGGTCGTCCAAAGGACCTTTTCCCATGCTGCATCTCTAAACTAAACTAAATTGCCCCGAGTATGTAGGGAATGGATGAGAAAGTGGGATAACATCAAATTAGTGTGAATGAGTGATCGATGGTCGGCATGGACTCAGTGGCCCAAAGGGCCCGTTTTAATGCTGTATCTCTAAACTAAACTAAGCCACAATCAAGCAGAATGAAATCAAATAGAAAGTCCCTGAAATGCTCAAAAGGTGAGGCCACATTTGTGGGTAGAGAAGAATTTACATTTCAGGTTGAAGAAACCTCATCAGCACTGGGAAAGAAAGAAAGGACGTTTATTAATCTGCAAGTAGATTGGAGGATGAGAGATGTCTCTGATAAAGTAATGGGCCTGTCCTACTTAGGCGACTTTTTAGGCGAGTGTAGGAGTCTCTGCCTCAGAGGGCAGTGGAGGCAGGTTCTCTGATTTATTCTGATTGTCTACCCCATCTATGCCTTCATAATGTTATAAACCTATCAACCTCTCCTGATAGACATTCCCCCCTGATCCAGGCAATATCCCGGTAAACTACCCTTACACCCTCTCCAAAGCTTCCACATCCTCCTTGTAATAAAGTGACTGGAACAGTGTACAATACTCCAAATGCAGCCTAACTAAAGTGTTATTAAGCCTCAGCATAACTTCCTGACTCATGTACTCAATGCCCCGACTGATGAAGGCAAGCATACCATATGCCTTCTTTACAACTCTCGCTATTTGTGTTGCTACTTTAATGAAGCAATGGACTTGGATCCCCATCTCTGTACATTAATTTTCCAGGGTCCTGCCATTAACTGTATACTTTCCCCTTATAGGGCCTGCCCCACTTACGTGATTTTTTCAGCGACTTGCCGGCACCCGTCATAGTCTCAGCAGGTCTCTAACACCTGCATGGTCATCAGTAATTGCCCTAAGAGTGCCCAAGAGTTAGTCGCCCTAAGAGTCGTACCTTTTTCTGGTCACTGCTGGATTTTTAACAGCAACCTGCTGCGACTATGACGGGTGTTGGCAAGTTGCCGAAAAGTGGAATAGGCCCTTCAATTTTACCTCCCAAAATGCAACCTCACACTTGCCGAGATTAAAGTATATCTGCCATTTCTCTGCCCATATCTGTAAATAATCTATATCCTGCTGTATCCTTCAACTGCCTTCTTCACTGTCATCCTCAAGCTTACCAACCAACCCATCCACATTTTTGTCCCAGTACCTAGATTGATATCGCAGATGACAGCAGCCCCAGCACCAACCACTATAGTGCACCTCTGGTCACAAACCTCCAGCTAGAATAACATCATTCCATCCATACTCTCTGTCTTCTATTGATATCCAGTACTGAATCCAAAGCACCAAGTCATCATGGATGCATCAAGGACCTTATCAAGTGCCATACTTCAGTCCATGTAGGCAACATCCACTGCTCCATGTGTAAGAAGGAACTGCAGAAGGAACTCGACCCGAAACATCACCTATTCCTTTGCTCCAGAGAGGCTGCCTGATCCTTTGAGTTACACCAATATTTTGTGTCTATCCACTGCTCTATCCTCATCAATTGTTTTCGTTACCTCCTCAAAAAACAAAGACGTTTATAAGAAGATCATCTGCCCCAGACAAAGCCACGCTGACTGTCCCTAAATGCCCATTGCCTCCTTTTACTCTATGTTCTTTTTGACTACTTGTAAGAATGATAGCAAATATCCAGGAGCACTGCATGAGTATCCTCAACAATAGCACTGAACTAAACAGAAGGCTTCACCCATGGCTTAAAAAATCCAAGCTACTGCTTAGTAAATGTTTAAAGTGTTAATCTGTGTGCATCTGCAGGATTTTTAAACAAAGTCTAAATTCCTTTGTACATCATCATGTGCCTGCAGCAGTCTCAGGATGTGCTCCAGTAGACTTTGGACACCGATGCTGGCTTGTGTGAAGATTCAACTTCAAAGCCATGTACACTCTAAATGCTTTTTCGGTGATTATTATTAAAAGCAAGTGTTCCATTTGGCATTCATTCAAGGTTTACCCTGGCAAGACGACAAAGTGAATAGTTAACTTCTGTGGGTGGGGAAGCAAGTCCATTAATTAAGGAGCAGCGGCCGAGACACAGTTTCAACGACGTACGTAGATGGGGGAGACATTTCAGTTTCTCCTGTGCAGTCAAGTGTCACACAAACCCCCTATCCCTCTCCCTTCCCCCCTCCCCTCCCCCCTCCCCCCTCCACCTTCCCCTCTCTTCTCCCTCTTCCACCCTTCCTCCACTAAATGACAGCTAACCAGTTCCACATGTATCCCTCTTTGAATCACACCGTCTCTAGCCAACAGTCAGCCTATCAGGGAACCTCCGTACCTGAGGTCATGTTGCCAGCCCCGTCTTTTCTTAACTTCCAGTTTTCCCCCACTCTCCCGACCACAATCAGTCTGAGAAAGGGTCTCGACCCGAAACGTCACCTATCCACTTTTTCCAGCTTGACCTGCTGGGTTACTCCAGCATTTTGTGTCTATAGTTCCCTTTTTGTTATGTTAAGTAAACAAGCCCTTCAGACCAACTCATCCATGATGACCAAGAAACCTCATCTCATCCCATTTGCCTGTGTTTGGCTCATATCCCTCTAAATCTTTCCTATCCATATATCTGTCCAAATAACCTTTAAATGTTGTTATCGTACCTGGCTTAAATACTTTATTTGGCAGCTCTTTCTATATACCCACCCACCTCTGTGTGAAAAGTTACCCCTCTGATTCCTATTAAATCTTTCCTCACTCACCTTAAACCTATGCCCTCTAGTTTTTGATTCCCCTACCCAAGGAATTTGCTATTGTATTTGCCCTATCGCTCACCCTAATTTTTTACACCTCTATAAGATTACCGATTGTCCTCCTGTGCGCCAAGTAATAAAGTCGTAACCTGACCAACCTCTCCTTGTAGCTCAGATGTAGCTCAGGCCCTCAGGTCCTGGCAACATTCTCATAGATCTTTTACTGCACCATCTCCAGCTTAATGGCATCCTTCCTATAGCAAGGTGACCAAAACTGAACCCAATACTCCTAAACAGGACACAATATTCCAGTCTGAAGAAGGGATCTGACCTGAAACGTCACCCATTCCTTTTCTCCATAGATGCTGCCTGGCCTGCTGAGTTACTCCAGTATTTTGTGTCTATCTATAATACTCCAATTGAGGCCTCATCAAGTGACGCAAGCATGAAACAGAAAGAGTAAATAGCAGTCATGGTGTGGCTTACCAGGGCAATGCATTGAACTTTTATCTACGCTGCTTCTAAATCTATGGAGTCAAACACGGTGGTGTAGTGGTAGAGTTGCTGCCTTACAGCGAATGCAGCGCCGGAGACCCGGGTTCGATTCCGACTACGGGTGCTGTCTGTACGGAGTTTGTAGGTCCTCCCCATGACCTGCGTGGGTTTTCCCAGAGATCTTCGGTTTCCACCCACACTCCAAAGACGTACAGGTTTGTAGGTTAATTGGCTTGGTAAATGTAAAAATTGTCCCTAGTGGGTGTAGATAATAGTGTTAATGTGCGGGGATCGCTAGTCCTCGCGGACCCGGTGGGCCAAAGGGTCTGTTTCCGCGCTGTATATCTAAACTAAACTAAACTAAACTTCAGCTTATCCATACCTTCCCATGTGGTGGGATACTGTAGTACGCTCATCCGAGGAAATAGCTTGCCTTGTTGATTAGTTCACAGCACGGAAACTGGCCCTTCCGCCCACCGAGTCCGAACCGACCACCGAACCCCGCGCATTAACACTGTCCTACACGATGGACAAATTGTACATTTACACCAAGCCAAAACCTACAAACCGGTACCTCTTTGGAATGTGGGAGCAACCGAAGTTCTCGGAGAAAACCTATGCAGGTCACGGGGAGAACGCACACACTCCATCCGGCCAAGCACCCGTATCCAGGATCGAACTCGGGTCACTGGCGCTGTAAGCGCTGTAAGGCAGTAACTCTACCGCTACGCCACCGTGCTGCCCACTACTGCACCATCAACTTCACAACGTGAACAGAATGCATTCCCCGTGGAAATGGTGTCAAGGATAGAGGCTTCAATTGAATTGTACAGATTATTACATTGTAAAAGAACATGATGCAGTTTGTGCAGTAAAAGGTAATAGGTTGCTTCAAAATGTCCCCTCCTCTTCTCAGCAAGATCCTTTCTCAGAGCTCTGTAATCTAATTAAAATGAGGACGGCAGCTAACATTTCATCCCACCTTCGGGTACAACTTGAAAATCATTCCTGGTCTGTTTATATTTGCAGGAACATGCTTATAAATATTTCTCAGTTAACTTTGCTGCAATGTTATAATGTTTCTATTGCAAACTTCCACTGAGCTCTAGTTTTTAATTTATCTTTTATTTATTCTAGTGTGACAATAATAATGACCTTCCCACCGGTTTCATGCTCTCTCTGAATCAGCTTCGGTAGTGCCATTAAATATTCTTGCTGTGTATGTGGTCCATTACTTTCTTGCAATGGGAGACAATCTATCTTTTTTAGGCTCTCTTCACAGCTCAATGATCCAAAACATGGAACCACATTTCCTCTTATCTATATTCTTTTATATTCACTCCTAAGAGTGGCGAGAATGTCTGGGCCTAACGTGACATCTTGTCTCTGCTTTCCTTCCTCTGATCGTGTGCGAACCTTCTTATATAACTTAGTATTGCTTCTGTCTTTTCAGCGCCGGCCAGATTGCGATTATATTTCCAAAGTTCATTTATCCTATAGCAATTTTCCATTGGATTCACCTTTTGCCATGATATTGTGATTATGAGTGCCAATTTGCATTCTATTGTACACCGTATTGAACACAACAGTTTGGTAATTTATCTATAATTATTGCTTGTGATCCAAAAAGGTTGCAGTTTCTCAATGCAACAAAAAATTATTCAGCACACAGAAATGCTTCAAATTAACTTGGTTGATAAGGTGGCGCAGCGGTAGAGTTGCTGTCTTACAGCGCAGAGATCCGGGTTCGATCCTGACTACGGGTGCTTGTCTGTATTGAGTTTGTACATTCTTCCCGTGACCTGCGCGGGTTTTCTCCGCAATCTTCGGTTTCACCCCCACACTCCAAAGGCGTACATGTTTCTAGGTTAATTGGCTTGGTACAAATGTAAAAATTGTCCCTAATGTGTGTCGGATAGTGTTAATGTGCGGGGATCGCTGGTCGGTGCGGACTCGGTGGGCCAAAGGGCCAGCGGTATCTATAAACTAAATTAAACTAAACTGTGACTGACTTAAGGGGAAAAATACCAATATCCCAGAATACAACGTCTTGGGAATTTTAAACATGCCACCCAAAAAGTACTTATTTTCCTTTGTTTTATCAGTGTGCTCTGTATAAGAAATATAATGACCAATTTAGAAAAACAGAAAGGAAATACATCATCTTGCTGTGTAACAAAATGATTCAAGCTGGTATTACAACTCTAGGAAAGTTATCAAAATATTTTCCTTGTTGAGAGAAATATTCTAACTGTAGAGTGATAGAATCACACAACGTGGAAACAGGCCCTTCAGCCCATATCATCCATGCTGACCAAGATTCTCCCATTTGCCCACAGTTGACCGACATCCCTCAAAATTTCCCTCAGTCTCCTATTAAATCTTTTTCCCTCTCTCCTTAAATCTATTCGCCCAAGTTCTTGATTACACCAACTGCGCATTCATTCCTGTCTATGCTCCTTTATGCTTTAATACACCCATCAGTGTAATGGGCTCCAAGAAATAAACTCATAGCAAGCTCTCCCTATAACTCAGGCTCTTGAGTCCTGTCAATATTTCCATAATTTTTTTCCCGCATTTTTCCAGCTTCATGGCATCTTTCCTAGAGCTGGGTGAACACAACTGAACACGATATTCCAAGTACAGCCTCACCAACAGGATGAACACAACTGCAACACAACATCAGTCTAGTCTGAAGAAGGGTCTCAACCCGAAACGTCACCCATTCCTTCTCTCCAGAGATGCCGCCTGTCCCGCTGAGTTACTCCGGCATTTTGTGTCTATCATCAGTAGTTTAAAATTGTCCGCTCCGCTAGTGCCTGCCTTCATTTCATACACCACTAGGGGCAGTCAGTGCAGGAAACCAACAGCTGTTTTACAATTTTCCTGCTCTCCTGTTTTAGCTTTGTACGCAGCACTTCTAAATTGCAAAATTACAATCACCAATTTACTTTTTTAGTTTAGTTTGAGATACAGGTCCCTAAGCCCACTGAGTCCATTCCGACCGGTGATCCCCAGACACTTACACTATGCTACACGCACCAGGGACAATTTACAATGATGTCAAGCCAATTAACCTACAAACCTGTACGTCTTTGGAGTGTGGGAGGAAACCCACGCAGGTCATGGGAAGAACGTACAAACTCCATACAGACAGCACCCGTAGTCAGGATCGAACACGGGTCTCTGGCACTGTAAGGCAGCAACTCTACCACTGCGCCACTGAGCATTTTTGAAGCATATTTGCACCCAGTCAGTTGCCAAAAGCAGCAGTGTGATAATGACCAGATAATCTAGTCTGAATAAGTGTCTCGACACGAAAAAGTCACCCATTCCTTCTCTCCAGAGATGCTGCCTGTGCCGCTGAGTTTCTCCAGCATTCTGTGTCTATCTTCTTTAATCTATTTCATTACTGTTCTTTGAGGGATTAGAAGAGATCAGGACACAATAAATAATTTGCTTGATCTTATTTGAAGCAGGGATATGACATTTTATTACCAACTGAAAAGGCATCATACCTATTAAATCTGAAACGTACAATAGCTGTGCGTCCATCTGGATCTAGGCCTGGAGTTTCATGTTGGGTAATGTCTCCCTCAATCAGCAGAAACATCCACTCCTTCCATTGGAAAGTTAGGTCATCCTCTGGAAAAATCAATATGACCAATCTGGCAATCTATGTGATAAATTGATCAATTAGTGTATTTCACTTACCTTATTAAAGAGGAATTAATTCAACGGTTCACTTCCATTGACTAGAAATATCAGCCATCACTAAGCCTTTAGCTCAGTTCAGAGATACAGCATGGAAACAGGCCCTTTGGCCCACTGTCCTATGCACTTGGGAAAATGTACAATCTTTTACCCAAGCCAATTAATGTACAAACCTGCATGTCTTTGAAGTTTAGTTTGAGATAGAGCATGGAAAAAGGCCCTTCGGCCCACTGATTCCGTGCCGACCAGCAATCCCCGCACACTAACACTATCCTACATGCACCAGGGACAATTTACAATTTTACCGAATTTGCCAATTAACCTACTAATTTGCACATTTTTGGAAAGTGGGAGGAAACCGGAGCATCTGGGGCAAACCCACGCGGTCACTTGGGAGAATGCACAACATTTGTACAGACATCACCCGTAGTCAGGATGTAGCCCAGGTCTCTGTCGCTGTGAGGATGCAACTCTGCCGCTGTGCAACTCCGTATATCTTCTGTGCAGTAATACAACCAATGGCTTTACAACCATAAGTTTGGATGTGAGTGTGTGAGGAATGAGCCAATTAGCCAATAATCGAATTGGAGCCAGACCACAAAGCAGCGAGCTGGACATTTCAAACATTACAACAATAACTGGTTTTAAATGTTAATAGATATTTAGATATTAGATATTTGGAATCAAGGGAGATGGAGAATGTGCAGTAAAGTGGGGCGGCACGATGGCCTAGCCGTAGAACTATTGCCTTACAGCGCCAGAGACCCAGGTTCGGTCCTGACTACGCGTGCTGTCTGTATGGAATTTGTACGTTCTCCCCGTGACCTGTGTGGGTTTTCTCCGACATCTTTGGTTTCCTCCCACATTCCAAAGCCAAACATATTTGCAGGTTAATTGGCTTGCTATAAATGTGAATTGTCCCTAGTGTGTGTAGGATAGTGTCAGTGTACGGGGATAACTGGTCGGCGCGGACCTGGTGGGCTGAAGAGCCTGTATCCGTGCTGTATCTCTAGACTAAACTAAAAGTGGTACTGAGGTTAATCTTTTGATGTAGCAGAACAGGTTTAAGGGGCCCAATGTCTTTCAGATTTTACTATTTCAGTGACTGAGGATGGGTCTCAGCCTGAAATATCACTTATCCATGTCCTCCAATAGATACTGCCTGACCCGCTGAATTACTCCAGCATTTTATGTATTTCATTATGATGGCTGCTTTCTGGAGGCAACATGAAGTTCAATGTGGGGAAGCCGGTTTGTGCTGTGGACAGGATGACTGTGGGGTGGAGGGGTCCTTGGGCTTGTGAAAGGCACAATACAAATACCTCGCAGTCACTACATGGCTGCTTTTGAGGACAATTCATGTCGTCTAAAGGGCCTGTCCCACTTGGGTGTCATTTGCGCGTTATTTATGCAATATCATTTACGCGTCACGACGCACGCATGGTGCGCATTGCGCGCGCATGGTGCATGGTGACATAGGCAGTGACGCGCGGTGCCCCAGGATTTTAGGATGTACAAAATCTTCACGCGCCATCTGTGTGACGCGCGTGGGACAGGCCCTTTATTTCCTGTCAGCATTAAATCATGTTAGTTTGTGAAGAACACCAGACTTTGAGAGACTATGTGGAGAATTTTGCATGACATTCTGATACCGTAGAAAGACATTTCAACCTCCAATTAGTATCTGTTTGCACCAGAACATCTCAAAATGGCTACCTAGAGTCAGTTCACTCTAGAATACCAGCTGGCATGGATAAACCACATCTTTACATCAATCTTTACAGCCGTCTGAAGAAGGGTCCCAACCCGAAACATCACCCATCCTTTTCCTCCAGAGATGCTGCCTGACCCGTTGAGTTACTCCAGTGTCTATCTCAAAATGTATCTTTGTACAAAATGTAACAATTTTTTCCCTCTATATTATAAAAATCTGATTTGTTGTGTCCACAGAACAGTAAAGGTTTATCATGCAGGAAGCCATTAGCCCAATATATATCTGATCCAACCTTTTAACGAGAAGAAATCAAAATTAATTTGCCTCTTCATTCTCTACACGTTTTCCTAGGCTTCAACTATTCACTGGACAGCCTTTGTTCTTGCAAATGACAAGACATTCCATGCTCCAGTTGCTAAGAAGATTTTCGCAACCTCTTCATTCTCCTGCTGTTAATTCACCCACCAGAACAAGCGATATAATAATGTCATTAGAACAAATGAACGTGGAAATCCAAAACACGAAACGAATGCACAACGTGCTGGAGAAAGTCAGTGGGTCAGGCAGCATCTCTGGAGGACATAGATAGACGATGTTTTGGGTCGGGACCCTTCTGACTGATTGTAACTGGGGGTGGAAGGCTGGAAAAGAGAGTTCGGGATGGGACAAAGCCTGGCCAGTTAGGGGAGAATTCAAACACAGGAATAAGTCAATGGGGGGGAGGGGTGGGGGGGGTAAGTGTTGATTTCAGATGGGTTGAGTAAGTGGCAAAGGGGAGCAGAGGAATGAAATGTAAAGCCAGAGGAATGGTTATAGGTTGGAAACAATAGCAAACAAAGCTTATTCTACCTTATGTACTGTATTTAACATGTTATACAGATTTATCAACTTGCGTAGGAAGGAACTGCAGACGCTGGTTTAAACCAAAAATAGACACAAAAAGCTGGAGTAACTCAGCAGGTCAGACAGCATCTCTGGAGAAAAGGAATAGGTAACATTTTGGGCCGAGACCCTTCTTAAGACTGAAAGTCTGGAGAAAGGGAAACAAGATATATAGACGGTGATATAGAAAGATATAGAACAAAATAATGAAAGATATGCAAAAAAGTAACAAAGATAATGGAAACAGGCCATGGTTAGCTGTGGGTGAGGTGAAAGCGAGTTGTAGTGAGTGCACGCAGCCATTGAGCCTCCCAGTCTTCTTGGACATCGAATTCAAAAGATTCTGTATCTTGACTGAAATTTAGAAGGACAAGAGGGGATCTTATAGAAACATATACATTTCTTAAGGGATTGGACAGGCTTGATGCATGAAAATTGTTCCCGATGTTGGGGGAGTTCAGAACCAGAACCCAGTTTAAGAGTAAAAGGTAGGGCATTTAGGACTGAGATGAGGAAAAGCCTTTTCACCCAGAGAGTTGTAACTCTGTAGAATTCTCTACCACAGAAGGCAGTGGAGGTCAATTCACTGGATGTTTTCAAGAGAAAGTTAGATATAGCTCTTAGGGCTAACGGATTCAAACGGGGTACTGATTTTGGATGATCAGCCATGATCATATTGAATGGCGGTGCTGGCTCGAAGGGCCAAATGCCCTACTCCTGCACCTATTTTCTATGATTCTGTTTCTCAGTGAAGAAATATGCTCTCTGTTCTGAATTATCAGTCTCATATTTTGTGACCATGATTCCTGGCTATATGGGTGGAGCAAGAAAGGGATGATCACCTTGTTGGGGGTGTACTACAAACCCCCAAATAGTCAACGGGAATTAGAACAACAAATGTGCCGGGAGATTGCAGACAGCTGCAGGTCAAATAAGGTTATTGTAATATAGACTGGGAAAATCATAGCGTGAAGGGTTTAGATACGGTGCAATTCCTCAAAAGTGCTCAGGAGAGTTTTCTTAAGCAGTATGTGGAGGCCCCCACACGTGAGAGGGCAACGGTGGATCTAATATTGGGAAGGGCAAGTTATTGAAGTGTGTTTGGAGGAACCTTTTTGGACCTGTGACCACAGTTCGATTAGGTTTAAGATATTTATAGTTAGGCACGGAGAGGGTCCATGTGTTAAAATGCTCAACTGGGGTAAGGCCAACTTTGAGGGTATGAGAGAATGTCTTGCTCAAGTTGACAGGAGCAAGTTATTTGAGGGGAAAGGAACATAGTCCAAGTGGGATTTTTTTTTAAGTGTACTGAAGAAAGCTCAGGATGTGTACCTCCCCGTAAGGAAGATTGGCTGACGAGGGAAATTGAGATGTTAGTCAAAAACAAGACGGATGCATGGGACAGGTATAAGCAGCTGCGATCAAGTGCATCCCTGGAGGAGTTTCGGGAACTAAGGAGTAAACTTAAAAAAGAAATCAGAAGGGCAAAATGGGGCCAGGAGATATCTCTGGCGGGTAGCATTAAGGACGATCCCAAAAGATTTTATAAATACATAAGGGGTGAAAAGGGTAACTAGAGAGAGAGTGGGACCGCTGAGGAATCAAAGCGGTCACCTCTGTGTGGAGCCACAGGAGATGGGCAAGGTCCTCAAAGAGTATTTCTCCTCTGTATTTACCGAGGAGGAAGACAGTAGGACGGTGGAAATTGGAGCAGTCACAGGAAGTGTCTTGAGAGCAGTCAAGCTTACCGTCAAAATAGTACTGAAGGTACTGTCGTGTTTGAAGGTAGACAAATCTCCAGGACCTGATCAGATATATCCGAGGATATTGCGGGAAACTAGCGACTAAATTGCGGGAGTCCTGGTTGAAATTTATGAGTAGTCTTTAAATACAGGAGAGGTGCCGGAAGACTGGAGGGTGCCAAATGTTGTGCTTCATTTCAAGAAGGGCTGCAGGGAAAATGTTGAGATCCGGTGAGCTTAACATCTGTAGTTGGTAAGAGAGTATTCTGAGGGATAGGATATACAGGCATTTGGATGGGCAAAGGCTGATTAGGGACAGTCAGTATCGGTTTGTACATGGGAGGTCGTGTGTCACAAATCTGATTTTTTTTAACATGACATGACCGAAAATGTTGATGAGGGCAGAGCTGTAGATGTTGTGTACATGGACATCAGTAAGGCATTCGACAAAGTTCCGCATGGTAGGTGCTCTGGAAGGTTAGATTGCATGGGATCCAAGGAGAGACAGCTGAATGGATAGCAAATTGGCTCCATGGAAGAAGCAGAGGGTGATGGTGGAAGGTTGCTTCTCAGACTGGAGGCCTGTGACTGACTAGTGATGTCCCTCAGGGCTCGGTGCTGGGCCGTTGCTGTTTGTCATCTACATCAATGATTTTGATGAGAACATACAGGGCAAGATTAGCAAATTTACTGATGATACAAAAGTTAGTGATTTTCATGGTACAAAAAGTAGTGAAGATGGTTGTGAACGATTGCAGCAGGATCTGGATCGATTGGCCAGATGGGCGGAGGAATGGTTGATGGATTTAATACAAAGAAGTGTGAGCTGTTGCAATTTGGGACGTTGAACAAGGGCAGGATCTACACAGTAAATGTTAAGCCTCTGGGTAGTGTTGTAGGGCAGATGGATCGAGGAGTACAGGTGCATGGTTCCTTGAAGGTCGAGTCGCAGGTAGATAATGTGGTCAAAAGGGGATTTTGGCCTATCATTAGTCAGAGTATGGAGTATAGAAGTTGGGAGGTCATGTTGCAGTTATATAAGACGTTGGTGAGACCGCATTTAGCATATTGTCTTCAGTTCTGGGCACCATATTATAGGAAAGATATTGTTAAGCTTGAAAGGGTTCTGAAAATATTTACGAGGATGTTGCCAGGACTGGAGGGTGTGAACTATAGGGAGAGGTAGAGTAGGCTGGGTATCTATTCCATGGAGCGCATGAGGATTAGAGGAGATCTTATAGAGGTATACAAAATCATGAGAGGAATAGATCAGGTAGATGCACAGAGTCTTTTGCCCAGAGTAGGGGAATCGAGGACCAGAGAACATAGGTTCAAGGTAAAGGGGAAAAGATTTAATAGGAATCCGAGGGGTAACATTTTCACACACAGGGTGGTTGGTGTATGGAACAAGCTGCCGGAGGGGGTAGTTGAGGCTGGGACTTTCCCATTGTTTAAGAAACAGACAGGTACATAAATAGGATAGGTTTGGAGGGATATGGACCAAGCGCAGGCAAGTGGAACTAGGGTAGCTGGGACATTGGTGGCCAGTGTGGATGAGTTGGGCCGAAGGGCCTGTTTCCACACTATATCACTCCATGACTCTATGACTCAATCTCTCAGGATTACAGGCTCAGGCTGCTTAATCTAAACCATTTATATGAGCCATTTTGGTATCGAACCGTCATTATTAGCTCGAACTCCCGCGTGGGCCGGGCATGATCTGGGCCAACCAATCACGCGGTCAGTGGGGTGGTTCGTTAGGCGGTTGGAATTCGAAGGATTGACAGTTGGAAGTGAACTCGTGTTTGCGTGCATGAGCCATGGGGCTCTATCGGTTAATTATGACACAATGCGTAGACCTCCACAGTGGTGACCTCCGACGATCCAAAACGGCCAATTTTGGATTTGATCATGTTTGCAGCCGACAATCCAGACCAGCAGAACGCAGTTTCGATCAAACTGTCCAATTTCTGGACATCACAGCCCCACGTGTGGTTTGAACAGGCTGAAGCCCAGTTCCACATTTGCCAGATCAATGCTGTTGCCACCAAATACTACTACGTAGTCAGCGCGCTGGACCAGGACACCGCCGGGCGCCTAATCGATTACCTTCGCCAGTCACCAACCGACGGCAAGTACGAGGGCCTCAAAACGCTCCCCTTGCGCAATCTCGGTCTCAGCTGCCACGACAGGGCAGACAGACTCCTGCACATGGATGACCTAGGCGACCGCAAGCCGTCCGTGCTTATGGATGAAATGCTCGCCTTGATGGACGGGCACAAGACCTGCCTCCTGTTCGAACTGGTGTTCCTCGAGCAGATGCCTGATGACATTCGCCTGCTTCTCGCGGGCGACAATTTCACCGACCATCGACGGCTGGATGCCGATTTCCTCCGGATGCACTCCCTGCTGCTCGACGTGAAGAGACAATGTCTGGTCAATTCTAAAACGTTCAACTGATCGCCTTGCGCCACGCCGAAGTGATTGCGCCACATTCTTATTCCTGGTCATCCCGGCAGCAGCGTCACTTGGCCGACATCTCCAAGCACACGACTTGTGTCCAGCACAGCTAACAATGGCCTGTTTCCTTTATCATCGATACATTTTTGGATATCTCTCACTCATTGTTCTTTATCTCTCTACATCATCGGCTATATCTCTCGTTTCCCTTATCCCTAATCAGTCTGAAGAAGAGTCTCGGCCCGAAAACGTCACCCATTCCTTCTCTCCAGAGATGCTGCCTGTCCCGCTGAGTTACTCCAGCATTTTGTGTCCATCTCTGGTGAATCTGTTGTCCAGATGTCTGTAACAAGAATGAGTGCATGGAGCAAATAATTTTAACCATGCTAAGTTTAGCTAGACTTTATGCTAGAGCAGGATAAAACATCTTGTGGTAATATTCTCGTCATGTTTGTGATTGTTTCTGCCATCTTAATTCAAAGCTTCTTCTCTCATCCTATTGTAATAGGTAACATCCTGCAGCATAGATACGTTGAGACTGTGAAATAGAAATACATTGTAAAAGTATGCACAATCTACTTAATGCTACACTTGAAATATGTAATATAAAATCTAGAAACTTTTTCAGAAGGTCCTTTATGCAAATACTTAGCTGGAGACTATAATTGTGGGACTTGGGACTAATATAAATGATAAAATGAAATGGCAGAGTACACCAAAGCAATAAAACAATTATTAAACGTTCTAATAGGTTGCGTAAAAGGCCTGTCCCACTGTACGAGGTAATTCAAGATTTCTTCCGCGTTCTCCCCTGATTCGAGCTCGTGTAATGTACGTAGTGGGTACGTAGGGGTTCGTACGAATAAAAAGTAATAAACAAGTATTTTTTTACTCGTGGACATTTTTCAGTGTTGAAAAAATATCACGGGTTTACCGGATTTCCCCGAGTACCTACCGTTACTCGTACGAGCCGCTACGTGACATCCACAAGCTCCTACGTACCCACTAGGTACATTACATTACACAAGCTCGAATCAGTGGAGAACTCGAGAGAACTCTTGAATTACCTCGTACATTGGGACAGGCCCTTAATCTGATCATGTTCAGATCATGTAATAAAAAGGAACTGCAGATGCTGGTTTATACCAAAGATAGACACAAAATACTGGAGTAACTCAACGGGTCAGGCAGCATCTCTGGAGATAATGGAAAAGTGGGTGGTATGGTGGCCCAGCGGTAGAGTTGCTGCCTTACAGCACTTACAGCGCCAGAGACACGGGATCAATCTCGACTATGGGTGCTGTCTGTACAGAGTTTGTACGTTTTCCCCGTGACCGCGTGGGTTTTCTCTGAGATTTTCGGTTTCCTCCCGCACTCCAAAGACGTATAGGTTTGTGGGTTAATTAGCTTGCTATAAATGTAAACTGTTCCATGTGTGTGTAGGAAAGTGTTAGTGTGCGGGGATCGCTGGTTGGCATGGATCCGGTGGGCCTAAGGGCCTGTTTCCTTGCTGTATCTCTAAACTAAACTAAACTAAGGTGACGTTTTGGTTCAGGACCCTGACAGGAAGTCTGAAGAAGGGTCCCGACCCAAATCATCACCTGTCCATTTTTTCCAGAGATGCTGCCTGACCCGCCGAGTTACTCCTGCATTTTATGTCTATTAATGGTTCAGAAATTTTGCATCTTCAAGGTTGTGAAGCATCTCCTCAGTAGTGAAGACCTTCCATTCTGACTTCAGTGTTTGAATGCTCACGTACATTGCAATTGTAATTACGTGAATTTTCTACAAAATTTGTTTTCTATGCCTTAGGAAGCTTATCTTTTATCCCAGCAGATGAACAAATTCAAAAATCTCTAAGACAGTAAACGTTCTGGTTTTCAAGCCTAACCTCAGGGTTTAAACTGGATCTCTTTCTTGGGCTTGACGGAGCAGATTATTACCATTTTCCAGATGGCATTTTAATTTCTGCCAAGTTTAGATGGTTGATTTAAATCTTAAATGTTTCTTTGATGAATTTGCTTTTTGACTGCAATTAACTGTGGAGACACAAGAAACTGCAAATGCCGTAATCTTGAGCAAAACACAATGTGCTGGAGGTACTCAGCGGGTCAGGCAGCATCTGTGGAGGGAATGAACAGGTGACATTGTGGGTCGGGATCCTTCATCGGTCTGAAGAATAGGGACCTCAAGGGATCCAACTGAGGGTTGGCAGTTAGATCCAAAATTGACTAAATAATAGGAACCACAAGGTGGCGCAGCGGTAGAGTTGCTGCCTTATAGCGCCAGAGACCCTGGTTCGATCCTGACTACTGGTGCTTGTCCGTGCAGAGTTTGGACATTCTCTCCGTGACCTGCGTAGATTTTCTCCGAGATCTTCAGTTTCCATCCACACTCCTAAGACGTACAGGTTTGCAGGTTAATTGGCTTGGTATAAATGTATACATGTAAAATCGTCCTTAATGTGTGTAGGGTAGTGTTAATGTGTGGGGATCGCTGGTCGGTGTGGACACAGTGGGCTGAAGGGCCTGTTTCTGCGCTGCACCTCTAAAACTAAAACTGAATCAAAGAACATAAGAAAATAGGAGCAGGGGTACACCACCTAGCACCTCATGTCAACCCCACCATTCAATATGATCATTGCTTATCTGCCCCTAGCGCTGATTTCCCTAGCCTTTCAACGGGTAATGGCGAAACGCATTTGCAGTTTAACTGGATGACTTCAGGACTCAGTATGATAAGACTTGGTTTTCCTGGTATCTAGCTATGATTTAGGCTGAAATGTATGAGGTTAAGTGATAACAAAATTGGCCATATGGTTGATAACAATCAAGGAAGCTACAGACTGCAGGGAGGTATCTATGGACAGGAAAGTGGCAGATGGAATTTGGTCAGGAGAAGTGCAACGCATATCTATACACTGTAAATGGCTCGATTGTAATCATGTATTGTCTTTCAGCTGACTGGTTAGTATGTAGCAAAAGCTTTTCACTGTACCTCGATATATGTGACAATAAACTGAACTGAACTGAACTGATGTGCAGGGGATGGAGGGATATGGATCACAGGCCGACAGAGGAGATAAGTTTTATATGTCATCATGTTCGGCATGGACATAGCGGGCCGAAGGGACTGTTCCTGTGCTGTACTGCTTTATGTTCTGTGTTTCTGTTTACCACAAGGTAAATGGTGGGACACTGAGAAATGATGGAAGCAATGGAGGGTTACGAGTCCAGGTCTCTGAAGGTGGTCGGACACAACGGTAAATGTGGACGATGCACATTTTATTCCTTTTTCCCTTGTTAGCAGAGCCATAAAATGTAAGAGCCGAACGTTGATGCCAAACTGGCTAAAACACAAATTGTGCACTGTGAGAGTTAGTGCGGGAAGGATGTGAGGATGTGGATTAAGCTGGGGGGTAAAGAAAGTTATTTTTGAGAAAAGGATTACCTAGGCTGAGGACATAAGAGACTTAACATACAGGAGGAACTCAGCAGGTCAAGCAGCATCTGAGTTAGTAGAGCTAATAGGACTTGATGTTTCAATCCCTGTAGTAAGTCGGCACTCTTGATATTTGCAGTGGGATTGGAGTGATGAAAGGTAGCGTAGGTACGTCATTGGGGTCATCAGGTGGGCACCCTCCTTCTTTGACGTTTCATTGATAAGCCCACAACGTCTCTATATGGCTCCACGGTGATACCTGGCGTCCCAGGTACACCCCCTCAATTCCATACCCCGCTGTCTTCATCTTGCAGCCCAATTGTTGTCTTTCCTTTTAATGCAAAGCCAATTGCTGTTTTTTTCTGCTGAATTTGACAATGATTTGATTGCTTGTTGGAGGGAGCGTTTCACCCCATTTTTTTCAATAGACCGGTCGTAGATGTAGCAATGAATGCCCTGCATCCCACTTCTACAGGGAGAATCTTGGTCTTCCAGCCATTCTGGGCAGCTTAAGTTGCCAGTTTAGAATACTTGGTCTTTTTCCTCTCATAAGCTTCTTCAACACCATCTTTCCATGGTAATGTCAATTCCACAAGTATGCCAACTTGGCTGTTGTGGACCACAGGACCGGAGTGTTGGAGCCACAACGTCTGGGGAGAAACACAAGCTTTTTCTTCCAAGTCCACGTTCATTTTCCAATCCCGAGCAGGCTGCAGAATGCTTGCATCCTTTGATGTTATCTGGTGCTCTGGAGTTTGGCCTGCTGGTACAAATATTGTGAAGTGGACATTTTCTTGCGATGTTTGTGGGGAAGCATTTGTGGTCGTTCTCCTCTGAGAACTTGGTTATGCCGCCAAGTGTAACACCCTTGGGTGAGGCTCATAGTGCATCGTGTTAAAATGTGCCTTAGTGATGCAGGTGCTTGGCAAAGGGAGCAAGTTGGGTCTTCTCCGAACCACTGCTTCAGGTTCTGGGGTGATGGTAGAACATCATAAGTGGCTCTGATGACAAAACTTAGCTGAGATCCCTCCATTTGCCAGATGCCATGCCAGCTGAGTTTCCTCTTTTCCAGTCTCTCCCAGTTAGTCCATTGGCCCAGCTTGGCCATTAAGACGGCCTTGGCGTGTCGCTCTGCCTCCACCTGTCTTCTCACCTCCTCCACTACTAGCCATCTCTTCTGCACTGATGTTGCCTTGTGCCTTTGAGGAGCTTTTGGGATAAGCCCAAGCCCGGCTCTCCCGTGTTGGACTTAGCCAACCACATCCTGGAAATGAAGGGCAAACTTAGCACTGAATAGCTTCCGATGGGGCCCACTTCCTCCCCGTTGCCACACGGGGGGTCTGTTCGAATAACAGTATCTTTGGATTCAGTGAGGGTCATGACCAAACTTGCTTTAGTGCATTTGAACTCTTCCACAAGACCTGCAATGGGTAATTCCAATTTGCCACTTGCGTATAGCCCAAAAGGACTTAAGCATCGTGGAAGTCCAAGCCACTGTTTCACATGTGTGCTGATCATTCTTTCCAGCTTTTCCACTTTGTTGATGGAGATTTCATGCACAGTTAAAGGCTAGACAAGTCTTGGTAACATGCCAAACTGGAAGCGCCACAGCATGAGTTGTCCTGGTAACAAGGTCTTGTTGATGCGAACTATGTGCGTGATGGTATCCTTTTTGAGTTGTTCAAACTGCTCCCTGTCCTTGAGCTTTACATCATACCATTGGCCCCAGCTCATCACCGGCATTTCTGAAACAGTTGGAACCAGTATTCCGTCAACATGAAATGTTTGACCCTTGACTTGACCTTTGACAATGGAGATGCTTCTGCAATTTGCTGGGTTTAATCTTCATCCTTGCCCATGTGATGTTTTGATTACGTTTTTCCAGAAGTCTCTTGGTGCAGGGGACAGTTGTCATTGGTGCTGTTATATCATCCATATAGGCTCGTATAGGTGGTAACCGCTGACCACACTGTAGCCGTTTTCCTCCCACAACCCATTTTGATGCTCTGATAATGAGCTCCATTGCCATAGTGGAGGTCAATGGTGAGATGGTGCACCCCGCCATGATGCCTGCTTCCAGTAGTTGCCACGCTGTAATAAAGTGTGATGTTGTAGACAAAAATTCAGATCCTGGAAGTAGTTTTTTACCAGGTTTGTTATTGTTACAGGCACCTGAAAGAATTCAAAAGCAGTCCACAGTAGCGAATGAGGAACTGATCCATAGGCATTGGCCAGGTCGAGGAACAAGACATGCAGATTCTTTCCTTCTTGCTTAGCATTCTGGATTTGATGCCATATGACGCTGGTATGTTCAAGGCATCCCGAGACAGTGCTTCCACACCTCTAATTATTTTTCCTGAAATACACTCTCAAATTTCATAGAATTTGATGGTATTTCCTGAAATTTAAGCCTTCCCCAACTGCGCATGTGCGACTGCTGCCCCAACAGCACATGTGAGGAGACGGTGTCATTTTGCGTCCCTACTGCGCCACCGGCGCCATTTTCAATTGTGCGCAGCTGACGGGACGCTCCCAACGAGAAAAAATGTTTTTCCCCCAAATCCCTTCACATCTCCCAGCGCTCGTGCATGGAAACATTGTCCCGAGAAGCCTGCTATCCCAGCCTTTTGATGACGTATCAATGAAAACCCTGCATCATAAGGTCATAAGGAATAGTAGAATTAGGCCATTTGGCCCATCAAGACTTATCTCTCCCTCCTAACCACATTCTCCTGTCTTCTCCCCATAACCTCTGACACCTGTACTAATCAAGAATCTATTTATCTCTGCCTTAAAAATATCCTCTGACTTGGCCTCCACAGCCTTCTGTGGCAAATAATTCCACAGATTCACCATCCTTCTGACTAAAGAAATTTCTCCTCATCTCCTTCTTAAAGGAACGTCCTTTAATTCTGGACCCGAAATACTGACTATCCCCAGAGAAGCTGCATGACCTGCTGAGTTCTTCCAGCAGTTTGTCTTTTGACTTAGGCTGTGATGGGTTTTCTTGGAGCAGGGGAGCTGGGGTCTGGAACTCATGCCTGGAAGGATGGCAGCAGCAGATGGCGGTTATCCACATGTGAATAGCACTTGGATAAGTACTGGAGTACATAACGTACAAGGCCAAGATATAAACGCCAAGATGTGGGATAAGGCTGATGAAGTTTCTTTTGAGTGGCGTGAACACAGTGGGCCAAATAGCCTTCATTTCCATGGTTTTCCACACTGAAACATCCATCTGAAGAATCTGCCAAACCTGAAGAATTGTGTCTAAAGGTCTAAAGGACCATCATTTTAAATGCGGTGTCAACTTGTTTGTGAATTAATTGACAAGGAGAATGTAATGTGAAACGTTTTCAACTTAGTACCTGGTTTCTATTAAAAGGAAAACAACCAAGTTCCTGTAAACTGTTTGGCACAATTGTGGAGGATTTGTGGCCAACTAAACATTGGTTTAAAAATAGGGTGATATGGCGGCTAGAGTTGCTGCCTTACAGCGATAGACATCCGGGTTCAATTCTGACTACTGGTGATGTCTGTTCGGAGATTGTACGTTCTCCCTGTGACCTGCGTGGGTTTTTTCCAAGTGCTCCGGTTTCCTCCCACACTCCAAACACATACAGGTTTGTAGGCTAATTGGCTTGGTAATATTGTAAATTGTCCCTAGTGTGTGCAGGGTAGTGCTAGTATGCGGGGATCGTTGGTCGGCGCGTATTGCGGGCTGAAGAGCCTGTTTCCGCGCTGTATTTCTAAATTAAAAAAACTAAACTAAACTAAAGGCCTTGATAGGAGAGGTGACCCTGCTCTCTCATAACATGCTAATGTAGAGGTCTGGGTTGTCGGCTGCAAACATGATAAAATCCAAAATAGGCTGTTTTGGACCTTCGGGGGTCACCACTGTTGAGGTCCACGCGTTGCGTAAATGCTCCGTTTAATGATTAACCGATTCAGCCACATCCCTGACACAAGCATCAAGTGAATATTTAACTACTACTGTGCCGTCGCTCGTGAGCAAACCCGAGTTAAACTCCAACCGTCAATCCTTTTGCGCTTCGCTTTCTTCACTTCAATCTTGTTTCCTGCTTCATTGCTTGATAGATAATCTTCAGCAATGAAGATAATCTTCAGCAATCTCCTTTCCCGATTCATTGCTTGATAGATAATCTTCTCTTCAATCAAGTTAATGATTTTGGATATATGTTGAAAGGGGTTTCTGCTTTGGTTAGGTTCATCACTATCTTCCTCATTTGAAGAGTGTCCCCGATATGAACATTCTTCCATTTCTCACTTATTGCATATTTTTTGTGTTCTCTCGTCACGTTCTCCATTCCTCCAGAACATGGCCCAGTGCACTGACCACATGGTAATATTTGGTGGCATCGGCAGTGATCTAGCGAATGCGAAACTGGGTTTCAGCCTGTTCAAACCACATGTGGGGATGTGATGTTCATAAAGTGGGAATTTTAATCGAAACTGCGTTCTGCTGGTCTGGGTTGTTAGCTGCAAACATGATAAAATCCAAACTAGGCTGTTTTGGACCTATTTGGTCGGCGGTCACCACTGTAGAGGTCCACGCTTTGTGTAAGCACTCAGTTTAATAATTAACCGATACAGCCACGTCCCTCACGCACGCATGAAGTTAATATTTAACTACTACTAATGTGCCATCGCTCGTGAGCACACCGGAGTACAACTCCAACTGCCAAACCTTTGAATTCCAACCGCCTAACGGCCCGCCACCCTGACCGCGTGAGTGGTCGGCAGATCATGTCTGGTCCATGCGAGAGTTCGAGCCCGACCAACGACGGCTCGATACCAAAGTGCCTCAGCTCGCCACGCCAGGACCATTATTCTTCAACCAATCCTAGATAGCATAAAATGGCAAGCTTGCATTTATGATTGTGGGCACTTTATATTTAATTTAGTACAGTTTAGTTTAGTTTACTTTAATTTAGTTTAGTTTATTGTCACGTGTACCGAAGTACAGTGAAAAGCTTTTGTTGCGTGCGAACCAGTCAGCAGAAAGACAATACATGATTACAATCGAGCCATCCACAGTGTACAGATGCATGGTAAAGGGAATGACATGAATAGCAGTTTGTGCAAGATTAAGTCCAGTAAAGTCCGACCAAAGATATTCCGAGGGTCTCCAATGAGGTAGATAGTAACTCAGGACTGCTTTTTAGTTGTCGGTAGGATGGTTCAGTTGCCTGATGATGTCTGGGAAGAAACTGCGTCACCCGTCTGTACATTTCTTGCCATAGTTGGCAACTCTGAAACCTTTCCATGGTTGTGGAGCATTTAATCCAATACCAAAATTACACAACTGCAGTTTCTGTGCACTGTAGTCTAGCTCTCTCTTTTCACAAAAGCAGAGTGAATCCTATGCCACAAACCCAAATTGATGGGGGAGAAATCTGTAATGCCTATTATTAACAATAATTAATATGTGAACCCAACTGCATGTTACCAGCCCTATAAAAGCTATTTACATTCAAAAGTAAATAAGCAGCACACACTAACGAGTTATCAAGACTGCAATTTAATGTGCTTGCAGTATCATAACAGCAACATTTTGCAAACATATAGTAACTCTAACCACCCCCAGAACACTTTGCATGGCCAGGATCATACATGGTTTGGTTCTGAGCTGCAACGATACATATTAGGCAAGTGTTCAAAAGCTCGTGCATCAAATTATGTTTTAAAGAGTTACTTAAAAGGCAGGCTGTTTAACCAACTGGAACTACAGATGTTCACTGTGACAGTAACTATAATTCCAAGGTTATTCTTTCTCTCCAGTAACTTCAACATAATTGCGAGGCTATGAATTTTGATCACAGAATGCTGTAAAGTAGTGAATGTTTGGAACAAGAATGCAGTGTAAGCTAAAATATAAGACCATATTTATTTTTGTAGATTTCAACGACTGAGGCTTTCACTATTTGTACGACAGGAAATGGGTTGTCCAATTGAGCATCTTGGTTACAAACATTTGCAGATATACCAAAAAAAGACACAATATGCTGGAGTAACTTAGCGGAACAGGCAGCATCTCTGGAGAGAAGGAATGGGTGACGTTTCGGGTCGAGTCCCTTCTTCAGACTAAGAGTCAGGGGAGAGGGAGGCATAGAGATATGGAAGGGTGAGGTGTGAAAACGAAAGATCAAAGCGGACGAAGGTGAAGGAAAATGTAGAATGGATCATTGTTAGCTGAGGGGAAGGTGACAACGGGGCAAACACTGCAGATACCAGCCTGGCTATTTCTCAGCCAAAATTTAAACCAAAGGAAAAAACATGTTCAGAACCCACTCCTAACCCATGCATTATATGTTAAGGATAGGTTTTGAACATTGAAGATGTTCGCATTTGTTACCTACCACATGAAATTACGACTGAATTAGATCAAACCCTGAAGAGAATGTAATATATTCCTGTAATTGAGAAGTACTGAGGTGCATCATGTTTAAATCAGTCAGCCCACTGATGTGGCAAGCAAGTCGCAGAAGGTTTATTTGCCAATGCAACCTGTTAAAGTAGTATGCACAGCAAAAGGAAACACAAGACTTTTACCGAAGATAGACATAAAATGATGGATAGCATCTCTGGATAGAAGCAATGGGTGACGTTTCAGGTCGAGACCCTTCTTCGGACCGAGAAGTCCCGCTGAGTTACTCCAGCATTTTGTGTCCATCTTTGATGTAAACCAACATCTGCAGTTCCTTCCTACGCAATACTTTTACCCCCTGGCTGATTTTGCCCAAAGAGTTGAGCCCAGGTTCGTGCATTAGTTGGAAAAGCTTCCATTTCATCAAGATGCGGCTGCAGCTGTGCCACCCGAACAAAATAGTTCAGGTGATTGCACAATATTTCAACAGCGTCTATGGTGTGCGTGAAGATTTAATGTTGACCTATTTTACATTATGGCGGCACAGCAGCGCAGCTGATAGAGCTTCTGCCGCTGAGCGCCAAAGACTAGGTTCGATCCTGACCGCGGGTGCCGTCTGTGTTGAGTTTGCACATTCTCCCTTTAACCGCGTGGATTTCCTCCAGGTGCTCCTGTTTCCTCCCACATCCCAAAGACCTTTGGGTTTGTGCGAACAGATGGTCTACAGTTGCCGTGGACAAAAGGGATAGTTTTAATGCCGTAGAAGATTGAGGGGGAATCTTATAGAGACTTACAAAATTCTTAAGGGGTTGGACAGGCTAGATGCAGGAAGATTGTTCCCGATGTTGGGAAACTCCAGAACAAGGGGTCACAGTTTAAGGATAAGGGGGAAGTCTTTTAGGACCGAGATGAGAAAATCATTTTTCACACAGAGAGTGGTGAATCTGTGGAATTCTCTGCCACAGAAGCTAGTTGAGGCCAGTTCATTGGCTAAATTTAAGAGGGAGTTAGATGTGGCCCTTGTGGCTAAAGGGATCAGGGGGTATGGAGAGAAGGCAGGTACAGGATACTGAGTTGGATGATGAGCCATGATCATATTGAATGGCGGTGCAGGCTCAAAGGGCCGAATGGCCTACTCCTGCACCTATTTTCTATGTTTCTATGTATCTTGCAATCAGTCAATTTCTATTCATAGATACAGTCCAAAATGTACAGCCAGTACCATTTGATGGAGCAATCTAAGGCATTCATTGAGAAATAAATTGGGAAACTTTCCAATGTTTTTTCATCCATCAATTGCAGCCATAAAGGTTAGTGAGTACCTTGGTAGAAACTCAGACAGCACTGTTCTGAACCAGCTGTCAAACACCACACCAGGTAAAGACAGAAATTAGTTTAGTTTAGTTCAGAGATACAACGCCCTGAGTCCACGCCAACTAACGATCCCCGCACATTAACACTATCCTACACACACTAGGGACAATTTACAGTTTTACCAAGCCAATTAACCTAAAATAAACTGTACGTCTTTGGATAGTGGGAGAAATCCAGAGCACCCGGGAAAAACCGCATGCAGGTCATGGGGAGAACGTACCAACTCATACAGCGAGCACCCATAGTCAGGATCAAACCTGGGACACTGGCATGGTAAGGCAGCAATCCTACCATTGCCCCACTATGCTGCCAATTTCTGACTCTTCCAACTAGGGCTGCCTGTATATTTTGGAATGCAGCTATATTAGCAACAGTAAATCTTTGTTCCACTTAACACCTTCTATCTCTGTCGCTATCTGTACCCTTCCCACACCCACTTGGTTCCTTCTGCCCCCCCAACCTCTGTGCACCTTGGTGGACTATTGCTTGGCAGCACCTGCCTCACTCTGCCCCCTCCCTCTTTATACTGATTATCCCTCCTTTCCACTCTCCTTCCGGATGCAGGGTCTCAACCTGAAATGTTTTCCCTTTACCTCCACAGATGCTGCCTGACCCATTGAGTTCAACTTGCACTTTGTTTCTTGGGACAGAAAGAGAGATTGGATTAGGAGAAAGTCTGGGACATCAGAAAGGGGAAAAAAAAAAGATAAATCATTTGGACTGTTTACTCTATAGTGCCAAAAGCTGAGGGGAGATCTGATTAAAGTATATCAAATTATGAGAGGCAATGATAGGGCCGAACCATTTTCCCCCGGGGTGGAAATGTGACAGATGACAGGGCATAGCTTTCAGGTCGGGACCCTTCCTCAGTCTGTTCTATGTTCTATGAACTAAAATTTACGAAGATGAAAATTTGAACAATTTACTACCTTTGAGATGCCTTCTTGGACCTCAAAGTTAAAATGGGTCATATTCTTCAAAGGGATGCTTACAGTATGAAATCCCAGGGTTTTGTGGATTGAAATGTCCTTTGTTTATGCTTATGGAGTAGGCAGTTGTGGAACAACTTAAATTAATTTGGAATCCAGGCCTTAGCATATCCTTGCCACTAATAGTTGGATTTTTTGCAAACAATAATCATGGAATGTTATTTTACTGTTATTTTTCCAGCTACTTTTGAACCAATAAATGCACAATGTCAATTATTATATACCACGACTCTTTAGTTTAATTTAGTTCAGTTTAGTTTAGAGATACAGCACGGAAATATGTCCTTCGGTCCACCGAGGCTGCGCCCACCAGCGATATCCGCACATTAACACTATCTACACACACTTGGGCCAATTTACATTTATACCAATTTACAATTAACCCACAAACCTGTGCATCTTTGGAATATGGGAGGAAACCAAAGATCTCGGAGAAAACCCATGCAGTCACAGAGAGAACGTACGAACTCCGTACAGACAACACCCATTGTCAGGATTGAACCCGGGAGCCTGGCGCCGTACGGCTCAGTTATAAATGTTTCTCACAGGACGTGGACAAGACTGAACAGCAACATTTACTGCCCAAGTCTTGTTTCCGTGTAGAAGCCTGGAAAAAACAAGTGCAGTAATGGAGTGTATTTTTGTGGCACGCTCTTATCTCACAAGATTTCCATCAACATAACAAGTACAGTATGAAATTGAATTCAATGGTGTACTGATCCCTTGTCAAAAATGTGACCATTTATGGAAGCACAGTGGAAGTTTTATCATCTGAAAATGATTAAACTGAAAATTCAACAGAGAAAAGTTACTCATCCAGTGGTGGTTATCACTGATGTGCGAAATCACGTTACATCACATCAAGAAACCTAACGTCTGTTTTTACACCTCTACTTATTTATTAGAATGAATGTTTTCACGGTACTCTAGGCCCTACATGAACAAAATAATTTAAGTTACTTGGCCGAATGTTTAAATGTCCACTGGGATTCGAACGCCTTGAAAATCTCACACACTGATCTCCACAAAGATACAATTTAGATATTAAGAGACAAATGGTCCAGGGAAGGTTATAGAAATATAGAAACATAGAAAATTAGGTGCAGGAGGAGGCTTTTCGGCCCCTCAAGCCAGCACCGCCATTCAATATGATCATGGCTGATCATCCAAAATCAGTTGCCCGTTCCTGCTTTTCCCCCCATATCCCTTGATTCCGTTAGCCCCAAGAGGTATATCTAACTCTCTCTTGAAAACATCCAGTGAATTGGCCTCCACTGCCTTCTGTGGCAGAGAATTCCACAGATTCACAGCTCTCTGGGTGAAAAGGTTGTCCTCATCCCAGTCCTAAATGGCTTACCCCTTTTTTAAAAAAAAAAGTGCCCCCTGGTTGTGGATTCCCCAACAATGGGGAACATATTTCCTGCATCTAGCCATTTAGAATTTTATAAGTTTCCATAAGATCCCCTCTCAACCTTCTAAATTCCAATGAATACAAGCCCAGTCGACCTAATCTTTGAAATGAAATGCACATTCAGGTGGAGTAATGCAGAGGAAAGATAAGAGGACCTGGATCTTTGTGTAAGACCCTTCACGTGAATTTCGTTACAGCTGAGTGAAATAAAGGATGGCAGATTGAGATGGGTAAAAACAAAAAGCAAAAAAACTCAGAACAATCTAACTTGAAGAAGGCCGTGGAAACAAGGAATTGCAGATGCTGGTTTATAACAAAAATAGACACAAAGTGCTGGAGTAACTTAGTGGGTCAGGCAGCAGCTCTGGAGAAAAAAGGTGGGTTGAGTGATGCTTTGGGTCGGGTCCCTTCCTCAGACTGAAGAAGGGTCACAAACCGAAATGTCACCCATCCTTTTTCTCCAGAGATGCTTCCCGACCCACTGACTTACACCATCATTTTGTGTCTATCGAAGGCAGGCTGAACAGGAGGAAAGAAACTTTGTTAACTGAAGGCAGTATTTTGTAATAGACGAACAGCATTCAGACCTCCAAGCTTGTTCACTTTGATTATCTGTGGCCAAGCTCCAATTTACCCATTTGCCTCTCCGCCCATGGTAATGCTGACATGCTAGGATAGCTATTCTCATGTAACTTCAAATTTGGAATGATGTTTGCTCTTTACATCTCACTGTTCACACAGAGGGTGGTGTGTATCTGGAATGAGCTGCCGGTGGAGATAGTTGAGGCAGGTGCTATAACAATATGCAAAAGACATTTGGACAGGTACATGGATAGGAAATGTTTAGAAGGATATGGACCAAGTATGGGCATGTGTGATGAGGGTAGATGGGGAATCTTGGTGGGCATGGGCATGTTGGGCCAAAGGGCCTGGTTCTGTGCTGTGTGATTGTATGACTCTATTCACCACCCTCTCAGCCATTACCATCTCCATGTGTGTCATTTGCACTTTCCTGTTCTTCACCCGGATACAGAGCTTTTACAATGCCTTTTATTCTCTCGGCCATTTCATACTTTCTCTTCAATTTCCTGTTCTAAAGTAAAATGAGCAACTTACAATATGAAGAATCAAGGTACCTCAGATACTGGTTTCCAAAAAAAAGACTCAAAGTGTTGGAGTAACTCAGCAGGTCAGGCAACATCTCTGGAGAACCTGGATAGGTGGCGTTTTGGGTCAAAGTGAAGAAAGGTCCTGACCTGTAAGAGAGAAAATTTTAAATGGGATTAATTTAGGATTGGTGTAAATGGGTGGTGCAGATTCGATGGCCCAAACAACCATTTTCTGAAATGTTTTTCTCTATAAGTCCTGACTGCGAGGTTCAAACCTTTATCACCCTAGAATTTCACTGATGGATCCTAATCTGTAGTTGGCATTGATTGCACCCGTCACGCATGAAACCAAAATAGTCCTCACCAACAGACTGAGAAGCTTTCACTTGGATTATTTATAGCATTATTGATGGATTAAAGATATGTAAAATAAAAGTGTAATATATAAGTGCTAACTTCTAGTAAGGGTGAATTGAAGACCTACAACATCATGATGCCAACCACAGGACCAGCAGATCCACGTGTCAGAGGTTATGGGAGAAGGCACGAGAATGGGTTTAGGAGGGAGAGATAGATCAGCCATGATTGAATGGCGGAGTAGACTTGATCAGCCGAATGGCCTAATTTTACTCCTATCACTTATCACCCTCTGACCTTGGTACATAAGGATGACTCACTGTAGAGCGCTGCAGCTCCAGTGTAAGTGGTCACAGCATATGTAGAATTAATTTGGCAGCAAGAGGTTGGAGCCCACAGTCACACAAACTAACCTTCCTTCCATTGACTCAATCTGCAACACCCCACGCTGCCTCGGCATGGCCACCAGTGTAATCAAGGACGAGTCTCACCCAGTCATTCCTTCTTCTCCCCTCTACCTCCAGGCAAGAGGTACAGAAGTTTAAAGACAATTACCTCCAGAAACAGGGAACTGTTACTTGCCAGCTGTTATCAGGCAAGTGAACCGTCCTCTCACCAGCTGGAGGGCAGTCCTGAACTTTTACCTACCTCATTGGAGTCCTTCGAATTCGGATTTACTGGACTTTATCTTGCACTGAATGTCATTCTCTTTATCCTGTATCCGTACACTGTGGCTTGATTGTAGTCTTTTTGATGTCTGGATAGCACACAACAAAAAGCACTTCACTGTACCTCACTGCATGTGATAATAATAATACACTAAACTAAACTAAATTACAAAAAAAAAGGATTATTTGATTATTTAATAATTGCTACAATTAATAAAGCTTCAGAAGGGTAATCCACGGAAGTAATTGGGATTGTCTATCTGATCCTCCCAGTTGCCCTTTGCTAGTTTATCCTGGAACAACATTACAGAAACAGATAATCCAATCATTATATAGAAACATAGTAAATAGGTGCAGGAGTAGGCAATTCGGCCCTTTGAGCAAGCACCGCCATTCAACATGATCATGGCTGATCATCCAAAATCAGTACCCCGTTCCTGCTTTTTCTCCATATCCCTTGATTCCGTTAGCCCTAAGCTGAACTCGGTATGGAGTTTGTACGTTCTCCCCTTGACCGCATGGATTTCCCCCAGGTGCTCCGGTTTTGTCCCACACTCCAAAGACGTGCGGGTTTGTAAGCTAATTGGCTTCGGTAAAAATTGTAAATTGTCCCTAGTGTGTGTAGGATAAGTGCGAGTGCACGGGGAGATCACTGGTCGATGCGGACTCTGTAGACTGAAGGGCCTATTTCCACACCGTATCTCTAAACTAAACTAAACTAAACAGTGCTACCCTAGGAGCAACCAGGCCTCAGCCACAGGAACCAGCATTTACTGCCATCACAAATACTTTTTGTCCAGCAATGTTTTAAATTTATGATATTCAAACACATTTTAAATTGTTTACGTAGATTTAAATCAAAAATCAAATTAATAAAATGAATTTGGAAAAAAACCATTGATTGTCGATAATTGTCATTGGGTTCAGTTGCTTGGCTACTCTGAGAAATGACTCCACTTTCAATCATTTCCATCATAATGGGATGAAACGTCACCTATTCCTTTACTCCAGAGATTCTGCCTGACCCGCTGAGTTACTCCAGCATTTTGTGCCTATCTTCGGTGTAAACGAGCATTTGCAGTTCCTTTTCGACACATCTAAAAAAACAGTGTTATGTTGCACTGTTTGCTGTGTGATAGATATGAATGACCAAGTGCGTGCCTTGAAGAGACCCAGTACACATTACAATGGACCCCACAGCCCATATGCTGTGAACCATTTTGACCAGGACACTCAGAAAACATTGCTGTTCTTCAAGTAGTGCTAGAGGTCACCAACATGCACTGGAGGTAATAAGGTCCCATTTAAACCAAACTATATATTTTTAATGCAGCTCTCCTCTGCTGTTAAAAGGAGCCAGAGTTATTTGAAACAAAAATAAATGTGGTGTATTACAGATAGGTCAAGAACTGCTTCTATCTACTGTACTTGAGTTTGCACAGATCATAACTATGTACCATACTTCCAGAACCAGGGGTCATGGTATAAGAATAAGGGGTAGGCCATTTCGGACAAAGATGAGGAAAAACTTTTTTCACCCATAGAGTTGTGAATCTGTGGAATTCTCCGTCACAGAAGGCAATGGCGGCCAATTCACTGGATGTATTCAAGAGAGAGTTGGATATAGCTCTTAGGGCTAACGGAATCAAGGGACATGGGGAGAAAGCAAGAATGGGGTACTGATTCTGGATGATCAGCCATGATCAAATTGCATGGCGGTGCTGGCTCGAAAGGCCAAACTGCGTACTCCTGCACCTATTTTCTATGTTTTTACTATGTTTCTATGTATGGCATACAGTATATTTGATCTGCATGGATAGCGTGCAAAACAAAACTTTTCACCGTACCTCAGTACACGTGACAATAATAAACCTAAACCTAAACATCATTGCCCCGACCATGACTGGATACTGCATTACAATGTAATACGTACCAATGAAGGAACCAGCTTAGTGTAGTTCTAAAAGTGGAGAGAGAGAGAGAGAAAAGTAGGAGGAACCCCTGATGCTGACTCTCTCAGGTCACTGAGGCTTGATTGCACCATTGACCTACTGCAGCCATGCAGTGGAAATTTATATTGTAATCTTAGTTCATTTTTTAGCTCAGTTTAATTCAGTTTAGACCAGGTGACCAGTGATCCCCGCACACTAACGCTATATCCCTGCACACCAACGTGATACAGTGGCTTGCAAAAGTTTTCATATCCCTTGAACTTTTCCACATTTTGTCACGTTACAACCACAAACGTAAATCTTTTTTATAGGGATTTTACGTAATAGACCAACACAAAGTGGTGCATAATTGTGAAGTGGAAGGAAAATGATACATGGTTTCTAAATGTTATTACACATCAAAAACTGAAAAGTGTGGGGTGCAAAAGTATTTTGCCCCCGAGTCAATACTTTGTAGAACTACCTTTCGCTGCAATTACAGCTACAAGTCTTTCGGGGTATGTTTCTACCAGCTTTGCACATTTAGAGACTGAAATTTTTGCCCATTCTTCTTTGCAAAATAGCTCAAGCTCAGTCAGATTGGATGGAGAGCATCTGTGAACAGCAATTTTCAAGTCTTGCCAGAGATTCTCAATTGGATTTAGGTCTGGACTTTAACTGGGCCATTCTAACACATGAATATGCTTTGATCTAAACCATGTTATTTTTTTTTAGTTTGCTTTAATTTGTTAGTTGATTTTTTGTTGACTGTCATAATTTCTGAAATAGTCTTAAAGTAACTTAACTGTTATAAAGCAGTAATAAGTGATTTTTGTCCAAACAATTGGAACTTGCATAAAATGTTTGAATTATTAGCAAGGCTGCCAACTCTCACGCATTGAGCGTGAGACCCGCGCATTTCACAAAATTCTCATGCTCTCACGCTGATCGCACAATTATATAATGAGAATTTGCGTTTTGCTTAACAAATAGTGTAGGAAGGAATTGCAGATGCTGGTTTAAACTGAAGATAGACACTAAAAACTAGAAAAACTCAGCAGGACAGGCAACATCTCTGGAGAGAAAGAATGGGTGATGTTTCGAGTCGAGACCTTCAGCCTGAAGAGGTTGAAAACCAGCCATAAAACTCAATGACTGGACATGTGTGTTATCCAACTAAGGGCAGAAATCAGAATCATGTGTTCATCTTTATTCACGTGTCACCATAATAAATATATTACAGAAAAAATAATTTAATGGTGTGGCACGGTGGTGCAGCCGTAGAGTTGCTGCCTTACTACCACATGGGTTTTCTCAGGATATTCCGGTTTCTCCCATATCCGAAAGAAGTGCAGGTTTGTAGGTTAATTGGCTTCTGTAAATTGTCTCTGGCGTGATGGATGGAATTGGTGTATGATAGATTGCTGGTCGGTGTGGACCTGGTGGGCGGAAGGGCCTGTTTCCATATATATTTTTACATATATATCTTAATTTTATTGAACCATATATGATTGAATATGTGGCATTATTTTCGTCTTGTTTCTATATTCAAAGGGTAAGGTTGAAACCGTCGGAAGAAGGGCTTCGGCCCGAAACGTTGCCTATTTCCTTTGCTCCATAGATGCTGCCGCACCCACTGAGTTTCTCCAGCAATTTTGTCTACCTTCGATTCTCCAACATCTGCAGTTCCTTCTTGAACAAGGTTGATTGATTTATTTGTGCAGAACAGTGATGGAAGTCTGACTTTTGCTTTGTTTCTCTGAGTTTTTCTCTATATATATGCATAATAGTATGAATATAATCTGATTTCCATACATGAATGTAGTCATTTATGTGCTGCACCTGTTGAGCAGAGCTTGGCTCTATATTGGAATGTAATTAGGAATGTAATTTAGCCTAACCTTATTCATACCTAATCCAATTTAAAGCATAAATGTTGCATCCAAGTGTAAGTTAAAAGATTCGCTACAATATGCACCAGATTGCACAATTTCAAGCTGACAAATGTAAACGCTCCTTACCGTGGGTGGGGGAACACCCCCCTTCCACACCCACACCCCACCCCGCCCGGACGCTACGCTCCCTCGCAATTTCTCACTCTCAACTCTCACCCAATGTTGGCAGCCCTGTCAGACCAGAGCACCCTCCTCCACATGTTTGCTGTGTCCCCCACATGGCTTGTGGCAAACTGCAAACGGGACTTCTTATAGCTTTCTTTCAACAATGGCTTTCTTCTTGCCACTCTTCCATAAAGGCCCGATTTGTGGAGTGCACGACTAATAGTTGTCCTGTGGACAGATTCTCCCACCTGAGCTTTGGATCTCTGCAGCTCCTCCAGAGTTACCATGGGCTCTTGGCTGCTTCTCTGATCAATGCTCTCCTTGCCCGGCCTGTCAGTTTAGGTGGACGGCCATGTCTTGGTAGGTTTGCAGTAATGCCATACTCTTTCCATTTTCAGATGATGGATTGAACAGTGCTCCGTGAGATGTTCAAAGCTTGGGATATTTTTTTATAACCTAACCCTGCTTTAAACTTCTCCACAACTTTATCCCTGACCTGTCTGGTGTGTTCCTTGGGCTTCATGATGCTGTTTGTCACAAATGTTCTCTAACAAACCTCTGAGGCCTTCACAGAACAGCTGTATTTATACTGACATTAGATTACACACAAGTGGACTTTATTTACTAATTAGGTGACTTCTGAAGGCAATTGGTTGCACTGGATTTTATTTAGGGGTATCAGAGTAAAGGGGGCTGAATACTTTTGCACACTTTTATTTGTAAAAAAATTTGAAAACCGTGTATAATTTTCCTTCCACTTCACAATTATGCACCACTTTGTGTTGGTCTATCACATAAAATCCCAATAAAATACATTTACGTTTGTGGTTGTAACGTGACAAAATGTGGAAAAGTTCAAGGGGTATGAAAACTTTTGCAAGCCACTGTAAATGGTCGGTAAATACTCAGTGGGCCGAAAGGCCTGTTTCCACGCTGTTCCAGGTGTATTTGTTCTTGTTCTGGCTGAGATTCTACATGTGTTTGAGAATTTTTAGTTTAGACATACAGCGTGGAAACAGGCCTTTCAGCCCACCGAGCGCAACGACCAGCGATCACCGTACGTTAACACTATCCTGCAAGCACTAGGGACAATTTACAATTATACCAAGCCAATTAACCTACAACCTGCTATGTCTTTGGAGTGTGGAAGGAAACCGAAGATCTCTGGTAAAACCCACGCAGGTCATGAGAACATACAAACTCCGTACACACAGGTCTCTAGCTCTGTAAGGGCGCTTCGCCACCGTGCCACCCAAATTACAAGCTTTGAGGCAATAGGTTTACACAGTAATTTGGCATTCCTTTTTGTAAGGTTTACAACAAACTATACAATATATTATTGCTGCAGTTGTTATTATTATATCACTACGATGATTATTATTATTATATAAGATATTTGTGAGTCGGTCATGCCCCACAAAAACTGGCGGGTCCTCCCGGCAATTGTTGTTTTGGGGACTTATTTTGAGTAGCACAGAATGTGCCCTGGAAGATACATGGAGACTGCATGTTTAGTTTAGAGATAAAGCGTGGAAACAGGCCCTTTTCAGCCCACCAAGTCCGTGCAGACTAGCGAATCCCATACACGAGCGCTATAATACACCACTGGGGACAATTTATAATTTTTACCAAAGTCAAACCTATAAACCTGTATACCTTTGGAGTGTGGAAGGAAACCGTATCTCCTGGAGAAAATCCAGGCAGGTCACAGGGAGAACGAACAAACTCCGTACTGACAGCACCCACAGTCACCAGGATTAAACTTGAATCTCCGGCACTGTGAGGCAGCAACTTTACCACTGCACCACCATGTCCCCCTTTGAGTTACCTGTTACTGTGCTTGCCTGATAGTAAAGAAAAGTAACAAAGCTAACTCTAGTCAATTATTACCCACAGCCCAGATTGACTGGAGTAAAACAAGCCCCAAAACCAAGGGTTACAAAATGATTACATTGCAACTGCAATTTGCATTCCTCGTTGCATTCTACAGCAAAGGTTCATTGCAACGACTATTTTAAATTATTCCTTCCAGTGCTTTGAATCCCCTGAAGCTTGAAAATACAAATGCAAATAAGAAGGTGCAAGGAAATGTCAAGGTACAGAGTTGCTGCCTTATAACGGTTGCAGCGCCAGAGACCCAGGTTCGATCCCGACTATGCGTGCTGTCTATATGGTGTTTATACATTCTCCCCATGACCGCGTGGGTTTTCTCCTAGATATTCGTTTTCCTCCCACGCTCCAAAGACATACAGGTACGAAGGTTAATTGTCTTGGGTTTATATACTTGGTATAAGTGTAAATTGTCCCTAGTGTGTGTAGGCTTGTGTTAGTGTGTGGGATCACTGGTCGGTGTGGACTCGGTGGGCCGAAGGGCCTGTTCCCGTGCTGTATCACGAAACTAAACTAAACTAAACTAAGCTCTTCCAAGGAGATCTCACTGGTATTAAAACCGTTCCATCATGCAGACTAACTGTATTTTGAACCATCAGTATTCTTGGTTAATATTGCATAAACCTAAAGTGCAACAGGTATTCTATGTTACCATATTAACAGTATTATAACATGATGCTGATAAATATGCAAAATAAAAACAACTGTAATAGGGAAGAGACAAGTAGTGAAAATGTTTTAAATGTTTTCCTGCATTCACTATTTCTATACATTGGGGAGTTTCTAAAGTGACCCACTAATATTATTGACAGCTAATTGTACCTATTCTAAAAAAAAAGCTTTTTGCATGTTGAAACTAAGTGCTGAGTAATTTTGTAAAATTGAAATGTATGGTTAATTTCAAAGCCTTTGACTTATAATGTCCTTGACAGTCACATTATGGTTCTTTAATGTAGCATCAATATAATATTTCAACTTATAAGCATTTCAATTAGCGAAGAGTTGGTTGTGAATCAATTATAACAGTGAGATTTTTTTTTGTTCTGTGGTGCTTGTAAAAGCTTCCCTCATTCAGGACTGTACTGGCGCATCTGATGATTCATTATGCTGTCAACCTCTAACTAAAGCCTAATACCTTTCAGAAGATAGAGAGGGGCTTTAACTGAAAGTGCCCATTATCTGCAGACTGGGTGGATTTAGCACTTCTGTTGGGACCACATACATCAGTGATGGATCCCAAGGGAAAGCCATGGCTAAAATAACGTATGCTGTCTGGATGTGTGCATCTGCCATAAAAACTGCTTTGATTGCTCTAAGTGAGCAACAAAAGAAAATAAAAAGAGTTGTTAAAAGTGTATAATCTTCTCATTCCTAAACCGTTTTCTCTCAACGGGCAGCAACTAAAATTTCTCTGTTTAAAAAAAAATATTAGGCAGTGAGTGGTGAATTTGTTGCCACAGAAGGCTGTTGAGGCCAAGTCCATGGATATTTTTAAGGCAGAGATAGATAGATTCTTGATTAGTATGGGTGTCAGGGGATATGGGGAGAAGGCAGAATGGGATTAGGAAGGAGAGGTAGATCAGCTGTGATTGAATGGCAGAGTAGGGTTGACGGGCTGAGTGGACTAGTTTTGCTCCTATTACTTATGAACTTCTGAAAATAAAATAAAATTAAAAGATTTTTGGACAGGTACGTGAATAGGAAAGGTTTAGAGGGATATGGACCAAACGCAGGCAGGTGGGACAAGTGTAGATGGGCATCCTGATCGGCATGTGCAAGTTGGGCTGAAGAGGCTATATCCATGCTGTATGACTCTATAACCGTCTAGAAGATAGACACAATGTGCTGGAGTAACTCAGGGGGCCAGGTTGCATCTCTGGAGAAAAAGGATGGGTGGGTTTTGAGTCGTGACCCTTCTAAATCAGACTACCTCTAAATTGTTATGGTATTAAAACTCTACTTCAGTCGCAATTATGTCTGGGTTGTTTAATGTCTCTATTAAGCATGCAAATATTTTAATACATAATAATTTTTTATGCTCTACAAAAAACGGGATGTTTCTGATCTTGAAAATTTGTTGACTTCAATTCTGAATGGAGAACTTTGCCAACAGTACAAACTGTTCTGACCTTGGCTTTATAGGTTTCTGCGATATTAATAGTGATAAAAACGAAATATCCTGAAAATGTTCCACCGCTGTTTATGCGGAATGAAGCAGAATTTCTCTCTGCACAACTGATCGAGCTGCTGCCGCACAGCGCCAGAGACCCAAGTTTGATTCTCACCTCAGTTACATATCTGTGAAGTTTGCACGCTCTCCCTGTGACCACATGGGTTTCCTTGGGGCGCTCCAGTTTCCTCCCACATTCCAAAAATGTGCAGGTTTGTAGATGAATTGGCTTCTGTAAATTGTTCCTAGTCTTCAGGATATAACTAGTGTGCGGGGATCGCTGGTCGGCATGGGCTCAGTGGGCCGTAGGGCCTGTTTCCACGCTGTATCTCTAAATTAAACTAAACTAAACTAAATTATCCCAAAGACGTGCAGATTTGTAGATTCATTGGCTTCTGTAAATTGTCCCTAGTTTGTAGAATAGAACTAGTGTACAGGGATCGCTGGTCGGCGTGGGCTCAGTGGGCCGAAGTATCTCTAAGTAAACTAAACTAAACTACCGCAAAGACGTGCGTGTTTTTAGGTTAATTGACTTCTGTAAACTGTCCTGAGTTTGTAAGATAGAGCTTGCATAAGGGAATCGCTGGTTGGCGCGGACACTTTGGGCTGAAAGGTCCCGTTTCCACACTGTATCTCTAAACTAAACTTAATTAAACTATCCCAAGTACGTGTGGGCTTGAAGGTTAATTGGCCTCTGTAAATTGACCCTAATGTGCAGCGAGTGGATGAGAAAGTGGGATAACATTGAACTAGCATGAAAGGGTGATTGATGGCTGGTGTGGGCTGAAGAGCCTGTTTCCACGCTATGTCTCTAAACTAATCTAAACTAGATGTGCTTCCTGGGCTTTTGTGACCTCCAAAATACTCTGCTTTCTGTTCAAATTTCCATGTGTGCGTATATTCATGTGCTTTCTGCAAATATGTGTGAGAAATGTACATCTACCTCAAACATAGCATGTCACACCGATTCATCTTTTATAGCTTTAGTTCATGTTAAAACCATAACAATATATGAATTGCCTTAAATTGATCAAGCAGAGGATTTGATGTATAATTCTTTCTTCATCATAATTGAATTGTGTTGAGTTTTGAAAACAACTCTGGCAATCAGATTGGTTTATAGTCATAGCCTTTGTTGTGTTAAAAGTTATAAAATAGCTTGCAAAGGGAGGAGGATCGACTGAGGAATAAGACAGAAAAATAAAATGATGCCAAAACCCATCCCAGATTTGGTAAGAGCCATAATTATAGAGGTGAGTACAAATGGCTGCTGATGATTTAGCTCCAGGATGATTTAGCACTGGTGGTCAAAGATGATTCTTCCCCTCTTTGTCAGCATGCTATTGATTTGGCAAGCAAAGGAAATAGATTATTTCTAAGAATCTGCAAGGCACAAGTCAGGATTGTGATGGAATACTCTCCACTTGCCTGGATGACTTCAATTCCAAAAACTCTCAAGAAGCTTGTCACCATACAGAACAAATCCACTTGCTGGAATGCTACGTACATAGATTGAGTCTTTACTTTCGACTTTAGACTTTGGAGATATAGCGTGGAAACAGGCCCTTCGACCCACCGAGCCTGCACCGACCAACGATCACCCCGTACTTCTCCCCATAACCCCTGACACACATAAAAATGAAGATTCTATCAATCTCTGCCTTAAAAACATTCTCGTAAACTGGTAGAGCTGGTAATATCCACATAGAGAAATATAAATAAATAAATAAAATCCCATTAATGAATGAATAAGTTTATTGGCCAAGTATTCACATACAAGGAATTTGCCTTGGTGCTCTGCCCGCAAGTGACAACATGCCATACAGTGACAGTTAGGAATGAAACGTAAAACATTAAACATTAAGATTGGTTTATAGATAGAGTGGTTTATATATAGATTGGTTTATTGGTAGAGTGATAGAGGTAATATCTTTATTATTTTAAAGATCACAAATAACATCAGGAAGATTTTCCCAGATGTTTCCATCATCAAAAATGCATAATCTCAAAGAATAATGGACAGTTTTGTAAAATGTGACTGCAAGTGATCAAGTAAAGTAGAAGAGTACCAACACCATGTAAAAAGAGTAAAATTGGAAGATACCTACACTGTGTATCAATATATCTGATGCTGAGCTCTACATCACATGGTTACCAATATAATAAATTATACCTCAATACAGGAAATGTGTCTCATCTATGTCATTTCTACTTTCTGCAAAATATTCCCCGTAACATTTTGTCAGTAACACATCTACTTCCATCATTCTGGAAGAGCTAGAAACAAGGAACTGTAGATGCTGGTTCACAAAAAAAGACACAAAGCGCCGGAGTAACCCAGCGGGTCAGGCAGCATTTGAGTAGCTCAGCGGGACAAGCATTATCTTTCGATTTTTAATAATAAACATCATATGCCTGGGCATCCGTCAAGACCAAAGTGCTTGGGGAAATTGATAGAAAATAATCTAATTCCATCATTTTTTTCCTTTCGGTTGGTTATTCCTAGCGGCTGCCCAATTTTGGTCCTTACCTGGAACAGCGCAAGCAAATTATAGCTGAGCAGAAACTCTGTATGAAGGAGCTGAATGAAGTGGTGCAGAAGGTTGATGAAGGACCGTACACAGTCGAGAAACCTATTCAAAGTGTCCAGGTAATGAACAGCAATAACAAAAGCCTGCAGGAGGAGAAAAAAGGCTCTCAACGATGCTTCACAGAAATACACTGGGAGGGATGATAAATCAAAGTACGAGACAAAGAATGAGATTTAAAGGGGAAGCCGCAGAAGTGGCCTTAAGGAGGGCCTTAAAAGTGGGCAAGTGGATGGGTGAATTTGCGAAGTGTTCACAAAACACAGATGGATGCAGGTGGTTGAAGCAAACATCAGGATGGTGAATCTCAGATGAAGTTGTTTGTATCCCAGCCTAATGTGATTTAAGACAGGGATGGATTGATGGGGGTAAGTTAGTCTCTGAGGTCAAGGGGTGAAATTGGAATCGGGGTAACAGCCTGATACATTAGCCAAGTAGAGGTTGCGATCACTACCAAGAACTAATTGTGTGGGAGCTGAATTTCAGCGGTTGTTCAATGGAACTCTTGCTTTATCCACGTAATATCATCAAAGGTTTGGACAGCTGGACAGAGTGGAGATGGAGAAGGAGTGCATCAGTAGTGTACAAATTGAAGTCTTCTCCTATTACTGCAGACTTTGTAGATAGCAAGTAGCATGTTGCTGGGGAAGAGAAAGGTGCCAAGAACAGGATGCTTGGAATTCACCGGGATAACAGACTAAGGATCAGGGGTATTGGGACAGAGGACACAGCATTTGCTATTATTAGTTCAGGAGGCATTCTCTAGCCTTAGAGAAACATTATTAGGTTGTTTCCTGGAATAAACTGGTTGACTTTTGAGGATAGGTTAAGCCTGCACTGTACTGCTCTACTAAGTTGAGCGTTTTCCCCATTGGTGAGTTTAGGTGAATGGTAGGTGTTCTCATTGGAACAAATAAGCCCCTCAAAGTGCAGATACAGGTTTACAAAATAAGACACAGAGAGAGATGGAGCAACTCAGCGGGTTAGGCAGCATCTCTGGAGAGCACGATAGGTGATGTCCAGGTCAGGACTCTTCTTCAGTCTTGAATGTGCTTTAAGGGTGGAAGCTGAGAGGATGGATTTCAACCTGATGAGTGAACCTAGATCTGCAGGACACAAGGAGTGGCCACTTAGAAAAGAAGGGAGGAAGAATTTCTTATTTCAGAGGGTCATGACTTTTGGAATTCCCAACCCCAGAGAGCTAAAGAGACAAGATCATTGGAACATTTTGATCCTTAGCAAAGTCAAAGCTTATGGGAACTGCAGGCATCAGGTACTGATACCAAGATCAGATCAGCCACAATCTTGGACTAAATTCAAAGAGCCCCTGACCAATTCATCCTTCAAGGTGCAGCAGCTGAGGCTACAAAGAGAAGGCTAATCATCATGCCACTGGAGCATTCAAGTTGAGGCTTTGTCAGATCTGTTAAGATTATAAGGCAAGGTAGAATCTTGCTCCCGAGGAGAATTGCTCAAAAAATTGGCACACACTGAGGCAACCTTGTAAGAGGAAAGGCGTTGTGCAACATAGTGGTGTTTTGAATGCTCAGAGAGATGGAGGATGAGTTGTTGAAATAGAGATGATGATGAGTTTAGAGAGGGTGGGAGGCTGAAAACCAGAGAGAATGGACTGCTCACATTGTCAGCCAGCGGAAAGGGCTGACAGGATAGGGCAAAGAGGTTCCAGAGATAGGACAAAGAGGTTTAAAGAGTCAGATATGGTTTATAATTGCTTGATAAAATGATACGTTTATAATTGCCAGGTTTATAATTGCTTGCTAAAATAATACCTGATTCAAGCACAGATTTGGAAGAGCAGGTCAGTTAGATATAATTTGGATCTACTGGATACGAAGGATGGTTCTTTTTTTTATCCAGGTGCCATATATCAGGTGGGTCAAAAAATCATTGCACTTAGAGTCATAGAGCGTGGAAACAGGCCCTTCTGCCCAACTTGCCCACCCCAACCAACATGTCCCAGCTGCATTAGTCCCACCTGCCTGCTCTTGCCCCATATCCCTCTAAACTTATACTATCCATGTACCTCTCTAAATATAACTTAAATGTTGCGGTAGTACCTGCCTCAACTACCTCCTGCGGCAGCACATTCCATACGCCCACCATCCTTTGTGTAAAAAAGTTACAAAAGTTTAAAAAGGTTCATATTAAATCTTTACCCCCTCACCATAAACCTATGTCCTCTATTCCCCTACTCTGTGCAAAACACTCTGTACGTTTACGCAATCTATTCCTCTCATGATTGTGTGCGCTCGATAAGCTTAACCCTCACCCTCCTGCGCTCAAAGGGATAAAATCCTAGCACTTACAAGAAAGTTCCCAAATGCATGGACATGGGTACAAGACAGGTACATGGATAGGACACGTTTGGAGGGATATGGACCAAATGCAGGCAGGTGGGACTAGTGTTGCTGGGACATGTTGGCCGGTGTGGGCAAGTTGGGGCGAAGGGCCTGTTTGCAAGATGTGTCATTCTATGGCTCTGTGACTCGAAATGCAAAATAACATGCACAGCAATATCATACATTTTTATGGGTATTGTAAAGTTCTTTTCAAGATGTATCTTTTTAATAACTGTAAAATGTGTATCATAAAACAGGGATCAGATGTAGCCGCAGGGTTTTCTTATAAAACTGGCCTTTCTCAGTTATCCACAGTGGATCAGATTTATGAACATCACAGGGGATTTTTTTCAGAGCTTTTCATGGTTGGCCACACCAGCATCACAATAATACAGAGAGAACCCAGTAAATTCGATCCTCTATGTTAAATGCAAATGGAAGGAGAGTGAAGACTATTTAGTGTGTTAGTGAAGTACTGGTCAAAATGGGTCATAGAGTCATACAGCAGGGAAACAGGCCCTTCGACTCAACTTGCCACAACCGACCAACATGTCCCATCTACACAAGTCCCATCTGCTAGTGTTTGGCCCATATTCCTCTAAACTTACCCTATCTATGTACCTGTCTAATTGTTTCTTAAACATTGCAATAGTCCCTGCCTCAATTACCTCCTCTGGCAACTTGTTCCATGCGGCCACCACCCTTTGTGCAAAAAAGTTACCCCTCAGATTCCTATTAAATCTATCCCCCTTCACCTTAAACCTATGTTCTCTTGCCCTTGATTCCCCTACTCTGGGCAAGAGACTCTGTGCGTCTACCCGATCTATTCCTCCCATGATTTTGTACATCTCCATGAGATCACCCCTCATCCTCCTGCGCTCTAAGTGTCTGGAATAAAAAATAGCAGTGAGGTAAAAAGATCAAAGGAGTTGGGGGGGGAAATATTTCTAGGTCAAGATGGATAAAATGTCATTAAAGAAAATGAGATTGGAAATGGCTACTGGTATATTAATACAACCAAAAGTAAAATAATTGTATGTAGATTATTCAGTGTTGAGAGGGCACAATATTAGAACACTTGTCTTTCAATTCACGGATTTGTAAACTGCACTGCATCAAAATGCGCAAATGGTTTAAAGATTTCAATGTATTTTTGACTTTCCAAATTATATTGGTTATTTTTCATGTACTTATCCAGGAAGTAATTGGCAGAACCCTGTCACGTATCGGTGCCTATGGAGTGCTCAGTAACAAGGAGCATGTGGTAGCTTTGATTGATGAGGAGATGTGCATTAACTGTGGCAAATGCTACCTGACTTGTAATGACTCTGGTTATCAGGTAAGGAGACATTAGTAATGAGCACAGTGTGTATTTATCACATCTGATTTATGAGGCATTTAGATCTACAAATTGAAATCCATGTGTATATCTGTTATAAGCAATTTCTCAGGACCAATCCAGGATGAAGATTATACGCTGTACGGTAAATAAATTAATATTGGGAATCCTGAGGATGGATGAACCGATGAGAATTATTTACTTAAATCATAAACTGCGAAATCTAAAAGTTTTAGTGGAAAGATCTAAAGGGATGAATCGTTGAGCGATTGTGTTCCAGCAGCTTTTAACTAATTTAGAGAGAGTATCGCAATGACAAAAGCGGATGTGTTTCAATCTGGAACATTTGCTGAGCCAGCATTGTGCCGAAAATGTAATGGAAAAATCAAATTCCCAGGAGTGCTTCCAGGATTTAGCAGCACATAAGTGCTCTGGTTTCAGCCCAGATCCCAAGGATGTGCAGATTAGTGGATGAATTTGCCACATTAAATTGGTCCAAGTGTATGTAAGTGGCAAAATATTGAGAGGGTGATGGGGATATTATGAGAATAAAGAGGAATTAGTGTGGAAAGGTGGTTGTTGGTTGTCATGTACTTGGTGGGTAGTTGTGTCTCTTTTCCTGCTGTATGACTCCATGGCACAACGTTCTCCTACTCCTTCACATTGCCAAGACAACTAATCTTATTTCATGCTATGCTATTTTATTTTTGCACATGCAACAGGAAAATGAGAAAACAACTTGCTTCTTTCTCTCTTTCTTAATTCTTTGTCTTAAATTAATAATTCTATTTAATGGGTGGCACCAGGGCACGGCGGTAGAGTTGCTGCCTTACAGCGGCAGAGACCCGTGTTCGATCCTGACTACGAGTGCTGCCTATTTGTACGTTCTCCCCGTGACCTACGTGGGTTTTCTCCTGGATCTCTGGTTTTCTCCTACACTCCAATGACGTATAGGTTTATAGGTTAATTGGTTAATAGGTCGATTGGTTTGATATAATTGTAAATTATCCCTATGTGTAGGGTAGTGTTAGCGTGAAAGGACTGCTGGTCGAAGGGCTGTATCTCTCAACTAAACTATTGATAGACACAAAATGCTGACCCATTCCTTCTCTCCAGGGATGCTGCCTGGCCCACTGAGTTACTCCAGCTTTTTGTGTCTATCTTCGGTTTAAGCTAGCATCTGCAATTCCTTTCTACACATTTCGTAAACTAAACAATTTCTCTTTCCGCAGATGCTGCCAAATCTGCTGAATTCCACTACATTCTGTTTTCATTACAGATTTCCAACACTTGCAGTTTTGTGATTTCAATTAACGGGGAACATGAATCTAATTTAAGACGTGACCTTAGTGTGTATGTTGTTGAGGCAACTTTGACATCAGTTCTGGAAGAAGCATTATGCTGCTATTTAGAGGTCTATGCCCTGTTTTAAGATTGCTGGAAGTTGTTATCGTTAGGTGATAAGGAATAGGAGCAGAAATAGGCCATTCAGCCCATCAAATCTGCTTCACCATTCAATCATGGCTGATGTATCTCTCCCTCCTAACCACATTCTCCCAATAACCTCTGACGCCTGTACTAATCTAGAGGGTCTGAACTATAGGGAGAGGCTGGGTCTCTTTTCCTGGGAGCGCAGGAGGATGAGGGGTTATCTTATAGAGGTATGTAAAATCATGAGAGGAATAGATCGGGTAGATGCACACAGTATCTTGCCCAGAGTATGGAAATCAAGGACCAGAGGACATGGGTTCAAGGTGAAGGTGAAAAGATTTAATAGGAATCTGAGGAGTAACTTTTTCACACAAGGGGTGGTGGGTGTATGGAACAAGCTGCCAGATGAGGTCGTTGAGGCTGGGACTATCCCAATGTTTAAGAAACAGTTCGACAGGTACATAGATAGGACAGGTTTGGAGAGATATGGACCAAGCACAGGCAGGTGGGACTAGTTTAGCTGGGACATGTTGGCCGGTGTGGGCAAGTTGGGCCAAAGGGCCTGTTTCCACACTGTGCCACTCTATGACTATAATTGGGAAATTATCCTTGAACCGGACAATTTGTGGTCTTGTTGGATTTGGAATCAGTAAATCCACATCCATACTATGTTATACTCCTCAAAAATAGTGTTGTAGGAAGCCAGCCACAAGGATAAGTATTTTTAAAAACCCTTGTCTGGTGGTGAAACATTAATGCTGACATTTCAGCGGACACATACTCATTCTTGTTTCACTGGCAAGCTGCCTGTGGATGCACAATAGGTATGTGTAGCTCATCAGTCATTAAAATGAAGATCAATGTGTAGCAGGCGTACCGGCTCCAGCGGAGAAATCACCTCATCCATTCAATGGGCTTTCTTGTTTATTGCTCCTCATTTTAAATCTAATCATGTTATGGGTTATTTATCCCATCACAGCAATGTGGATATCATTAGCATTTAATGTCCATCCCTAATTGGACCGAACTGAACAGCGGACTCAACCACTTCAATGGGCAGTTAAGGTTCAACCACACTGGTAGTTCTGGAATGGCATTTAGGCCAGGCCTAGACATTAGTGAAGAAATGGTCTCGCCCCATTCCTTCTCTCCAGAGATGTTGCCTGTCCCGTTGAGTTACTCCGGCATTTCATGTCTAACATTAGTGAATGAGATTGTTTCTTGCGACAATCCCATTGTTTCATGAAGATAGGAACAAAAATCTGGAGTAACTCAGTGGTTCAGGCAGCATCTCTGGAGAGAAGGAATGGGCGACGTTTCGGATCGAGACCCTTCTTCAGACTGAGAATCAGGGGAAAGGAAAACGAGAGATGTAGACAGTTATATAGGGAGATATAGAACAAATGAATGAAAGATATGCCAAAAGGTAACACTGATCAAAGACGCAGTCCATTGTTGGCTGTGGGCTTGGTGTTAATGAGTTATACAGACAATGAAACTCAGCATGACGACAGTGAAACTAGTACGACGACGTGTGGAGGTGGGACAGAGTGAGAGGGGATGCAAGGGTTACTTGAAGTTAGAGAAATCAATATTCATACCATGAGGTTCTGTTCCTCCAATTTGCGTTTGGCCTCACTCTGACAGTGGATCGTTGTTTCATGATCCAGATTTATTTGAATTTCAGTTCCCCCGTTGCCTTAGTGGGATTTGAACCTGCGCCACTCGATCAATAGTTAAGGCTGCTGGAACTTAACTGCTTTGCTGCACATCCTATGCTCGGTGAATCTATCATTTATGCTGACAACCTGGTTCCTTCCTATGGATTTGTTGTAACAACATTGAATCATGCCCTATAATTTCACATGGATGCTCACCCTCCATGATAGTATAGGTGTCACCACAAATTAAATATTATTCTCTCAGACACCATTATAATCAACTAAGAGAGAAGCCGAACACAGACACAAAAAGCTAGAGTAACTAAGCAGGACGACAGTATCTCTGGAGTGAAGGAAGGGGTGACGTTTCGGGTTGAGACCCTTCTTCAGTCTGGTTAGGGATAAACAAAACGAGAGATACAGACGGTGATGTGGAGAGATAAAGAGCAATGAATGAAAGATACAGTATGCAAAAAAGTAACGATGATAAAGAGGCCATTGTTAGCTATTTGTAGGGTGAAAATGAGAAGCTGGTGCGACTTGGGTGGGGGATGGATAGAGACAGAGGGAACGCCGGGCCGACCTGAAGTGAGATAAATCAATATTCATACCACTGGACTGCAAGCTGCCCAAGCGAATTATGAGATGCTGTTCCTCCAATTTGCGTTTAGCCTCACTCTGACAATGGAGGAGCAAGGACGGAATGGTCTGTGTTGGGGTGGGAAGGAGAATTAAAGTTTCCAGCAACCAGGAGATCAGGTAGGTTCAGGCGGGCTGAGCGATGGAGAGAAGCTATTGTGGTATTTAATAGATAGTGTGTTCTTTTTACCGCTTGATACCATTCTTACTATTAGATAATGAAGGTTAGATAAGAGAGGTAGGGGAGGGAGGCTGTGATTAGACTAGTACAGGTGAGAGATAATGTTACTTGTAGGAACATTTCCATTCAGAGTTGTAAACCCTCAGACGGCACAGTGGAGCTTCTTTGAAAAATCCAGCGTCCTAGCTGTGAGAATCCTTCCTCACAGCCGATTCAACCTATTCAACCTCTCTCTCTCTCAACAAAATCCTCCATGTATCCTCCATAACTACACGATGTTTCCTTCCTATAGATTTGCCCGGAAAAAAAAGCAAAAGCAAATGTCTGAAATTTGCAACTTTTTGACATTTCCACGTAAATGGCAACACACAAAGTGCGAATGACTTTAAAAAATGTCGGCCTTTTTATAATTTAGCCTCCCCATTTTTAATTTTTATGTGCGCTTTATGGTCTTTGCTTCAGAAGATACAGACTCTGTTGCTATAGTAACGGCCTAGCTTACAATGAGTGACTGCCGCAATATTGCTATCTGCCTGACTTCAGGACAATAATGAAGAGGCAACTTTTAATTTCAGTACAAATTAATAGAGGAGTTGCACGGTGAGTGAGCTGTTACAAACAAAAAGAGCATTAGGCTTTATACTGCAGATGATAATTGGGTTTTGCTTCAACCAATTATAGTTACATTCGGTTTTGAATCTTTATGTGAAGAATCGCCCTTCTAGTACTGGAAAATTAATTATTAAACTTTTCTGCAAGTTCTGGTCAAACTCTTTGTTATGCAATTATGAACAACAGTTCCAGATTGCATTTCTTACAGTAAACAATTCATACAAAAGAAATGGAGATTAGAGGAAACGCTAATGCGGATCCTGCAACGTGTAAAGTCAGATCAAATGCAGCTGCAGACTTTAATTATACTTATGATTTACAGCATAATTTACCGGAATAGTTGTGCTAAAAGCAAAGTTTTTAATCAGAACTGATTGCTTAATTTGTGTTGATGTTCTCCAAGGGTATTAAATAGATTGTGTCAAAAAGCACACGCTCAGTTCAATTCAGTTTATTGCCATGTGTACCGAGTTACAGTGAAAAGCTTTTTGTTGCGTGCTAACCAGCCAGCGGAAAGACAATACATGATTACAATCAAGCCATTTACAGTGTATAGATACATGATAAGGGAATAGTGTTTAGTGCAAGGTAAAGTCCGATCAAGGATAGTCCGAGGGTCTCCAATGAGGTAGATAGTAGTTCAGCACTGCTGTCTGGTTGTGGTAGGGTGATTTGGTTGCCTGATAACAGCTGGGGAGAAACTGTCCCTGAATCTAGAGGTGTGTGTTTCCAGGTTTCTATTACTTCAGCCTGATGGGAGAGGGGAGAAGAGGGATTGGCCAGGTTGCGACGTCCTCGATTATGCTGTTGGCTCTAGAGATTTAGAGATTTAAGATTGTGGAGCAATATATGATTGTAGATCTGCTTCTGCACGCAAATAGCCGCTTGGGTTGGGCGCCATCTTGGAAGCCAAGCTACAGTATATGTAAAGCAATGTTAGATTTTTCTCCTGCAATGTATCCTTATCCATGCAAAATCATAATTCCATTGAACTGGAGAGTTGTGCTTCGTACCAAATGACAACCACAGTGACTGGAACATACCTCCTGTAGCAGAGGTCCCATATGCATGTTGTGCATTCTGTCTCTCAAGTAAGCCATTTTGTGAAGGCAAAAGGTTTAAGGGCATCAACGTTTCCTTTTCTCTCTGGAAAGACAGAGGTTGAGGGGAAACTGTTAGAAGTATAAAATAATTATGGGAGGCATAGATGGCTTCAGACAGTCAGAACGTTTTTTTCCAGGATGGAAATGACCAACACAGGAGGGCACATCTATAAGGTGAGAGGGGGAAAGTTTAATGGAGATGTGCGGGACAAGTCATTTACTCAGAGTGCTGAATGCCTGGAATGCATTGCCAGGGGTGGTGGTGGAGGCACATCTGATAGTGGCATTGAAGAGGCTTTTAGTGCATTTCCCTCTGTTCTCTACACATGGAAGTGCAGGAATAGAGGGATATGGATTATGTTCAGGCAGATGAGATCAGTTTTAACGTGGCATCATGTTCGACACAAATATTGTGGGCAGAAGGGCCCTTTCCTGTGCTGTACTGTTCTATATATTTTATGCTCTAAGAAGTTACAAATTAGTAAGGAGGTAGTTTTGCTTTGGGATTATTAAAGAACATTAATACATTTTGTTGGCACATTTTACTCTGTGTGTGGAGCACAAACTGATTTTCTTGTGGCATTTTCTTGTGAACACTCAAAAGGGATCCCATCTTTCTAAAGCCACTGACTAGACTGTGTAGCATAGCAGGTCGAGAGGCAAGGGGCAGCATGGTGGCACTGCGATAGAGTTGCTGCCTCGCAGCACCAGAGACCCGGGTTCGATCTTGACTATGAGTTCTGTATGTCTGGAGTTTGTATGTTCTCCCTGGGACCTCAAGGGTTCTCACTGGGTGCTCTGCTTTCTTCCCACACTCCAAAGACGTACGGGTGTGTAGGTTAATTGGCTTTGGTAACATTGTGCACTGTCCCTCCTATGCGGTACATGTGACCAGAAAATGTATCTTGTATCTTGTAGGATAGTGTTAGTCTGTGGGGATCGCTGGTCGGCACCTACTCGGTGGGCCGAAGGACCTGTTTCCGCACTGTATCTCTCAACTAAACTAAACTAAACTAAACTACACTTTATTTTCCTAATATACTTTGACTTCAGGTGGAGCAGCCAAGGTTAGTCAAAATAAGTAAAGAAGTTCTCACGAAACAAGTGTTGACTGTTACTCAAAAGCCAAAGAATAGGTCGACTGGGCTTGTATTCACTGGAATTTAGAAGGTAGAGAGGGGATCTTATAGAAATATATAAAATTCTTAAAGGATTGGACAGGCTAGATGCAGGAAAAATGTTCCCGATTTTGGGGAGTCCAGAACCAGGGGTCACAACTTAAGAATAAGGGGAAGGCCTTTTTCGACTGAGATGAGGAAAAACCTCTTCACCCAGAGAGTTGCGAATCTGTGGCATTCTCTGCCACAGAAGGCAGTGGAGATCAATTGACCGGATGTTTTCAATAGAGAGTTAGATTTAGCTCTTAGGGCTAATGGAGTGAAGGGATATGTGGAAAAAGCAGGAACGGGGTACTGATTTTAGATGGCTCAAAGAGCCGAATGGCCCCCTGCACCTACTTTTCTATGTTTTCTCTTTATTTCTAAGTCAGCATGAAATGTCTCTGGTTTATTTTTTGCTGAGGTATGCTGTAGAACACATTTGAATTCTACCCAGACAAATCCATCCTGCAGGGCCCTCAATGAGGGAAAGGTGGAAAATGCAGTGCCTTTTTCATTCAAGTCGCACAAAGCAAATGGATTAAAAGAATCTCTTTGACAATGTAGTTTGGTTTATTGTCATGTGTACCAAGGTACAGTGAAAAGTTTTTGCTGTGTGCTATCCAGTCAGCGGAAAGACAATGCATGATCACAATCGAGCCATTCACAGTGTATAGGTACATGATAAGGGAATAACGTTCAGTGCAAGGGAAAGCCAGCAAAGTCCAATCAAGAATAGTCAGAGGGTCACCAACGAGGTAGATAGTAGCTCAGGACTGCTGTTTTGTTATGGTAGGGTTATTCAGTTGCCTGATAACAGCTGGGAAGAAACCATCCCTGAACTTGGAGGCGTGTGTTTTCACACTTCTATATCTTTTGGCTGATGGGAGAGGGCCAGGGTCTTACTAGTCCTTGATTATGCTACTGGCCTTGCCGAGAATCACGAAGAACATTGTTTCAAGCAAAGCAGATGCACTGGTCTTCTTAGCCATGCTCCCCTTCCATCTTCCCACACCGTCAAGTTATGCTCATTCAAACGGGAGGTGAGGGCCAAACGTTGGGGGTTTGCAGAACCAAGAGATATTTGATTGATTGTTTGAGAAGGAACTGCAGATGCTAGAAAATCGAAGGTAGACAAAAATGCTGGAGAAACTCAGCGGGTGAGGCAGCATCTATGGAGCGAAGGAAATAGGCAACGTTTCGGGCCGAAACCCTTCTTCAGGGATATTTGATTGAAATTGGTGAGATGTAGATCAAATGCTTTCTGCTCAAGACAAACCAAGTCCAGATAGTGAATCTTTGGATCGTGCAGTTGTGTCTGACTTGAATCCTGTGTAAACATCTAGTGCCGAAGAACTCAATCTGAGCAAGTCTGGACCTTCATTGAGTTCAAATCCAGCGCCAGGCAATTGATTCAACACCAAATTCTGTAAGGAAGTCAGGAAGACTTTGAAAACCACCAATTGGACTAAATTTAAAGCTGTTTATTGGAGAGGGATGTGAACTGGGTATCAGCTAACTTGGTCCTAACTATCGGCTACATTGTAAAGAGGATACAGACAAAAATCCATTACATTTTCAGAAAAAACAGTGCAAACCCAACAAATTTTATGCGCCCAGTAGATGAAAAAATCTTTGTTTATAATTTTGAGAATTTTGCACATTAATGTAAATTTTTATTAACTTCAGAATGTAGGCCTACTGGCACTTTAAGTAATCTGGGTTTTACCTGTTAGAATGAACAAAATGAACCTTACAATAATCGTTAAAAAGGACAAGGTAAAATGTAAAGAATCTTTGGCTAAGCAGCATAATACATTCATGCTGTCTCTGTATATCAGTCACTGATAATGCCTGAATTCATGCTTCCCTGGAAACTAAAGGGATTAATCTTACTTTTATCATCAAGTGATCAATGACAGGTAGGAATGGATATCAAAGAAAGGGTGACGTGCACCTGCAGCTAAACAATAATTGACATCTCTGGCAGAAACAGGTCAGTCTGCTTCTTGCTCTTGCCTGAAGAAGGCTGTCTGAAATGGAAAAGAACAATTTTGGTGGAGTGGAAATTATGAATGCAGCCGCTGAAACGAAGAAAGGTTTTTATTTGTATTGTTCCCTTCACATTACTTTCATGAATTTTCAAAGTGTTTGCAACTGCTGGCTCGAAGGGCTGAATGGCCTACTCCTGCACCTATTGTTTATAACAGAAGATAGACACAGAAAGCTGGAGTAACTCAGCGGGTCAGGGAGCATCTCTGGAGAAAAGGCTTAGGTGACATTTCGGGTTGAGACCCTTCTTCAGACTGAGCATCAGAGCAAAAGGAAACGAGAGGGAAAGATGGTGATACAGTGAGTTATAGAACAATTGAATGAAGTATATGCAAAAAAGAAGCTATGCTCAAGGAAATCTGGAGCCCACAATGGTCCATTGTCGGCTGTGGGCTGGTTGATAACAAGTTATACAGACAATGAAACTCAACAGGACAACAGGGAAACTAGTATGCCGACTAGGGTGGGGGAGGGACGGAAAGAGAGGGGATGCAAGAGTTACTTGAAGTTAGAGAAATCGATGAAACAACGGTGCAGCCATTGTCCACTCTAAGAAATATGCCAGACAGTTAATGCACTGTAAGCTTCCAAGCATGTCAGTGAGATAATGATGGGTAATTTCATTTTTGAGTGTCATTGAGTAAAATTCCAGACAGTCACCGTGATAATTCCTCCACTCTACTCTGAAATAGTCCCGTGATTTTTTTTGCACTCATCAGAGGGGAGAAAGAAAGCAGTTTAACATCTCTTTCAAAAGATGTCACCTTTGCTCAGCCTCTGCAATGCCACATGGTACATAGAACAGTAATGGACAGGAACAGGCCCTTTGGCCCACAATATATGTGCGGAACCTGATGCCAAGGTAAACTTGATCTCCTCTGCTTGCACATGATCCATATTCCTCTACCCCTGCAGAGCCGTGCCCTTAACAAAAAGGCCTCTTAAGCATCACTATTGTACCTCCTTCCACCACCACACCTGCCACTGCATTCCAGGCACCCACCGCCAGTCTGGAGAAGGGTTCCGACCCGAAATGTCACCAGAGATGCTGCCGTACCGCTGTGTTACTTCAGCTTGTTGTGTCTATCTCAAGAGTCAAGATATTGTCCCAGATAGAAAAAAACAATGAAACTCTTACTTGCAGCAGCACAACAGAATATGTAAACATGATAAATGAAGTTACTAGATGAGAAAAAAAGTTTGGTATATATATCAAATGCCCCCAAGTGTATGTAGTTTGGAGCTTATTTGGAGGTTGTAGTGTTGTAATATAGCCTGATGTTCCTTCCAACCCGCCACCCTCTGTGTAAGGAAAAAAAAATGCCCCACTCATCTGCTTCAAACTTTGCACTTCTCACCTTAAAACTATAGAAACATAGAAAATAGGTGCTGGAGTAGGCCATTCGGCCCTTCGAGTTCAGTCAAGTCAAATGTCAAACAAACTTTATTGTCATTTAGAAATACATCGATATATGCAATTCCAAACGAAATTCCGTTGCATTTGGCTCCCCGTGCAACACGATAATAAACAGAAGGATAAAATGGATAAAAGGATAAAATAGACAATGGTGGAAGCCCATTACATGGTATTCAGGAGTCTGATGGCGCGTGGGAAGAAGCTGTTGCAGAACCTTGATGTTCTGCTCCTTATGCTACGATATATTTTGCCCGAGGGAAGCAGAGTGAACAGTCCGTGATGGAGATGTGTGGGGTCTTTTATAATACTGCTGGCCTTAGACACGCAACGTTTGTTCGCAATATCCCCGATTAAGGGGAGAGAAGTCCCGATGATTTTTTCAGCTGTCCTCACCACTCTCTGCACGGACTTTACAGTCCCCAAACCAGACAGAGATACGGCTGGTCAAAATACTCTCTACAGTCTTTCCCCTGTAGAAAGTGGTGAGGACGGGATGGGGGGAGGTGAGCTCTTCTCATCCGGCGCAGAAAGTGCAACCGCTGCTGCGCTCTCTTAACTGTTGATGATATATTATTTGACCAGGTCAGACTGTTAGTGATCTGCACCCCCAGGAATTTAGTGCTTCTGACCACCTCCACATTGCTGTCATTGATGTGAAGTGGTGTGGGACTGTGCTGGTTTTTCCTGAAGTCGACGATGACCTCCTTTGTTTTTTCGACATTCAGGATCAGGTATTGCACCAGTCCACCAGTTGTTTCACCACCTCCCTGTAAGCCAGCTCATTGTCGTCCCGGATGAGGCCCACCACTGTTGTGTCATCTGCGTACTTCATGATGTGGTTTGTACTAAACCTGGCACAACAGTCGTGGGTCATCAGGGTAAACAGCAGTGGACTCAGGACACAGCCCTGAGAGGAGCCAGTGCTCAGAGAGATGATGTTAGAGGTGTTATTTCCAACCCTTACTGACTGGGGTCTGTCAATGAGGAAGTCCAGTAGCCTGTTACACATGGGGGTGCTGAGGCCCAATGGAACCAGTTTGCTTATCAGGTGCTGAGGGATAATTGTGTTGAATGCTGAACTGAAATCCAGGAACAGCATTCGCACATAAGTATTCTTCTCCTCTAGATGTTCCAGGCTCAGATGGCGTACAGAGTATGTAGCATCCTCTGTGGAGCGGTTTGGCGTGTAAGCAAACTGGTATGGGTCAAGTGTGGAGGGGAGTCTGGAGGTAATATGGTCCCTGACCAGCCTCTCAAAGCACTTCATCATTATGGGAGTGAGACATTGGATATTGGATTTTTTTGGCACTCGTATGATGGTGGCAGCCTTGAAACACGATGGGACGACAGCCTAGTTCAGCGAGGTGTTGAAGATGTCCATAAGGACATGTGCCAGCTGATCAGCACATTCCCCGAGCACCCGCCCTGGTATGTTATCAGGGCCTGCCGCCTTCCATGCGTTCACTCCTTTTAGGGTCCTCCGGACATCCACTATATACAGTCTGAGTGCCTGTTCATCACAGTGAGGAATACCTTTTCTCGCAGGTGTGTTATTTAATGCCTCGAACCGTCCAAAATAGTTGTTGAGTTCATTGAGGAACTCAATGTTGTCATCACAGGGTGGTGGAGCAGTCTTAAGGGCCTGTCCTACCAACATCCGACTCCATGCGATGTGCGATCAAACTAGAAGCGGGGCCGCGCGGAGGTCGGGTGAGTGGCGCAACGCGGCGCAAAGTGAGGCGAACTTGGAGCAAAGTCTTAAGGTAAGTTCGCCAGGACAGAGAGGGGCACACAGAGAGGGGCACAGAGGCACACACAGAGGGCCACGGAGCCACACACATAGAGGGCCACGGAGGCACCTACAGATAGGTTTACGGAGGTACGATGTCGAGGCGGTGTGTCATGCGTCGAGGCGACTGCGAGCCGACAAGCCGTTGCCGCGCGGAATTTTTGAACATAGTCAGTTTTTCGGAGCCCCGCGACGCCGGACTGCTCAAGCAACCACGTTAGGTCGCGCTCATCGCATAGAGTTGCATGCTGGTAGGACAGGCCCTTTACAATCCGTGATTGTTTTGATTCCCTGCCACATGCGCCTGGTGTTCATGGGGTCATGAAAGAAGCTCTGGATTTTCTGACCATGGGCACGCTTGGCCAGCCTGATGACGGTTCAGGTTGGCTCTTGCGGATCTGAGTGCCACCACGTCATCGGATTTAAACGCGGCATTACGTGCTCTCAGCATTCCACGTACCTCTGTGGTCATCCAGGGTTTCTGGTTGGCCCGTATAGTGATGGTCTTTGTGACACAGACATCCTCTATGCACTTTTCCATGTAAGCAGACACGAACACAGTGTACTCCTCCAGGTTGGTGTGTTGACTGTCAGTTGCAGCGTTCTTGAACATGTCCCAGTTCGTGCATTCAAAACAGTCCTGTAGTGTTGTCATAGCTCCCTCTGGCCAGACCCTAACCTGCTTCACAGTAGGTTTTTCTCTGGTAAGCAGGGGCCTGTATGCAGGAATTAGCATCACAGAGATATGGTCTGAGGAGCCAAGGTGGGGACGGGGGACTGCCTTGCATGCCTTCTTGATGTTTGTATAGGCTAGGTCCAGTGTGTTCACTCCCCTGGTTGCAAAGTCTACATGCTGGTAGTAATGTGGAAGAACTGTTTTCATGTTGGCCTGGTTAAAGTCCCCAGCAACAATGAAAACACCATCTGGTTGTGTAAATTGCAGGTCACTACAATCATGGCTGTTCATCCGAAATCAGTGCCCCATACCCGCTTTCTCCCCATATCCCTTGATTCCGTTAGCCCTAAGAGCTGTATATAACTCTTGAAAACATTCTATGAATTGGCCTCCACTGCCTTCTGTGCAGAGAATTCCACAGATTTACAACTCTCTGGGTGAAAAAGTTTTTCCTCATCTCAGTCCTAAATTGCCTACCCCATATTCTTAAATTGTGACCCCTGGTTCTGGACTCCCCCGACATCGGGAACTTGCATCTGGCATCCAGCGTGCAATCCTTTGAGAATTTCTATAAGATTCCCTCTCATCCTTCTAAATTCCAGTGAATACAAGCACAGTTGACCCATTCTTTCATCAAATGTCAGTCCGGGAATTAACCTGGTGAACCTATGCTCTACTCTCTCAATAGCAAGAATGTCCTTCCTCAAATTAGGAGACCAAAACTGCACCGAATACTCCAGGTGTGGTCTCACCAGGGCCTTATTTTTGTTGCGTGTCATCCATCCTGGGAAAATGGTTCTGATTGTCTATCTTACCTACGCTTTCAGACTGGAAGATCAGTCTGGAGTTCTGCACTTAAATCTTTGGGGCTGCAGTTTGAATGGAGAAAAGCTATGGTGATAGTGATGTAACGCTCGCCGCAGCTGTTATGAGACTGGAGCTTTTTTTTCGTGATGTCGTGATTGTGATGATCAGCCCCGCATCCACAAGCAGCTAATGGAAATAATTTAAAACCAAACATTTCATCTTCCACCAAGCCAAGACTCTGCTAATGAAATATGCCACTAAATGCACGGCGTGTTACCAGCATGTTGCTCATTACTTGAAGCCAAACGATTCAGATTAATACCAAGTATTTTATAAACAAGACTGTGGGTCAATAACACAAATCTGCTAATTAGAGTTTGTAAATCAGTAATCTGGCTTTCTCCCTACATGTCCTTTTTTTACATCTATCAGTAAATAAGACGAAGCCTCAGAATTGCTCTGCCCCAATTTACAGGTTAAAAAATCCCTCCTTTTATGTGGTTTTAATTGAGGTTTATGCATGAGAGAATCTGAGGAAAAAAATCACATTAATGTCATCTGACCATATGGTCTGAAGCGGTATTTTCTGAAGGTCCGACCCTGAATCTATAGAACTGTTACAGATTATCTGCTTCTGCAATATCTGCACTTTGTAGTGAAAAGATCTTCACTCTTACACAAAAGCTGTGACAGTTGGATTATCCATTAACCTTGAACACAAGAGGCCAGAGAAAAATCACCTTGCCCTGGAGAGGCCAGGTTTTGCTTACACTTCATATTAATATAGAAGTTGGGAGGTCATGTTGCAGTCGTGTAAGACGTTTGAGAGGCCACATTTATATGTTCACTTCTGGGCACCATGTTACAGGAAAGATGTTGTCAAACTGGAAAGGGTACAGAGAAGATTTACGAGGATGGTGCCAGGACTAGAGGGTCTGACCTATAGGGAAAGGTTGAGTAGGCTGGGACTTTATTCCTTGGAACGCAGGAGGATGCGGGGTGATCTTATAGAGGTGTATAAGATCACGAAAGGAATAGATTGGGTAGATGCAAAGAGTTTCTTGCCCAGAGTAGGTGAATCGAGGACCAGAGAACATAGGTTTGAGATGAAGGAGAAAAGATTTAATAAGAATCTGAGGAGTAACTTTTTCACAGTTGAGGCTACGACTGTTGCAATATTTAAGAAGCAGTTTAGACAGGTATATGGATAGGACTGGTTTGGAGGGATATGGACCAAATGCTGACAGGTGGAACTCGTGTACTGTAGCTGGGACATGTCAAGGCCGGTGTGGGCAAGTTGGGCCGAAGAGCCTGTTTCCACACTGTATCATTCTTTGAGTCTATTAGGAAATTCTGACATATGTCTAACATGCGAGACTCCTGTAATCAAAAATACACTTTCTTGTTAAATACATGATTTGAGCTTATGTTGTATGATTATGGGAAACAATTGAAATCAAAACATATGAGACAAGTCTTTCTTTATTTCCTCTCTCATCACAGAAGTTATGAAGACCCATCTCGGCATTCAGTCATTGCTTTATAGCTGCTTGCAAGCAAATAAAAATATGTTTTCAAGAAGACTCTTCAGTAAGAGCAAAACATATCAGATTATATTTAATTATTAACACAAAAATAGCTCAGGTATACATTTGAGATCTCATGCATCAAAATTAAATTTCCCCCCCTGCAGCCCTACTTGTGGTTTAACTCAAGACATATGGCCATTTAATTTTATTGTTTGAAAATATAGTCATTACAATTCAGGATTATGCTCATCATTATGTCTGCTACACAATAAATTGACACCTACAAGTTGTAATGAAATGGAATCAAACTATTTTCTATAAAAGTTGCATCATTTTACTTTATTTATAGTGCTGGCTTAATGGCATTCTTTCTTATTCACCCAATCAAGCTCAAAAGGATCTTCACACTTTATAAAACAAACCCTTCAATAGTCATTCAAATATATAGCAAGGCTGCTTCATTAAATAAAAGTTCAGTGTCAAGCCAGTATTCTTCTCACTGTGGGTTTCTCCACAGACTCTGGCAGTTCTGTACTGAACAACATTGCAAGATGCAGTTATTAAAGGGGCGCTAAGCAATGTTACATACGATGGTTTGTGTCGGGACGCTTCTTCAGGCTTGGTCGAGTAGGGGGACGGAAGCTGGAAAAGAGAGGCTGAGGACAAAACAAAGCCTGGCAAATGTTATAAAATGTTTTATTAAAAAGGTAGATCGCTTCGCTGAACACCTTCGCTCAGCCTGAACCTACCTGATCTCCCGGTTGCCGGACACTTTAATTCCCCTTCCCATTCCCACACTGACCTTTCAGTCCTAGGCCTCCTCCATTGTCAGAGTGAGGCCAAATGCAAATTGGAGGATCAGCTTCTCATATTTCGCTTGGCAGATTACAGCCCAGTGGTATGAATATTGATTTCTCTTACTTCAGGTAGCCCCGGAATTCCCTCTTCCTCAATCCCTCCCCACCCAAGTCCTCTCGTTTTCACCCTACAAACAGCTAAAAGCAGCCAGTTTCCTTTATCATCGTTACTTTTTTGCAGATCGTTTATTCTTTGTTCTTTATCTCTCCACATCACCGTTTAAACTGGAATGTTTTATTATTAATGTTTAATATTTTATGTCTCATTCTTAATTGTTACTGTATGTCGTGTTGTTACTTGCGAGCGGAGCACCAAGGCAAATTCCTTGTATGTGTACATACTTGGCGAATAAACTTATTCATTCATATATCTCTCTTTTCTCTTACCCCTAACCAGTCTGAAGAAGGGTCTTGACCCGAAACGTCATCCATTCCTTCTCACTAGTCCTGTCACGCTGAGTTCTCCAGCTTTTTGTGTCTACCTTCAGTTTGTTCACTTCAGCATGAATGTGGGGAAAGCAAAGTTTGTTCACACACCGTCAAGCACGAGCTACTGATGTGACTCCACAACACAATGTTTAGGAATTGTGGACGAAATAGCATTTCTTTCTAGCCATTAAAACGTTAACAACCTTTAATGTTAACAATTTATTCTTCTTTCGCAGGACTTTGCAGGAATAGATTTTCTCTGTGATTCTAGGCTTTGTTGCCCACAGTGTAATTAATTTTTTTTGTTTTTTGGAGTAACTATTCAGCAAAATGTCTGCGGCCAGGAAGGTTGTGGTCCACTGCCATATAAACTGGGCAAGAACAACAGAAGTGGTGCAATATAAGATCTGACCTTCAAATAGATATCTGTATTGGCACTCTCCCAACTACAATCAGTCTGAAGAAGGATCCCAAACAGAAACGTCACCTATCTATTTTCTCCAAAGATGCTTCCTGACCTGTAGAGTTACTCTAGCATCTTAGAAACATAGAAAATAGAAACATAGAAAAATAGGTGCAGGAGTAGGCCATTCGGCCCTTCGAGCCTGCACCGCCATTCAATATGATCATGGCTGATCATCCAACTCAGTATCCCCTACCTGCCTTGTCTCCATACCCCCTGATCTGTAGACCTATAGCCACAACAGCCACATCCAACTCCCTCTTGAATATAGCCAATGAACTGGCCTCAACGACCTTCTGCGGCAGAGAATTCCAGAGACTCACCACTCTCTGTGTAAAGAATGTTTTCCTCATCTCAGTCCTAAAGGAATTCCCCCTTATCCTTAGACTGTGACCCCTTGTTCTGGACTCCCCCAACATCGGGAACAATCTTCCTGCATCTAGCTTGTCCAACCCCTTAAGAATTTTGTAAGTTTCTATAAGATCCCCCCTCAATCTTCTAAATTCCAGTGAGTACAAGACGAGTCTATCCAGTCTTTCTTCATATGAAAGTCCCGACATCCTAGGAATCAGTCTGCTGTCTATCGCTGGTATAAACCAGTATCTGCAGTTAATTTTTCTTACATTTTTATAACGTTTGCCAGGTTTTGTTATGCCCCCCCCCCCCCCCACTTCTCTTTACCAGCTTTCTCCCTCCCCCCACCATCCCCCTACTCTAATCATTCTAAAGAAGGGTCCCGACCCAAACATCATCTGTGCATTCCCTTCACAGATGCTGCCTGACCCGTTGAGTTCCTGCAGCACTTTGTAGTTATTATCCATTAGTTTTGGGTTCCAGTCAAGATAACACAATGCAGTACTTCATCCAGTCAGGCTGGCGCTGGTTTTATTTTGAGAGGAAGTAAATCATGGAGTTAGTTTGACAGAATGGATTTCAAGGGCTTAGGAAAGGAATGAGAAAATAATGCCACAAGCATTAACTGAGTAAATAAGGTGTTTCCAGTCCAGAACAACATAACTAAAGTGTCCAAAAGTGCTAAAAATAAGTCTAAAAGTGCCCAACACATCAGTAGCAGATGACTAAGTGCTGGTAGTGTGCTTTTCTGTTTTGCAAATCCCATCTCTTGGTCTTTTACTTTCTTTTACAACCCCTCAAAGACCAGTTTCCAAGGGGAAAAAACCCAACAATATAAAGGAACAACTAACTCATTATTTAATACAATTCTGAAAATCCTCCATTGAAAGTAATTGCCATGAGGGCTGATGTTTAATTTGGTAAAGTGCAACTGGGTCAAGAGTTGTTGAGTCATCACAACAAGTATACAGACCCTTCCTCTCACGAGTCCATGCTGAATATCAAGTACCCATTTACACATTACACTAATCCCATTTTATTTTCCTGTTGTTTTAGATTCTACCACTCACCTACCTAGCAAGGGCGATTTATAATAGGCAATTAGGTGTTTTTCTAGTGAGAGGTGGAGATGATGAGATATTGAGTGACATGAAGGTGAAACATATGTTGGAAGGAACTACAGACGCTGGTTCGCATTGAAGATAGGCACCAAACATCGGAGTAACTCAGAGGGTCAGGTAGCAACTGGGTCAGGCTTGCAGTGCACTAACTGTCTAGTGTGAAAGATACATCTTCTAGATGCGCTGGGATGCATCCTCAGTGATGTGACCTGGGGTCATCGTGTGTTTCGGGGCTCACAACGTCAAACACCCTCGCCCAGGGCGACCCAGCCGGGGTTGATCAAGCCCCGACTTGCGTCCAGGCAGCAACCGCACACGGATCAGCCCTCTTAATCCAAAGCCACCTAGTGGCTTTCTCTGCGGCTTCGCTTGGGGATTGAATGGGCCTCTTCTTTGCTAGCCCCGTAATGCCCAACTGGTTGAGGACTTTGCAGAGTGAGCGTCCTGCAAAGCCTCTACAGCCCACCTCTATGGGCTCATCGTATGTCCTCCAGCCTCTGTCCTGGCACATCTCCACCAGTTCCTGGAACTTTGCGCGTTTCTTCTCATTTGCCTCTTCAATACGCTCTTCCCAGGGCACTGTCAGCTCCAGAATGATCAGCTGTTTTGTCACCTCAGAGGTGATGATCATATCTGGCTGGAGTGATGTTGCTGTGATGTGCTGTGGAAACTTCAGCTGTTTGCCCAGATCGACGTGCAGCTGCCAGTCAGCGGCTGTGCAGAAGCCGCCTGTCCGCATATTTATTAGAGTGGACAATGGCTGCACTGTTCTTTCATTGATTTCTCTAACTTCAAGTAACCCTTGCATCCCCTCCCTTTCTGTTCCTCCCCCACCCTAGTCACGTTACTAGTTTCACTGTCATCCTGTTTGTGTCTATCTTTGAAGGTCAAACAGTTATGTTAGAAAACTGGAAACTAAAGCAGTAGAAATGCTTCAAATGACAACAGGAACGAAAATATAGTGATACAAGCATTTCACTGTCCTCCTGATTAAATGTGACTAATTGTACACCTCGTTGTCACCTTCCCCTCAGCTAACAATGATCCATTCTACATTTACCTTGATCTTCATAAAATCATAAGATCATAAGTGATAGGAGTAGCATTAGGCCATTTGGCCCATGAAGTCTACTCCACCATTCAATCATGGCTGATTTGTCTCTCCCTCCTAACCCCCTTCTCCTGCCTTCTCCCCACAACCTCTGACACCCCTCCTAATCAAGAATATATCCACTGACTTTGCCTCCACAGGTGTCTGCGGCAAAGCTATCTTAAAGCTATACCCTCCAGACTTTGACATTTCCACCCTAAGAGAAAGGTTCAGACTGTCTACTCTACACTCATCTAGATTGTCCATTTCCCTCCTGGACTTTCACAGCAATTGGTGATTTTCAAGTTCCTCGGTCATGCCTTTAGTTTGAGTTTTCTTCCACCCTGTTCCACCGCTCAGATCCCCAGTTTGCCAACTGAATTTCCATTGCATAACTGCTGTGGTGAGATTTAAAGTGGGGTCTCTGGATTGTTAGTTCAGGCATGCCTCCCCCACCCAAGTCACACCAGCTTTTCATTCTCACCTAGCAAGTAGCTGACAATGGCCTGTTTCCTTTATCATTGTTACTTTTTTGCATATCTTTCATTCATTTGTTCTATTTCTCTCTACCCCATCGGCTGTTTCTCTTGTTTCCCTCTCCCGTGACTTTCAGTCTGAAGAAGGGTCTCGATCCAAAACGTCACCTATTCCTTCTCTCCAGAAAAGCTTCCTGAATTACTCCAGCATTTCGTGTCTATCTCTGATTGAGCAGTATACCTGACTAGTAACTTAACTACTGCACAATCACCATACCCCGAGCCAAACTAACTTCACCAAGATTGCAAAGATCTTTGAGGAATAAAAAATCCATGCAAATGTGGTGAAACGTAACTGATTAGAGAGGTTAAGGACTGCATTGAATTACAAGAAGAGGCTTACAATGGAGGCAGGCCAAGAAGTCTAAGTATTGGAGAAAAATATAACAAAGAAGCTAACAATAAGGAATATGATAATAAACTTGTGAGGGATGAAGTTAGAATTGTAAGAGCAATTGCCGACGTTTAAAATGGTAATTAGCAAAAGCATGTGTCCCTTAGGAGCAGAAATTCTGAATTTATAATGATAAATAAGAAAATGATAGACAAGTGGAATATTTTGTGTTTGAGAGTATTTGTGTGTGTCACTGCCGTAGACACTAATACCCGACTAGAAATTGTAGGGAGTCAGAGTCTAATGAGATTGAAGATCTTAAAGTAATTAATATTAATAAATTAGCAGGATCAAGAACTAAAAGTCCCTTGGACCTGATTTCATACATCCTAAGATTTCAAAAGAGGTAACTTCAAAGAATGGTAATATTTAATCCTGATTTTTTTTTTCAACGTTTACTTAAAGTATTTCAGGATTTGACTGGCTCTGTGTTATCTCACTGACATCCTACAAGTTCAAAACCATACACTCTATTGTTGGTGACAACAGTTCACATGAAGTAATTTGTCAATACTCTGCCAGATGACAATTGTAGAAAACGGGGGCATGCATAGGAACATAGTAGATACAAAGCATCACAGAACGGCAGGCTTGTAGCTTGACATGACAGCATCTATTGTGTCAGTACAGTAGATCTTTCACATGTACTTCAGCTTGACGCTTGTTTCTGGTAGGGCCTTTGTTATAATTCCCTGGAGGTGCCTAAGTTAGCAAGTTTCTTTCAAAGTTAAAGAAAATTGGCGCAATTCTTTGATTTTTAGTTGGATCTTTTCAAATGAAAGGCACAAACTGGAAACTCATCTCAAGCAATAGAGCATGCAGGAAAGAGCTGCAGATGCTGGTTTAAACTGAAGGTAGACACAAAATGCTAGAGTCCAGGTTGAGAGAAGGAACGGGTGACATTTCAGTTCGAGACCCTTCTTCAGACTGATGTCAGGGGAGAGGGAGATAGATAGATAGATAGATAAGGGAATGTAAGGTGTGACAATAGGAGAAAGGGAATGGAGATCAAAGAAAATGTAAAATAGAGCATTGCTAGCTGGGAGAAGGTAACAAAGCAAACAGATAAAATGTAGTCGGATACAGTAAAACTAAGTCTTCTTCCCTGATATCAGTCTGAAGAAGGGTCTCGACCCGAAACGTCACCCATTCCTTCTCTCCAGAGATGTTGCCTGTCCCGTTGAGTTACTCCAGCATTTTGTATCTATCACTGGCAGTACATGCTATTGAGAGAATGCAGCGTAAGTTCACCAGGTTAATTTCCGGGATGGTGGGATTGACGTATGATGAAAGAATGAGTCAACTGGTCTTGTATTCGCTGGAATTTAGAAGGATGAGAGGGGATCTTATAGAAACATATAAAATCCTTAGAGGACTGGACAGGGTAGATGCAGGAACAATGTTCCCGATGTTGGGGGAGTCCAGAACCAGGGGTCACAGTTTAAGAATAAGGGTTAGGCCATTTAGGACTGAGATGAAGAAAAACTTTTTCACCCAGAGAGTTGTGAATCTGTGGAATTCTCTGCCACAGAAGGCAACAGAGGCCAATTCACTGGATGTTTTCAAGAGAGAGAATTAGATTTAGCTCTTAGGGCTAACGGAATCAAGGGATACCGATCAAGCTTTATAATACGGCATTCAACTGACTGAAAGTAATTTCAAAATTGAAGCTGGCAGCCAGATAACTAACTAAAGCAGGAACTGGGTACTGATTTTAAATGATCAGCCATGATCATATTGAATGGCGGTGCTGACTCCAAGGGCCAAATGGTCTACTCCTGCACCTGTTTTTCTATGTTTCTAATGAATGCTAATTTTGAAGAGGAGTGTAAGGTCATCCATCAAGGTTCCAGATAGGAACGATGGTGTGTACCAGTATGCAGTGTTTCTTAATCATCACATTTAGCTGTGTTCTTCAATTCATCAGTGATCCTCAGAAATAAACCAGCAATTCACATTCTCCATGAAACCTTTTAATGTATATTGAATAGATGTCAGCGCCAGAGACCCGGGTTCAATCCTGACCGCGGGTGCTGTCTGTACGGAGCTTGTACATTCCCCCTGTGACCGCATGGATTTTCCCCGGTTCCCTCCCACATTCCAAAGACGTAGGTTAATTGGCTTTGTTGAAAATTGTAAATTTTCCCCAGTGTGTAGGATAGTGCTAGAGTGCGAGATGATCGCTGGTCGGCGCGGACTCGGTGGGCCGAAGGACCTGTTTCCGTGCGGTATTCTCTAAACCAAACTCAACTAAGATGTTGTCCATTGTCATCTGAGTGCAGTTCTGACGCACGTTGTTTTCTTAACTTTTTAGTTGCATGTTATGTGGTTTGTTGTAGCTTTTACTCTGATTTATTTATCCAATCTCTTTTTAATTCTCTCTAGGCCATAACCTTTGACGCCAAGACGCACCTTCCTCAAGTAACTGCAGACTGCACAGGGTGCACTCTTTGCTATAGTGTCTGCCCTATCATTGATTGCATTGCAATGGTTCCTCGTTTAACGCCTTACAAACCTATAAGAGGTATTCCTCTAGCAGTCTAACAAGTTTGTTCAGTCGACTTCATCTGGATCGGAAACATGACAATATCCATATCTTTCCATAAGTATTGATTTAGTAATTCGTGTTATAACATGACAAACCACTGTTATTTCTAAAGCATTGATTTTATCTTACTAAAGCTAGTTACCATGGTCTTAGAATACATTAGAAAAAAGACTGTGCTATTATTAAGTAATAAGCAATAGCATTGAGGTCAGCCATGAAATAAGACAACGGCACTTGGATTGCAATCTATATGCCCATAAGTATAATTTTTAGTGAAATTATATCTGTTGTTAACAGGCTTTTACTGAGTTAGTGATTTGTAATGTCTACTGAAAAGGTGAAAGGGGCTTCACCATTATTTTACTGGGAAGTTCATGTTCATAAGTTCCAGGAGCAGAATTAGGCCACTTGGCCCATCAAGTCTACTCCGCCATTCAATTACAGCTGATCTATCTCTCCCTCTCAACCCCATTCTCCTGCCTTCTCCCCATAACCCCTGATACCCTTATTAATCAAGAATCTCAATCTCCGCCTTAAAAATATCCACTGATGGCCTCCACAGCCATCTGTGGCAATTAATTCAATAGATTCACCACTCTCTGCCGATATAAATTCCTCCTTGTCCCCTTTCTAAAAGTACATCCTTTTAATCTGAGGCTACCGTCTCTGATCCTAGATTCTCCCACTAGTGGAAACATCCTCTCCAAATTCACTCTATCCTGGTCTTTCACTATGAGGTAAGTTACAGTATTTTATTAATAAGTGTTTTGTTTTATGTAGGGGAACAGACAGGCGCAGTCTATTAAATGCCTGACATTTACAATCAACTCTCAATGTGGTGGATATTTATTCAGTAATATTCCAGTATATTGATAATGTCTGCATTGAGTGTCCTTGTGGAACTCACATTTGCCATTTAACTCACTAAGATCCTTAGAACCTGCTGTTTTCTTGCCTACTGTATATCATTAATTCATATAATTTGATTCAGGTCCTACATTTTTGCAACTCTATCTTGAAACCAATTACTGGGAAATAAAAGAAGGATTCTAAAACTGCGAGAGAAAATTGCAATTTTATTTTAATCTGAAATATATCCCAGTTTCCAAATCAATAAGTGTGTGTATAAAGGAATGATGTTTAATAATAAATACATTTATAAACAAGCGATTACAGGTATTTTGCGCTTTAAGCAATGTTAAACATGACCCATTCACACCTCAACCTGTACAAATCACACAATGTGACAAGAGCTTCATTTAGTTGTTCAATTTTGTTTTTTATGATTTGATGTTGAATTCATTGCATGATCGTGCCTCCATTTTACTGACTCCAATACTAGTTATAAATGCAGATTGAATTAATTGTTTATGCAAGTCACGGATACAGATATATTGCATTAGTGTGGTTGCCATTTTCAATATCTAATAACATGGCATCCTTCATCATATTTTGTGTACAATCTCAATGTAAATTTTGTTTTGCAATTGAAATAAGGGGTAAGTTTTTGAATTGTGGCATCATCATCTGTTCAATGCAACCACTCACAGAACAATTTGGATTATACAAGCTAATTGTTTTCTTGTGTTAATTTGTTTTATCCTTGAAAGTTTTTCCTTTTTCTCTTCATCCTTCCCATGTCTAACCAAATTAAGGATTTTACAGAAAATCCCAATTTACATTTTGAATAATTTGTTTAATAAATATATTACCAATGGTAACCAGCAGTCTCTTTTGTTATTTATTTCAGTTATAATGTATCATCCATTCGTAAGGTGCATTTTACAGTGATGTATTAATATTATTTTCATTAACTAGTGGTCTGACACTGAAGTTAAAAACCCAACAATGAATATGTGACCATCCAACCAATTTTTATTTTTACGTCTTGGACTCCATAAATTAAAAAAAAACTTACAAATAATAGTGTCCCTTTGCAATGAACAAAATGTATTTAACAAAACTCCAAAATTCTCAGCAATCAATGAAAGCCGTGTAAAACTTGTGGCTTTCACCTGTTATCCAAGAGCTGCCAAATAAAAGTGTCATGCTGTGAAAAGTGGTTTAAAGACTTTATAGAATTTAAGAGACACAAACAGTGGACACATCCATGAACCTGCTCAACACTTGGCAAGACCATGGCTAATCTTCTATCTCACCCCTACCTTTTGACTCCCCCATATTCATTGATGTCCCTTGTTTACAATCTGTATTGATCTCAGCGTTATGTATCGCAATTCCTGATTCAAGTTCCAAAGACCCACAGTAGAAATTCCTGCTCAACCTACTCCTAAATATCTGTCATCTTATCCTGCACTTTGCAGCCTCATTCTGAACAGTCAATTAGTTATTTAACCCCTTCTCATTCCCCCATCCAAGCTTCTCCAGAATACATAAAGCACTATATGACTACAGTTCTTGAATTCGTCTTCTTGATAGCGCCCAACCCAGGTGTCCATTTGCATAGAAACATAGACATTAGGTGAATGAGTAGGCCTTCGGGCCTGCACCGCCATTCAATATGATCATGGCTGATCATCCAACTCAGTATCGCATACCTGCCTTCTCTCCATACCCTCTGATCCCCTTAGCCACAATGGCCACATCTAACTCCCTCTTAAATATAGCCAATGAACTGGCCTCAACTACCCTCTGTGGCAGAGAGTTCCAGAGACTCACCACTCTCTGTGTGAAAAAAGTCTTTTTCATCTCGGTCATAAAGGATTTCCCCCTTATCCTTAAGCTGTGACCCCATGTCCTGGACTTCCCCAACATCGGGAACAATCTTCCTGCATCTAGCCATCTTCTGCATGCTAGTCACAGAAGCAGATCTACAATCACATATTACAATCTCTCTACACTTTAAATTCCCTTATCATGTATCTCTACACTGTAAATGGTTCGATTGTGAACATGTATTATTTATCTGCTGACTGGTTAGCACACTACAAAAACCTTTTATTGTGCCTTGTTGCATGTGACAATAAACTATACTGAGCACTCCGCAGTTACATTCCATCATCCCATGACTAAATTAAAAATCACATTCACGTGCCTTATAACCTTTTATTAATTCACATGTAAAATGTAATGCCAGTATTTATTGTCCATCCCTAATCCTTAAAATGAGTCAATTGGTGGGTCTTCCCTCATATATAGGTAAGGATGGTAGAATTAGTTCTCTGAAGGACATGAGCAAGCCAGTTGATTTTTTTAATGACAATTAAATATCTTCCTTTACGATTCCAAGGCTTTGTTTCCTTGCCAAGGCTTTTCAGAAATAATTCTGTGTTTATTCAATTGCATGAACTTCTCCAGGTACCAAATCTCTCAGGTCAAGGGTCCAAAATTTTGGATTCTAGTCCAGTAACCTAAACAGTACGCTATGATATTACCTACATTGAAAGAATCTCTCACCTGCAATCAGTTATTACTTACTGTCTACCTCCACCTGCATCTTTCTTTAAATAAATGCGTTCCCATCCATAAAAATAAAAGAAGCAATGTTTCCTAATTAATAATATCTTTGGATCGTCAACAAAACACCATTTAAGCACTTCTTTAATGATTAGTGAAATAGATTGCAATTGTTTTGGATAAATCTTTGCAATATTACAACAATTAAAGAGCAAAGAAATACAACTGAGCATCACCAACATTTGCCTAATTTATCGCAAGCCACATTCGCTGTCACTTGAATTGCACATCTTTCTAGTAAAATGTTTCAAATCTTTGTAATGCTGCAAAGATCTATCTAAAAAGACCGGCCATTAAATGTTTCTTTCCTCTCCAGTTCTAACATGGATAGTCAATGCTGTTACGAACTGCAAGTGCAATGGTGACATCAATGCATTTCAAAGATCAAACTGTAAAGGTTAATGAAATGTTTCAGCTTGAACCATCAAATGCCAGTGTAATAAAATGTTCTGTTTGACACTGCACAGCTACAGTTTAGATTTTAGTTTAGAGATGCAGCGCGGAAACAGGCCCATCTGCCCACCGAGTCCGCACCGACCCGCGATCCCCGCCCACTAACACTACCCTACACACACTAGGGACAATTTTTAGATTTACACCAAGCCAATTAACCTACAAGCTTGACCGTCATTGGAGTGTGGGAGGAAACCGAACTCGGAGAATACGCACGCAGGTCATGGGGAGAACTTGCAAACTCCGTACAGACAGTCCCCGCAGTCAGGATTGAGCCCAGGTCTCTGGCACCGTGAGGCAGTAGCTCTACCACTGTGCCATAGGTTTTAGATGTGGCTCGAGTATATGTGTGTGTGTATATATATATATATATATATATATATATATATAGAGAGAGAGAGAGAGAGAGAGAGAGAGAGAGAGATATTTGTGAGTATACACTGAACTTTGTATAGACAATAGGTGCAGGAGTAGACCATTCGACCCTTTGAGCCGGCACCGCCATTCCATGTGATCATGGTTGATCATCCCCAATCAATACCCCGTTCCCCGCTTCAGCCTGAGTCCACACCGACCAGTGATCCCCGCACATTAACGCTATCCTACACACACTAGGGACAATTTACACATACACCAATTAACCCACACACCTGTACATCTTTGGAGTGTGGGAGGAAACCGTAGATCTCAGAGAAAACCCACAATCACGGGGAGAATGTACAAACTCCGTACAGACAGCACCTGTAGTCGGGATCGAACCCAGGTCTCCGGCGCTGCAAGCACTGTAAGGCAGCAACTCTACCGCTGCGCCACCGTGGCCACTTTCAGTCACAATTCTTAGTCGATTTTCGTAGAAAACACGACCCTATTACTAAAAGTTCATTCTTCATCCATCTTGAGCAAAATCTTTGAAGGGTACTTTTTTTTCTCATGGCTGTGTATTCAGCCAAGATGCAAAGCTTTGTTTGAAATTCAAATAAGTCGATGAACAATGCAAATGCAGTTTGGAATGTAAATACACAATAGTATTTCTATGAAAAAATGTAGATAACAGGAATAATACATTCTGTAGCACACTGACATATGCTAAAGGGGCCACCTTTGAAAGACTGTGATAAAATTGCAGACTAAAATTGCATTAGAATAAGGAGAATAGTTGAGAAATATGCTGGGGAAATGTGTGGGTTGTTTAATTACTAATGTGTATATCCTCAACTGAGCTGCAGGGGTCAAGGAAAGAGTGTTCACGTCACAGCCCTGTTTCCACCAATCTTTCCACCACCACGCACAAGAAGCACAAGAAGCGCAAGGCAGACACCATTGTATGCAGATGCCAAGAAGTGTGTTCAGCTCTGGCTGAACAACTTCTAATCTTGTGACTCGACTCGATAAGAAGAAGAAGATGAAGAACTGAGCGATACAGCATGGAAACAGGCTCTTCGGCCCAACCTGCCCACGTCAACCAAGATGCCCCATCTACACTAGTCCCACATGTCTGCGCTTGGGCTCATATTCTAAACCTTCCTATCTGTGCACCCATCCAAGTGTCTTTTCAATGTTTTGATAGTACCTGCCTCAACTACTTCCTCTGGCAGCTTGTTCCATACACCCACCATCCTTTGTGTGAATCCTAGTTTTTTTTTCCCCTTAAACCTCTGTACGTCTGGTTCTTGATTCCCTTACTATGGGTAAAATAATGTGAATTCATCCTATCAATTCCAATACCACTGATGTGAAAGTCAAGGAACACACTAGCATTATGGTGAACCATGGGTGTTCAATCAAGTTATTCTGCTTCATTTTAAGGGAAAGCAGATTTTGTGTCATACAATTGCTGTAGTTCCAATTTTCATGCTATGCCTCTTTACAAAAATCTCAATTGGTGAGGCGCACAAAGCCATGTTGACTAGAGACACGATTTCCTATGCACAAAGCCAAACTGACTATGAAAGCTGGAGGATTGAATTTCGAATGATGATAAAAGTTGTAGCAATGCTGAAATATGCTCTGCTTGCAAAGCACACTCTGGCCTGTGTTATTGAATGTAAAACATGAACACATGGAATTTGGTGGGTGTTTAAAAAAAATCTTTAGCCTGAGGCAGACATTGCAAAATACAATTGCAAATAGTAGGGTGACATGATTAAATCACATCGTAATTCTAATACTTCCATATCTTAGGTTAGCAACGCGGGGAATTAAGGTTTTGCGTAAGTCTAGGAAGACCTATGGATTTAACCTGTTCGGTGCCACCCCTGAGTATACTTGGGTTATGGCCAATTGTGAAAAAGAACTGGGCAGTGAACAGGTTAATAATAACAGAAGAAAGGTCTCGTCGCGAGATGTCACCCATTCCTTCTCACCAGAGATGCTGCCTGTCCCGCTGAGTTACTCCAGCACTTTGTGTCTGTCTTCGGATTAACCAACGTCTGCAGTTCCTTCCCACACATTAATATTAATAGGTGACTGGGTTTCATGTGGGATGTTGCAATTAATCTATGTCCCATTCTTCATTTTTATTCTTAAAACTTTAGAAGACTGGAAATCTCAGATTTGAAGGACAAAGTTTTCCAAACTAGGAGATGAGCTGTCGTTAGCTCAGGTTTCTCCACACATGTGCAGCACACTGTCCTGACAATTAAACATTACCAGAGTAAAACATAGATCGCAAAAGTACCTTAGTCAGAAAGATGCCAGAAATTTATAAAATAAGTGCCTTAAAGCTGAGCATATTTTACCATTAATATTCAGGAATTTTGTAATTTCCATGTCCTTCTCAACCCAGTTTTCTCTCCTGTCTGACAATGTTGTTGTCCAAAGCAAAAAGTGCTGGAGGAACTCAGCAGGTCGGGCAGCATCTGTGGAGAGAAATGGACAGGTAATGTTATGAAGAAGAGTCTCGACCCGAAAAGTCACCCATTCCTCCTCTCCAGAGATGCTGCCTGTCCCGCTGAGTTACTCCAGCTTTTTGTGTCTATCGTGGGTAACATTACGAGTCGGGATCTTTTTTCAGAATGTGAGCATACATGAGCCGGTTTAAGGGTCCCGACCTGAAACATCACCAGTCTATGCCTGGGTTCCAGCAACAAAGTTACAGAGAAAGGTTGAACAAGTTAGGTCTTTATTCTTTGGAGCGCAGAAGGTTAAGAGGGGACTTGATTGAGGTCTTTAAAATGATGAAAGGGATAGACAGAGTTGACGTGGATAAGCTTTTCCCATTGAGGGTAGGGAAGATTCAAACAAGAGGGCATGACATGAGAATTAAGGGACAGAAGTTTAGGAGTAACATGAGGGGGATCTTCTTTACTCAGAGAGTGGTGGCTGTGTGGAATGAGCTTCCAGCAGAAGTGGTGGAGGCAGGATCGATTTTAACATTTAAAAGTAAAGTGGATAGGTATATGGGCGGGAAGGGAATGGAGGGGTATGGTCTGAGTGCAGGTAGATGGGACTAGGGTAAAATAAATGGTCGGCAAAGACTGGAAGGGCCGAGAAGGCATGTTTCCGTGCTGTAATTGTTATATAGTTATTCCCTTCACGGATGAGGTCTGACCCACTGAGTTCCTCCAGTATTTTGCGTTTTGCTCAGGATTCCAACATATGCGATTCCTTGTATCTCTATTGTTGTCCAGATCCTTTCTCATCAGTCCCTGTTCTGTACTTTGTCCAAGGTTGTTATCTTTTATTTGGGATCCAGTACAAAAGTGCCGTCAGACAAGTTAATGAGTAGAATGTGTAGGAAGGAACTGCAGATGCTGGTTTAAACCGAAGATAGACGCATAAAGCTGGAGGAACTCAGCGGGAAAGGCAACATCTCTGAAGAGAAGGAATGAGTGGCTTTTCAGGTCGACACCCTTCTTCAGACTGGTGACGTTTCAGTTTGAGACCCTTCTTCAGACTTTCCCGAAACATCACCCATTCCTTCTCTCCAGAGATGCTGCCTGTCCCGCTGAATGACTCCAGTTTTTTGTGCCTATCTTAATGAGCAATATACCTGAAATGGGCTTGATCCTTTTGTGCACCTGATAACAGCCAGAACCTTTTTTGCAGGATTGATCTGTTAAATGCTGGAAGGCATAGCTTTAAGATGAGAGAAACAAAATTTAACGGGGATGTGCGGGGAGGGTGCACAGAGGGTGGTGGATGCCTGGAATGTACTGCCAGGGGTGGTGCTGGAGGCAGATACAACAATGACATTTAAGAGGTTTTTAGATAGGCACAAGGGTGTGTCGGGAATGGAGGGATATGGATCAGCTTAACTAGATATCATGTGTGAGGAACAACTGCAGATGCTGGATAAAATCGAAGCTAGACACAAAATGCCGGAGAAACTCAGCGGGTGAGGCACCATCTATGGACAGGTGAAGTTTCGGGTCGAGACCTTTCTTCAGACTGATTTCGGGGGGGAGGGGGAGTGGGAAAAAGATAGAAAGTTGGCGGAGACAGTAGGACTTGTCGGAGAACTGGGAAGGAGGAGGGGATGGAGGGAGAAAGCAAGGGCTATCTGAAATCAGAGAAATCAATGTTTATAGCACTGGGGTGTAAACTACCCAAGCAAAATGTGCTGCTCCTCCAATTTGCGCTGGGCCTCACTCTGACAATGGAGGAGGCCCAGGACAGAGAGGTCAGATTGGGAATGGGAGGAGGAGTTGAAGTGCTGAGCAACCGGGAGATCAGGTTGGTTACGAAGGCCCAATCTGTCCTTCCTGTCATGGGCCTCCTCCATTGTCAGAGTGCTGGCTTTAACTTGCACTAAACGATATTCCCTTATCATGTACCTGTACACTGTAAATAGCTCGATTGCAATCATATGTTGTCTTTCTGCTGATTGAATAGCACGCAACAAAAGTTATTCACCGTACTTCGGTACATGTGACAATAAACTAAACTGAAACTGAAACATAATTGACCTGAAACATGAAACCATGTTTCCCTTTCTGCATTTACTATCTGACCATCTGAGTATTTCCAGTATTTTATGGTGTATTTTGGGTTTCCAACTTAGGCAGTGTTTTGCTTTTCATTAATGATCATTACCGAAACTAGTAAAGTTACAGTTTATTTAATTAATTAAACTGAAATTTCCCACTTGTAGTTATGGGATTTCAACTTGTGTCTCTGGATCATTAATCTAGGATTTTAATATAATGGCCCACATTTTAACAAGCACACCACTGCTCCTCCTGATTATCCACAAAGCTCTTTGAGATGACCTGTGCATGAAGGGATCTATGCAAATAGTGAAGATAGAGACAAAATGCTGGAGTAACTCAGCGGGACAGGCAGCATCTCTGGAGAGAAGGAATGGGTGATGTTTCGGGTTGAAACCCTTCTATAAACTATACAATACTAAACTATACAAATAGTGATCTGTGTTATGCAATGGTTCTCGCTCTACTTCCTTTCTCTCTCTCTCTCTCTCTCTAACTTAAATCAAACTGCAAAATCAGTTTCAGGACACATAAACAGATGAGCTTTACATCCAAATGCGAATTCTTTATTTGCTTCCTTTAAAATTGGGTGATCGCTGATCGGATGTGGACTTATTGGGCCAAAGAGCCTGCTTTCAAGATGTATCTCGAAACTAAACTAAACTAAATCCTGGAATGGAAACAAGCAATTCTTTGGGATAGGGAGACACAAGGAACTATAGACGCTGGAATCTTGAGCAAAACGCAGAGTGCTAGAGAAACTCAGTTGGTCAGACAGCATCTGTGGAGGGAATGGAGTGGATAGGCTACATTTCAGGTCGGGACCTTTCTTTAAACTGGGTGGGCTCTGTCTTGGGTTGGACTGTTTTTCAGCCAGATAGACGACATTTCAGGTCGGATCCTCAGGATATTTTCATCACCATTCCTTTTCCAGTCTAATGACGCTTTATTTTAGATTAGTTTAATTTGGTTTAATTTAGTTTACAGATACAGCGCAGAAACAGGCCCTTCGGCCGACCGAGTCCATGCCGCGCACACACTGGCACTATCCTACACACATTAGGGACCGTTTACAATTATAGCTAGCCAATTAACCTACAAGACTGTATGTCTTTGGAGTAAGGGAAGAAACCGGAGATCCCGGAGAAAACCCGCGCAGGTCACAGGAAGAACGTACAAACTCTGTACAGTTAAGCACCGAAGTCAGAATCGAACCCGGGTCTCTGCCTTTGTAAGGCAGCAACTCTACCGTGCAGACCTTATAAGTTATTTACTTTACTTTACTTTAGAGATGTAGCGCAGAAACTAACACTTCATCCCACCTAGTCCGTGCCGAACATAACAATAAATATTCTCCATCCTGTATTAGTTTCGCCGGAATGTCAGAGATATTTTCCTCCTCTCCCTTTAACATGAGGAATAACACAAAGTAGTTATTCAATAACTTGGAATTCAATTCAATTCAATTCAATTCAATTCAATTCAAGTTTAATGTCATTGCACAAATACAAGTATAGGTACAACGAAATGCAGTTTAGCGTCATTCGTAGTGATAGCGATATAGAAAAACAAATACAGAGTGCAATGGTAGCAGTATGGAAAATAAATAAATACAGGGTACAGACAAATCTATCAGCTGGGCTCCGAGTTCAGCAGTCGGATGGTGTAGTTGAAGAAGCTGTTCTTCGTCCTACTGGTGCGGGACCTGAGGCTCCTGTACCGCCTCCCTGATGGGAGGAGGGCAAACAGTCCATGATTAGGGTGTGAGGGGTCCTTGATGATCTTCCCGGCCCGCTTCAGGCACCGTTTTCGGTGGAGGGCATCCAAGGCAGGGAGCGGGGCACCGATGATGTACTGGGCGGTTTTCACCACCCGTTGTAGTGCCTTCCTGTCTGCCACGGTGCAACTGCTGTACCATACCGTAAAGCAGGTGGTCAGGATGCTTTCGATGGTGCAGCGGTAGAAGTTCGTCAGGATCTGGGGGGACAGGTGGGCTTTTTTGAGCCTCCTCAGAAAGTAAAGGCGCTGCTGTGCCTTTTTGATTAGCTTTGAGGTGTTGAGGGACCAGGACAGATCCTCCGAGATGTGTACCCCGAGGAATTTGTAGTTGGAGACCCGCTCCACCTCAGTCCCATTTATATGGATGGGGGTGTGTCTGCCCCCTCTGTTCTTCCTAAAGTCAACAATTATTTCCTTCGTCTTCTGGGAGTTGAGGACGAGGTTATTGTTGGCACACCAGGTAGTCAGGTGCTGGACCTCCTCCCTGTAGGCTGATTCGTCATTATCACTGATCATTCCTACCACCGTGGTGTCATCGGCAAATTTTATGATGGCGTTGGAGCCATACTTGGGGATGCAGTCATGCGTGAAGAGGGAGTAGAGGAGAGGGCTGAGCACACAGCCCTGTGGCACGCCGGTGTTCAGTGTTATAGTGGAGGAGGTGAGGTTGTTGACCCTAACAGACTGTGGTCTGTTAGTGAGGAAATCCAGTGTCCAATTGCAGAGGGAGGTGGAGATGCCAAGACCGCTGAGTTTGGTGATCAAGCTAGCGGGTATGACAGTGTTAAAGGCAGAGCTGAAGTCCCATTTTAGGTCAGAGCATTACTTCTATCTGTATTAGTGGATGCCCAGATTACAGTGGGCCACCTAATATCATTGTAACAGTGTTAATCTTGTTATCTCTCGCATGTCTCTTTCTATAATCCATATTATCCATTGCTTTTCTAATCTTCCAAGACTAACATACTTAGAACTTCTCCTCCGGTATGAAAGCACTAAATATATTAGCTTTCAATTCCAAAATTCAGTTCTATTTCAGAGCCACCGCCTAATCCACAGATTCCTCTACAATGGTTGTTTAACACTGCGGCGCAGAATACATTTTCCTGCAATAGTACTTTTCTGTTGATAATAAAATGATCTTAATTTGCTTAATTATTAAAGCCTATTAGTGGATGCCATAGGAGGACAGTGTTATCTTAATCTCATTACAGTCTTAACCATAATACAACATCCATCTTCCAGCTGAATGAAATCCCCATTGTTTAAAAATGAACACCAACATTTTTTTCCAAATACACTGAGATACATAAGCTTGGATCCAGTGAAAATCTAAATCAAGGATTCAGTAAGGAGTAACTCCAATGATTTCTGCCCCCATATTAGTGACAATAAACACACACACAGTTGTTAGCAAATGTCACCAAGCTGTTTAAAAAGAACTGCAGACACTGGAAAAAAGACAGAAAATGTTTTAACAAAAGATCATATCCATGTGCTTTTTAGATCGGTGCATGAACGTGTAGGAAATGGAGGGATATGCATCATGTGCAGGCAGATGAGATTATTTTATTTAGGCAGCATGTTTGGCGTAGACATTGTGGGCCATAGGGGTGTTCCTGTACCGTTCCTGTCCTATTTTCAATGAACTTAGCAGGTCAGACAGAAAAACAGAGTCAATGTTTGGTGGGGGGGGAGGGGGGGGGAGGGGGGGGGAGGGGGGGGGAAGGTAGAACAGGGAAGTGGCAGGGCAAAGTGTGGCAGCTAATAGGTCCACGAAGGTGGGAGGGGTTTAATAGGCTGATGATTGAAACATTATCCAGAATTGCAAAAAAAACAGGTGTGAGGCAAAAGGATTGAAGAGTTGCAAATGATGAAGCCAGAGGAAGGAATGTAGAATATAGAATAGAATAGTTTCTTTATTGTCATTGTAACATGAACCATATATAACAAAATTTTAAAATGTCAGCCAGTCAGTGCAACATTCAAACCATAAAAGCTAACAATACATACAAGGTAAAATATTTAAAAGTTAAACAACTAAAATAAATATGAAATATGAAAACAGCACGCATAAACACCCAACCCTACATCCTTCTGTTGATTTCACAGTGTACCAACCACAGTCCTTTAGTCCCCACATTCCTTGGCGGCCTCATTTAGTGCCTTTATAGCAGTGGGGTAAAAACTGTTTTTAAGTCTGTTTGTCCTTGTAGATCTGTACCGTCTGCCTGACGGCAACAGTTCAAACAGAGAGTGTCCGGGGTGGGAAATGTCCTTTATAATATTTTGTGATTTTTTGATGCAGTGGGAACTGTGTAAGTCCTCCAAGGTAAGGAGAGACAAGGTAAGGAACTGTGTAAGTCCTCCAAGATCTGGATGAGGGAATTGAAGGCAATATCTCCAAGTTTGCGGATGACACTAAGCTGGGGGGCAGTGTTAGCTGTGAGGAGGATGCTAGGAGACTGCAAGGTGACTTGGATAGGCTGGGTGAGTGGGCAAATGTTTGACAGATGCAGTATAATGTGGATAAATGTGAGGTTATTCACTTTGGTGGCAAAAATAGGAAAACAGACTATTACCTAAATGGTGGCCGATTAGGAAAAGGGGAGATGCAGCACGACCTGGGTGTCATGAAAGTAGGCATGCAGGTGCAGCAGGCAGTGAAGAAAGCGAATGGTATGTTAGCTTTCATAGCAAAAGGATTTGAGTATAGGAGCAGGGAGGTTCTACTTCAGTTGTATAGGGTCTTGGTGAGACCACACCTGGAGTATTGCGTACAGTTCTGGTCTCCAAATCTGAGGAAGGACATTATTGCCATAGAGGGAGTGCAGAGAAGGTTCACCAGACTGATTCTAGGAATGTCAGGACTGTCTTATGAACAAAGACTGCATAGGCACGGTTTATACTCTCTAGAATTTAGGAGATTGAGAGGGGATCTTATAGAAACTTACAAAATTCTTAAGGGGTTGGACAGGCTAGATGCAGGAAGATTGTTCCCGATGTTGGGGAGGTTCAGGACAAGGTGTCACAGCTTAAGGATAAGGGGGAAATCCTTTAGGACCGAGATGAGAAGGACTTTTTTCACACAGAGAGTGGTGGGTCTCTGGAACTCTCTGCCACAGAGGGTAGCTGAGGCCAGTTCATTGGCTATATTTAAGAGGGAGTTAGATGTGGCCCTTGTGGCTACGGGGATCAGAGGGTATGGAGAGAAGGCAGGTACGGGATACTGAGTTGGATGATCAGCCATAATCATATTGAATGGCGGTGCAGGCTCGAAGGGCCGAATGGCCTACTCCTGCACATAATTTCTATGTTTCTATGTTTCTATGAGAGGGCAGCCGACAATCCTCTGGGCGTTGTCAATGGCCCTCTGGAGCGCTTTCCTCTGAGCCTCTGTGCAGCTGGTGTACCACACGCATACACAGTATGTTAGGATGCTCTCAATGGAGCACCGATAAAAGAACAGCAGCAGTCTCTGTGTGATGTTATTCTTCCTGAGCACCCTCAGGAAGTGCAGTCTCTGCTGGACCTTTTTCAGCAGCGCAGAGGTGTTCACGCTCCACGTTAGGTCCTCCTCAATATGGATTCCCAGGAAGCGGAAATCTGCCACCCTCTCCCCAACAGTCCCCTCTGATGATTAGTGGTACCATTTCCGTTTTGTTCTTCCTAAAGTCTATTATTATCTCCTTGGTCTTTAAGGTGTTCAGGAGCAGGTTATTTTCTCCACACCACACTGTCAGCTGCTCCACCTCATCCCGATAGGCATACTCGTCCCCCCCGGAGATGAGCCCCATCACCATAGTGTAATCCGCAAATTTGACAATGGTATTGCTGTGGTGGGCGGAAGTGCAGTCATGTGTGTAGATGGTGTAGAACAGGGGGCTCAGCACGCAGCCCTGTGGAGAGCCGGTACTGAGGCTGAGGGCCGTGGATGTGTGAGGGCCCATTCTGACTCTCTGGCTGCGACCCGACAGGAAGCTATTTATCCACATGCAGGTGGAGTGTGGAAGTCCCAAGTCCCCCAGTTTGTCCACCGGTTTGTGGGAAAGGATAGTATTAAAAGCAGAGCTTTAGTCCACAAAGAGCATTTGCACATAGCTTCCCCGCTGCTCCAGGTGGGACAGTGCAGCATGGAGAGCTGTGGCTACAGCGTCCTCTGTAGATCTATTTGCTCTGTACGCAAACTGGTGGGGGTCAAAGCTTCGGGGCAGGAGTGATGTGATATGACCCCGGAGCAGTTTTTCAAAGCACTTCATCACCACTGGTGTGAGTGCGACTGGCCGGTAGTCGTTGAGGATGGAAATGTGGGGTTTTTTGGGCAAGGGGACTATGGTTGCGGACTTCAGACAGGGTGGGACAGTGGACTGGGCCAGAGACTGGAGGGGGGGGGGGGGGGGTGGGGAGGGGAGAAATCAGTGTTGAATTTTCTCAAGGTTTTCTCAAGGTGAAATTGGATTACCTATAACAAAAGAAACTTGGGAAGAATGCTTACAAAGAATACATTGGTGTTCTTTGAATGCCAGACACACACTGATACAATTTAAAGTTATATATAGATTACACTACTCGAAAACCAAATTAAAAAGTATCTTTCCTAGTCTCTCCTCTATTTGTGATAAATGTAAGAATCTTGAAGCAAATTTAATACATAGTTTGGTAACGTGTCCACGGTTGAATTATTATTGGATTGAAATTTTTAAAGTTATTTCAGAAGTTCTTAAGGTTGAACTCGACCCAGACCCAAAATTAATAATATTCGGAATCCCGGAGCCAAATTTGGTACTCACAGTTAATCAAAGAAATTTTTTTGATTACTGTTTAATAATAGGGAAAAAAATGATACTTAAATTTTGGAAGGGAACATTATCCCCAACAATTAAAATGTGGAAAGCAGAGATGTTGGAGACGTTGAATTTGGAAAGAATTAGATTTGTCCTTTTGGACAGGTATAATTCTTTTGAATCGATATGGTCTCCATATATACAGTATTTAGAGAAGTAGCTATTCTTGGAATCACGGCTCGACGGACACCCTACGGATCCGATGCGAATAACTTACTTATATTTGATATTATTGTGCATTTATTAGAGATATTTCTGAATGAAATAGTATTTCGTATAATGACTTTATTTTTTGTTTATATATATGTAATATTTTTGTTTTTCAAATTTTCCCTTTTTTTTTTTTTCTTTTTCTTTACGGTTGAAGTATGTGGGAAGAATTTTTTATTCCTTTTTATTTACTCTTTTTTCTTTTCTCTTTTATATATCCTTTTCTTTATTTCCAAAAAATAGAAGATATTAAGTATTGATATGTTATTTGTAGTAATATTGAATTAAGGTGTTAGTTTATAAAGTAAGCTTTACATTGTAAACGGTTTACTTCAAATAAAAAAATATTACACAAAAAAAAAAAGAATTTTCTCAAGGTACATGGTACAAAATGCCCCCAAAGCGAGCAATCCATTCCAAATGCTGCAAGGGGAGGGAAGGTTATATGCACACCACCCGACACTTTTCCATTTAGTTTAGTTTAGTTTACTTTACTTTCCCTGAGGCATTCATCTTTATGGGGAAAATCTACCTTCATCCTTCACGCTCCTCCACGCAGAGTTGGATTTGTGGGAGGTGGTCTCGGAGGGGAGGATGCTCTTCAAACTGCGGAGCATCCTGGAAAATACAGCTCACCCCCTCCATGACACAAGGGTCAACCTGAGGAGCACCTTCAACAACAGACTATTTCCACCAAGATGCAGCACAGAACGCCACAGGAGATCCTTCTATCCTGTGGCTGTCAAACTGTACAACACCTCCCCCTTCGGTCATGGGGTAGACTGACTCCCCTCACCCCCACCCACCACCCTCCAACACCCCCCCCCCCCCCCCCCCTCAATCTTTGCACATCCCCAGTCCTTTCCACTCATCACTTTAATTTCATGTATTTTGTGGGGTTTTTTACTGTTGGCAGATCAATTTCCATCCTGGGATAAATAAAGTTCTATTGTATCGTAAATGTTCACCATATTCTCCCTTTATCCAAGTACCTTTGACGTCTATGTTTCCAGAACAACGATTGGTTTTAATGCTGCAAAAGCAAGGTCTCTAATGACACCAAGTGGCAAAGCGTAGGTTCAATTCATGCTCCTGACTGAGCACTTTCAGCCTGAGCTGCTTTGTGAGGGAAGGAACTGCAGATGCTGGTTTAAACCGAAGATAGACACAAAAAGCTGGAGTAACTCAGCGGGACAGGCAGCATCTCTGGAGAGAAGGAATGGGTGACGTTTCAGGTCAAGACCCTTCTTCAGACTAGGTTAGGGATAAGGGGAAACGAGAGATATAGGCGATGATGTAGAGAGATAAAGAACAATGGATGAAAGATTTGCAAAAAAGTAAAGGAAACAGGCCGTTGTTAGCTGTTTCTGGGGTGAAAACGAGAAGCTGGTGCGACTTGGGTGGGGACCCGGCATTCCCTCTCTCTCTGTGAGTTTCTCATTTTCACCTAACAAACAACAAACAATGTGTGGGAAGGAACTGCAGATGCCGGTTTAAACCAAAAATAGACACAAAAAGCTGGTGTAACTCAGCTGGACAGGCAGCATCTCCTGAGAGAAGGAATGGGTGATGTTTTGGGTCAAGAAGGGTCTCAAAACATCACCCATTCCTTCTCTCCAGACATGCTGCCTGTCTTGCCGAGTTACACCAGCTTTTTGTGTCTATCTTCAGCTAGCAATGGCCTGTTTCCTTTATCATCGTAGGCAGACAAAAGTGCTGGAGAAACTCAGCGGGTGCGGCAGCATCTATGGAGCAAAGGAAATAGGGAAAGTTTCAAGCCTAAACCCTTCTTCAGACTGATGTAGGGCGGGGGGGGGGGGGGGGAGGCGGGAATAAGAAAGGAAGAGGAGGAGCCAGAGGGCTGAGGGAGAGCTGAGAAGGGGAGGAGCCAATAAAGGCTACCGGAAATTGGAGAAGTCAATGTCAATGACGCTGGGGTATAAACTACCCAAGCGAAATATGAAGTGCTGCTCCTCCAATTTCCGGTGGTGCTCACTTTGGCCCTGGAGGAGGTCCAGGACAGAATCCTTTATCATCGTGACTTTTTTGCATATCTTACCATCATTGTTCTTGATCTCTCTACATCATCGCCTATATCTCTCGCTTCCCTTATCCCTAACCAGTCTGAAGAAGGGTCTCGATCCGAGACATCACCCGGCCACTCCTTCTCTCCAGAGATGCTGCCTGTCCCCGCTGAGTTACTCCAGCTTTTTGTGTCCATCTTCTGGTTTGTGAATAATACCCAGTGCAGAAACAAAGGGAGCACCCACAGGTTCCGGGGTTTCAGAGCGGGTCACTTGAACTACACGAGCCAGCGAGATCGGGGAAGGATAGAAAGGTGAAACAAAGATCCACACAACTGCAATAGCAGACATTTCTCAAAGTACCTATCAGAAAAATCATCTTTCAAAGTCGTCGACTGCCATTTTAGTTTTTAATCTGTTCAATATTTGTAGCCTCTACAAGTCCCCCGAGTGTACCATTTATGGTTGAGAGGCTTAGTTATATTTTCACTCACTTTCTCCTCTTGAAGGATAGTTCTTTTCAGTGAGCGTCTGCCACGGTTTATAAACTGGATTTTCTAGCAATAGTGGGAGAGCTCATATATAAGAAAGGCATCGGGAGACAGATGATAAAATTAAATTGAATGCCGTTCAGTAGCTTTCATATTTTAATATTGTTCGCTGCTAGACATTTACATTGGCGTGCCACATACTACGAGGCAGTGACTAAAGTGCATGGAGCAACATGCACATTAATCACAAGGGTGATTGAGCTTGTCAACTCAACATTCACTATTGATGGAGTGAACCTCGGCAAATAAATACTTTGGCTACAATGCACAGGGTGTTTAACAGTGCATCACTTCTTTCAAAATGCCTAGACGTAACATAAAAATGCAAGTAATAGAATTGAGAAATTGGAAGTAAAACGAGCTTTGATTGGCGAATGGTGAAGTTTAACCTTTAGGTACAACGATATTTCGAGAACTGTGATAAGTTTTGGTCACCATTTTACAGGAAAGATGATGTCAAGTTGGAAAGGGTGCAGACAAGATAGATGAGGATGTAGCCAGGACTCGGGGACCTGAGGTATAAGCTGAGCAGGCTAGGACTCTTTTCCTGGGTGATCTTATAGACATACAAAATCATAAGGGGAATAGTTCGGGTAAACCTAGTGTGGCACAGAGTCTCTTGCCCAGAGAAGGGGAATCTAGAACCAGAGGACGTAGGTTTGTGAAGGGGGAAAGATTTAATAGGAACCTGAGGGGGAATTATTTTACACAAAGGGTGGGGGGTGCATGGAACCAGCTGCACCAGAGGAGGTAGTTGAGGCTGGTACTATCACAATGTTTAAGAAACATTTAGATAGGTACATGGGTAGGGGAGGTTTCAAGATTTATGGGCCAAATACAGACATGTGGGACTAGTGTAGATGGGACATGTTGATCGGTGTGGGCATGTTGGGCCGATGGGCCTGTTTCCATACTGTTTCCATTATAGTTCAATGCACTGTTCCAGGATCTAAGTTCACCTGCTTTACCTAAAATACTCTTTGCATTGAAATAAACACACATGATCCCACCAGCGTCACTATGTTCATTAACCTGTCCCTACTTTTCAGATTTACTTGCCATAACCACTACCTACCCATCAATCTCTCTACTTGCTGATCTGTTGCTCAAGTTCCCACCTCCCCTGGTCTTGGAAGACTTCCACATGGTCTTTCCCCGATTTCATCCTGCAATATTGGGTGGCACAGTGGTGTCTTACAGCGCTTACAGTGTCGATCCTGACTACGGGTGCTTGTCTGTACGAAGTTTGTATGTTCTCCCCATGACCGCATGGGTTTTCTCTGAGATCTTCTGTTTCCTCACACACTCCAAAAACTAACAGGTTTGTAGGGGTTGGTGTAAATGTAAATTGTCCCTAGTGTGTAGGATGGTGCTGGTGCAGGGATCGCTGGCCGGCGAGGACTCGGTGGGCCGAAAGGCCTGTTTCCATGCTGTAACTCTAAACTAAACAACTAAACTAATAAGTGTCTGTAAAGGTGAAGATATGCTTGCCTCAGACTAATGCCCCTGTCCCACTTAGGAAACCTGAACGGAAACCTCTGAAGACTTTGCGCCCCACCCAAGGTTTCCGTGCTGTTCCCGGAGGTTCCCGGAGGTTTTTGTCAGTCTCCCTAATGGTCGAAAGTGCTTTCCGTATTTAAAATCGGTAATTTTTTAGTCGAAGCCGGTTGCGATGCTAGTTGAAGATGGTTGCTGGTAGACAAAAACCTCCGGGAACCGCACTGAAACCTTGGGTGGGGCGCAAAGTCTCCAGAGGTTTCCGTTCAGGTTTCCTAAGTGGGACAGGGGCATTAAACCCCTGTCTCACGGTGCGAGTTGTCCCATGAGGTACCCCGAGTTTTCACTCGCGGTAATCCCGTACAATCAACGTAGCGGAAACGTCGGAATTCGCGCGAGCAACTTAGCGACTCGTGGTGCTAACGGTAGGTACCCGTGAAACTTGTGAACTCGTGAAAAAAATCAAACATGTTTGATATTTTCCACGAGTCAAATGTAATGTTCAAGTTAAAAATTGAAACATTTAAACTCGTTGTCATAACGTAGTGGCCCGTGCGTTTACCTTATTGATTCGTGAGTCTACCGTGGCACCGTCAATGGAAACTTTTCATTCCCCAGGTGGGAATGGAGTTACCCGAGGCCAGACTCCAATAGTAGCAGCATTGAAAGTGACAGCAGAAGGCGGGAGCAGGAACCTTCATTTGAATTTACACTGAGGTTAAATGGATTGTCATCCATGATCATAAAAAGTCGCATATTGGATGTAGTGGGTTTATTTACGGGTGACTGTGGCTACCGATGACTGTGACTGTGATCCAGGAGGAGGGGGGGGGGGGGGGGGGCACACTATTCACTTTCCCACAAGCATTTACCAAGATTGTCTAATATTTTGTTGACCTCATGTACATGCTTCCAATATTCACTTTACACCACGTATTGTGACTTTGTCAAGACCCTTCTGGAAGTCCGTATTCAGGTTGTTAATGTTTGCCCTCAGCATTCATTGCTTTCAGAAAGATGCTTGCTACCGACAAACTCACCACGACAATGCACAACTACCTGATACAAACAACATTAGGTTTAGATTTATTACTTTCATGTGTAAAGTTATGTTTTGCATGCTATCCAGTCAAATCAGATAATACTATACATAAATAGAAATAAACTAAATTCAAGTACATAGATCGGGACAGAAACAAAATGCAGATCTTGTCGTTCTCAATATTTTAGCGCTGAATTCCAGAGACAAAGACCAATGGCCACAATGGGGTAGAGGAGAATCGAACGGTCCCCCAACTTATGGAAGGACCATTCAAAAGCCTGATAACAGAGGGAAAGAATGCATTCCTGATTCTACTGATGCGCGCTTTTAAGCTTCTGTTTCTTCTTCCGATGGGAGCGGGGAGAGGAAGGAATGGCCCTGGTAGGAAAGGTCTTTAGTTCAGATGGCTGCTTTCCCGAAGCAGCATGAAATCGACTTGTAGTCAATGGTGGGGAGTTTGATCTGTATGATGAGACGCAGAGATGTAGAGTGGGGGTAGAGTTGGGGAAGTACCACTAGTTCCCCACACATACCCCAGCGTCTGCTCCTGTCCCTCTGCCCCTGTTCTGCCTGTGCTTCCTACACACCCAGGCTCTTCTGTACTGTTTTGTTTTCATTATTGCTTCATACTGCACAGAAACGGGCCCTTCAGGTTGGGAACTACAGTTAGTTTGGAAATTAGCAAGCAGACAAAAATGCTTCCATGTAGCCTTCCAGCAGTGACGAGGCACCATGATCTCATGATCAACCCAATCACCGGAGCCCAACTATGGGTTTAACTACCATAGAAATTGACAAACAATCGCTTCCTTTGATATTTGAACAACGAAACTCTATTAAACAATGTAACACACAACCTTTGTATTTTAGCTTGCAGTAACATAAATAAACTTAGTTATTCAAAACACCACAGGAAAATAACTTGATTACTGCAAGGGTGAAACACCTTTTCCCCATTGCTATGATTTTCTATTAAAAAAACTACGTTACTTCGCAAAGCAACAATCATGTTACAGCAGAATTACTGTCCTTGTTGAATGTGAGTGTCTCTGTCTCCATCTTCTCTTCAAGCCTTTAACCTATTCCTGTTGGGACCCAATACCCGTGCTCGTTCTTTCAGGCTGGGTTCGGCTTCCCAAACACTTTTCCACTCGCTGTGTGCGGCTCCCACGCTCCCGTCAAACTCACCTGCTTCTGATTCCCGCACTCCCTCCTTGATTTGGTTCCCGCACTTCCTAACCACCCCATCTAGCTGTGCTAAGTAGAAACATATAACTGCAGATGCTGGTTTATACCAAAGATAGACACAAAGTGCCCGAGTAACTCCATAGATCAGGCAGTATTTCTGGAGAAATGTTTTGGATCCGGACCCGTCTAACGAAACGACACCCACCCTTTTTCTCCACAGATGCTGCCTGACCCACGGAGTTACTCCGGCACGTTGTGTCTATCTTTTATCCAGTTGTGATGTTGCCTTCAAGTAATTTGTTTTCACTTGTACAACAACGTTCCTTGTTGATACGATATTCCCAATGTTGCTACCACTCATTGCACATGTCCGAATTTTTCAGCGCTCCTAAAGTGCAACACCTCAGACCTATCATCATTATATTTCACTTGCCCCTCCAAATATAACAAACCTTCGCCAGCTGGTCTTCTAACTACGTGATGTGCGTTTCTAACAAATCATAAGTATAACTGCTCTGGCACTGGAGGGTGCGCATTTTCCCTTTTATAGGTTATATAAATAGATGCAGCCGCGCTGAATTCTATCTTTAACTCAAAGCCGCAGGATGGAGATGTTTTCTTTAACATTGTTGCTTTATTAAAACATACCTTCATTCACGGTTGGCTCAAGTGTAACGGGAGGGGAACTTGGTAACTCTGGAGACAAACTCGGAACATCGCAGATTACCATACCCGTGGGAACTCGCCTCAAACACTTGCACATCAACTTGGAATATCGTACACAACCACGAGTCTGTCACTCTGGGTCACTCGTGTGTCAACTCGCACCGTGAGACAGGGCCTTTAGGCTTCTGGAATTTGCAAAAGGTTGGCAGTGCTAAATAAGGAAGACAAACTCATACAGAACTTTGTGTGAGACCTCATTTGGAGGATTATGCTCAGATTTGCTCTTTGGTCTTCATTTGCCTTGGAGCTTGCCCTGCATAAATACACAACATGAATCATTGAGATGAGAGGTTTGTCCTGTGAGGTTAGATTAAGACTGGTCTATACTCACTAGAGTTTATAAGAACGAAAACCAACTCACTGAGGCATACAACATTCTGAGAGGGTTTGACAGTGTAGTTGCCAAAAAGCATCTTTGCCAAGTTTCGTCCAGCTGGAAAATTTGGAACCAGGAAAGGCAGCCTGAGGATCTATGAACAAGACTATGGTCCATTAAAAATGAAAAGAGCAGGCTAGTAAATCTTTGAAATTATCTCCCTTTGTTAGCTGTGGATATAAAGTCATAGAGTTAGAGTCTTACAGCATGGAAACAGGCCCTTCATCCCAACCTGCCCACACCGGCCATCTACACTAATCCCACCTAGCTGTGTTTAGCACATATCCCTCTAAACCTGTCCTATTCATGTATCTGTTTAAATGTTTCTTAATCATTGCCATAGTACCTCCTCGTTCCATACACACACCAGCCTTTGTGTGAAAACGGTGGCCCTCAGGATACTTATCAAATCTTTCCCCCCTCAACTTAGGTCCTCTGGTTCTCAATTCCCTTACTCCAGGCAAAAGACTCTGTGAATGTGTCAGATCTATTCGTCTCATGATTTAGTAAACCTCTAAAAGATCACCCCTCATTCTCCTGCTGGTCTTGATTGAGCTGGTCGCATTTTGTCTCACCACTAATAGAATCGTAGCCTGCTCAACCTCTCCCTATAGTTTTCCAGGCCCTCGAGTCCTGATAAAACTATCTAGTCACTCAGTATATTTAAGGCTGAGATTAAGAATTTTGGAAACAAAGGCAACATAAGGATTTCATTATTGACCAGCAAGGTGGTTGAAGGACAGAGGACAGAGTGATCTTATTGTACTGCAGAGCAAAGTCCACGGGCCTAATTCTGTTTCTATTACACATAGTGTTCTGAGTTTATTCAGACTGCTTTTTAATGTGAAAAAATAATTATCTACTATTCTACTCCATCTAAAATTTGCAAAGTGCATAAAACTTTCTTTAGACTTTAGACTTTAGACATACAGCGTGGAAACAGGACCTTCAGCCCACGAAGTGTCTGCCCACCTGCAATCACCCCTTACACTAGCACTATCTTGTATTCAAGAGAGAGTTCGATGGAATCAAGGGATATGGGGAGAAGGCAGGAAAGGGGTACTGATTTCGGATAATCAGCCATGATCCTGCATCTATTTTCTATGTTTCTATGTTTCTCCCCTACTCACTAGTGATAATTTACAGAAGCAAATTAAACTAAAAAACTTGTACGTCTTTGGAATGTGGGAGGAAATCAGAGCACCCAGAGAAAACCCACACGATCATAGGGAGAACGTACAAACTCCGGACAGACAGCACTTGCAGTCGGGGTTGAACCAGGGTCGCTGGTGAAGCAGCAACTCTACTGCTGCACCATAATGCCGCCTTCTGAACCTCGGCCTCCAGAGGTGTCGCCCTAATCCCACAAATAGTGTTTGACTGGTAAGCCCCTTATTTATGGTTTATTGCAGCATACCAGTGATTGGTCATCCATCTTTGGGTTAGTTGTTACCCCTCTCTCTTCTGAGCGTGAAGGATTTGAGTCTAAATCCCACTCTGGATGCATGAGCCCTCCAGGGTAATACCTCGGAAACATGTTGTCCTCAGTCAGATCTTAAACTAAGGCTCCTATATTTAATAGGAATCCGAGGGTAACCTTTTCACACCAAGGGTGGTGGGAGTATGGAACAAGCTGCCAGAGGAGGTAGTTGAGGCTGGGACTATCCCGACATTTAAGAAATAGTTAGACAGGTACATGGATAGGACAGGTTTGGGGGGATATGGACCACACACAGGCAGGTGGGACTAGTGTAGCTGGGACATGTTGGCCAGTGTGGGCGAGTTGGGCTGAAGGGCTTGTTTCCACACTGTATCACTCTAGGACTATGACTATAATATTGTAAAATGCTGTGGCACAATTTTGAAGAAGGGCAGGGGAATTCTTCTTGAGATTTGGATGATATTTATCCTTCAAATAAATTGCAAAAAGATCAGCTTGTTTCCTTATTTGCTCTGGGTAGGAGCTCGATTTATGAAAATTGGATGCCATATTTCCCAACTGTAATTAATTGGGTAAAAGTCTGATGGTAAGTGAAGGATGTCATATAAATGCAAGCCTGCCTTTGCTTTCAGCTACTTTAAGTTATGTGTGTCACCTAATCCTTTGATCCAAAATTAGCCTCGGAAGACTAAGCTTATTGAATAACAAGTGTGGCATTAATAAGACTGTTCCTCACTCTCATTATCGCATTGCACCATGCATTATTTTTGCATGTTTTTCTAAGTTCTGAGAGAAAGAAATACATTTCTTATGGCTAGAAGTGGTTGGAGGCTCAAACCATCTTCATGGAGGACCTCAAGGCAAGAAAGCCACCACTGCCACATTAACACTCCTCCAAACTCTCTCCCTTATCTTAACCTATGGAGTCCTTCTTACCCATCTGTGCTATCACTATGTTTGAATCCTTCCTCTTCCTATTAGGATGGCACAGTTCTGTTCAGTTCAGTTTAGTTTATTGTCACATGTACCGAGGTACTATGGAAAGCTTTTTGTTGCGTGCTAACCAGTCAGTGGAAAGACAATACATGATTACATCTACGAGCCATCTACAGTGTACAGATACATTATAAATGGAAAAAAAAAACATTTTGTGCAAGGTAAAGGAAATAAAGTCCAATCATAGACAGTCAGGGAGTCACCAATGAGATAGTGGCGCAACTAGTAGAGCTGTTGCCTCACAAAGCTAGAGACCCGGGTTTGATCCTGATCTCGGGTGCTGCCTGCGTGGAGTTTTCATGTTCTCCCTGAAACTGCATGGGTTTCCTGCGGGTGCTCTGGTTTCCAAAAGACGTGTGGGTTTGTAGGTTAATAGGCCTCTGTAAATATGAGTCAATGGAATAACATAGCAGTAGTGTGAGCGGGGTGCTCAATGATCAGCGTCGATTCAATGGGCCTGCTTCCGTGCTGTATCTCTAAGCTAAACTAAACTATTTATATAATTTCATCCAGTTCTACAAACCTCAGACAACTCTGGGGACTGGGGGCATTCCTACCTACTTAAAGCACCCGTCATTGCCTCAGTAAGAACTTATTTCTTAAATATTGTGAATGAACTGCTTCCACCCTCCAATTAGGCAAAGCATTCTCAATTGCAAAATTCCTCATCTAAACCTCCTACACTTCCTGTTCCCAGTGAAATACTCTGGACTCTCTTGATGTAAAGACACTAGTCGTAGATACCTTTACAAAAGGGAAATATTTCACACTTCTACCTACACCTGGGCAGCACGGTGGTGCAGTGGTAGGGCTGCTGCCTTACAGCACCAGAGACCCGGGTTCAATCCTGACATTGGTTGCTGTCTGCACGGAGTTTGCACGTTCTCCCCGTGATCTGCGTGGGTTTTCTCCAGGTGCTCACACAGTCCAAAGGCATACAGGTTTGTGGGCTAATTAACTTGGTTCAATTGTAAATTGTCCCGAGTGTGTGTAGGATAGTGTTACTGTGCGGGGACTAAACAAAACCTTTTGAAAGGCATTCATAATTTGGGGTTTTGTTAATCAGTTCTCCTCTTAGAGTTGAAAATCTATCTTGCCCATCTCATTTCAACTTGTTTTATGACATTAAAAGAAGAATTTACACATCTGTACGCCTTTTTAAAAAATGTAGTGCGTGAATCTTTGTCCCTATTTTTGTTCTTTTTTAACCCTAGGCACATTTTATTGCTGACTATATTTACACATCTCAATAGTAATGCCTTTTCTGAAGAAAAAAAACAAAGTTGACAGGAGCCACACAGCTGGATTATGCAAAGAAACCGAAGCATAGCCAATTTGAAATGACAATGTGCCGGGACACTGAAACAAGTAAACAACAGATCACATTAGATTCCCTGCACCATAAAGATCAAACTCTTTCCCCAACAGCAATACGGGGGTCCCACCATCTGATGGACTTTAGTATCTCATGAAAGCAGCTCACCAGCACCTTCATCTGGAAAATTAGAGATGGGCAATAAATGGTGGCCTTGCCAACGAAACCCATAGTCACCTCATGCACAATATTACATTTGCATTGATAACGATAATATGTAAGAATATGGGTACTTTGGGAAATGGCTGATGGTGCTTTGAAAAATAACTGACAGTGCCTGTGAGCAAGGTCGAGTTAGATGAGGCGACAAGAACACCAGGTGCAAGAAGTCCATGTGGCCCAGCTGTTGCCACAAGGTCTAGCTCTTTGCAGAAGCTCTAGGAAGATTCTGCACTTATGACCCACTTGCTGCCATTAAGTCTAGGTTTCTGCAAGAGACTCCAGGTGGTTTCTGTTCTTGTGGCTTCTCTGATGCCATTAAGTCTAGGGTAGACAAAAGTGCTGGAGAAACTCAGCGGGTGCGGCAGCATCTATGGAGCGAAGGAAATAGGCAACGTTTCAGGCCGAAAACCCCAAGTCTAGGTTCTGTTGAACAGATGCTGAACCTAAGCTTGTGATTGGATAGAGGATTATCTGTTTACACTTAGTATCTAGGTGCTAGAAGGTTTTTGTATACATTGTTTGCAATTTAACAGAGTAAGTGCTTCTAAATGTGTTTTCCTATCTGTAAGGAGTGATTGGCATGCAGAGGTGGCCTCTCCCATTGTACTTAGTGTCCCCGCGTTCGTTTAGGGGTATAAAAGTGTATGTAATTTGTTTGGGTGTGTCGGTTGTCTTCCTTCTGTTCTGTTTGCACAAGGTTACTGTGGGCTTGCGTGAGTGGACCCGAGACCTACCTTCAGTGGGCACAAATAAAGAAGGGTTTGGGCTTCAGCGTTCTACTCAGTGTCTTTTACTGAACCAGACTAGGGGTAAGATTAGATCCGGACATTAACAATAATAGCCATATTGCAAACACACAAAAGTAGTTTGAAGGGCAGCACAATGGTGCAGCAGTAGAAATGTGCAGGAAGGAACTGCAGATGCTGGCTTACACTGAAGATAGACACAATATGCTGGAATAACTCAGCAGACAGGCAGAATGTCTGGAGAAATTTCACTTATTCCTTTTCTCCTGAGATGCTTTCCGATCTGCTGAGTTACTCCAGCATTGTGTGTCTATCTTCGGTGCAGTGGTAGAGTTGCTGCCGTACAGGGCCAGGGACCTGGGTTCGATCTTGACCATGGGTGCTTGTCTGTACAGAGTTTGTACATTCCCATTGGGTTTTCTCCTGGTGCTCCCGTTTCCTCCCGCATTCCAAAGACATGCAGGTTTGTAGATTAATTGGCTTCTTGAAATTGTCCTTAGTCTATAGGACTAGAGATAGTGTGTGGGGATCACTGGTCGGCGTGGACTCAGTGGGTCAAGGGGCCTGTTTCCACACTTTATCTCTAAACTAAAGTTAGACAGAATCAGGTAATTGAAAGAAATATAATGTGTCTTTGTAAAATAACGGCTGACAAAATGTTGGTTGGTCTTCTAGATGCAGCCTATTACTTGGCTGTGATTCAGCCAAGTCCAAAAAGTCACTTCACACACTGCTCCAATACACAAAGGCAGGAAGCCAACCTAAAGATGGGGACTATAATCGATAGCCAGGAAACACTGAAGTCATTGTCTTGCTCTTTGGTTTTGCTGAGACTGTGTTTGCCAACTCTATTGCAAGAGAGGAATTTTAAGACTTCTGAGGCGACTAATAATCAATCAAAGGACAAAAGAACAGTCAATTACATTCAGCGGCAACATCCAACAAAACAAAGCATATTGCATTGGCCCATCTTGCTCTTCAATCCTCTCGATATAATTGCTGGCAATTACAGAACATCAGGGGTGTGCATTTCCAAATGTAGAGATCTTAAATTTAGTTAGGATTCTGGTCAGTAATGTTATCCTTTTTCCTGCTGGCTGCACGTCACATCCACCATCCTCATCATTGGACACCCTGTGCTTAGAGGAGAGGGTAGGGTTGAAGGTATCCGGGTTGGGTTGCTCTTGGGCCTGGCCAAGCTGGCCATCCACGAGTCACGGCGTCAGACGGAAGAGGGCTCTGTCCGTGTCGGCTGCCTGCCCCTTTTCCGGGATTACGTCTGCCCCAGGTGGTGTCAGAGAGAGACTCCGCACTGTACACGGGGGCCCTGGGGGATTTCCAGGACCGCTGGGCACCGCGGAGTGCGGAGTGCATCCTTAATAAGGATGCTGATACAGTTGCATAATAGCTTATTTAGTATATTTGTTTGACGTATTATGGTGGTGGGATTTGTTTTGATTTATTTCATACTGTACATATTATTGTAAATAATTGATTAAATTATTTTTGGTTAAAAAACAGTAATGTTATTTTTGTTCTCTGCTCTGGTGGAACATGCGTTTACTGAGACTTCCCAACACATATCTTAGAAGAACAGAGAGAGAGATCATTTGGCCCATCTGGTCCATGCAAGCTCCCAGAGAGCTACTCCACTGACCCCATTCCAGGGTGGAAGATTGCAACCTTCACGTTAGTCCGCGCTGTTTTGACGAATGCAATCAACTCGACATGCACAATCAAATAAAATCAAATAGAACAAGTTGTCCTGCAACTTTAGGCTGTGCACGCCACACGCAAGAAGAAGAAGACCCCATTCCCTTTCTCTTTATTTCCCTGTACCTCTGAAATATATTCTCGCTAACAAACTCCTATCTTCTCTCCTTGATTCTCTTCACAATTAATCTACGTAGAACGTATGTACAGCACAGGAACAGGCCCTTCAGCCCGCAATAGTGGTGCAGCAAGGTGGCGCAGCGGTAGAGTTGCTGTCTTACAGCGCCAGAAACCCGAGTTTGATCCTGAATACAGATGCTATCTGTACAAAGTTTGTACATTTCCCTCTTGATCTGAGTGAGTTTGCTCTGGGTGTACGGTCTCCTCCCACACTCCAAATATGTACAGGTTAGTAGATTAATTGGCTTCGGTAAAATTGTGAATTGTTCCTAGCGCGCATGTAGGATAGTGTTAGTGTGCGGGGATCGCTGGTCGGCACGGACTTGGTGGGCTGAAGGGCCTGTTTCTGCGCTGTATCTCTGAACTAAACAAATCTAAAAAGCATGCAGTTAGATCCCATATTAGGGTAGATCTTCCTCAGGATCAGCTAGCCCATTCATTTCCAAGCTATGTTCTCACAGTGAGGAAGAAAGGGTAGACAAAAGGTGTGTGTTAATGCCCTGTGTTTGCAATAATATTTTTAAATCTCATTTAGTGAATTTATATGGTCTTAGATTATTCTTTATATTATAACTTTTGCAATTGATGATTTATTTCATCTTTTAATAAGCAGAATGCTTCTGAACAACAGAGACAATCAAAAGCATTAAAAGGATTTGCAGCTGTGAATGTGACCACATCATCTGTCAATAGGTTTCCTTGGCTGTTTTTGAGGCCCGGGCTTGTTCTAACCTTGTTGTTTAGTGTAGTGTAGTGTGGTGTAGTGTTTAGTGTAGTTTAGTTTACTTAAAGTAAAGTGAGAGATGTCATGTGCCCTGATTGTATAGTGCAAAACTCAGATGCATCTTAGGACCCAGGCCTATAGGTTCCAAACCAGCCCAGCAGAGAGTGTGATGGGCAAAGCCTAATCAGCAAAATCCAGTCCATTATTTCACATTGCAGGTGATGCGACATGGAGCACAATCAGAAAGACTATGGGACTGTCAAGGCAATTGGCTTAGAGGAGACCATTGATTATAAGGTCATAAAGTCATAAGTAACAGGAGTAGAATTAGGCCATTTAGCCCTACTCCGCCATCCAATCATGGCTGAGCTATCTCTCCCTCCTAATCCCATTCTCCTGTCTTCTCCCCATAACCTCTGACACCTGTACTAATCAAGAATCTATCTATCTCTCCCTTAAAAATATCCACCGACTTGGCCTCCACAGCTTTCTGTGACAAAGAATTCCACAGATTCACCACCCTCTGACTAAAGAAATGTATCCTTCCTAAAAGAACAACCTTTAATTCTGAGACTAATCTGTGGTCCTAGACTCTCCCACAAGTGGAAACACCGCCTATGAGGAGAGAGGAGCCTGGTTGGAAGAGATATTCAGAATGAGGAGAATATTGGAGACTTGGTTGATGATAACAGAAGGGGGAAGCCTGGATTATTAACTCCTTGCTGTTTGCCGGAATTTTGTGTGTGCTGTCTAGCTACAGTGTCCTCTTCATTACAACAGGGACTAAACATGACCCTTGTAAAGATATTTTAGAGTGAATTAAATATATCAAATGCTCTTAAGCCCCTTTGAAGACTGTCATCGAGTTTACAGCATGGAAACAGGCCCTTTGGCCCACTGTGTCACCCCTAACTATCACACACCTGTTTAGTGTCAACTACATTAATGGAGTTTGTGCATTGTTCCTGTGACCACATGGTTTTTCTCCCACATCCCAAGGACATGCGGGCTTGTGGGATTGTTGGTCTTTGTAAAATCACCCCGAGTGTGGAGAGAGTGGATGAGAAAATGGGATAACATAGAATTAGTGAGAATGGCTGATCGATGGCCAGCATGGACTAAGTAGGCCGAAGGGCTAAGCAAACACATGCCCAACAGCAAGTACGAAGCTCTCCAAATCTACTTGGAGAGATCTTCAAGTGCATGTTATTAGCTAGGTGCATTTGTTCTTCTTGTTGCTGAGATTCAACATGTGTCTGAGCATTTTTATTTTACAGATACAGCGTGGAAATAGGCTCTTCAGCCCACTTAGTCCACACTGACCAGCGATCCCTGCACATTAACACTATCCTACACACACTAGGGACAATTTTACATTTATAACAAGCTGATTAACCTACAAACCTGCGCGTCTTTGGAGTGTGGGGGGAAACCGAAAAACCCGGAGAAAACCCACACGATCACGGGGAGGACGTAGAAACTCTGCACAGACAGCACCGGAATCAGGAGCTATCCCGGGTCTCTGGTGCTGTAACTGCTGTAAGGCAGCAATTTTACTGCTGTGCCACTGTGCCGCCATGATTTGTTGGTAGTTTTTAACTTGCAGAGATCTATAGACAACATCACCCTGAGAGTTGTGAATCTGTGGAATTCTCAGCCGTAGGCAGTGGAGGCCGATTCACTGGATGTTTTCAAGAAAGAGTTAGATTTAGCTCTTAGGGCTAAGGGAGTCAAGGGATATGAGGAAATTGCCGGAACGGGGTACTGATTTTGGATGATCAGACATGATCATATTGAATGGCGGTGCTGGCTCGAAGGGCCGAATGGTCTACACCTATTTCCTATGTTTCTAAAAGAAGAAGTGGAAAAGCCCATGCAGTGAACGCCAACAGTGGGATAATGTCTAGACACAATTATTCATGACTAAACTATTGGGAAGAAAATGCCTTAAGAAATGGCAGCCGATGCAGATTTGGTGAAAGCAAGGCTTGAATGAGTTCTTGATTAACTAACTTGGTTGAGTTCCCTGCAGAATTAATGGAGTGATTTAATGAGCGTGGTGCAGTTGATGATGGGTGTATGGATTTTCTGATGGTGTTTGACACAATGTTACTTAAAGGCATGTTAGAAAAATTGAAGTCTGTGAGATAAATGGAACCATACCAAGCTAAAAAGGAAATTGGCCAAGTGACAGGAAGTGGAGAGTGGCAGTCAACGTGAAGTTTGCCAAAGTTTGGTACAAGAAGCATTAATTTTATTTTAGTGCATATTAATTACCTGGACATAGTCAGACAAGAGACCAATTCAAATTTTTTTTGTCATGAAACTTAAAATCAAGGATGATTTCATGAGCAAACTGATGTTATGGGCAGATACGATAAATGCACTTTAGTTCACAAATGTACACTTATCTCAGTAGGTCATCAACACAAGGTACAGATTTCCATCTTACAGAAGTATATAAAATCAAGTGGGCGGCACAGTTGTGTCGCAGTGGTGTTGCTGCCTTTCAGCGCCAGAGACCCAGGTTCGATCCTGACTACAGGTGCTTGTGTGTACAGAGTTTGTGCTTTCTCTCCATGACCTGCGTGGGTTTTCTCTGGGATCTCCAGTTTCCTCCCACACTTCAAAGATGCACAGGTTTGCAGGCTAATTGGCTTGGTGTAATTGTAAATTGTCCCCAGTGTAGGTTAGTGTTAATGTGCGGGGATCGATGGTCGGTGTGGACTCGGTGGGTCGAAGTTTCCCGTGTCGTTTCTCCAAATTAAGCTAAACTAAACTAAATGAGGGGCACAGACAGGGTGAATGCACAGAGTTAATCCCAGGGATGGGGATTCAAAACCTCGAGAGGAAAGAATAAACCTATAGCTATTAAAAATACTTTTCGGTTTGGGAATGCTGAGAGAAAAAACAATTTGTATTTGTTGTTGCTGAAACTCTCGCCCTAACTCCCTTTCCCCCATTGACACAATAGTCTTTATAACACAATTTTCTATAACATGATAGGAGCGCAACTATCATGTTATAGCAGAATCACCTGTACAGCCAGACACAGTCAGTGCTGGCCACAACCCAAAATGGCACCTATCCACGCAGACAGTGGTTGATATCTGGAACACGCTACCTGAGGTATAGATGGATCAGGTACTCATAACAGGAGCTTTCAGGGATAGATAGATAGATAGACAGATAGTTAGATAGAGCTCAGTTAGATAGACCTCTCAGTTAGATAGAGCTCTTAAAGATAGCGGAGTCAGGGGATATGGCGAGAAGGTAAGAACGGGATACTGATTGTGGATGATCAGCCATGATCATATTGAATGGCGGTGCTGGCTCGAAGGGCCGAATGGCCTACTCCTGCACCTATTGTCTATTGTATTGCTTCTTCCCCTTGGTAATCTCAGGGACAGCTTCCTCCGTTCTGTTGCCAGTCTTCTGAAGGGACCTTCCATAAGCTAGGGTACTGTTCCGATTCTCCTCTACCTCAGTGTGAACATTGGACTTTATCTCTGGAAATGTCCTGCTACAATGCTGAGAAGAAAATCTTCCTTTCTGTACCTTTCCCATCGCTCTACCTTACGGTACTTGAGTTTGGCTTGATGGTATATATGTACATATAGTATTGTTTGAATGGTCTGGATAGCATGCAAAACCAAGCTTTTCACTAAAATACCTGACCTAAGCCTAAATTTATGAATTTAGATGGGTATGTAAAATGTTACGCCAATAACAGGCTGTGGGCTGAGGAATGGGAAGAGGGGTTAGTGTGCAGAGGCATTTCACGACCAGTCCATACCCAGGGGCCAGTTGGACAATTGCAATTACTCTGTAACTCAGGACTTACAAAGTCAAGCAAATCAATCCATGGAAATATCAACAAATCATAGTGAAGGCAATAAGATTGATTTCCACTCTGGCTTCCTAATTGTTCTTTATAACTTTCATCAAAGATCCAGCAATTGTGGGCAATCGATAAAGAGATTTGACCTTCAAATGTGCTGCAATTTGTTACAAATCTACTAAAATTCAAGAATTGCCAAATCATGAAATATAATATGATGCATAGGTCAAAACATCATATGAAAGCATAGCAAGGTTTAATAAACATAACCACCCGAAGGTTCTTTGTAATTACTAAATGCTTGTTTGTGCCGGTAGAGAATTTGGCAACACAGTGGCACAGTGGTAGACTTGCTGCTTTACAGCGCCAGAGACCCGGGTTCATTCCAGACTACGGGTGCTGTCTATACATTCTCCATGTGACCACGTAGGTTTTCCCCGGGTGTTCCGGTTTCCTCCCACACCCCAAAGATGTACAGGTTTGTAGGTTAATTGGCTTTGATAAAAATTGTAAATTGACCCTAGTGCTTAGGATAGTGCCAGTGTACGGGGTGATCGCTGGTCGGCGCAGACTCAGTGGGCCTCTATCTCTGAAAGTTTAAAAAAGGAAAGAAGAAAATGGTGAAGAATAGTAAGATTGAACGAGAACTTACCAAGTTTGAAGGTTGATCTTTATTTCATGAGGAGTTGCGGTGAGGGATTTCGTGAAGAGCCCGCCGGCACGCATGCGCGACATTCTTCAAAGCAGCGGTGTGGAATCACAGAAACAACAACAGAAATGACTTGGCATAGTAAGATTTAAAGAGACTCTGATTACCAGCTGAAGATGATCGAGGGTTGGGAGCGGAGGGCACGAAATCCCTCACCGCAACTCCTCATGAAATAAAGATCAACCTTCAAACTTGGTAAGTTCTCGTTCAATCTTACTATTTCATTTCGGAGTCACGTGAGTGACTTCGTGAAGACTTCAAAGCTTCTGTGATTACACGCCCTGGACAACGTCCATGCAGACACACCACTAGCAAGGATGGATTGGAGTAAACAAGTTGATGAAACGAGGTTATACTGAAACAAAAAGAAGATTTATTAATAACACAACAAATAACGCCCTTTTAATCAGGGACATCCCCACGTTCACACCCGGCGTTCAGCACGGCCTCTGCAAACTGAAGGGGAGCAGCAACAGGCTTATTATAGAAACGCTGGAACACAGCTTCATTCGCCCATCCTGCTGTGGCGAGGATATGGTCCATGGGTACCTCCATGACCCTCGCCGCCGACGTAGATGCAGCCCTGGTGGAGTGGGATTTAAACACATTAGTGTCAATACCTGCCTTAGCCAGGACGATCCGGAGCCACCTGGAGATCGTCTGGACTGTCACTCGATGGTGAGGTCGTTTGTGAGTGACAAGCAGGTACAACTCCATTCCTCTGATGCTCCTCGTCACCTTGATGTAGTAACGGATGTGAGTGGCTAAACATAGCCGAGCATCTGCAGGGTATGCCGGGAACTTCAGCTGCAGCCCTGTGCACCCAGGTCTATGCTGCTTAAGTAGCTCATCGACGAAAAAGACTACTTCTCCAGGGGTCGACGTCATCCTGTCAATACGTAGTTTGTGGAGCGTCTGAACCCGCTGTGCTGAAGTCAGCGCTAGTAACATCACCAATTTCATAGTGAGTTGGTCCAGCTGTAACCCTTCCATGGGTGACCACGACCTGAGCAGGGTAAGCACATCCCTGACATCCCAGGTGATGTTGTAGCGTGGTGTAGGCGGATTCAGATTGAATATTCCCCGCATAAGCCTGGACACTAGCCTGTTCGATCCAACCTCGATGTTGAGGTAGAATGATAGCGCACTCCTGGCGCTGTTGATGGCACTATAACTCAAGTGCTCATCATGGTGCAACCCCGCGAGGAATTCCAGGACGTCGGCTATGGAGACATCGTCATAGGTGATGTGAGAGCGACTGCAGTAGGCTTCCCATTTGGTGATGTGGGAGAGATATCTCCGCCTGGTTGACTCTCGACAGGATGCTCCAATGGTGTTCATGGTCCGGGTGGTAAGGCCATACTGCATCCATGGCCTGGTCAGAACCTGCAAGCCAGTAATTTTAGATAGGCATGGCAGGGGTGTAACTCCCCTGAGACAGGGTGAGAAACCACATGCGGGCAACCCTCTAGAGGGACCCAAGGTTGACTAATCATGTCAGAGACCACCGGATACCAAGGCTGTGTAGGCCAGTCGGGTATGACAAGAATGCCTCTGGCAGAATCCATCCTGATTTTTTGTAATACCCGACTGATGAGGCAAAACGGGGGGAATGCATAGAAAAACCACTTCCCCCAGTCTAGCGAAAATGCATCAATCGCTAATGCCCCAGGGTCTGGTTCCCATGAAACATATGTCGGTACCTGATGGTTCAACCGGGACGCAAAAAGGTCGATATCCGGTTGGCCAAATTTGGCTGTAATTTGGGCAAATATTTGAGGATGCAGCATCCACTCAATACTATCATTGAATTTGCGTGACCTGGTGTCTGCCACAGTATTAAGCCTACCTGGCAAATAGGTGGCGGAAATCCAAATATCTCGATTAATACACCAGCACCAAATAGTATTAGCCAATTTGTCACAAGAGACTGACCTGGTACCGCCCATATGGTTTAAATATGCCACCGCTGTGGTGTTGTCTATTTGGAGACGGACATGAGTGCCACTAAGATGAGCACAATATGCCCGCAGTCCGTGAAATGCTGCAAGCAGCTCCAAATAGTTAATCCCTTGTACTAGCAACATGCTAGCTTCAAGGGGATCCCACCTGCCTCCACAACTAGAAGAGCTGTCCGCAGCTCCCCAGCCTAGAGAGCTTGCGTCAGTTTGCAAATATACCACCGGATTGGGCACAACAATGGGTTTGAATGCCCTGCCAATATTGGACACCCACCATTGGAGCTCAACCTTAGCATCAGAAGGCAGCTCCATAGGTCTGTCAAAATGACCAGCGTTCTTTTTTAACGCAATAATTTTGGCCCTTTGCAGGTTTTGATAATGCAAAGGCCCAAACCGGGCTGCCGGAAATAAAGCTACGATTTTCCCAATTATCTTAGCTGTATGCCGAATAGATGGTATACTGGCGGATGCGAGATCCTGACATGCAAGGGAGACATCCTCCACCTTGTGAAATGGAATGGTGGCCCTCATTTGAATAGAGTCCACCGTGAAACCCAAATAATCCATAACCTGGGATGGGTGAAACTTCGATTTTTCTGGATGCACTATAAACCCCAGTTGCTGAAATATAGTAACAGTTGCTAAAACAGCGCTTTCAGCTGCTTCCAGAGTATTGCCAATAATCAGAATATCATCCAAATAAGCCATTACAATATGATGTTCTATGCGTAATTTGGCCATAATAGGTTTAAGTAATTTAGTAAAGAGCCTAGGGGCAGTAGTAAGCCCATTTGGTAAGGCTCGATATTGCCAGAGCTGATCCATCCAGACAAATTTCAAAAATTTCCGGTGATGTTTCCGGATGGACACTGAATAGTATGCATCTTTTAAATCAATACATGCCATAAAGCAACCATGTGAAATCAGTGATTTGGCTGTCTCAAAGGTGTCCATTTTGAAATGTGTATATGTTACAAAGGTATTCAACTGGGTCAAATCAATAATCACCCGACAACCTCCATCCTTTTTTGGTCTAGTAAATATATTGGAGACGAATTCAATGGGCTCGTGAATAGTTTTCTCTATCACGCCTTTTTGTTCCAAACGAAAAATTTCAGCCGTGCCTGCTGCCTGCTCAACAGCAGACAGCGTAAACTTCCGTTTAGGCATATGCTGGGATGGAGGAACTTTGCCGTGAATAAATTCAATAGAATGACCCCGAACATTTTGTAACACAAATTTATCCGAAGTAACTGATACCCAAGCTTTAGCAAAGAACCGGAGTCGCCCTCCCACATGTGAGATTAAAGGGGCAGGGGAAAGAAACCCAGACCGCCTTACCTCCATGGTCACCGGCGGTCCCTGACATACTTGGGTGGCCGAGGAGGTGCTGGGTTGGGCTGACGATAAGATGGCTTCATCTTCCACTGGGGTCGCTGTGTGCCTGACCCTAAAAAAGACCGCTGCTGCTGGCCCTGTTGGTAGTAGTGCTGAGTAGTAGCAAATGGTCTTGATGCTGATGCGACCGGACCTCGCGGTCGAGCAGGGGGAGCTTTTGGCACCATCGGTCTGGGGGCGATCTGAGATCGCATAAGTCCCACCGTTTTGGCTACCTCGTCCAGCTCCTTGACCCTCTTCGGAAGGTCTTCCCCGAAGAGTTGTCGGGGCGGTGGGGGCGGCGGTGGCTTACACAACCCTGCAAATTTTGGGTTGATAGACGGACGGATGCTGTTCTTCCGGAAATCGTTGATTTCATGTTGGGTGGCACATAATAGTGCTAACGCATCCTCCTGATCCAATGACAGGTCCGTTCCATCGACCGACCGCGCAAAGGCGGTAATACCGGCCGTGAGGAGTTTGAGGATCCGCTGGAGTTTAACCTCCTGATGGCGGACAGCCACGCCGATGTTGCCCCATATGGGCGTATTGACCAGTGGCACGTTGAGGGCATTACAGTTGGACGGGGCCTTGTGGCGCTGAGTGGCCTGTGAGAGTACTTCCTCCTGCAACCGATGATTCGTGAGAAAGTCCACTGTTGCTGCCAGCTTTGGCTGGAGCGGAAGTCCAGTTGTAATTGGTGCAGCAAATTTGGCTGCCACGTCCAGTAACTCAGCTGTCGGTGGCTCCGACGGTGTTGGGGTGGGGTCAAACCCTTCTTCCCCTTGTGGCTCGCTGATGAGGGAAACCGGCGAGGCGGCCCTGTGCCTGACGATATCCGTGGGTGCGTACTGCTGTTGATTATGGAGTACCAGCTCCAGCAGCCGCTCGATGCGGTCAATACGCCCCCCATCCTGAACACTCGGATGGTCGGAGTCCTCCGGCTCAGAAAACATGCCGGGGCTCCTATCATCGGCCCGCACCTCAGAGAAGTGATCTCGGTGCCGGAATGGATCGCTTTCGGCCGCCGCAGCGAAACCGTGCGAGTCCCGTGCGGGCAGGGTGTCCAACCGCCTCTTCTTGGCAGGAGTAGAAGCCGTTGCCACAAAGGGCCCTGACGGCTTGGGGTCGACTCCAGCAGAAGCATGGAGCGACGCCCGCACAGGCTTGCCGGCTGTCCGCATTTCGGACGGTGCCGACGCATGGTCTCGTCCTCCCATCCATGGGGGACTCGGCGACCGAGGCGGGACCGTACCCAAGCCCCCCGTCCCGGCGGCGGGGGTTGGGAGTTGGGTAGCAGACCTTAACGACCCAGGTCCCGCCGTTGCACCAGACCGCTCCATGGCGGCTGGTGGAGCCTTGGCCTGGACCGGGTTAGGCTTACGGGCGCCTCTGCTGCCTTTTAATGAAGGGCTAGCGGAGGGGGGTCGGGCCGCAGCACGAAACCCCTTCCCCGTTGTCGCCAAAGGCGAACTTGTGGCAGGGTCCACCCTTTCAGGAGGCACCCCGACGTCCTCCTCCACGCACTCCTCCTCGGAGCTGTGGCGCCTCAGCGGGTCCCGACCTGCAGCAGCAGACGGCAATGACTTCCCCGCCTTCTTCCCGGCCCCAGGTGGAAACGATGAGGGCGCCGGGCCACGACTTCTTCGTCCAGACATTCTGAACACTCCAATCCGCACCCTTGCTGAAAGACAAAACCGACAGCAAGGGCCAACCAACTTAAGGTGAGTTTAACTTACCTAAGCGGCTCCTTTTGAAGGGCTGGCGAGGAGCGCGCCCCACCGCCAGCTGTCGGCAACAATGCGTTGCGACGATATGTCGCGCATGCGTGCCGGCGGGCTCTTCACGAAGTCACTCACGTGACTCCGAAATGAAATTGCATTGCACACTGGCAAATTACTGAACCAAAAAAGTATTGCTATTCATTCAAGGTAAAGTTATTTTAGACATTTGAAGATGCCCACACTCCTAGGGCTCTCTGTTCTACAACACTCCCCAGGGGCCTACCATTTACTGTGGTGCCATTCAAATATCAAACTTAATTTGTGGAAACAAATGGTGAAGGAATGTATTGAGAATGAGTCAGAGCTCCCCCTGCCCAAGTAGTCAGCTGCCCCAGCGGAAACTGCCCCTTGTGTGTAGGATGTGAAGGTAGGATAATATAAGTATGGGTGACCATTGGTCAGCATGGACTCAGTGGGCCAAAGGGCCTGTTTCCATGCTGTATCCCTAAAACTAAAATTAACACTAAAATAAACAGATATTTTGTAGGTTAATTGGCTTTGGTAAAATTTGTAAATTGACCCTAATGTGTAGGATGGTGCTAGTGTATGTGGTGATCACTGGATCACCCAGCGGTCCAGGGTGATGTTGGATCAGGAGGAAAAATAAGGCAAAGCCCTTCTTTATCTTTACCTTTGTTATCTTTACCAATTGCTGCCGTTAATTTGAAACCTAATCACAAATTGTCTGCCTATTTTCATTTGCGATAAAACATTTGGCCTGTTTGCTGTGTAAATTTTTTTCTCCGCTCATAATAATAGCTATTTTCTGTGAACTCCTTAAAAAAAGCTTAGACCTGTGTCTGATTTGCTGTTAACTTTTGTTTAATGGCTTCAATATTTAGTCCAAAGGTTCATGCCTTCAAGCCTTTCAGGTGCAGCTTGAGTGCAAATCAGCGAATTATATTTGCATTGATATTCAGGCGAGAAAAGAGAGATTGGGCATTAACTACAGTTTGCCAATCTTTCTCAAAATGTTATTTTATATTTGTACTCCTTTGTAACTTTGTATTTGGTTTTGATCTGGATTGAATCAACAAATTAGTATTTTGTTTTAAAACCATTTATTCATTCATCATTGTTGAAAACATTAGCGACGCGTTGGTGCTGATTTGGTAACGGACGCACCACACCTCTCTGTCCTCCAGTTCCTGTGGACTTCCAACGCTGGAAGTATAGGATTTTGGTGTACCGTCATTCCTTACAATGCTATGTATGACAGTGATCGCAATTTCTACTGAGCCTCATCCGCCCTTTGACGGGGCTTGTTTTTGGTCCATCTGGTAGTCCACAGCCCCCTCCTCACCTGGCAAACCAGGTGGGGGAGACGGTTTAGTGGCCGACTATCCGACCATGGAGCAGGTAGCACGGGATTACATGGTACCCGTCACGGGGGGCAAAATCAGGTACACAGTAATGAAAGTCAGAGACACAAAAGATTACAAAGGCTGCAAATTGGATCAACGCACAATTTGTTGGAGGTCATCCACCTCTCCCATAATATTTCACCTTATCCTGTGGAAACAAGGAACTACAGATGCTGGTTTACCAAGGAAAGGTGCAGGAGGAAATCAGTGGGTCAGGCAGCATCCCCAGAGGACATGGATAGGTGAGGTTTTGGGCTGGGATCCTTACTCAGACTAAAATATCAGCAGTTTGATTTTTTTGCTCAAGATTCCAGGGCGGCACGGTGGCGCAATGCTAGAGTTGCTGCCTTACAGCACCAGAATCATGGGTTCCATCCTGACTTCGGTTGCCTGTACGGAGTTTGTAAATCCTCCCCGTGACCGTGGGGTTTTCTCCGAGATCTTCGGTTTCCTCCCACACACTAAAGACGTACAGTTTTTCAGTAGGTTCATTGGCTTGGTAAATTGTCCCTAGTGTGTGTAGGCTAGGGTTGATGTGCGGGGATCGCTGGTCGATGTGGGCCGAAGGGCCTGTTTCCGCGCTGTATCTCTAAACCGAGTGGCACCGTCAGCGATAGCAGCTTCGCCAATGGTCCGTCTGTCTTTTTTGTTATTTTTAGTGTGTTTTAAAAAGTTTGTGTTAATGTTCTCTGGTTTGCTTTATGTGGGGGAGGGGGTCGGGGGAAACTTTTTTTCTATCTCTTATCTTGCCGGAGATGCGATTGTTTTCCGGATCGTATCTCCGTCTGCTCTGCGGCCTAACAACACGGAGCTGGAGACCTTGCTCGAGACTGACTTTGAGCCCCACTGTGGAGCCGTGGGCTTGCCATTGGAGCCTGCGATCCCTTGCCTACAATCGACGCTTCAACCGTGGCCTGCGGATTTCAACATCGAGGAGCTCGCAGTTTCGGGTAGAGACCGATGTCGGGAAGCTCCAAAGTCGCAGGAAATTCAACTAGGGGTCGGATTGCCCGGCGCGGGGAGCTGAGATCCCCCGACGCGGAAGCTTAATCGCCCCGACGTGAAGGGCTTGACCGCCGACCACAGGAGCCAAGATCGTCCCGTCAACGGAAGGCTCAAGGCCCCCGACCGTGGGAGAACAAAGAAGGGAAGAGATTGAACTTTTTTTTCGCCTTCCATCGCAGTTAGGAATGTGGAGGAGTCACTGTGGTGGATGTTTATGTTAAAATGTATTTTGTGTGTCTTGTTGCTTTTTATTGGTATGAATGGTTAATCAAATTCCTCTCGTATGTTGCAAAACATACTTTGTGAATAAAATATGGTTATGATCATGATTAAACTAAACTAAATATGTTTCTCGTTATCCTATCAGAACAAGGAACTGCAAATGCTGGTTTACCAAGAAAAGATGCAAAAGTGCTGGAGTAACGAAGCGGGTCAGGCAGCATCCCTGGAGGACATGCATAGGTGATGTTTCAGGTTGGGACCCTTCTTCAGACAGAAACATCAGCAGTTTGTTTTTTGATCAAAATTCCAGCATCTGCAGTCTCCTGTGTCTCTCCTAGTCTGAAAAAGGGTCCCGACCCAAACGTCACCTATTCCTTTTTTCCAGAGAAGCTGCCTGACCCACTGGGTTGCTCCAGCGTTTAATATCTATCCCCATTAGCAACTTCCTTACTTACAAGATTCCTGCACTGGTAGCCTTGCATTTCTGCTTATCACCCTCCAGCAGCCTGCTTGCTATTCTCTCCCCACAAATGTCCCCGCCTGTTTGAAGGGCCTCGATCCTGAACGTCACCCATTCCTTCTATACAGAGATGCTGCCTAGTCCCGCTGAGGTACGCCAGCATTTTGTGCCTCTTTTATTCATTGATATGCCTCCATCTATTATCCACTTGCCTCTATCTTCCAATCTTCCACTACAGCCCCACCTGGCTCGGACCTGCCCCGCAAAGCGTGGGTCGCCCTGAACCGACTCCATACACAGGTCAGCCGGTTCAACGGCAACATGCACCGCTGGGGGGCTGCATTCATCAGCATTCATTCATCAGCAGCCTGTGTGTGTAGAACAGACCATAAATTGCATAACTTCTGCTGCCACAAACGCAAGGAGGAGAAGAACTATAGCCCCACTCCCCCAACTTGGCTCCATCCGCCTTTCATTCTTTACCCTTCTTGGTCAGTCAATCTCCCTTTGCTCCTTCTCATCAGTTCTCCTCTCCTTTCTTCGTCCTGTTGCAGGTTTTTCAACCCGAAACGTCCACCGTTTCATCCCCCCTCCACAGATGCTGCTCGAGCCGCTGTGTTCCTCCAGCAGTGTCCTTTGACACCACAACGCAAAACAGTTCTCAAATTCCCATACAAAATTCAGATGCGAAAATGTCATCCACCTCCCTTGAATTATCACCGTAACCATGGTGACACCAGGCATATTCAGGACATGTTCAGGAGAAGTGCAGAATGAAAAAGGGCAAACAAAAAGCTCACCAAAGCGACAGTATCTACAAGTTTCCAACACAATTAAACCCCTCACCTGAGCACATACAACACAGATAATGACTGGATGAATAAAGGCTTTAGCTCATTTTATGTTGATCTCATCTAAGACAAGGCAACAGAACTTGGCTGGATCTCAATCCACCACTCAAAATATTCACACCTCTCATCACTATGGCATTGGCAGGTCCATCTATAAAATAGACAGCCATGTCTAAATTCTGGAACACCCTACCCACCAGCAGCATGGGAGTACACACTTCAAAGAGGACTGCAGGAGTTAAAGATGTAGAAACAAGGACCTACAGATGCTGCTTTACCAAGGAAAGACACAAAACGCTGGAGTAACTAGGCGCCTCAGGCAGCATCTCTGGAAAACACGAATAGGTGATGTTCCAGGTCAGGCCCCTTCTTCAGACTGAATCTCTTGCCAAGAGTAGGGGAATCGAGGACCAGAGGACATAGGTTCAAGGTGAAGGGGAAAATATTTAAGAGGAATCTGAGGGGGAAACTTTTCACACAAAGGGCGGTGGGTGTATGGGACAAGCTGCCAGAGGCACGGACTATTCTAACATTTAATGAACAGTTAGACGGGTACATAGATAGAACACATTTGTAAGGATGTGGACCAAATGCGGGCAGGTGGGACAAGTGTAGCTTGGACGTGTTGGCCGGTGTGGGCAAGATGGGCCAAGCTGCCTGTTTCCATGTTGTATCACTCTATGACACTATGACCTGTCGCTTCCCGCAGCCAGAATGCACCTGGTCCTTGTGAGGTGCAAGTTGCCTTGAATGCACAGTAGCCACCACTGTCATCAGCCTCCTGCTGCTGCACGCATCAGTGAATAGGGCAGGGTCGCTGACTACAAGCAACACTCATTTAAAACAGCGGGCTGCTCTGATTTAATATCCTGTGTTTAACAAAAGGAATTGGGGGGGGGGGGGGGGTTTGAACTCATCCTATGATCTCCAACACCCAGTTTTACCAATTACCAAATTAATCGCTCTATTGTTCTAAAACTTAACTACTCCACTCATTGTTTCGTTGCATTTGGTACAAATATTTATCTTCCTAGATACTCGGAGTGAAAAACAATAGCTCAGTGCAATGATGATAGCCTTTCTAATCACAGTTAGGTGACCTTTGATTATGCTGTTTCGGTCAGAGGATTGAATATGATGAGCTTTGCCTTTTAAGCCCATAACCTTTGGTGCCAACATAAATGTGCAGAATGGCAGGAAACAAGTGTAGTGTGAAATGTAAAATGGCATCAGCATTTATACTCTGTTCAGTTATGCAGAACATTTACAGTAAAGGTTTGCGTCCGTTAATGGTCACAGCACAAGTTCAGCGGCATTCAATTAGTGGATTACTGACGGAGAAAGAACAGGAATAATCTCTGTTAATCTTTATAATCGTGAGAAATAAATAATTTGCTGAGATGACTCAGCACAAGGGAATGTGACATAAAATTAAAGAAAGATTTGCTTTGCCGTGGTACTGTTCACACTATCCCAAAGATCTTTCTAATCCATTCAAGGTTTCAAGGGCAGTTTATTGTCACATGTACCAATTAAGGTACAGTGAAATTTGAATAACCATACAGCCATACTAAGTGAAAAGCAACAAGATACACGACCATCTAAAAGTTAACATAAACATCCATCACAGTCGATTCCACATTCCTCACTGCGATGGAAGGCAATAAAGTTCAATCTTCTTCCTCTTGGGGAAGTCAAACCATCCGCAGTCGAGGCGATCAAAGCCCCCCGTAGCCGATGATCGAAGCCCCCGTCAGGGTGATTGATTACATTTTCAAGTGCGGGCATTTTGGGTTGCACGGCAGCTAAGGATTCTCTCAAGCTCCCACTAACAACAGTCATATAATCGGCGAACGACACAAAATGCTGGAGTAACTCAGCAGGTCAGGCAGCATCTCTGGAGAAAAGGAATAGGTGACATTTCGGGTCGAGACGCTTCATCAGACCATTCATCTATCATCGATTCATATAAATCAGTTATTTGGTTTAGTTTAGTTTACTTTAGAGATACAGCAAGGAAACAGACCCTTCAGCCCATAGAGTCTGTGCTGACCAACAATCACCCCGTACACTAGTTTCATGTAACATCCGAGGGAAAATTTACATAAGCCAATTAACCTACAAACCCGCACGTCTGTGGATTGTGGGAGGGAACCAGACCACCAGGAGAAAACTAATGCAGTCACAGGGAGAACGTGAAAACTCCGTACAGACAGCACACGTAGTCAGGATCGAACCCAAGTCTCTGGCACTGTAAGGCAGCAGCACTACCGCTGTGCCACCAGGCCGCCCGCCGTGTTCTTCTGCTATGATTGAGGGATAAATGTTGACTGGGATTACCAGAACAACCCGTCCTCTTGAAGAGCGTTCAGGACCCTTCATATGCACCTGAGAGAATGGATAGGGTGTTAGAGCTGGAGATCTCATACAAAGGATGGCAATCAACAGAGGCTTAGTCCCTAGCTTTGGACTGCAGGGGCAGTCTAGCCTTTTGTGCTGTCTTCAGTATGGGCCTTTAAGAAACACTTAGACAGGTACATGGATAGGACAAGTTTGGAGGGATATGGACCAAGTGCAGGCAGGTAGGACTAGTGTAGCTGGGACATGTTGGCCGGTGTGGGCAAGTTGGGCCGAAGGGCCTGTTTCCACACTGTATCACTCTACGGTATGACTAACTTCTGTCACAAGAGTGCTATCAACTTATCACAGCTGATAAACTTGCATTTAATAAAAGCTTAATATTGATTTAATTAAATTGATTGAAAAGTACAGCATGGAGACAGCCCCTTCAGTTACCTAGTCTACGCTGCCCATCAGTCACCTGTTCACACTAGTTATATGTTATCCCACCTTTGCATCCACTCCGTACACACGAGGGTCAATATATAATAATAATAATAACTTTTTTTGTATAGCACTTTTCATACAATTGAATGCAACCCAAAGTGCTGTCCACATAGACACAGGTCTAAACAAAAATACAATTTAAAACAGTAACAACATTAGTAGTTAATAGCATAAAAAGCACTGATTTATATAAAAATATAAAATATAATTGAGAGTGTAAAAGGACAAAGGAAGTAAAGTCAGTAAAAAGCTTGATTAAAAAGATAAGTCTTTAGGTGCCGTTTAAAAATGTCAACTGAGTGGGCGTCTCTCGTAGCCCTGGGTAGGATATTCCACAGCTTGGGCGTGTAATTGAAAAAGGCTGCTTCAATATAGAGGCCAATTAACCTGTTTTTCGGATGTGGGAGGAAACTGGAGCACCCGGAGGAAACCCACGCGGTCACAGGGAGAAGGTGCAAACTCCACACAGACAGCACTTGAGGTCAGGATCGAACCCAGATCTCTGGCGCTGTGAGACAGCAGATCTACCGCACCGTGCCGCCCTTATTCAAAAAGTACAGGCACCTTGCGTTTTACATGTGTTTGGTTTATGTATTTGTGAAGTTTGATTTACATGCAGGTATTATTGGAATAACGCGCTCAAATTTACTGCTGGCAGCATCGTCACCTATATGTTTAATTTAAGTGCTTTTGAATGATGCGCTGCTTTTTCAAGCCCGTAACCCCCACGTAAGACATACGGTGCCTTTAAGGCTCCACATGACTCTAAAACTCCCTTTTTTTAACCTTTAAGTGCTGCGATGGTATTGGGATTTTATTTAGCGGGGGGGGGGGGGGGGGGGGGGAGAGAGAAGCAGTCACCAGCGCAAACCTGGAAATGAGTTCTTGTTTGTCAGCAGAAGTTAAATGTAGATCGACCAACAGAGATGCGGTCAATTAGCGGCTAATATGCACCAGTATAGGAATGGCGTGGAATATTTTATTGTCACGTGCGACAAGGCAGAGTGGAATTCCTTGCTTGCATGCCCAAGGTATACAAATAGTCACTGCATAAACGGCACTGACAAAGTTACAACGTATCTGTCGCAGATCCCCCTTTGTTATCCCCCCCCCCCCCCCACCAAGCTCCGCTATTGTCCTTCCCCCCTCCCCCTCCCTCACGGTGGTCCCCCCCCCACGCCGGGTCCTCCATTGTTCTTCCCTCTCCCCCTCCCACATGCCGTTTCCCCCGCGCCCTCATCGCATGTACGATCCCTGGCCAATTGCCAACAGCCCGTTTGTTCCACACACAGGGAGAAGGCAATGGGGCCTCGGTCTATTGAGGGGAAAAAACAGCCTCGGTGCAGTCTGGTTCTGTGCAGAAGAGTTGACATGACAGCTGGAAGAATAGCAAAGGTTGTCTGTACATCTTTGTTTTGTGTACAGAACTTCAACTTTCAGGGTGGCACCAAATATTTCTCTGTTTTTCTTTTTAATAAAAGAAAAAGAAAAATCTCCTGACTTTTAAAATGTAAACCGAGGCAATCTGAGCGTGTAAATAAATAATGGCTCACATTCTTGCCTGACAGTGCAGGATAGAGAAGGGCCTTCAGTCACTGTTTCTTTACGGGTGGCTTTAATAATTAAACAGAGAGCAGTGTTCAATGTTCTGAAGCGGGTTACTGTAAGCAGCTTTTCTCCGCTTCCCACTTGAGAGATTTTTTTATCTCACAAATCAGGGTTTTAGTTTCAGATGAGTGAAAAACTACAAACACAAAAAGCAGACCTCAAGCCAGCCATTATGACTACAGCACTGGAGTCAGTGTTGAATATGTAGCTAGATTTTCTTATTCATTGCAATATTTAAGTGGATTTGATAGCCATTTGCACAGATGTTTTATTGAACAATGAACCCAGATCAGCATGGAGTTTGTACCAATTAACTGTCACGGCCCTTCACGATCCCAGTTCAGGATTTGAACGATGCAAAGTTGGACAACAGATTTTGTACAGTAACTAAATATGAATTACAATTGCACACTCCTTTTTCATGCTAATTTAAATTGAAAACTCTCAGCAGGTCAGAAGGATTGTTGACATGAAAAGCTTAGGAGGAAAGGAAAATTAGGGCAGGAGATGGAAAAAAATAGCAAGGTATTTAAAAGCGGGGTACGGCAGACTAATTGTACGACGTAAATCATGACAAGGCAAAAGGAGATTAGAATCAAAATATCAGCAGAGAATGTGAGACCATTCGTATCACCACTGGGGAAAGTAGCAGAAAGGCAAGGACAGGTTTGGAGGTATATGGACCAAACACGGGCAGGTGGGACTAGTGTAGCTGGAACATGTTGGCTGGTGTGGGCAAGTTGGGCCGAGGGGCCTGTTTCCACGCTGTATCACTCTGTGACTCTATCCCCAAAGCTACGACAGTAAATTTAGTTCATCGTTTTACAGGTACAGCGCGGAAACAGGCCCTTCGGCCCACCAAGTCCGCACCGACCAGCAATCCCCCACAGATTAATACTATTCTACACACACACTGGGGACAATTTACAATATTATACCAAACCAATTAACCTCCAAACCTGTACATCTTTGGAGTGTGGGAGGAAACGGAAGATCTTGGAGCAAACCCACGCAGGTCACGGGGAGCACATACAAACTCCACACAGACAGCACCCATACTCCGGATCGAACCCGGGTCTCTGACGCTGTAAGTGCCATAAGGCAGCAACTCTACCGCTGCGCCACCGTGCCACACGAAAATCTGAACTAAAAGCAGAAAGTGCAAGGGAGATACAGTAGTGATGAGACAATATGCGACCAGCTTAATGAAGACCAGCAGGAGAATGAGGGATGATCTTATAGAGGTGTACTAAATCATGAGGGGAATAGATCAGACAGAGTCTGTTGCCTGGAGTAAGGGAATCGAGAACCAGAGGACATAGGTTTAAGGTGAGGGGGGAAAGATTTGATAGGAACCTGAGGGGTAACGTTTTCACACAAAGGCAGGTGTGTGTATGGAATGAGTTGCCGGAGGTGGTACTATGGCAATGATTAATAAACATTTAGAAAGATACATGAATAGGACAGGTTTAGAGGGATATGTGCTAAACACAGGTAGGTGGGACTAGTGTAGATGGGACATGTTGGCCGGTGTGGGCCAGTTGGGACGAAGGGCCCGTTTCCATGCTGTAAGACTCTAACTCTATGACTTTATAACCACAGCCAACAAAGGGAGATAATTTCAAAGATTTACTAGCCTGCTCTTTTCATTTTTAATGGGCCATAGCCTTGTTCGTAGATCCTCAGGCTGCCTTTCCTGGTTCCAAATTTTCCAGCTGGACGAAACAACTTTTTGGCATCTACACTGTCAAACCCTCTCAGAATGTTGTATGCCTCAGTGAGTTGGTTTTCGTTCTTCTAAACTCTAGTGAGTATATGGCCAGTCTTAATCTAACCTCACAGGATAAACCTCTCATCTCAATGATTCATTTTGTGTATTTATGCAGGGCAAGCTCCAAGGCAAATGAAGACCAAAGAGCAAATCTGTGCATAATCCTTCAAATGAGGTCTCACACAAAGCTCTGGATGAGTTTGCCTTCCTTATGTAACACTGCCAACCTTGTGCAATTCCAGAAGCCTTAGTCTGAGGCAAGCATATCTTCACCTTTACAGACACTTATTAGTTTAGTTTTTTAGTTACAGCACGGAAACAGGCCCACCGAGACCTCGCCGACAAACGATCCCCACACACTAGCACCATCCTACACGCTAGGGACAATTTACAATTATACCAAGACAATTAACATACAAACCAGTACGTCTTTGGAGTGTGGGAGGTAACCGGGGCTGCTGGAGAAATCCCACGCAGGTCATGGGGAGAACGTATAAACTCTGCACAGACAGCACCTGCAGTCAGGATCGTACCCAGGTCTACGGTTCTGTAAGGCAGCAACTCTACCGCTGTGCCACCGTGTCACCCACCTCGACTGAAGTAATTCAAACTGTACATTTTGAACAAAGTTGTCATTTGTAATTACAGTGGAAAGAAAGTAGTAATAATGTGAGAGCATTTTCTGCCCTTAATCCACTTGTTTATTTGTCTACCTCACCTGCTGGGCTTGCAATATGAAGTTATGGTTCCGCCTCAGCTTTTCTGTCGGTAACTAATTATTTGCTATGCAGCTATATAATCTTGCATGTTTTCAGTCATTGCCTTTAAATGCTCACACACGGTACTAATATCAATGTAACATCCATACAGCACCATTCCAATCATGTTTCCCTATATATTTTAGCAAAGCGGCTGTTGAAATAAAGAGTGAATAACTAGCACACTGTGTCATTTTAAGTTGTGACACCAATGCTGAGATGCCGAGAGGGATGGAGCGGGGGGAGGGAGGGGGGGGGGGGTGAAGAGTCCGGCTTTTTTTCTGGAAAGTACGGGGCTCAGTTATTTTAGTTTATTTAGTTTAGAGATACAGAGCGGAAACAGACCCTTCGGCCCACTAGTCCACGCTGACCAGCAATCCATGCTCATTAACACTATCCTACGCACTAGGGACAATTTACATTTATACCAAGCCAATTAACCTACTCACCAGTATGTCTTTGGAGCGTGGGAGGAAACCGAAGATCTCTGAGAAAACCCATGCAGGTCACGGGGATGACGTACAAACTCCCCCGTACTGACAGCACCCATAGTAGGGATCGAACCCGGGTCTCCGGCGCCGCGAGCGCTGTAAGGCAGCAACTCTACCGCTGCGCCACCGTATCTGCCGCGACTTTATTGGACTTTATCTTTCATTAAACGTTATTCATGTAAACTAAATGTTATTCCCTTTATCATGTATCTGTACGTGTGGATGGCTCGATTGTAATCATGTACTGTCTTTCCGCTGACTGCACATCGTTGAACAAAAGCTTTTCACTGTTCCTTCGTACACACGACAATAAACTAAAGTAAACTAAACTGACTGCATGTTTAGGGTTAGAATGAGGTTTGTTGTATAATTCAATAGAACTCAAGAAGTGAGAGGGGGAGAGAACCACACTGCTCCTTGACTGTTCTCTATTCAATAAGATGCGACTTCATGCAGCTGGTAGAGCTGCTGCCTCACGACGCCAGAAACGGGTTCTATCCAGACCTCGGCCATTATCTGTGTGGAGTTTGCACGTACTCCCTGTGACCACGTGGGTTTTCAGCAGGTGCTCCGGTTTCCTCCCACATCTGACGTATGTGTGGATTAATTGGCCTCTGTAAATTGCCTCCTGTGTGTGGCGGTAAAAGTGGGATAGCACAAGTAGTTGAGGCAGGTACTGTCACAACATTTAAGACACATTTATATGAGTACATGGAGAAGGAGAGGTTTAGAGGGATGTGGGCCAAATATAGGCAGGTGGGACTAGTGTGGATGGGATATGTTGTTCGGCATGGGTATGATGGGCAATACAATACAATAAGCGAGTTCGGTATTACAACTGAGCATGCCCAGGTCCTGGGTCATTCGGGATAAACATTCTCGCCAGCTGAGCTACTGTGTGCGTACAGACCTGCGTTTCATACGTATTTTCTTGTTTTTCAAAACTAGAATACTTCTTTCAAAACTATTAACTAGGAGTATTTATGGTTCATTTGTACAAAACTTTGATGATTTGGGTTGTTTTATTGCTTTATGCTTCAGTGAGTGAGCGAGATCATGACGATGAATAACAACCATTTTTTATTGTTTTTATTTTAGGGGGGGGGGGGAGAATGAAATGAAATAGTAAGATTAAATGAGAACTTACCTGTTCGAAGTTTGATCTTTATTTTATGAGGAGTTACGATGAGGGATTACGTGAAGAAGCCCCGCCAGGCGCATGTTCGGCATACTTCAAAGCAGCGGCGTGAAAAACACAGTAAAAGTAAGGCTCACAAAGATTAGAACTACCAGATGATCATTTATATTATGAGGGTTGGGAGCGGAGGGGGACGTAATCCTCATAAACTCCATCGTAACTCCTCATAAAATAAAGATCAAACTTCGAACAGGTAAGTTCTCATTTAATCTTACTATTTTACTTCAGAGTCACGTGAGTGACTACATGAAGATTTTAAAGGTCTGTGATTTTCATGCCATAGATCATTCCATACAACACACTGCTTCAGTTTACCCAGTAGTGAGTAAATAATATATTGCTTGAAATTATGCAATAAATATTTATATAAAAATAAAATAAATATATTTATATAATTTTTTTTTTTTTTTTCTCTTTTGTAATAATAATATGAAAAATAATACCCCTTTATCCCAGGGGAAATAACAACAAATGTTATGCAACAAAGCAAACAACTTTGAACAGAACCCAACACAGCATGTGCAACTCTGGCACTGTAACAACAGATTTATCATGAAACTAGGAAAGTTTCTTTTTTAGACCATCCTGCAGTCTCCAGAATTTGGTCGAGCGGCACGTCCTGCACCTTCGCCGTGGACATTGATACCGCCCTTTTGGAGTGAGATTTATACACATCAGTGTCTACTCCAGTTAATCCAGAACCTGTTTATCTATCTAGAAATAGTTTGTACTGTCACTTTTATATGTTTCTTGTGGGTAATGAACATTGGTGTCTCACAATCTCGGAGACTCTCAATTCAATATATATTAATTCAGATGCTTAACCACACACAATGTTTAGTTGACAGAGTATGTCTTAAAGATTGGTTCCAGCCTTTCTTGGCTTGCTTAGAACATTGACATAAAACGTTATTTTATCTACAGACAACCACAACATTTGTAATGTTTGTACTCATCGTGCTGATATTAATGGTATGAACATAACCACTTTAAATATTAACTTCTGAAAATACAGTGCCGTAATTGGAGTCCATTGCCGAAGCAATGTGAGAACTATACTGACATCCCAGATTTCTGTATATCTGGGTTTGGTAGGATTATATTAAAATTCCTCTCATAAATCGGGATATTAACAGATGAGACCTGATAATTGTTGATTCTGAAATAGTCCTAAATAGGACGACAAAACTCTCCGAGTTCCATTCATGGCACTATAACTCAGGTGCAACATAACAAGGAGCTCCAACACATCCAATATGTTTGCAGTATGATAACATATATCTGACTGTATACAAAAAGATTTTCCATTCCTTATATGACACATATATTGTTTCTTAGTGCTATCGCTCCAAGCTGCAGTTATAACATCCATGGTCCTATCCGACATTCCATCAGAACCTGCAGATTAACAATTAACACGGTCATGTAATGGATGACTTCTGCTGTTACTGGATGTACCAACAATTACTGCACCTGGGATTTGTCATGAATGTCTGAATCATCATTCTGAGCACCAATTGGAACAATGGCTGTGTAGTAATGGTCCCTAGATAAGTGACGTATCAGATATTAACTGATAAGAACAGATACTACACTTGATCTTAGCCAAAAGGCCGAGAAGCATTACCAATTTGGAACCACCAAATGCCTGCAGCGGAGACTTGCTCTATTTTGGTGACACATGGTCTAATCAGACAAAACTATACTTCCCCAATGTAGCGAGAATGCATCCACCGCTAATGCTCTTGGGTCTGACTCCCACAAGACACATTTAGACCACTGGAGATTTAATCCAGACACAACAGATCAACATTTGGTACACATACTGTCTGACAATCTTTTTGAAACTTTTTGAATTTTAATATTCATTCTGTATTGTCATTGCACTTTCGTGATCTGTTGTCTTACCACAATATTGTATTCTCCCACAGTTGTGGTATTGTCTACTCGTAAATGAACATGTAAGTTCTTTATTGTAGAACAACAGCTATCAATGGATAAAACGCCCCCAATAACTCCAAATAATTCAACCATGTATTTGGAGAATTAATCGTCTTGGACAGTCTATCAACCACCATAACTGGTGTCGCTGTTCTAAGCTCCCCATCCGAGAGCACTCTCATCAGTCTGTAACAACACTTAAGACTTCTGCACAAGCACATTTTTACTTCTAGTAACTTGTGCAACATTGAGAATCCATCATTGAATTCAGCTCAACCTTTTTAGTTGGTAACTGCATGGACCTAATCAATAACCTGCACGCTTTTTACTCTTATACTCTGGTCTTTGCAGACTTTGACCATGCAGAGGTCCCAATTTGACAGCATGAATGCTGCTATCACTTTACCAGTAACCGTAGCTACTTCTTGGATGGTGGGATGATGTTTTTTACCGAGACAAATACAGGCATTTGTAACATCCCCAACCTTAATTTGTTGATAAAGTTACTCACATATCAACTGTATTAAAGACAAACCCCAAATAATCAATTGTTTGGGATGCCTGTAACTTACATGTTGTTTGGCTGTACAGAATCTTAGCCTTTCAATAGGCTTATGGTTGCTGAACTCAGTTCTTCAGCTGTCTCCCATTTACCATTAACATATCCTCTAGATAAGTCATTACAATGTGAATCTGAGCCCTCATTAACACCAGTGCTGGTTTCAATAATTGTGTGAGCAATCTGAGGGCTGAATTTAACTCATTAGGTAATTCCTTCAGCTGACCCATCCAATTAATTGAAGTACCTGAATAATTAGGCATCTTTTTTAAGTCTACAAAATAGCCACATAGCAGCCTTGTGATAACAACTTTGTTATAGTGCTGAAGTGTACTTTTTTTAAAATGTTTATATTGAACTATAAATTTCAGTTTGTGAGTCCTAGAATGACTCTGCAACCCCCATACTTGTCTCTGGGATATATCATCTCTACCTGATGAGTTCCTGGTACATCCAAACACCAAGCCGATCAGATTTAATGCAGAATTACAAAACAATTGCAATCTTAACCAACCAGACGTTGTTTCCCCAGAAATTCCATGTGTAATGGAATGACATTTCTGTACTTCCGTAAATGAACCAGAAGATCTCCTTCTTCTTAATATAGTGGTTCGTTTTCATCAATCATAAATCTGGTTATAGCTTGCCCACTGCATTTTTTGGGGGATAATGTTAGCCAAATGGCAATTTGCATCATACAATTGGATTTGAATATGCTTTGCAGAGTAACGCAAGCATGTCTTAAAAGTATTGGACATTATCGACCCATGTATGTCTTCCCCAAATACAATGATGCCAACTGAATATCAGCTAAAGGACATACTGGAACACATTTCCTGTCCTCGCATCATTGACTCATGGGTGCCTAATTACTGAGTTACTGTTGGCACCCTGAGCAAAGCACAATAGACGGGTGTTTTACATATTTTTATATATTATTTAGTGTTTCAGTCATAGCAGTATCTTGGAGTAGGCGAGAAACCAAATAATGTTGGCCGCCAGGTTCATCCATAGCCTCACCAGTCCATACCGATATAGCAAAACTTGGTGCTACATCGGGAACACCCGGAATATTTCTATTGTGCTCTGATGTATACACATAAGTAGGGACACCAGCTTCAGGGTCAGTTTCATCCTGCCCTGGAACTCCAGAGTCTTGCTCTAGGGAGACTTCATCCAGACCTATGCAAGGCACTGGTGAATGAGATTCTCATTCTTCATAGGCACCATACTCATTGTATGGAAACTCCTTCGGAGCCTGCCTTAGAATCTCATGGGTCTTAAAACCCTTAATTGTTTAGAGTTTTGAGCATTTTATCTTGCTCTAAGGACTTCATCCAGACCTATGCAAGGCACTGGTGAATGAGATTCTCATTCTTTATAGGCACCATACTTAGTGTATGGAAACTCCCACGGAGCCTGCCTAAGAATCTCATGGGTCTTTAGAACCCTTGACTGATTAGAGTTTTCAGCATTTTATCTAGAGAGCTCTAGGGACCTCATCCAGACCTAACCAAGGTACTGGAGAATCAGAATTGAATTTTCATAGGCACCATACTCAGTGTATGGAAACTCCTTTGGAGCTTGCCTTACAGGAAGACATACATGGGTCTTAGAACCCTTGACTAAGTCAAGTGTGGAGCATTTTCTCCATTTCCAGCCTTCCCCTCATTATTGTCCTCCCTTGGAGGAGAGTTACTTTCTTTACTGTTTTGTATTTGTGCATAAATCATATACCTTTAAAATTATAATTCTGAGAGGCACATTCTGCTTGCAGAATATTAGTATTAACCTCAGTATCACACAGGATTATATACATTTCCAAAAAGGAAAACTGCATCTGGTAACATATACACCGAGCCGACTTTATTTTACAATTGTGGGTATTTGGAGCCAGCATTTAGTGCAGCCGTTATCTTCAAACCCGATCTAAATAGCGGTAAAAAGCGGGAACTGGCTTTTAAATCAGCCTTATCTCCCGATCCGATCTAAATCGGAAACTGTGGCTCCAGCGCGTTCCATTCAATTACCGCAGTTTAAACATACTTATACTCTAGCTGGCTATTTTGGTATTTTCAAGCCAAATTTACAGAGTTTTTAAATTTTTTTCCCAAAATACATAAACACTCTAGCTGGCTCTGCAGACTTACAGAGTTTAAAAAACACTCGCAAGAAGTTCAACACTGACTTACCTGCTGATTAAACTTACCACTGGTGGGAGCTGAGCTCTCCACCCTGTCGGTGCCACATGCGTCGACGTAATGCCGAACATGCGCCTGGCGGAGCTTCTTCACGTAGTCACTCACATGTCCGAAGTAAAATAGCTATAGGCTTTGCCTTCTTTGTAGTCGTTGAGCAGGCAACATTTCAGGGAAGTAGCTGGCTGGTTAGCCTCATCATAACTGGCAAGATGCTTTGACAGCTCGACAATGGATGTGGGAGGCCAGCAGTTTAGTCCTTTCGATTCTCCAAGCCACTCATCTTTCAGTTCGCTCATGAGATCGGGGAGAATATTTTCTCCACATTTCAAGAGTTCCTTGTATTGATCAGCATGACAACGTTTTTTCTTCACAGGTGGTCGGTTGCACGGGTTTCTTCATGTACAATGCAGCGAGTTTGTCTTTTAATCCCGTCTTTTTCAACCCACTGTCCGCTAAAAAATGAATCAAAGCTTCGACTTTCCATCGCAGAGAATCATCCAATGTCATAATGCTGTAATTTAGGTCAGCCATAACCAATATAAGATTCAAACAAGATGAAAACTCAGACCGAAAATGTACTCAAAGTTATACAGCGTTGCGTTCGCTTTTTTAAAAATCCTGCATGACCTTTGACAAATCCCATGATTCTTTGTGTTTATCGAGATACCGAACTTGCTTATACAAAAATCTTCATCGTTCAGCCTCAAAGCTGCCTGATCCGCAGAGATATTTTCAATTTAATTACAGGATGCAGATTGTTATTCAGGTCAAATTTGGCATTGGTAGTGTGTAGTGTTTGTGTAGTCAACACTTACAAACGGTAATTGCTGTTGTAAATACAGTTTTGCAATATAAACATGTTTTAACAGAGAAAAGGAACTGCGAACAAAGAATTTGTGCAAAGATAAAGGGACTGCTTTTGGAGCAGTAACAAATTAAGAAATCTAATTTTAAATCCGCTAAAGGCATTTATCCACAAGCAGTCATCAGGGGCACTAGCTCCATTAAGGCAAGAGTATTTGCCCCTCTAGAAATGTTTACTTTTAAATCCAGAGTACACACTTTCCAACTTAAGTGCTTGTGGACATGTGGAAATCTGATTTATTAATTATTGTTCCAAGCACGTAGGGAATAAAACATTCAAAAATATACTCGCTGTACAATACAGTGGGCCAAGGCATCCCAATCAGACCTGTTACCTGTAAACTTAGAATATTGATCCTAGAATAGTACAGCCAAAGAACAGGCCCTTCGGCCCATAATGTCTGATAAGTGAGGCCAAGAACATCACTTATATACCTGCACATAACCCATATCCCGGCATTTCCATGTGGCTATCCAAAAGTCTTTTAAATACCACCAAAATGTCTGCTTCAACCACCACCACTAGCAGCGCCTTCCCGGCGCTCGCCACTCTCTGTGTAAAATAACTTGCCCCGCACATCTCCTTTAAGCTTTGCTCCTCTCTCCTTAAAGCTATGCTTTCTAGCATTTGATGCTTACACAGTGGGAAAGAGATACTGACTGTCTACCCTACCTACGCCTCTCATAATTTTATATGCTTATGTCACGTTTCTCCGCAAACCTCCGGTGTTCCAGAGAAAACATCCAGCACTTAAAATGTCATAGTGTCTATCTTACTGTCTGATCTGGACATTTGGGGCCGGACAAACTGACTCTCTGCACCTGAAACCCTCCCACAAGATGAAGTAGTTACTCAGCCACATGTATTGGTTCCTGAAACCCTGCCTCCGAACGTCATGACAGCCGCTCATTGATATCAGAGACCTTCATGTTATTTTTTATAAATGAGGGGGCAGATTCAATAGGAGTAGGGGAGTCAAGAACCAGGGGACATAGGTTTAAGGTGATGGGGGAAACATTTAATAGGTACCTGTGGGTCAACTTTTTTTACACAAATGATGGTGGGATTTGGAACGAGCTGCCAGAGGTAGTTGAGATAGATACTAACATAACAATTAAACAATATTTGGACAGGAACATAGACAGGAAAGGTTTAGAGGGATATGGGCCAAACACAGGCAGTTGGGACTAGTGTAGATTAGGCATTTTGGTCAGCATGGACAAGTTGGGCCGAAGGGCCTGTTTCCCTAATGTATGAATCTATGATAATCAGAGGCACATAAAAACAATGCAAAAAGGCTTAAATATTTGGTGGAAAATATTAAATAATAAAAAAAAATGTAACTTGATTTTAAAATCCTAGAAATTAATTAAACGCATTAAGAAAAGTAAAACCGTTTACCTATACTTGACCTTTTTTCACTGAGGAACCGTGACTTCATTTAGATTAATGGCATTGCACATCTTACAGCAGCCAGGTAGTGCTGAGTTCAGTAGCAGAACAGAAAGTCAGATGCACCAGTATCTGCCCTCCAGTTCACCTCTGTCTTGTATGATTCAATGCACCTGTTTTGATTTTAAGAGACATTCAGATCTGCTGGTCCCAGGCAGCAACAATCATACAGCTAAAGCCATTTATACACGTATTTTCCCTTGAACTGATAGAAAGCCAGAATAGTTCAGTTTAGTTTAGTTTAGAGATACAGCACGGAAACATGCCCTTCAGCCCACCTAGTCCGTGCCGACCAGTGAATTCCACACACTAACACTATCCTACACACACTAGGGACAATTTACACTTATACCAAGCCAATTAACCTACAAATTTATACGTCTTTGGAGTGTGAAAGGAAGCCGAAGATCTCGGAGAAAACCCATGCAGGTCACGGGGAGAACGTACAAACTCTGTACAGGCAGCTCCGGTAGTCGGGATCGAACCTGGGTCTCCGGCGCTGCAAGTGCTGTAAGGCAGCAACTCCACCGCTGTGCCACCATGCTGCCCTTAGTTACGAAATTATATACTTGTACCTCCTTCTAAGCACATGCGTACAGGTATACTGGTCCATGTTAAACTGTGCAATGTGTCTCTAGAGTTGTTACAAGTCATCAAGCTGATTGAGATTACAGTAATTATTTGAAGCCAGTGATAACATTGGTCTACAACCTGCTTTTCATCACCACTTGCCTCATCTATAAAAATCAAGTGGTTGATTTCTAGGTAATTAAACTGATTAATTTTAATTGCAATTTCTATTTTATGTGACGGTATATTCACTTCTGGCAATACGCTGGCTATAAAGAAGCAGAAAGTACCAAATTAGTAGGTCTATTTAACACTATCAATTCAACAAAGCTCACCTGCAGAAAAACGGTGGTGCGTGGCGCAGCGGTAAAGTTGCTGTATTACAGCGCCGGAGACCCAGGTTCGATCCTGACTTTGGGTGCTTTCTGTACTGGCTTCAGTGTATATTGCACATTGCAAGATTGTAGACTGTATATTGTCCATAGTGTGCAGGATAGTGCTGGCGTAGTGAGATCGCTGGTCAGTATGACCCTCTGTGGGCCGACGGGCCTGTTTCCGCACTGCATCTCTAAACTAAACTCTAAACCACATTAAACGAGATCCAATATTTCTTCTCTTATAAGAGCAACTGAAGGAGCATCATTGCCATAAAGTCCACAGGAAAATTGAAATGGCTTAAAAGTTGCATTCCATGCAGATATTGCCAGTTTCCAATGCAAAATATTTTCAATGCGCATTGGAAAGGAAACATTTAAAATGCACAGAATGCTTGATCAGTAAAAGACACTCACTCGGTCAGTTGGGGGAAGAAGGACTTTATATTACTAGCTGCAGACAGCAGAGAGATTGTTGTGCAGGCAAGGTGCTGATAAAAAAGTCAAGCAAATTTAAAACCTGTGAAGATAGGAATAAAGGTTCACAAGTTCACAAGTTATAGGAGTAGAATTAGGCCATTTGGCCCATTAAGTCCACTCTGCCATTCAATCATGGCTGTTCTCTGCCTCCTAATACCATTTTCCTGCCTTCTCCCCATAACCCTTGACACACGTTCTAATCAAGAACTTGTCTATCTCTGCCTTGAAAATATCCACTGACTTGGCCTCCACAGCCCTCTGTGGCAATGAGTTCCACAGTTTAACTACCCACTGACTAAAGAAGTTCCTCCTTTCTAAAAGAATGCCCTTTAAATCTGAGGCTATGGCCTCTGGTCCTGGACTGTCCCACCAGTGGAAACATGCCTTCCACATTCACTCTCTCTATGCCATTCATTATTTTGTATGTTTTAATGAGGTGCCTCCCCCTCATCCTTCTAAACTCCAGCGAGCAGAGGCCCAGTGCCGTCAAACGCTCATCATATGCTAACCCACTCATTCCTGCATTCATTCTTATAATCCCTTCAGCAGAAACCCTTTTTAACGTACTAACTGGCATTGAATTGGATTGCAAGATGCAGCACAAAAACAGGTCTTCGGCCCACTGAGTCCTTGCCGACCATGAATCATCCATTCACACTAGTTCTATGTTATCCCGCCTTTGCATTATATCAGGCCTGTCCCATCCAGAATGAATGGGGGGCAGCTCCATTCAACACCACTGGACCCAACATTATGCAGAATGAGGTGTAATAAACCATGAGGGGGGTTGATAGGGTGAATGCAGAGTATTTTACCTGGGGTAACCAAGGGAGATAGGTTGAATGTGAGAGAGAAAAAATTAGTAGGAACCTGAGGGACAACATTTTCACTCAGAGGGTGGTAGGTATATGGAATGTGCTGCATTTGGAGGTAGTTGAGGCAGATACAATAACAACACTTAAAAGAAACATGGACAGGAATGTGGATGGGAAAGGTTTAGAGGAATATGGGGCTAATGTGGATAATAGGGACTAACTTAGATGGGGTGTCTTGTTCAGCGTGGAAGAGTTGGGCTGCAAGGGCCTATTGATATATGAGCCTATGACTTTATGTAAAGACTGAGATCTTTGCTTACGCTACGGCATAAATAGATGCTACCAGATTTGGCATTATAAGCTACAGATTTGCTTGCAGCATGTGGGGAGCTTGCATGGAGAATCACTCATGCCTGTCAGTGCATTTAGTTTAAAGATAGACACAAAATGCTGAAGTAACTCAGCGGGACAGACCCTCCTTCGGACTCCTGTCTCGACCTGAAACGCCACCCATTCCTTCTCTCCAGAGATGCTGCCTGTCCCTCTGAGTTACTCCAGCATTTTGTGACTATCTTTGGTTTAAACCAGCATCTGCAGTTCCTTCATACACATAGTGCATTTAGTTTAATTTAGTTTAGAAATACAGCTGGAAAACCAAAGTTCTCGGAGAAAACCCATGCAGGTGATGGGCAGAACATACAGACAAGCACCCGTAGCCAGGAGCGAACCCGGGTCTCTGACTCTGTAAGCCCTGTAAGGCAGCAACTCTACCGCTGCATCATCATTCCGCCCAGGCCAAACTTCTGAAAGGTAAACATGTCCCAGGACTGTTTCTTGAGTCTGCATGCTGGTGAACTACTGAATGAGCTAATGATGCACCATTTGCAACTGTGACAGGGATCCTGAGACTCACTGACAAGCAGCCGGATGTTATCTCCTGCCACATGTTCCTCAATCCAATTTTGTCTCGTCTTGTCTTTTGTTAAAGATCTCACCTCCCCCTCAATCACCATCAGACCTGCAAGTCTTTGAGGATCACTTTAAGCAGCACAAGCATATCAATACCCACAGTGCCAAGTAAACCAATTCAACAGAACCCAATTTCTCAGCCAAGGAACCTGAACGATAAAGTTTAAAGAAAAACTGAGTAGTCAAAAGAGTCAATAGCCTTTTACACATACCAAAAGTGGTTTGGCCATTCATCCATAATACACAAGAACCACTCAAGCTTTCTTTAATTTGAAACATACTAATTTCACTGGAGAAAAGATACCAGTTTTTCAAAAAATTCCACACGATCTTTAGACATATAAACAGACCTTTATTTACAACATATTCAAATTTAGATAGTTTAGTTTTGTTTAGAGATACAGCATGGAAACAGTACCTTCAGCACACAGAATCCGCGCCATCCAGTGATCCCTGCACACTAAAGCTATCCTACACGCACTAGGGATAATTTATAATTTTACCAAGTTAATTTACTTACAAACCTGTGCATTTTTGGAGTGCGGGAGGAAACCGGAGATCCATGGGGAGAACGTACAAACTCCGTACAGACAGCACCCGTAACCAGGATCGAACCCGGGTCTCTGGCGCTGTAAGGAAGCAACTCCGTGCTGCGCCACCGTGCCGCCCAAATATGTGGTATGTGTTATGGACCTGATAGCTTTCTGAACATGCCTTAATTGGGCAGAAAATACAATGCTCATTAACGGGATTAAAAAATTTCAGGTTATACACATTTTTTTTGCATACATCACAGCAGTGTTATTTTACTTAAATTGCAAAGTCAAAATGCCATTTCTCTTCCAATCTTTCAAGCGCAGCTTTAGTTGATGGACCACATCAATCACTCTATGTGTGTGCTCTCTGGAGCTTTATAAACTAACCTGTCGCGCACAAATCTGCACAACTATCATCAAACAAATATTTACCTCCACTTGCACCTTAGATTATTTCCTGCTGCAGTTTCTACTAATGATCACCCTTAGTTGAGAATATTTTTGCCACGTTGTCACTGGTTGAACTACCGCTGCGGAATAAATATTGATTAATAAACACACCCGCTGATGGAAAGGCACTCACCACTGAATAGTTTTGTTTATGAGGCAGACAATTTGTAATGGTTTTGGATTAGTTTTTACCTGGGTGATACCAGGGTTCAAGGGCTCCAGTTGTATGGAGAGGCTAGGTAGGCCGGATGTTTTTACCTTGCAGCATAGGAGGCCGAGGGGTGACATTATAGTTAAGGTGTATGGTCAAAGTATTTTTCCCAGGGAAGCAGAATCAAAACTATAGGGTAGAGACAGTGGAAAAATTTTAAAGGGACATGATGGGTGGCACGGAGGCGCAGCGGTAGAGTTGCTGCCTTACAGCGCCAGAGATCTGAGTTCAATCGTGACTACAGGTGCTGTCTGTATGGAGTTTGTACGTTCTTCCCATGACCTGTGTGAGTTTTCTCCGGGTGCTCCGGTTTCTTCCCATGCTCCAACGATGTACAGGTTTGTAGGCTAATTAACATGTTAAATTGTAAATTGTCCCTAGTGTGGGTAGGTTAGTGTGGAGATCGCTGGTCTGTGCAGACTCGGAGGGCCTATTTCCGCTCTCTATCTCTAAACTAAACTAAACTTTTTCACACAGAAGGTGGTGCCTATATGGAATGAGCTGCCAGAAAAACAAGTTGAGGTAGGTACAATAATAACATTTAAAAGAAAGACTCAAAGTGCTGGAGTAACTCATCGGATCAGGCATCAGCCATGGAGAATATGGATAAGCGAAGTTTCAGGTCAGGACCCTTCTTCAACATCACCTATCCATGTTCTCTTGGGATGCTGCCTGACACACTGAGTTCCTCCAGCACTGTATCCTTCTTTGCAAACTGGCATCTGCAGTTCCTTGCTTCAACATTTAAAAGACATTGGGACAGGTACGTGTATAGGGGAGGTTTTGAGGGATACTGACCAAATGCAGGCGAATTGGACTATGTTAGATGGGCATCTTGGTCAGCACGGTGGATTTGGGCCGAAAAGTCTGTTTCAGTGTCTTATTACTCTAGAACTCACTAAAATTCTTTTCTGTTATTTTTGACAATGTAAATATTGATTTCTTTCCAGAATATAGTACAATGTTTGAATCTCATGAAGGAGCAATATTAAGTTGCAAAACCTTCAGTGAATTAATTTTGCCGCACACTCCACATCTCAATCCCCTGCATGGCCACCTCCTGTTTAGTTTTTGTGAAAACAATTGATTTTAACTTAATTTATGTTCAGTTCTGGGCACCATGTTATAGGAAAGATGGTGTCAAATCAACAGAGAAGATTTACGAGGATGTTGCCAGGATTCAAGGGACTGAGCTATAGGGAGAGGTTGAGCAGGCTGGGACTCAAATCCTTGGAGTGCAGGAGGATGAGGGGTGATCTTACAGTGGTATACAAAATCACGAGAGGAATAGATCTGGTAGACACACAGAATCTCTTGCCCAGAGTAGGGGAATTGCGAACCAGAGGACATAGGTTTAAGATGAGGGGGAGGGAAAGATTTAGTAGGAACCTGAGGGGTAACTTTCACACACAAAGGGTGGTAGATGTATGGAATGAGCTGCCATAGGAGGTGGTTGAGGAGGCACTATTGCAATGTTTAAGAAACATTTGGGCAGGTTCATGGATAGAAGGAAATGGGCCAACACAGGTCGGTGGATTGCGTGTAGATGGGGCATTTTGTTTGGTATGGGCAGGTTGGGCCGAAGGGCCTGTTTCCATAGAAACATAGAAATAGAAATTAGGTGCAGGAATAGGCCATTCGGCCCTTCGAGCCTGCACCGCCATTCAATATGATCATGGCTGATCATCCAACTCAGTATCCCGTACCTGCCTTCTCTCCATACCCTCTAATCCCCTTAGCCACAAGGGCCACATCTAACTCCCTCTTAAATATATCCAATGAACTGGCCTCAACTACCCTCTGTGGCAGAGAGTTCCAGAGACCCACCACTGTCTGTGTGAAAAAAATCCTTCTTTTCCATGCAGTTTCCATACAGTTCCATACAGTTTCCATGCTGTATGACTCTATAACTGACTCTAATTCATGAGAGCTAGAATTCTTCCCTAATGTTTTGCATCTCGTGCCATTCAGATAATCTGTGATTTGCTTTATACAATCTTGCAGTGAGTCTCCTAAAGAACTGAAGGGCAGCACGGTGGCGCAGCAGTAGAGTTGCTGCCTTACAGTGCCAGAGACCCAGGTTCAATCCTGACTACGGATGCTGTCTGCACAGAGTTTGTACATTCTTCCTGTAACCTGCGTGAGTTTTCTCCGGGAGCTCCAGTTTCCTCCCACGCTCCAAAGACATACAGGTTTGTAGGTTAATTGGCTTTGGTAAAACTGTAAAATTGTCCCTTGTGTGTGTAGGATAGTGCTGGTGCGGGCCAAAGAGCCTGATTCCACATTGTATCTCGAAACTAAAAATCTATATTAGGATAAACCCAATCAATGTATCGTTGCAACACAGATTACAACGACAGATATGAGACAGCAAGATTTAGTGTAAAGCTCAAAGGTAGCTGGATGAACAGTTATGAACATATATGTGATGTCATAATATTATTCATCGTTCGACTCACAGAATGGCTGAATAATCTCCTGCTTTGAAAGATTGCCAAGCAAGCACTCAAATATAACTGCTGCATTCACTTAATATTTTAAATCATGTACAAATGTATTAAACAAACTGTTAATAACTAAGAAGAAATATTATCAATGACCTTGTCTATCATCATAAACCATTCTCATTTCCAAACTTTTCACCTGCCTGTAAGATAAAGATAAATCAATGTATTAAAATGAAAAATGCATGTCGACAATATACGATATTCAAAATTTAAAGGTAGTCATAAGGAACTACAGATGCTGGTTTACAAAAAAAAAGGCACAAAGTACTGGAATAACTCAGCAGGTCAAGCAGCATCTCTGGAGAACATGGATAGGCAACATTTCGGGCCTGCTAAACGGTCCCGACCCGTAACGTCACCTATCCATTGCTCTCCAGTGATGCTGCCTGATCCGCTGAGTTGCTCAAGAACATTGTGCCGATTTGCTTTGGGATAATTCTGTCACCCATCTGTGTTATCCAGATATGATGCCTGATCCGTTAAGTTACTCCAGCACCTTGTGACTATTTTGTTTCAAAATGTAAGGCTCCATTTTATTCCCTTAATATTTTTCAACACTGTTGACTGAGAGAAATGCAGTGGTTTGTCTGAATGATTGCCCTATAGGTTAGATTGGCATTTACAGTCCATGTTATTATAGGATCGTAGAATAACAAAATCCTATTGTCTAGTTGTTTATTGTCACCATTGCCTAATTTGCTGAAACATTCATCACCTTTTTCTTAGTCATCTACTCAATCACATTCAGAACATTTCCATCATTTTTTAAACATTCCCAAGTCTACAAGCCTGCACATCTTTGGAGTGTGGGAGGAAATTGGGGCACCCGTAGAAATCCCACGCAGTCGCAGGGAGAACGTACAAAGTTCATACAGACAGAACCCGTGGTCGGGGTCCAACCCAGGTCTCTGGCGCTGTAAGGCAGCAACTCTACCCCTGCGCCACCGTGCTGCCCCTTGTGACACGGTGCCATCTCTTAATTGGAAGCAACTGCTAAACTGTACTAAAAGTGAAAGCAAAATCTATCTGGTTGCAATACAGGCTTGCTACATTTTGAATCCAGGTGCTCTGGTTTCCTCCTACATTCCAAAGATTGTTCCAGACACTTTGTTATTCTAGCACTTTGTGTCCTTCTGGAAAGCACCAAATCCATCTGCAATCCAATAATCGATCAACAGCTAATCTGCAAGTTGTCCAAGAGCTCTCCCAATACATTAGCCAGCCCAAGTCACTGCACAGATGCACAGGCATCCAGTGACTGACATTGGAAACAATGGAAGTAGAATCAGAGGGAAATAATTTGTAAACCGTACAGAGTTTACGCTGCAGAGTTCAGGGCGACCACGGTGGCGCAGCGGTAGAGTTGCTGCCTTACAGCGCGTGCAGGGCTGGAGACCCGGGTTCGATCCCGACTATGGGTGGTGTCTGTACGGAGTTGGTACATTCTCTCCGTGACCTGCGTGGGCTTTCTCCGAGATCTTCGGTTTCCTCCCACATGCTGTATCTCTAAACTAAACTCAAAAGCAAAATGAAGCTCTTGTGCCGTACATTTGAAAAGCAGATGTAGAGATGAGCGCGCTCAACAGTGTAGTGAGATTAATGATCTAGGCATCATAATGCAGGGCATTCTGGCATTTGAATATTAAAGATAGCAGTAAGAAGAATTTCCCGTGAAGAATAACAAACGCTAGCTTTACTCAAGGCAGTTAGGGTGAATTCGTGCAAGAGACGTTAGTTACTTTGACAATATTTCAAAACCAAATACGTATTTATTGTTTATAAGAAATACATAGACCATGAAAACGTAATGTCTTTCTTCTGGTAAAACTACTTTTTTGAGGCAGTCCCTAGGGATCGGGCATGACTTGCTTGCATTCCAGTTCTGAGTAATGGAAGAAGATTTATTTTAACACAGGGTAGCATTTGCATATCAGATACTACACAGATTTAACAAGGGCAGCACGGTGGCGCAGCGGTAGAGTTGCTGCCTTACAGCGCTTACAGTGGCGGAGACCAAGGTTTGACCCCGACTACGGGTGCTGCCTGTACGGAGTTTGCACGTTCTCCTTGTGACCGCGTCGGCTTTCTCCCACACTCCAAAGACGTACAGGTTTGTAGGTTGATTGGCTGGTGTAAATGTATGTGTAAATGTACAATTGTCCCTAGTGTGTATAGGATAGTGTTATTATGCGGGGATCGCTGGTCAATGCGGACTCAGTGGTTTCCGCGCTGTACCTCTTAAACTAAAACTAAAACTAGCAAGGTTTTGTAGACTCAACGAGCATTTTGCCAAACACTTGAGCTCAGTCCACCAAGGCCTGCTGGATTTCCCAGTTGTTTAACTCCTCTTCCCATTCCCAGACTGTTCTTTCTGTCCCAGGCCTCCTCCATTGCCAGAGTGAGACCGCACACAAACTGCAGGAACAACACCTCATATTCCACTTGGGTAGCTTAGAACTCAACGGTATGAACATTACATGATTACAATCGAGCCGTCCACAGCATACAGATACATGATAAAGGAAATAACATTTAGTTTACATGAATAACGTTTAATGCAAGATAAAGTCCAGTCAAGTCCGATTAAAGATAGTTTGAGGGTCTCTATTGAGGTAGATAGTAGCACAGGACCGCTCTCCAGTTGCTGATAGGATGGTTCAGTTGCCTGATAATAGCTGGGAAGAAACTGTCCCTGATTGTGGAGGTGGCGTGGTCACATTTCTGTACCTCTTGCCTCACTGGGAGAGGGGAGAAGAGGGAGTGACCAGGTTGCGACTCGTCCTTGATTATGCTGCTGGCCTTTGCCGAACCAGCGTGAGGTGTAAATGCAATCAATGCAAGGGAGGTTGGTTTGCGTAAAATAAGACTGTTTTAGAATACTGGCAGAAGAAGCACCTAGTGTTTCTGTTTCAGGTGATAGAGAAAGAGAGAGAAACCTATTGTTTCTCAGGAGCTGCAATGAGGTCAGTGAACGGTGCTTTTCGTTAGATGGAGCTCTGAATCAAAAATGGACACTAAATAATATTTAGAGTTGCAAACAGTACCGCCTCCACTAATGCAGAGTTTGTGCTGAGAAAGATGAAAAGGTGTAAGTAAAAGGAATCCAGATTCAGTTTGTGGGAAAATCTATTTGAATGTTTCACTGTGAATAATTAATGTTTCTCTTCTAAAATTGTATTTGGAGCCCTTTCCATACTGTTCACAGTTGCAAGCTCAAGGTTTCATAGATTCAAGGTCAGTTTTTTGTTACGTACCAATTAAGGTACAGAGAAATTTGAGTTACCATTCAGCCATACTAAGTGAAAAGCAACAAGACACACAGCCACATAAAATAAAAGTTAACATAATCATCCACCACAGCGGTTCCCCACATTCCTCACTGTGACGGAAAGCAGGCACAGAAATCACTATCAAAACACGGGGGACACACAATTTTTGGCGGCCGCGCACGCGCATGTGCACACACGCACGCATGCGCTCACACGTGAGGCTTCGGCCTTGGGCTCTGTGGACGGTAACATCGGGAGCTGACCTGGTTGGTGACCAAGTCCGAACTCCAGCAACAGCAGCTTCATCCGCCCCAAATCGTGGGGCTTGAATTGGCCCGTTCATGGGGCCTTTCATCGGCCAGCGGGGACTTCAACATCGGGAGCCTCGATCGCATCGATGCAGCAGTTTGATTTTAAGCCGCGCTGGGCGCTGAAAAGCCCTGCGATCGGGCCGACAGCCCTTAGAAAGCGTCTGATAAAGTCTGGATTAGAAAACATGGGGGGGGTTGTCCCCCACCTCTCAAAGCATGGGGGGAGTACGTGTTAGACCGCAGTGGGGACGAAGATACGATACGGAAACAAATAGCATCTCCATCGAGGTAAGAGATTGAAAAAAGTTTCCCCCAGCCTCCCCCCCGCACCCACCCACCACCCCCACACCCTCCACATAAAACAAACCAAGGAACACAAAAACATATTCTTTAACACATACTTAAATAACAAAAATAGAAGAAAGGACAGACAGACTATTGGCGAGCTGTAAACCATTCACAGTCTTATCTTTGTTTTTGGTGGTGTGATGATTTGTCAATGTACGTGGAAAAATACTTGAGTCATATGTTTTTGGTTTTGAACTAATTGGACTAATAAGTGTCTGTGGGTTCTCAATTTTAAAAACTCCCATGGATAGATATTCCAATTGAAGAAAGTGTTGTGAATTTAAGTTTGTTAAATATTTAACTTTATGTGTAGGAAGGAACTGCAGATGCTGGTTTTAACAGAAGATAGATACAAAACACGTTAATTATCCTTCCCATTCCCACACAGACCTATCTGTTCTCGGTCTCCTCCATTGTCAGGGTGAGGCTAAATGCAAATTGGAGGAACCACATCTCATATTTCGCTTGGGCAGCTCACAGCCCAGTGGTATGAATGTTGAAGGTAGACACATTTAACCCAATCTATTCCTCTCATGATTTTGTACACCTTTACAAATTCACCCCTCATGTTCCTGCACTCCGAGGAATAGTCCCAGCCTGCTCAACCTCTCCCTATGGCTCAGACCCTGTAGCCCTGGCAATGTCCTCGTAAATCTTCTCTGTACCCTTTCCAGCTTGACAACATCTTTCCTATAACATGGTGCCTAGTAGAGCTAATAGGACTTGATGTTTCAAACCCTGTAGTAAGTCGGCACTCTTGATATTTGCAGTGGGATTGTAGTGGTGAAAGGTAGGGTAGGTATGTCATCGGGGTCTTCAGGTGAGCACACTCCTTCTTTGACATTTCATTGATAAGCCCATAACGTCTCCATATGGCTCAACGGTGATACCTGGCGTCCCAGGTACACCCCCTCAATTCCATACCCTCCTGTCTTCATCTTGCAGCCCAAGTGTTGTCTTTCCTTTTGATCCAAAGCCAATTGCTGTTTTTTTCTGCAGAATTTGATAATGATTTGATTGCTTGTTGGAGAGAGCGACCCCTCACCCACATTTTCTTTAATAGACCGGTCGTAGATGTAGCAACAAATCCCTTGCATACCACTTCTACAGGGAAAATCTTGGTCTTCCATCCATTCTGGGAAGCTTCAGCTTGGTCTTTTTCCTCCCATTAGCTTCTTCAAAACCATCTTCCCATGGAACTGTCAATTCCACAAGGTATGTCAACTTGGCTGTTGTGGACCACAGGACCATGTCTGGCCGAAATGTTGTAGCCACAATGTCTGGGGGAAACACAAGTTTTTTTTCCAAGTCCACTTCCATTTTCCAATCCCGAACAGGCTGCAGAACTAAATACAACACTCTAAATGTGGCCTCATCAACGTCTTATACAAGTTGGTGCATTAGATGTATTAGTGGAACATTCATTAAAACACAGTTTAATTAAACTAATGCTAGCCTGACACATAATATATCTAATTGACACCCTCCCACACTCACAGACTTGAGGATTTGTTAAATAAGAACAAACCAAAGACTCAGTGAACTGGCATAAATGAATGAGATAAGGGAAATACTTTGTTCCATTCCAAGTTACAAAATAAATAACTTCTATATTTCTATATTTCATGGACAGAGAGTCCTTAAAAAACCTGCAAGGTTGCAGAGCCCACAAACTGCTGGAAATTCTTATTTCATATTAAAATGTTTATTAATGAGGAAATTAATAATATTATTGGCATGTTTACAATTATACAATCTTAAAAAATGTAAAAGCATCTGAAGAAAAAAAAGTAATATTTCATAATTGGTTGAGTTTGTGAGCATATGTTGCTATTGTAGCAGCACCATACGTGGCGAATAAAGAGGAGACCCAGTGAGGCCTGGAGCAGTGTCCCCGGTCAGTTGCATTCCGGTGCAAGGCCCGGAGCCGGGGTCCGTTGTCGGGAGCGGGAGAGTGGCAGGTACTCACTCTGCTCCCAGGGCCGTCGGGCGTGTGTCGGGGCTGCCGTGGGCAGGAGGCTGCAATGCTCGCAGCTCCTGCAGCAGCTGGTGGGGCAGCGGCGACATACCTCACTGCAGGGCCTGGTTGGCGGCAGCGTAGTTCTGCAGGGCTGGGCAGCCGGCTGTAGACATCAGGTCTCCCGAGGCTGCGTCTTCAGGTGAGCCCAAATTTAAATTTGGACAGTCGGGGGTCACCAATGTAGCAGCACCATACGTGGCGAATAAAGAGGAGACATCAGGTTGGTGCAACTGGTTCTTTATTCTGTTGTCACACATATAGTGGGTGCGCTAACTATATGTAGAGTTGTTGTAGCTGAGCGAGGTTGTGCCCTCGGGCTCAGCTACCGGTAGAAACTCCTGGTGGATCTCGTGGTGAGAGAGCTTATGTACCAGGACACTCCCTCTGCCCATGACGTCGTGTGCCCGCCCTCTCCTGACGAGGGTTCGAGCTTAAGTGGCTGACGCCACACTATTCTCTTTTCATCATATATTTATCCATTATTAAAACGTTAATCTCAATTAAAACTATAGAAATAATAATGTTTACAGCATGGATGGAAACCATTTGTACATAAATCCCAGACTGGTTTGAAGCAGGAACAATCCATTTACACTCTCTGCCCAGTGGTTAGTCCATTGTCCTTTCAGATACTTGTGCCCCTGTCCCACTTAGGAAACCTGAACAGAAACCCCTGGAGCCTTTGCGCCCCACCCAAGGTTTCCCTGCAGTTCCCGGTGGTTTTTGTCAGTCTCCCTAATGGTTGAAAGTGATTTCCGCTTCTTCTCTAGAACATAGAAGATGTGGAAACCATTTTCGACCATTAGGGAGACTGACAAAAACCACCGGGAACCTCCGGGAACCGCATGGAAACCTTGGGTGGGGCACAAAATCTCCAGAGGTTTCCGTTCAGGTTTCCTAAGTGGGACAGGGGCATTATCCAGCTACCTTTTGAATGCTTCAATTGGACCTGCCTTCAGTGCATTGCATTCCAGATCCTGAAAACTTGCTACATATGAATATTTTTTCTCTCGTTACTTTTGAATCTGTTGCCAATCACCTTAATTCCCTCTCCCTGAGATCTGGATATCCTCCACCAATGGATAATGATTCGCTGTCAACCCTGTTTAAACCTTTCATGATCTCTTTGCAATCTTCTCTGTTCCAAGGAGAACAACATTAGCTTCCCACATATCTATGATATTCAAGCTCCTTATTCCTTGAATCCGTTTGGTAAATTGCTTCTGTATCCTTTACAAAGCCTTTGCATTTTTCCAAAATTGTGATACCCAGAACTGAACAAAACACTACTTGTGGCTGAGCCAGTGCTCTGAAGGCAAAAGAGACAACGGATACTGGAATCTAGAACAAAAAGAAACAGTATGTGTAGGAAGGAACTGCAGATGCTTTTCCCAGCTAATAATAATCTATTCTCCATTTTCCTTGATCTCTATCCCCTTTGTCCTGGTTTCACACCTTACACTTCCTTATCTAAGTATTTCCCACTCCCCAGGCTGAAGAATGGTCTTGACCCGAAATGTCACCCATTCCTCTCTCTAAAGATGTCTCACTAAGTTACTCCAGCATTTTGTGCCTATCAAAAAGAAACAGTATACTGGACGAATTAATCAGTTGAGGAGCACTAAAAGATGCAAGAGGATATTTCAAGTTGAGACCCTGCACCAGGACAGAGAGGGAACAGGGCGATTGCCAGTACATAAGAGTACAAACAGGAGGTGGAATAGATGCTGGAAAGTTGGAAAGGTCTGAAGAAGGGCCTCGACTTGAAACGTCACCTATTCCTTTTCTCCAGAGATGCTGTCTGACCCACTGAGTTACTCCAGCTTTTGAGTCTATCGCTGGAAAGTTACAGATGGAGCTAAGATTCCAGAGTGTTTTATTGTCCTGTGTACCAGAATGGAACAAATACATTCTAACTTGCAGCAGCACCAGCAGTACCACAGCCAGATGAGGTGAGGGTGATAGGAAGATGGAGCTAGGTGAAGATGAGGACTGGGACCGAAGCTGATTGGAGTGGCAGAGTGGCGCAGTGGTAGAGTTGCTGCCTTACAAAGACCTGCTGCCAGAGACCTGGGTTTGATCCTGACCATGGGTGCTGTCTGTGTGGAGTTTGCACTTTCTCCCTATGTCAGTGTGGTTTACCTCCGGGTACTCAGCAGGTCAGACAGCATCTCAGGAGAAAAGGAATAGGTGACATTTCGGGTCGAGACCCTTCTTCAGATTCTCTTTGGAATAGCATGGATTGGCAACATTTTAGGTTGGGACCCTTCATCAATTACACAATAGGTGCAGGAGTAGGTCATTTGGTCCTTCAAGCCAGCACCGCCATTCAATGTGATCATCCCCAATCAGTACCCCGTTCCTGCCTTCTCCCCATATCCCCTGACTCCACTATTTTTAAGAGCTCTATCTAGCTCTCTCTTGAAAGCATCTTGACACATTAGTTTTAGTCACAACTCAGTATCTCAACCCTTCCAAGTTCCTGATTTACACCTGTTACTAGTATTGTCTATAGTGAGCAGTTGCATAATATCTCTTTTAATTCCTCTCCCATTTCCTTGTTTTCCATTAATTCTCTTTTCATCGAACTATCACTCACTTTGAAAGTTTGTTTCTTTCATAGGTTTCCACTGAAATTCTTGGTTTTTCTCACTGACTTTGTCTCAGGGCCATTTTTAAAATTCCTTGTTAATCTTTTAGCCATTCTTTGAAGAGACCCCCGCAGCATCTCCTTCCTTGCCGAAGGTCGATGGAAAGTATTCATTTAGCACCTCTGCCTCTGAAAGTAGATTTCTTTCTGGGTCCCTCTTCTGGAAGAAGGGTCTCGACCCGAAACGTCGCCTATCTCCTTCGCTCCTTAGATGCTGCTGCACCCGCTGAGTTTCTCCAGCTTTTTGTGTAACCCCAGTAGATTTCTTTCTGGGTCCCTCTTGCCACCCTTCACCTCTTCACATACCAATGGGGAATTACAAACCAGTTAGTCTAACATCGGTAGTGGGGAAACTGCTAGTCAGTTATTAAGGATAGGATAGCAGCACATTTGGAAAGTGGTGAAATCATTGCACAAAGTCAGCATGGATTTACGAAAGGTAAATCATGTCTGACAAATCTTATAGAATTTTTCGAGGATGTAACTGGTAGAGTGGATAAGGGAGAACCTGTGGATGTGTTGTATCTGGACTTTCAGAAGGCTTTCGACAAGGTCCCACATAAGAGATTAGCATTCAAACTTAAAGCACATGGTATTGGGGGTTCAGTATTGATGTGGATAGAGAACTGGCTGGAAGACAGGAAGCAAGGAGTAGGAGTAAACGGGTCCTTTTCAGAATGGCAGGCAGTGACTAGTGGGGTACTGCAAGGCTCAGTGCTGGGACTCCAGCTATTTACAATATATATTAATGATCTGGATGAAGGAATTGAATGCAACATTGTTTGCGGATCACACGAACCTGGGGGGCAGTGTTAGGTGTGAGGAGGATGCTGGAAGGCTGCAAGGTGACTTGGATAGGTTGGGGGAGTGGGCAAATGCATGGCAGATGCAGTATAATGTGGATAAATGTGAGGTTATCCACTTTGGCGGCAAAAACAGGAGGGTAGACTATTATCTGAACGGTGGCCGATTAGGAAAGGGGTAGATGCAACGAGACCTGGGTGTCATGGTACACCAGTCATTGAAAGTAGGCATGTAGGTGCAGCAGGCTGTGAAGAAAGCGAATGGTATGTTGGCATTCATAGCCAAAGAATTTGAGTACAAGAGCAGGGAGGTTCTACTGCAGTTGTACAGGGTCTTGGTGAGGCCACACATGGAGTATTGCGTACAGTTTTGGTCTCCTAATCTGAGGAAAGACATTCTTGCCATAGAGGGAGTACAGAGAAGGTTCACCAAACTGATTCCTGGGATGGCAGGACTTCCATATGAAGAAAGACTGGATAGACTCGGCTTGTACTCGCTGGAATTTAGGAGATTGAGGGGGGAACTTAAAGAAACTTACAAAATTCTTAAGGGGTTGGACAGGCTAGATGCAGGAAGATTGTTCCCGATGTTGGGGAACTCCAGAACAAGGGGTCACAGTTTAAGGATAAGGGGGAAGTCTTTTAGGACCGAGATGAGAAGATCATTTATCACACAGAGAGTGGTGAGTCTGTGGAATTCTCTGCCACAGGTAGTTGAGGCCAGTTCCTTGGCTATATTTAAGAGGGAGTTAGATGTGACCCTTGTGGCTGAAGGGATCAGGGGGTATGGAGAGAAGGCAGGTACAGGATACTGATTTGGATGATCAGCCATGATCATATTGAATGGCGGTGCAGGCTCACAGGGCTGAATGGCCTACTCCTGCACCTATTATCTAGGATTCTATGATTCAATGCAAATAAATTGGATTCTCTTTTATGTTTGCTGCCAAACTTCGTTGGCGGTGAAATTTCTCATGCAAAGAAAAAAATGTAAAGACTCCAATTCCACAAGGGCCCCATGGAGCTCTGGCTAAAGTTGCAAAATATATTAAAATATATTCACAAGGCTACAAGTTCATAAGGAATAGAAGGGGGTGGGAGATTGCAACCTTCACGTGGTCCGCCCTGTCAACCTGGCGTGCACAGTCAAGTAAGATCAAATAGAACAAGTTGTCCTACAACTTTAGGCTGTGCACACCATACGCAAGAAGAAGAAGGAATAGGAGTAGAATTAGGCCCTTCGGCCCATCAAGTCTACTCCGACATTCAATCATGGCTGATCTATCTCTCCCTCCTTCCCCATTCTCCTGCCTTCTCCCTATAACCTCCGACACCCGTACTAATCAAGAATCTATCTCTCTCTGCCTTAAAAAATATCCACTGACTGGACCTCCACAGCCTTCTGTGGCAGAATTCCACAGATTCACCACCCTCTGACTAAATACATTTCTCCTCATCTCCTTCGTGAAAGAACGTCGTATATTTCTGAGGCTATAACCTCTAGTCCTAGACTATCGCATGTTAAAAATTGGGAGTCATTACACATTCTAAATATTGAATATAAACAGGCATCCTTGTATCCCTGTCACTAGCACATCTTCCCCAGCCAACAATGGGCCATTATGGACCCCACCATTCTTGAGGTCATCAGTTGATGGCCCTGTTTTGTTCTGGCCTTTTCTTGCCTCCAGTGAGCAATCCTATGAAATCTGCTAGACCCACTAAGTTTCTCCAGCATTTTGTTTGGACGTTGTTTTCATGATTTCTTAGGATGTTTAAATAGAAAATAGAAACACAGAAAATAGGTGCATCTGGCCCTACGAGCCAGCATCGCCATTCACTGTGATCATGGCTGATCGTCCCCAATCAATAACCCGTGCCTGCCTTCTCCCCATATACCTTTATTCCACTAGAACCCTAGAGCTTTATCTAACTCTCTTTTAAATCCGTCCAGTGATTTGGCCTCCACTGCACTCTGTGGCAGGGAATTCCACAAATTCACAACTCTCTTGATGAAAATGTTTTTTCTCACCTCAGTCTAAATTGACCACCCCCTTTATTCTAAGACTGTGGACAAAGCTCACCGTTTGACCTGTTTTTAAAAAATGTTAAATGGTCAGCTAGACATAGATCACAAGACCTACACCAACCCCAAACCAATTAGGAGCAGACGAGGGCATTCGATCCAATTTGTGGTCCCAGCCACAAAGACAGATGTGTACAGCAATTCGTTCTTCCCACGCACTATTAAAGCATGGAATAATCTCCACAAAACCACGGTTGCCCAGCCAGATGCAACTAAATTTAAAATGGCACTTTCTTCCCAATAACCCTCTCTGGCTAAACCCCTCCCTTCACCACCTCCAGTTTAAATTCCAGTTGGAATATTTTGGAGGAACAAGGAACCAAGAAGTAGGAGCAGGAGTAGGCCACCTGGCCCATCAAGTCATTCCATCATGGATGATCTATTTCCCCTCTTAATCCCATTCTCCTGCCTTCTCCCTGTAATCTTTGATGTCCATGCTAATCAAGAACCTATCAATCTCTGCTTCAAAAATAGCTAATCTTGGCCTCTGTGGCCATGAATTCCACAAATTCCCCACTATCTGGCTATAGAAATTCCTCCTCATCTCCATTCCTCCGCATCTCCATCCATCCCCTCCATCTCAATCCCCTACTTGTTTCCCTGTAACCTATTCACTGTCATCTCCATGCTAATTCAATTCCCTGCTGTTTCTCCTGTCACCCACCTACTCTGGGGGTAATTCCCCTTGCGTGCTCTGGTTTCCTCTTCTTTCCAATTAATCTACCAACAGTACATCTTTGGGAAGTGAGGAGGGGGGAACGCAGAGCACACAGGGGGAAACCTCGCAGTCACAGGAACGATGGGCAAACTCCACTCAGACAATACCTGAGGTCAGGATCGGATCCAACTCATTGGAGCGGTGCAGCAACACCCTCACTTATTGCTGCACCACTGTGTCACAGCAGTAGCTTGAAAACAACCAGAATTTAATAGTAAGATTAAATGAGAACTTACCAGTTTGAAGATTTAATCATGATTTTATGAGGAGCTACATTGGTGATTACGTGAAGAAGGCCCGCCAGGCCGCATGCGCACCAAACTTCAAAGTAGCGGTATGAAATCACAAATAAACAACACCGAAGTACATAGTAAGATCAGTGACTCAAGAACTACCATATGATCGTTTATGAGAGAGGGTTGGACGTGGCGGGCACGGAATCACCAACATAACTCCTCATAAAATCAAGGTCAAACTTCAAACTGGTAAGTTCTTGTTTAATCTTACTATTTTACTTCGGAGTCACGTGAGTGATTCCATGAAGAGTTCAAAGCTTTGTGATTTCATGCCACAGATTACAAATCTTGGCACCCCACTGCATTGATTAACTCGAAAGAGAAATAAATGCATTAGTAGTAACATTGCATTCAATGTAGAAATAGGGTTTATTTAACAATTTAAACAAACAACAGTACCCCTTAAATTTAGGTACTTAAAAGGGTATAGGCAAACAGTCCTGGATTGACAATTGGCCGATGATAAAAATTCTGAAACATCAGCTCATTTGCCCATCCGGCTGCTGCCAAAATATGGTCGAAGGGCACGTCCCTCACCTTGGCCGCCGACGTAGCTGCTGCCCTAGTGGAATGAGATGTAAACACATTATCTAAATGATACGCTGACGTTGATACTCACCTGGTGGAATGAGATATACAATCCTCAGTGTTAATACCTGTATAACCCAGAACCTGCTGCAACCACCTGGAAAAAAGTCTGAACCGACCGTCCTTTGTGTAGTTGTTTGTTAATTAATAAACAGTGCTGATTCCATATTTCTTAGGATTCTGGTGGCCTAGATAACATAGAAGTGAGACCGTGGGGTGTTCAAAATGATCTTCAATCATGCTACCCCACGTCTACTCTCGTTGTGTAGACCAGAATGTAAATGTAATGGCACCTGCAGCCAATTCCATCCTATCTAGCCACAACGTTTGCAATGTTTGCCGTCGTTGTGCTGATATAAGTGTCATAAATAAAGATGTAGCTGGAACCCCTTGGTGAAGTAATGTTCAAACATTTTCAATAACCAACCGCATAATCTTGTAGTGGGAGAACTTGTGTCAAGATCTTGTAACAACTCGATATCTGGGTTGGACCCGAGAGCGTAGTTCCCTTATGTTGCAGCTGTAGTGTCTCTATAACTGAATTATTGTCAATGCCATTTAAAATGAGCTGGAAATGTCAGTAATCTGTTCCGTATTAAATGTAACATTAACATTTAACAAAACACTTCTGATCCCCTCAATAGGAATGTACTGCTTTTTTGGGTGCTATCCCTGCACACTGTAGTGAGCACCTTCATGGCTTGATGTGACAACCTGAGGAAAAAGTCAATCCATTCAAAATGTGTAGGTCAATAATTGTTTTACTGTGCAAAGGCCAGTCTCCTGAACCACAGTTTGAAACAGCAAGTTCTTGTTTTTTGGTATAACTGTATACCGTTGTGCCATAATGCCTGAGGAAGCAGGCAACATGGACTCTTGGCCAGTCCGATAGTACGAACCCAAGCGAGGTCTTGCTGAATGTTTTAAGACCTGGCTAATGAGGCAAAAAATGAGGAAGACATAAAGACCGTTCCTCCTATTGAAGCGAGCAAGTATTTCTCCGCACTGTTGTGCCACATATTTTTTTGCAATGAGTGAAAAACATGCATTAACATGATGAATATTCGATTAAATATTGAACCATGCCTTCATCATACTTCGAGATCCAACACTTATTCTGTGTTATCATTGATCTGAACTAGATGATACACCAGTGACAAGGAGATTAATTACAGGATATTTTTCCTTGATTATCATGTGACTAACGTATGTCACCATCGTAGAGTAGCAACTTGAATTTGAGCATGTAGAATATGTATATTCGCTCAAAACCCCTTACTCATGCGTGCATTTAGTGTATATATTTAGTTGATACCAACAACTGAAGAATTGGTAACTCGTGCAATCTCCACTACCTAAGATGGTATTTGGAACTTCTCATCTTAGAGTTCTAAACATCAGTTGATAATAACTGAATTCAACTGACCACACAACTGTAGCGAGTTTCAAGTTCAATGAGTTATTGTCATGTTCAGCAATGCTGAATACTGTTACTTCATCATTGTGGCTGAAGTAGCCTCAGCTGACAATAGCACAAGGTTGTTAACAACGATCTAATTGCTACTTACACAATATCAGTTCCTTGATTTGCTCAGCTGCTATATTGCCAATTACTCTTAATGAAAATAACTCAGTTTTGTAACAGATTGCTATAACCCCAATCTCTTGCCACAAGGTGGAGACAAGGCTAATAATAATTAAAGGTAAATCCCAATGACCAACAAACAGTTTGTCCCATACTGCAAAGCTTTACTGTTATAGTACAGTTATATTGTCTTTGATAACCTTTGTAATGGGATTTGTATAACATGTATTTCTTACCTTATGAATCTGTTGTAGTCAGGAATAAGTTTTTACATTCGGAAAGTTCATATGCCCGATACTCTCCATTCTTCATAATAACATGCCAATCCTGCCTTATTGCAGGGGTGGTTTGCATGAGAGCTTTTGCCCAATTTCCAAACCCTGGCCATAATCCAAACTTACTTGGAATGCTCCGGCTGTGCCTCAACCAAATATGTTTACCCTTTGTGTGTTGTACAAACAAATGTAAATATTACTTGTGAATGGTGCACTACCCAAATTTTGGAAATGCTAGGCCCATTTATTTGAGCATGATTGGAAGGTGCATGGAATTTCTGAGCTATCATGCTGCCCCCAGCTTCAGTGAACCGCTACTGCCGATGGGTGCCTGGACAATTACTTTTGCAGGTCTGAACAATTACTTTTCCCCGTCGTTTGCCAAATTAATTTGTCTGCCAGGCTTCTTCCCCTGTAGAATAGACCTACCCGAATAACCCATTCAGCGGCTGGCTCTCACATCCCCCTGTTGGTGTTGTTCACTGCCGGCACATATGTACTTGAGTATGTTCTATTGACATTTTTAGAGCCTGGAGTCATCTTGACCTTTTGCTCTTCCCTCCTCAGAGAGGGTGATTCGTAGGCAACCCTAACAGGTGCTGCCGCAGGCTGCAGGATACAAATACTGATACGAATCCATTGGCCTTAACCCAATAGAATATTCTACTAGGATGGCAAGTTTAGTGTCAGGAAAGGTACCTCTGACACGTGCCCTTCATCCCTTTGGGAATGCCCCACGGCCATACCCTGAGACTCAGTGTCAGCAGGATACTGACCCATCTTGGTCTCTGCCTCCGAGAGGGAGACCTTTGTAGCACTGTATACAACAGTTGCAGTATTTAGGATAGTCATTTCAACGCACTATCCAGCCCCGGTGAGGAATTCATCCCCCGACTCCATGGGCCTTGCTCTCTAGCCCCGGTGGAGAGTCATCTCCTGACTCCGTGGGCGAGCAGATATGTGTGAATTTGAGCAACCCTGTCCCAGGCACTGCTGGCATGGCTCTCCCATAGGCCGGCTCTTCACACATAAATCAGCTCTATCAGGCGCTGCTGGCACGGCTCTCCCGTAGGCCTGCACATTTTACACATGAAGCTACCCTGTCAGGCGCTGCTGGCACGGCCTGTCCCATAGGCCCACGCTATTGCTGTGTAAGCTCACTAAATCAATATTTTTAGTGTACAGCTTTACCTGTGAAGCATAAAAATAATTCATAGCAACCTGTGCTTAAACAATTATAACATTGTCAGAACATATAACAATAACCTTTTACTTTGCCTTTAGCTTTTACTTAAAGAAAAAACACTATAAAATACATACTTTTTATCATAAGGAGAAACCCTTTATAGCCCCACTCACCTGAGTCCAAATAGGGCTGAATGAGTCCCAGTAATTTCTTGACTGGGGACCAATGTCTGTGAGCCATTGACCCCACTTTCAGTGCCTCCAGCGTTGCTTCCTTGCCGTTCCAATGGCATCCCAGAGGCTGGGAGCAGCTGACCCCCCTGTCAGTGACTGCTTAATTTTCTTGCTGATTTTACGGCATCCCTGCAGGCTGGGGAGCCGCTGACCCCCCTGTCAGTGACTCTGCTTAAATTTCTTGCCGTTTTTAAGCGCATCCCTGCAGGCTGGGGAGCCGCTAACTGCACTGTTAGCAGTTCCTTATCTCGCAACCCGATCAATTTTGCCGGTTTATCTGCATTTGCGGTTGGACTGGAATTTCCCCACAGTCCATAACCGGCAACTTGTCGGGCTGCGAAACTGGCAGGAAAAAACCTCTGTAAAAAGAGGCTCCTGCCTGAAAACCCCTGGTAAGTAAAAAAACCAAACTTACCTTTTAAGTTTAACTTACCACCGACAGGAGCTGTGTCCTGCCAGACTGGTGCTTGCGCCAATGCGGCTGACGTACTGGTGCGCATGCGGCCTGGCGGGCTTCTTCACGGAATCACTCACGTGATTCCGAAGTAAAATCTCAAAATCTTGCCTTCTTTAACAAGATTTTTTTTTGAAAAGCAATCTAGTTGTTGCTTGTGCTCTCTGTTCGTCAACTGATTTCCTGTGTCTTAAAGGGAAAATATGTATGCATTTTCCAAGTTTAGTTTAGTTTATTGCTACGTGAACTGAGATACAGTGAAAAGCTTGTGTTGCTTGCTAACCAGTCAGTGGAAAAACTGCAAATGATTACCATTGAGCTGTCCACAGTGTACAGATACATGATAAAGGGAATGATAGACAATAATAGGTGCAGGAGTAGGCCATTTGGCCCTTCGAGCCAGCACTGCCATTCAATGTGGTCATGGCTGATCATCCACCATCAGTACCCTGTTCCTGCCTTCTCCCCATGTTCCTTGACTCCGCTATCTTTCAGTCCTTCCCAGTCGATTAAAGGGGCTGTCCCACTTGGGGGACCTAATATGCAAGTTTAGAAGAGTGAGTACCATAGACGTCCAAAGACATACAGGCATGTAGGTAAATTGGCTTGGTAAATGTGAAAATTGTCCCTAGTTTGTGTGAGAGAGTGTTAATATGCAGGGATCGCTGGTCGGCGTGGACCCGGTGGGTCGAAGGGCTTGCTTCTGCACTATATCTCCAATCTAAACTAAACTAAACTAGTGCAAGATAAAGTCCAGTAACGTCCAATTAAAGATAGTCCAAAGGTCTTCAATGAGGTAGTTAGTAGCTCTGCACAACTTTCTCGTTGTTGATAAGATGGTTCAGTTGCCTGATAACAGCGGGAGGAAACTATCCCTCAATCTGGAGGTGTGCATTTTCACGCTTCTGGGAGAGGGGAGAAGAGGGTGTGACCAGGGTGAGACTCGTCCTTGATTACACTGATGGCTTTGCCGAGGCAGCGTGAAGTATAGCCCTAGGGAGAAAAAGAAAACTTAACACAGCGGCTCAGCTGGTAAAGCTGCTGCCACACAACGTCAGATACCCAGATTGGATCCTGAGCTCAGGTGTTGTCTCTGTGGAGCTGCACATTCGCCCTGTGACAGCATGGGTGTTTTCCGGGTGTGTAGGTTTATAATTGGTTTCTGAAATTGCTCCTAGTATGTAGAGAGTTGATGCAAAAATGGGATCGATCTTGGCTGATCAATGGTCAGCATGGACTCAATGCGCTGAAGGGGCTGTTTCCATGTTGTATCTTTCAATCAATTAACAGAACAAAACACAACTTCGTTTCCACAGACACAAAATGCTGGAGTAACTCAGCGGGTCCGGCCGCATCTCTGGAGAAAATGGATAGGTGATGTTTTGGGTCAGGGAAGGGTCCCAACCCAGAACATCACCTATTCATTTTCCCCAGAGATGCTGCCTGACCCGCTGAGTTACTCCAGCATTTTTTGTTAGTCTTTGGTATAAACCAGCAATCTGCAGATAATTTTTATTTCAGATTCATCTCCACACGGTTAAGGCCCTGAACTTAATGTATATCATTTTTTTACTGAAAAGCATGTAAAATGAAAGGCCTTGGTATATTCTCTTTTGACTTGTGGAATACAATAAAAAATGTGTGTACTAAAGATTAGTTTCAACCTTAAAGAATAAGAAGCCACAGTTTGTCCGCAGTCGACAATTATTTTTAAGAACAGCATGGTTTTGATATGCTTACAGTTAAGAATTGCTTCTGTATCCATGAATGCAAATTAAAACATTTACTTCTGGTTAGTTCCAGAGGGAAAATTTACGAAAACCTAATTGCCTTTTGTCGTGTAGGTTTGTCAATGATCAATCGTATCAAAGTTATTTGATGGTGGAACAAAAAAGAGGAGGAACAAAGGGAAAGATTCTGCTTTCTTCTTTTTTTGCAAGTTGCAGAAGGGATTTTGCTTATGACTGGTGTTTCTTGACAAGCCTTTACAATGTTCAGTCCAAATTGTGGGAGGCTGCATTCTCTTTCTTTATTTATTGTAAGTGTTAACAATTGTTATTTGAAAACTGCCTGAGGAAGGCAGAGAAAGAAAACACTATATTTTGTTAAGGTGGCAATGGCTTTTTCTAAGACACTGAATATTTGTGAGGTGTAGCGAGGGAACCTGCAGTTTGCTGAAATTTAACAGTTTACTTGTCAACAAGCAAATGCGAAAAAAGGCACTCAACCTTCATTTTTAGTTGAGTTTAGAGATACAGCCCACCGAGGCCACACTGCCCAGCAATCCCCCCACCCATTAACGCTATCCTACACCCATTAGGGTCAAATTTTGACATTTGTACCAAGCCAATTAACCTACAAACCTGTATGTCTTTGGAGTGTGGGAGGAAACCGAAGATCTCGGAGGAAACCCATACAGCTCATGGAGAGAATGTACAAATTCCATACAGTCAAGCACCAGTAGTCAGGATCGAACCCGGTTCTCTGGTGCTGTAAGGCAGCAACTCTACCGCTGCACCACCATGCTCCAAAAGTTCTTGGGAAATTCTAAAGAAGGCGCATCAAAGAGAATACCCCACCTCCCCATCTAAACCCCAACAGGTATGAACTCCTCAAACACCATCAGTAGGTCTCCTGCCCCATGCTGAATGTTAACAACCATGACCACCGTTACTCCCATCAACAATACGCCTGTAGTTTGGAGATACAGCGCGGAAACAGGCCCTTCAGCCCACCGAGTCCGCACCCACCAGCAATCTCCACACATTAACAGTATCCTACACACTAGATACGATTTACACATACACCAAGCCAAATAACCTACATACCTGTATGTCTTTGGAGAGTGGGATGAGAAGAAGATCTTGGAGAAAACTGCACAGTGGCGCAGTGGTAGGGTTGTTGTCTCACAGTGCCAGAGATCTTGGTTCAATCCTGGCTACGGGTGCTGTCTGCACAGAGTTTGTGCGTTGTCCACGTGACCGCGTGGGTTTCCTCCGAGATATTCGGTTTCCTCCCACACTCCAAAGACGTACAGGTTTGTAGGTTAATTGGCTTGGTATAAATTGTCCTTGGTATGTGTATGGTAGTGTTAATGTGCGGGGATCACTGGTCGGTGTGGACTCGGTGGGCCGAAGGGCCTGTTTCCATGCTGTATCTCTAAACTAAATTAAAATAAACTAATCCACTCTGATTCCTGCAAATTTCTGATGGATGAGCATCAAAGTGGAGAAGGAACATAAGAGCATAGGATCATTGAGAACCTCAAGTCCATGCATTAGGACTACATGAAGGTCCTCCATCATCAGAGGCAAGAGCATCTCATTGGGCCTGCTGTAACCTGCCCTGACCTTGGACAAGACCACAACAGTCTCATTAGACTCATCAGTCACCTCAGACCCTACAAAACCAGAGTGGTGTACACAATACACTGTCCCAGGGGACCTCCAGTGTGGAATAGATACCTGGGAACACCTTTGACGATTTGACTGACCAGCTAACAAATGGATTAACTCACAGCAATGAGATGGAAGTTCATGGTGCCTGCAAGTCCAGATCTGCTTCATAAACCCAGTTGAAGTGCTCCGGGGAAAGAATGGGTCATGAATCATAAATTAATTGCATTGGAGACGGAAGATTGTTTACTTTCATCGATGAAATTTACAGTAAATAATGTCATGTTAGACAGCAGTAAGCAGTCTTCTGCCTTCAATGTAACACAGACCAGTGATTTATTCTGGCTCCTCTATGATTTGGAAAGTTAGCAAAATGTCAATTAGTCATTCTAGCCCGAGTTGTGTCATCTGGTGCTCTTCAAACGGCTGACTGAGATCAAGAGTACGCTAACCAAGTCGTTTCTGATGCTTTTCCCCACAGGTTATATGTAGATAATCCAGATAAACTGAGTTTGTTCTCCTTTCTGCTGGGATAGTTGAGCAGTGATTAAAAGATAATTAGGTGGCAGCACAGAGGCGCAGTGGTAGGGTTGCTGCCTTACAGCGCCAGAGACCCAGGTTCCATCCTGACCACGGGTGCTGTCTGTATGTTTTTTGTACGTTCTCACAGTGACCTCGTGGGTTTTCTCCAGATGCTCCGGTTTCCTCCCACACTCCAAAGACGTGCAGGTTTGTAGGTTAATTGGTTTCTGTAAAAATTGTAACCTGTAACCTGCTAGTGTGCAGTGCAGAGGGTGATTGCTGGTCGGCGCGGACTTGATGGGACGAAGGGCCTGTTTCTGCCCTGTATGTCTAAAGTCGAAAAGTGTAGAGTCTAGTTTGGAGGTAGTTGATGGGAATGTAGGAAAAATAAAATGGGTTTAGTGCAGGGTTATTGTAAATGTAATTTTATCTGCTCTCTTCCTCTCTTAGCAGCATCTCTATCACGATAAGTGGTATATATATGTCCTGGAATACTGTGTTGACAATCCTTCCCTCCTCGCAGTCATGTTTCTGTTTTGGCTGTTATATTGTTATGTATCCCATACCCTGAGCCAATTCATGCCCTTTGATCATCCACTTTACCAGTTAAGTGCTGTCGGTGTGGAGTTTGTACGTTCTCGCTGTGACCGCGTGGGTGTCCTCCGAGTGCTCCGGTTTCCACCCACATTCCAAAAAACATGCAAGTTAGTAGGTTAATTGACTTCTGTAAATTGTCCCTCGTGAATAGGATAGAACTAGTGTTCGGGTGATTGCTGGTCGATGCAGGCTCGGTGGGCAGACGGGCCTGTTTCCACGCTATATCTCTGAACTAAAACCAAATTAAACTAAATATAAAAGGTCAAAAATCACAAAGGATCTGGACAAAGTGGAGTTGTTCTTCTTGGTCTTTGGGTCAAGAACCTAAGGATGTGATCTTGAAGCAATTGATAAATCGATCCACAGGTGAAACACACACAAAGCAGAAGCAAGAGTTTGCCACCTAGCCTTTTGAAACAACTCTTCCAATCGTCCAGATCATGGCTGATCCTTTATCTCGGTGCTTATAGCATTCCAATATCCCTCAATTCCCCCAAAGCTAAGAAATCTATTGACCGCTGTTTTTGAATGGATGGAAAGCCCAGGCAATCCGGACCAACCAAAGATCTATCTCCCTTTCACACGAGTTCTATGTTATCCCACTTTTGCATTGCCTTTCTACACCAGGGTCAGTTTACAGATGCCAATTAACCTGTGGGAGGAAACCAGAGCAACCGGAGGAAACCCACGCAGTCACTGGGAGAATGTGCTAACTCAGCACAGTCAGCACCCAGTCGGGATCGAACGTGGGTATTTGACGCTGTGAAGCAGCAGCTCTAGTGCGGCACCACTGTGCTACGCCTTGTGTTTAGATACAACGCGGAAACAGGCCCTTTGGCCCACCATGTGCGCGTCGACCAGCGATCCCCGCATATTAACACTATCCTACAGACAGTAGGGACGATTTTTACATTTACCAAACCAATTTACCTACTTCTTTGGAGTGTGGGAGGAAACCAAAGATCTCGGAGAAAGCCCACATAGTCACGGGGAGAACGTGGAAACTCCGTACAGACAGCACCCGCAGTCTGGATTGAACCCAGGTCTCCGGCGCTGCAAGTGCTGTATGGCAGCAACTCTACCACTGCGTCACTGACCCACCCCTGTGGAGGGAATGGATAGGCCAAACTTTGGGTCGGGACACTACTTCAGACTCCTTTGTTTTCTTTATTTGTCAAAAAAAACTGTTCTAAAAAGTGTGAAGGAGCAGAGGGACCTGGTGGTACAGGAGTATAATTCACTGAAAGTGCAGGGCAGGACGAGAAAATAATTAAACTGCATACGCAATTTTGGATTTCATCAGTGGAGGCATAAGTGATTAGTCTGATCACAACTAAGGAATTGTGTTCAGTTCTGAATGCCTCATTACAGAAAAGATGTGAAGGAATTGAAGATATGACAGCCATCAGTCAGATTGCACAGTCCAAGACCGCTCCCATCCATGGCCATTGTTTTGATATAGCTGGTCCAGGACACAACGTGAAGCGTTAGACTATCTTTCAGATCTTGGACAGTTCAGCTCACCCCCTCCATGACACACTGGTCAACCTGAGGAGCACCTTCAGCAACAGACTGGCTCCACCAAGATGCAACACAGAATGTCACAGGCGATCCTTTTTTTGCCTGTGGCTGTCAAACTGTACAACTCCCACTTCTGTCGTGGGGTAGACTGACTGTCCTTCCCATCCCCCCCCCCCTGCCGACACCCCCCAAATCTTTGTGCAATGTAAATCCTGGACTTCCCACTCATCACTTTAATTTCATGTTTCATGTATATTGCTGTGTTTTATGACTGTTGGCGCATCGTATCGTATCTCAACTTCAGCGTCTTCAACATATACCTGTGTGTACTGCTTCACTTCCTGGTATCAATCGCAATCTCCTTTCTCTTGCTGACATTGAGGGAGAGGTTTTTATTTTGGCGCCAGATTGGAAGGTTCTCAATCTCCTTCATGTTTTCCGTCTCATCATTATTTAAAATCTAGCCCACTACGGTGGTGTCGTGCGCAAAGTTGTAAATTGAGATGGATTAGTATTTGGCCTCACAGACGTAGGTAGAAATGGAGTATGGTGGTGGGATGGGAACATATCTTTGCAGAGCACCAGTTTAGTTTAGGAAGGTACTACAGATGCTAGTTTAAACCAGTTTAGTTTAGTTTAGTTTACAGAAACAGGCCCTTCGGATCACCGAGTCCATGCTGACCGGTGATCCCCGCACACTAACGCTATCCTATATACACTAGGAAAAATTTACAATTATACCAAGGCAATTCACCTACAAACCTGTACTTCATTGCAGCATGGGAGGAAACCGGAGAACCCGGAGAAAACCCACGCAGGTTACGGGCAGAACTATTAGACAAGCGCCCGTAGTCAGGATCGAGTATCTGGTGCTGTACTGCAGCAACCGCTAAGCCACCGTATCACCCTCTAACACCGGTGTTGAGGATTATCGTCGAGAATGATTTGTCACCTATCCTCGCTGATTGTGGTCTGTTGGTCAGGAAGCCGAGGATCCAGTTGCAGAGATGAATGCTGACTCTAGGTTCCACGAATGTGGAGATGAGCTCGGACAGGATAATGGTCGAGCGAGCTGTAGTCTACGAATAGGAGTCTGACGTGGGTGCGAAATGAGGCATTTGATAAAATTGGCATGCATAGGTCATACAAGTCTCAAGTCAGATGAGAATTTCTCAGCAATTGAGCTGACTCCATTAACATAGAATCATAGAAACATAGAAAATAGGTGCAGGAGTAGGCCATTCGGCCCTTCGAGCCTGCACCGCCATTCAATATGAACACGGCTGATCATCCAACTCAGTATCCTGTACCTGCCTTCTCTCCATACCCCCTGATCCCTTTAGCCACAAGGGCCACATCTAACTCCCTCTTAAATATAGTCAATGAACTGGCCTCAACAACATTCTGTGGCAGAGAATTCCACAGATTCACCACTCTCTGAGTGAAAAATGATTTTCTCATCTCGGTCCCAAAAGATTCTCCTCTTATCCTTAAACTGTGACCCCTTGTTCTGGACTTCCCCAACATCGGGAACATTAACTTTGTCTAACTTTTTGGTGATGTTTTCAAAGCAGTCAATAAAGTAGATCAAGTATAAATATAATGCCTGACTGACCCTGTATTATAATCTCCTGGCACAGAAGGTTGAAAGTAGTGTCTCAACCATCACCTGTTCACGACAGAGACAAACAACTCACCTAGGTAAACTGTCTATTTTTATAATATTAATGGTGCTGCCCACAGTGCGTGTAGAGGGAAATTGCCCACAGTGTACCCCAGATGCATTCATATTTTATTTATGCAAAAGGACTCGATTTCCTTCGGTTATACATTTGCATGCAAACAATTCTAACAGCAATATATCATATAATTACTTTTTCTCTTTCTAATAATCTTGCTGTCTCTACTAAACTGCACATTATTAAAGGTGGAGTTAACAAAACACAAGGCTTACAGATAATGCTTGGGTCATTTGTTTCTAATTTCCAAATGATAATTTATGTTGAATTAAGCACAGAAGTTAGATAGACTAAATGTTAGTTAGTCTATCATGGTTAGATTACTATCATCCTGTATAACAATTTTAGGATAGATACCTGTATCTCGGGGCCTGCTGACCGGTCAGCTGACCAGAGGTCATAAGGTCAAAAGTGATTGGAACAGAGTTAGGCCATTCGGCCCATCAAGTCTACTCCGGCATTCAATCATGGCTGATCTATCCCTCCCTCTGAACCCCAGTCTTCTGCCTTCTCCTCATAACCCCCCAAGGTCGCGTTGAGGAGTCGGTAGTTCCGAGGGAGGGACAGTAGAGTCGGTCAGAGGCTCTGGGAGGTCGGTAGGCCGCAGGTCGCTTGTCCAGTCCTTGCCACGTCAGGAGTCGATGCGGTAGGCCTTCAGATGCTGGGAGTCAGAGAATGGAGAGAACTGAGAGGATCATAAGAAGATCATAGTTAAAGTTAGAAATGTTGCTGTAGGAGTACAGATTTAAAAGTGTGGAGCTGATTATAATTTGTGATTGCAGATCTGCCTCTGTGGCTCGCACACAAGTAGTCACGTGAGTTTGGTGCCTCCTTAGGAGCATTCCCCATCTTGGAAGCATTCTTAGTTAGATAGGCTGGTTTGAGTCTGAAGAAGGGTTCCAACCTGAATCGTCACCTATTCCTTTTCTCCAGTGAAGCTGCCTGACCCTCTGAGATACTCCAGCATTTTCTGTCCATCGGTGTAAACCAGCATCTGCAGTTCCTTCCTCAGCACAAAAGTTGCTGGTAATATTCAGCATTAGTGCAGGGTAAAAAAAGTGTTAACATTTCATATAAAAAGTAATGTGTCACATTGCATACCTCGATGTTTGCATCCTCCTCCATTCCTCCATTTATATGCGACTTAAAACCTGCTTATCTCAGATTATCAGGAGTAAAGGTCAATGATCTAAAACACTAACTGGGTGGTACGGAGATGCAGTGGCAGAATTGCTGCCTTACAGTGCCAGAGACCCATGTTCAATCTTGACTATGAGGATTGTTTGTGTGGAGTTTGCACATTATCCCCATGACATGGAACTCCGGTTTCCTCCCACGCTCCAAAGACGTACAGGTTGTCCCTAGTGTGTGTCGGATATTGTTATTGTGCGGGGATCGCTGCTCTGCGCGGACTCATTGGGCCGAAGGGCCTGTTTCCGCGCTGTATCTCTAAACTAAACTAAAATACACTCTAACTCTATTTCTCTCTCCACATCAGCTGTCTGACCTGCTGAATATTTCTAGCACTTTCTGCTCTTTTTTCAGATTTCCAACATCTATAGCAGTTTGTATTTTTTCACCACGAACGAAAGTCTTTGATAATATAATGGAAGCTTGTAATCAAAAGGGTTTCCTCCAACTCACTACTACTGATTGAAGAGACATAATTTTATAACCTACAATTACCAGGATACGCAAGAATAATAATGAATGATTATTTTTATTAGACAAGCCACATAATCGTCCCCTAACAAAACATCCTCGACTTACTGGCTGTGGCAACAAATATTCTTTGTTTATTCACAAATTGACCTATAATACACAAAACCAGTATATAATCTTATATGAAAAATTAAATTTCTAAGGAATAATTTGTTGTGCATTTTGTATTGCTGCATTTTGTATTGCTGCAATATCAAATATTTATAATTTATACCAATAACTTTGAATCATAAAAAATGATTGTTTATGTAAACTATTGCAAGCTCTTGGTTGTGTTGTTTATTTTAGTATGTACTAAATGTAGGTTTTTAGTGTTCTTTAGCTTGATTTATGTTTGGGGTGGGGGGTGGGGGGGTCGGGGGAAACATTTTTGAATCTCTAACCGCAACGCAGATGCGATTTTTTTCCATTTCATATCTCTGTCCGCACTGCGGCCTAACACCGTGGAGTTGGCGGCCTCTGCTGGCGACGGACTTCGGGAACTCCAACCACGGGAACCTGCAGGACTTACCATTGGGGAGCTCGCGATCCGTTTGCCAGGGATCGACCTCAGAGCTGCAACCGGGGTAGAGTGCAGACTTTAACATCGTGGAGCTTGCGGTCCCCGATTAGAGAACCACTTCGGGAGCTCCAAGCCGCAGGAGCTTCGACCGCCCCAACACGGGAGCTTCGATCGCTCCAACGCGGGAAGTTTGACCACCGGCTGTGGGAGCTTCGATCGCCCCGACTGTGGGAGAAAATGAGGGAAGAAAATTTAGACTTCATTGCCTTCCATCACAGTGAGGAATGTGGGGAATCCGCTGTGGTGGATGTTTATGTTAACTTTTATGTAGCTGCGTGTTTTGTTGCTTTTTTTTAGTATGGCTGTGTTGTAATTCGCATCCACACTGCACCTTAATTGGTACACGTGACAATAAAAGACCTTTGAAACATTTGTTAATGTCAAAGCTTCAGAATGGGTTAGTAAAACCCTCAGATTCTCAAATGCATCATTGCTACTTTTGTATGTAATTCGTTAACACAGGAACCAGTGTATTATAAGCATTTTTTACATTCTTCTTTAAGTCTATTTCCTCGCTGTCCAAAATATTTATTAATCGATAAGACCCCTTGTTGGCCTTGTTGGCTTTGGAAGCCGCGGACTCCAGTAAGAGGCGGACGTTCCAGGTGTCCCAAGCCGCTGAGAGGGTTCTCCCGTCGCCTGAGCACCCTCACCCAGCGAGAAACGCCTGGAACATCGGGCCCCGTAGCAGCGACCGCGGAGGCCTCAATAGGCCCGAATATGGGTGAACTGGGGATGGGACTGGACATTGCTGCCTTCCCCCACAGTGGGAACCATTGTGGGGGGATGTTTTTATGTCTACTGTTAAATCCTATGATGTTGCGTCTTATCTTTATTTGTGTGCTGCATGTCAAATTAAATTTCACTACACCAATTGGTGTTTGTGACAATAAATATCATTTGTATTTGTCCCTTTAGGGGCAATGCTTATTATGGCCGTTCTCTGCACAAAAAGATATAGAAGTCTTCAGCATCGTGGCCATTCACCCAGACAGCCATAACACTGCTGAGGAAAACGACTAAACCTGGAATTCAGGCTTTCGAAATGGACAATTGCTCATCCACATACTGCGGATGTCAAATTAATGTCACACAATCAGTTTCATAAGTCCTCCTTAAACACCATATAATATTGGACCAAATGTGCTTCTAAACAGGCATTTCAACTTTCATCTCCATCAATCTAATCTGAAAGTGTCTCCTTCCCAGAAACTCCATTTCATGGTAATAACCAGGGGATTACAAATTCTCGTAGCTGAAAAGAGCTTACTGGGATTCAATTTTACTTTGTTTCTAGATGCACCGAGCCCAGAAGCGTTTATAAATCTTTTTTTTCTTCTAATATCAGATTGCCGGACTGCAGAGGAAGTGGAATGTGATTGCATGATTATATGGCTCATACTACTGATATTTCGCACGGCTCTGACCTCTAGTCAACAGCAGTTGTAACAACCACACTTCCAACGTTGGTGCCTCCTCTCCATGCTCCTAAATATGAATGATAGCTGACATAGGAGGAAAATAAATTACCACTAAGGCTATATCAAATAGGGTTTAGCCACTCTGAAGAAGCAGTTGCATCTTTGAGTGCAGGCTTTTTAACGTATATGGCCAGATTAATTTATTTCCAGCTCTATATTTTGCCACTGAAAATCTTGCACTGAAAATCCTTCCACCCAGTGTGTTGTGCTGGTTAATACTTTGCACTCTGCCTCCAGGGTAAGGTCTCTGCTCTGCCCATTATTTGACCAGATGCTGGTATCTTCATTCTCGTTTCAACTCCAGAAAGTAACACGTTCCTTTTAACTCTTTTTTAAACGTCTAACGTCTTCCTGAATATCTTCCACAGAGAAAGACTTGCTGTTCCGCAGTGCACCAGTTGATGAATGCAAAAGGAAGAAAGGTGTAATTATAGCTCGCTGCCAAGGAGGAAGATTGCAGTGCAGATTGCCTCAGTACAGTCTGTACTAACAAAATTGGATTCTGAGCAACGTGAACCAAACACAGGAGATGGTAGTGCTTCAAACTATTGTTCGGGAACCAATTACATAACACCTGTGTGTCTCTCGTACATTTTCAGAATACTCAGTGCGATCTTTCACCGTTTAGAAGAATTTGGCTCTGCAAACAAAGAACTGAAAACAGGGAAAGACTAATGCAACTGGGTTGCAAGGAATTCTCCCTTCCCATTTGTGAGATCCGGATTTGAATTCATCACAGAATGAGAAAATGCCTTCCTCTACCGAGTATAAGTGTACTTTGTGAACTGAGTTCCTCATAACTAGAACTTTGAACAGTACACTGGAACAAGCCCCTCAGGTTGTATGTTTAGTTTAGTTTAGTTTAGTTTAGTTTAGTTTAAACTTGCAAAGAGTAGGAGTGAACGGGTACTTTTCAGAATGGCAGGCAGTGGCGAGTGGAGTGCCACAAGGCTCGGTGTTGGGGCCCCAACTGTTTACCATATATATTAATGATTTGGAAGAGGGAATTAGGAGCAACACTAGCAAGTTTGCGGATGACACAAAGCTGGGTGGCAGTGTGAACTGTGAAGAGGATGTTAGGAGGTTGCAGGGTGACCTGGGCAGGTTGAGTGAATGGGCAGATGCGTGGCAGATGCAGTATAATATAGATAAATGTGAGGTTATCCATTTTGGCGGCAAAAACAAGGGGGCAGGTTATTATCTCAATGGGGTTAGGTTAGGTAAGGGGGAGGTACAGCGAGACCTGGGTGTCCTTGTACACCGGTCACTGAAAGTTGGCGTGCAGGTACAGCAGGCAGTGGATGTTAATGGAATGTTGGCCTTCATAACAAGAGGATTTCAGTATCGGAGTAAAGAGGTTCTTCTGCAGTTGTATAGGGCTCTGGTGAGACCACATCTGGAGTATTGTGTACAGTTTTGGTCTCCTAATTTGAGGAAGGACATCCTTGTGATTGAGGCAGTGCAGCGTAGGTTCACGAGATTGATCCCTGGGATGGCGGGACTGTCAATATGAGGAAAGATTGAAAAGACTAGGCTTGTATTCACTGGAGTTTAGAAGGATGAGGGGGGATCTTATAGAAACATATAAAATTATAAAAGGACTGGACAATCTAGATGCAGGAAAAATGTTCCCAATGTTGGGTGAGTCCAGAGCCAGGGTGCCACAGTCTTAGAATAAAGGGAAGGTCATTTAATACTGAGGTGAGAAAAAACATTTTTACCCAGAGAGTTGTGAATTTATGGAATTCCCTGCCACAGAGGGCAGTGGAGGCCAAATCACTGGGTGGATTTAAGAGAGAGTTGGATAGAGCTCTAAGGGCTAGTGGAGTCAAGGGATATGGGGAGAAGGCAGGCACGGGTTATTGATAGCGGACGATCAGCCATGATCACAATCAATGGCGGTGCTGGCTCGAAGGGCCGAATGGCCTCCTCCTGCACCTATTTTCTATGTTTCTATGTTTATATGTTTAGTTTAGTTTAGAGATACAGTGAGGAAACAAGCTTCCGCGCTGACCAGCGATCTCCACACTAGGGCACTAGGGCCAATTTACACTTACACCAAGCCAATGAACCTACAAACCTGTACGTCTTTGGGGTGTGGGAGGAAACAGATGATCTCGGAGAAAACCCACGCAGGTCACGGGGAGAGCGTACGAACTTCGTACAGACAGCACAGCACCCGTCGTCAGGGTTACACTGGCACTGCATGCACTCCAAAGTAACAAGTCTACCAGCTGCGCCACCCAGCCGCCCTGTGTAGGAACGAACTGCAGATGCTGGTTGATACCGAAGATAGTCACACAAAATGCTGGAGTAACTCAGCGGGACAGGCAACATCTTTGGAGAGAAGGAATGGACGTTTTGGGTTGGGACCCTTCTTCAGACTGAGAGTCAGGGGAGAGGGAGACATGGATAAATGGAACGGTACGGTGTGAAAACAAGAGATCAAAGGGGACCAAGCTCAAGGAAGATGTAGAATGGATCATTGTTAGCTGAGGGGAAGGTGATAGCAAAGCATACAATCAGAGGACACTGAAACCTGTCGGAGAACTAGGATGGGGGAGGGATAGAGAGAGGGAAAGGAAGAGTAATAGCCCTGTCCCACGGTACGAGTTCATTCCAAGAGCTCTCCTGAGTTTGCCCTGATTTGAACTCGGAGATTTACGGTAATGGCCACTCGCCAGTACTCGGGACGCTCGTGGACATTTTTCAACACATTGAAAAATCTTCACGAATCTTCCCGTGCTTACCTGCTGTTAGCGAGTCTTCCCGAGTACCTGCCGTTAGCGTTACGAGCCGCTAAGAGACATCCCCGAGCTCTGACGTACCCCTACGTTCATTCTCCGTGCTTACCTCGGGTTTGATTTTTTTTTTAACTCGGGAGAGCTCTTGGAATGAACTCGTACCGTGGGACATGGCTTTTACTCAAGTGGCAGTAGTCGGGTTGAGGTAAGTAGATAGCATGTATTCTGAGGATGATTTGCAAACTACTGTTGATTTGCTGCATTGGAGAGAAAGGGTTTTACGCTCTGCATTTGCATAATGGAAGTTCTGTACCAACTGGCTCCAATAGCCATAAAATCACAGAATCATGGAATGATAACTTTCCAAGTGAACCTTCCAAACTGCACGTCTTTGGGAAGTGGGAGGAAAGTGGAGCAACTGCAGGAAACCCTTGCCATCACAGAGAAAGTATGCAGACTCCACCCAGACAGCACTGGAGGTCAGGCTTGAACCCGCGTCCCTTCAGCTGCAAAGCCACCGTGCCAACACTCTCAAGTCAAGAAGGCTGGCCTCGCCTGCTCCACACATGAATCACATAAAGTGTCATCCAATTGCCTTGGCTCAATATACTTTTAAAAATCGGGTCCACTACATGCCTATCACTCTCAGGTATAAAAGCTAATATTGATGCCTTTTTGTGGAGCAGGGATCACGTGGGCTGCTTTGTTCCTGCATGATTTTAATCTCTTCTCATGTTTTGGTGCAGCATTCATTCAAGCTAGTGGAGAGCATTCCATTGTAAATTTGAGTAGCAATAAATTTTCCTCATACCCTTTCTGAAATGTTTTTGGTTGTAAATATTTTCCTCTCATCATGCACTCATCCCTCAGCAGATATCTTTCTCACCATTGAGCCTATCGATTAATTTGAAGAATCCTGTATGCCTCAATTAAATTGTTCTGTTGCCTTTTCTATTTTAGGGAATGCAGGCCTAGTTTATGCTATCAGAACTAAAAAAAAACATGTCTACATGATCTCCCGGTTGCTCAACACTTTAACTTCCTCTCCCATTCCCACACTGACCTTTCTGTCCTGGGCCTCCTTCACTGTCAGAGTGAGGCCCAGCGCAAATTGGAGGAACAGCACCTGATATTTTGCTTGGGCAGTTTACAACCCAGTGGTATGAATCTTGACTTCTCTAACTTCAACTAAAAGCCCTGTCCCACAGTACGAGTTCATTCCAAGAGCTCTCCCGAGTTTAAAAATAATCAAACTCGAGGTAAGCACGGAGAATGAACGTAGGGGTACGTCAGAGCTCGGGGACGTCTTTTGGTGGCTCGTAACACTAACGGCAGGTACTCGGGAAGACTCGCTAACGGCAGGTAAGCACGGGAAGACTTGTGAAGATTTTTCAACATGTTGAAAAATGTCCATGAGAGCCCCGAGTACCAACGAGTGGCCATTACCGTAAATCTCCGAGTTCGAATCAGGGCAAACTTGGGAGAGCTCTTGGAATGAATTCGTACCGTAGGGCAGGGCTATAGGTTGGTTCTGGATAATAAGCACCATAGATTGAACGGTTTCCCATTAATTAGTAAAAATTAAAAAAAGTTTCTTCTCAGCTCCTATCAGGCAACTGAACCATCCTATCACCAACTAGACAGCAGTCCATATCTACCATCTACCTCATTGGAGACCCTCAGACTTTCTTTAAACTGACATTTCTAACCTTTATCTTGCACTAAACGTGTATCTGTACACTGTGGACGGTTTGATTGTGATCATGTATAGAAGATAGACACAATGTGTTGGAGTAACTCAGCGGGACAGGTAGAGACCCTTCGGACTGTAAAAGGGACTCAATCTAAAGCATCACCCATTCCTTCTCTCCAGAGATGCTGCCTGTCCTGCTGAGTTGCTCCAGCATTTTGCGTCTCTTCATTTTAGTCAATGCTACCATGTTCGCAAAATAGGTTACTTGGGTTCATTACTCTTGGCAGGGTTGCTCCTACATCTGTAGCAAGCACCCAGATCCTCAGATAGACAAAAATGCTGGAGAAACTCCGCAGGTGAGGCAGCATCTATGGAGAGAAGGAATTGGCGACGTTTCGGGTCGAGATCGTTCTTCAGACTGATTTATCTATCTTCGATTTTTCCAGCATCTGCAGTTCTTTCTTAAATACAGATCCTCAGATTGCTTCAACCATCTGCCATTTCAAGTACAGTACTGCAGTATCAGTAACATTCTGCATGATGCCTTGAGACTTAAAATGAGACCTTCATTTCTATCTAGGGGGTCCATTTCAACGTTTCAAGGTCGAGGTCAGTTTATTGTACCAGATAAGGTACAGTGAAATTTGAGTTACCATACAGCCACACTAAGTGAAAAGCAACAAGACACACAACCATATAAAAATTAACACAAACATCCATCACAGTGGATTCCACATTCCACATTGTGATGGATGTTCTTACCAGAGACCATGGGCTTCATGATGTTAAAGTCCACAGGCCTCGCGGTTGGCGCTTTGTGTGTGTGTGTGTGTGTGTGTGTGTGTGTGCGCGCTCGGCCGGTCGATCCAGCTCGCGGTTCGGTCGATCCGGCTCGTGGTTCGGTCGATCCAGCTCGAGGCTTTCCAGGCCAGTGCCCTCGAGCTGGAAGGTCCAAGGCACTCTTTTTAACTCGCGGATTAGGTCGCCCAAGTGGAACAGGCCCTTAGGTCAAAGGCTTTAGTGTGATCGAACAAGACCAGTGTAATGGCTGATGCTGCTGTCTTCATCTCTCTTATAGAATTGTATAAGATCATGAGAGGAATAGATGATGTAAATGCATGGATAGGACAGATTTGGAGGGATATGGGTCAAAGGCAGGCAGGTGGAACTAGCGTAGATGGGGCATGTTGGTCAGCGTGGGCATGTTGGGCAGAAGGCCTTGTTTCCACGCTGTATGAATCTATGACCAAAGCTTGCTGACCAACAATAACATCCAGACAAACATCATTCAAATGGGACAGACTCCCATTTGAAATGGTTGTCTCGATATTCAAATCTCTCAATGTCCTTTCTCCTACCTTTCTTTATGACCTCCTCCTGCTCAACACCCCTCTCCATTGGGTTCTATCTTGCTGTTTCCCTTGACTCCACCATGCCTGAGCTTCAGAATTACCTCTTTTATTAAACATTAACCCACCGAGTCCGCGCCGGCCAGCGATCACACCGCACACTAACACTATCCTGCACACTAGGGATAATTTACTGTTTTACCAAAGCCAATGACCCCACAAAGCTGCACGTCGTTAGAGTGTGGGAAGAAAGCAGAGCACCCGGTGAAAACCCACACGGTCACAGTAGAATGTACAAACTCTGTACAGACAGCATCCGTAGTTAGGATCGAACCCGGGTTCTCTGGCGCTGTAGGGCAGCAACTCTGCCGCTGCGCCACCATGCCACCAAACCTCCTTCAACCACTCCTCCATTCTACCCCCTTCTCCTTTAAAAGTGTTCCTTAAAACCTACCTCTTTGAAAAAGCTTTTATGGTTCTCAATTTCTCCTTAAAAATGGCTCACAGTTAATTGTTGTCTTGTGGCACTCACTGTATTGGGAAGCTGAAGGCATTAACCCGCTTCTGACCTGCCACTGCCTTGGAACATTTGACTACATTAAAGGGACTGAGTACATTCCACATTCTTTTAGAGTTTGTTGGCCCTTCAGGTTAACACCCAGTGATAATCTCACACTGACAATGTTATAAATGAAAATAAAATCACCCACTTCAGTTTAACACAGCGTTTTGAGTACTCTATATATGACCATGGTACTTAACGACACTAAATGCCAGTCAATGCGGGTTTTATTCCATTCTAGCATTATTACACTTTGCGTTGCTACACATATTTTCTCCAAAGTATTTTGAAATGATTTTTTTTATATCACTGTCCAAACTGATTAAAATTGCTCAGGAAAAAATAAAATGTTTCTTTAAATAGATGCTCCCCGATTTACGATGCTTCGACTTGCGATATTTCGACTTTATGATCGGTAAATGCACAAGAACGGCACGCCACTTCTGGTCACGTGATCACAATGTATTAAATGCGTTTTCAACTTGCGATATTTTCAGTTTACGATGGGTTTATCGGAACGTAACCCTATCGTAGGTCGAGGAGCAGTTGTAGAGGAATCGACTTCAAGGAGATTGACAGAATCTTGATTAGTAAGGTATCAAGGGTTATGGGGAAATGGCAGAAGAATAGGGTTGAGAGGGAACGATAGATCAGCCATGATTGAATGGCGGAGCAGACTCGATGGGCCGAATGGACCAATTCTGCTCCTATGACTTATGAACATATGAACTTAAAAATCAAAGTTTATCTGTGCAGAAAAGGCTATTGTTTTGTCAATAATATTCCATCTATGAAGCAACTGCAGATGCTGCTTTAGACCAAAAATAGACACAAAATGCTGCATCTCTGGAGAGAAGGAATGGAATACAATGAACCATTGTACAGTTCCTGGATCAGCATTTGCTTAGATCTGTTCTTTTCACACCTTACGTGTTCTTTGTACCCTTCCATATCTCCTTTCCCTCACCCCTGACTCTCAGTTTGAAGAAGACACTGGACCGGAAATGTCACCCATTCCTTCTCTCCACAGATGCTGCCTGTCCCGCTGAGTTGCTCCAGTATTTTATGTCCTTCCATTATAGTCATTGCTGACAAGTTTTCAAAGGAGACTCCTACCAGTTACATTGGGATTATTACTCTTGCGGGGTGGTTCCTACATCTGTAGCAAGCACCAGATCCTCAGCTTGCATTAACAATCTGCCATTTTCGGTACAGTACTGCAGTGCCAGAGTAACATTCTGCATGATGCCCTGAGACTTAAAAGGAGGCAGTTAGTGCCTTTTTCAGTTCCAAAGAAAGGCAGTACCATGCATTGAAAAATAAGTCGTTCTGTATTGAAAAAAGAAAAAAGTCACAGTGAAAAATCAATGTGTTCAGTTCAGTTTAGTTTAGTTTATTGTCATGTGTACTGAGGTACAATTAAAGCTTTTGTTGAATGCTAACCAGTCAAAGGAAAGACAATGCATGATTACAATTGAGTCATTCGCAGTGTACAGATACATTCTAAGGGAATAGTGATTTAAAAGTGTGTCGCAATTATAATATGTGATTGTGGCACGCCTGGGTTGGGCCCCATCTTGGAAGCATTCATGCTTTATGATTATAGAGTTGCACCGTTGATTTTCCGGCAACTGGTGGTCCGGCCCTCCTTTAATCTGGACCAAATCCCCCTCACGTTAGTCCCCCACCCGGAAACATGGCGCCTTGGCCGGGTGAGGAGGCTGATCTCGACCTCATCAGGTCAAATCTGGCCCTTGCAGCCAAGGCTCTGGAACTCCGGCCTGGCCGGAACCGGCAGATCCATTCCCATAGCTGACCTTCGCAGCTGACTTTACGGGCGCCAAGACCCAAGACCGTGACCTCTGTTGGCCCAGCAAAGCAGAAAATCCAGAAAGGTAACCAGAAAAATCTGAGGTGGACTTGTAGATATATTATGAAGATGCGAGGAATTGCAGAACTGCAGGACTGCAAGAATCTTGAAGAAAACACCACTGGGCTAACTCAGTGGGTCAGGCAACATTAATGGCGGGAATAGATAGGCAAAACTGAAGAGGTGTCCCGAGCCGAAAATCTCCTGTCCATTCCCTCCACAGATGCTGCCTGATCTGCTGCGTTACTCCAGCACTTTCTGTTCTGCTACATATGTTATAATATTGAAGCTGACATTCATTCAGGATGTTTTACAGTGTTTACTAAATGAAGAACAATAATTCATTGATGCCATTGCTGCTTAATTTGAATACATTTAGCAGAATTGAGAAACATTAAATAATGCATTTTACTCTGTATTTACACTTTATAATGTGGAGATTTTGTCTTTAAACATTGAAAACATTAGCAAACTCCTCAGAGAATTTGTTTCTTAAAAATGGATTCTTGCAGAGCAGCATTGATACTTTATAGTTAGATAATTATTAGAAGGAAAACATCCAATGTCTAAAGATTATTGAATATGATGGTCCACAGTGGTAATGCATTATTATTAATTTGTCAGAGAATGCCACAAGAATTACAGCTTTAGCTTAGAGATACAGTGCAGAAACAGGCCATTCGGCCCACTGAGTCCGCGCCGACCAGCAATCCCTGCACAATATCATTATCCTACACACACACTAGGGACAATGTACAATTATACCAAGCCTATTAATCTACAATCCTGCACGTCTTTAGAGTGTGGGAGGAAAGCGGAGATTTTTGAGAAAACACATGCAGGTCATGGGGAGAACGTACAAACTGCGCACAGACAAGCCCCTGCAGTCAGGATCGAACCCGGGTCTTAGGCGCTGTAAGGCAGCAACTCTACCCCTGCTCCACCGTGCCGCTTTCCCTGCTCACACAGTGCTTTCAATGAAGAACTGAGCTGCACCATTTACACCAAAGAAAACTTTGAAGAAAAAGGGAAAGTTATGTTTAAGAACTGTGATTTCATTAGCATTGAAGGCTCTAGGGCTTGGGATAGAACAACCTGCTCCATCTTTGTCCCTACCACCACATAATACTAGAAGTTACTGTCATTGGTAAATATATGAGTGCAATACAGGGCTTTAATTTCAAGAATGATGCTTAGCACAGACATTTACAAATGTGACCAAATAACTAATTGATGTAATTTTTGCTCCATGCATAATAAGAATGAACTTCTTATTGCTTGTAGCAATATGCAATACAGATCTTATTCCAATCCCATTTTGCAGTTGGGTGTTTTGTTTTGTTTTGTTTAGTTAAATTTAAGGGCCTGTCCCACTTTCACGACATAATTCACGACCTCTGCCGAGTTTGCCCTTGACCGATACTCGCAGCATGGTCGTCACGTGGTCGTAGGAGGTTGGAGGAGGTCGTAGGTAGGTCGTAGCAGGCCGTGATGCGAGTCGTAGGTACTCGTGACATCAAGTAGGTCAGGGCGTTTTTTCTAGCATAATGAATAATGCCCACGAGTTAAAAAGGTCGTGAATTAGGTCGTGAAAGTGGGACAGGCCCTTTAGAGATGCAGCGTGGAAACAGGCCCATTGGCCCACCGAGTCCATGCCGAACAGCGAACCCCGCACACTTACACTATCCTACACACACTAGGGACAAGGTACATTTATACCAAGCCAATTAAACCTATAAACCTGTACGTCTTTGGAGTGTGGGAGAAAACCGGAGATCCCGGCGAAAACCCACGCAGGTCACGGGAGAACATACAAACTCCGTACATGTAAGCACCCCTAGTCAGGATCGAACTCGGGTCTCTGGCGCTGTAAGGCAGCAACTCAACCGTTGCACCTCCGTGCCGCTCCCTATGATGCAACCTATAAATGGCAACAATTGAAGAATTGTCATAAAAATGCTGGAGAAACTCAGCGGGTGAAGCAGCATCTATGGAGCGAAGGAAATAGGCAACATTTCGGGCCGAAACCCTGGGTGGGGGGTGGGAAGACGAAAGGAAGAGGTGGAGCCAGAGGGCTGAGGGAAAGCTGAGAAGGGGAGGAGACAGTAAGGACTACCTGAAATTAGAGAAGTCAATGTTCATACCGCTGGGGTGCAAACTGCCCAAGCGAAATATGAGGTGCTGTTCCTCCAATTTACGGTGGGCCTCACTGTGGCTACGCGGGACAGAAAGGTCGGATTCGGAAAGGGAGGGGGAGTTGAAGTGCTGAGCCACCGGAAGATCAGGTTGGTTATTGCAAACCGAGCGGATGTGTCGGCAAAGCGATCGGCAAGCCTACTCTTGGTCTCACCGATGTAGAGCAGCTGACATCTCGAGCAGCGGATGCAATAGATGAGGTTGGAGGAGATGCAGGTGAACCTCTGCCTGAAGTATCTGCTCTGTTTATATATTTATGGACTGCAAGTGTGCTGCATTGTGCTAAACTATATGAGAATGTTGCAAACTATATGAGAATGGCTCCACTAACATCAAACTTGACATAGAGAACCTGGAAGGGTAGAAAATAATTAAACATAGGGTCAGCAAACAAGGTTTTTGTCTTAAAGATACAGTATAGAAACAGGCCCTTCGGCCCGCCAAGTCCAAGCCTACTATTGATCACCCATTCATACTACTTTTACGTTATCCCACTTTCTAATCCATTCCCCGCAGACAAACCTGCACATCTTTGGGACGTGGGAAGGAACCAGATGAAACCCACGCAGTCACAGGTGGAACGTGCAAACTCCACACAAACAGCAACCAAGGCTCGTATTGAATCTGGGTCTCTGGCTCTGTGAGGCAGCAGCTCTACCAGCTGTGCCACTGTGCTGGAGATTACTGCTGAAGGTTACTGTAAAATCCCACCAAGTCATTTTAACATACGTGTTCCACAATAATGGAAGGGATATGATAATACAGACTTTGGCACGCAATCTATAATGTCATCTCCATCACTGAAGTGTCTACTCAAATACTGACAGGCTTTGTGTTAGTCTAATTCAATTTAGTTTAGAGATTTAGAGTGCGGAAACAGGCCCGTTGGCCCACCGAGTCAGCGCCGACCAGCGATCCCCGCACATTAACACTATCCTACCAACACTAGGGATAATTTTTACATTTACCAAGCCAATTTACCCACAAACCTGTACATCATTGGAGTGTGGGAGGAAACCAAAGATCTCTGAGAAAACCCACGCAGGTCACGGGGAGAACGTACAAACTCCGTACAGACCGCACCTATATTTGGGGATCTCCGGTGCTGTAAGCGTTGTAAGGCAGCAACTCTACCGCTGCACCACCGTGCCGCCAATCATGCAACTGCTTCCAGGGCATCTGCATTGTCACCTCATCCCCTTTTTATTCCCTGTCTTCCCTGTGCTCCTTGATGCGCACCCATTTCTCTCACATCCCACCCCTCTTTCCCCTTCCTCTGTCCCCTTCCACCTATAATCCCTTCTTCTGCCTTCACATTTCACTCCGTTGCTCCTGTATCTCAATGTTTTGTCTTTTCACTTCTGGTCTTTGTCCACCTATCTATCGATCAAACCCCCATCACCAGTATCCACCTATCACTCACTAAGCTTTGTTCTACCCCCACCTCTGTTTCCGTTTCCCCCCAACCTCTTACAAAAAGAGTCCCGACCAGAAGTTCAGGATTGATTTAAGGCAGAGATAGATAGATTCTTGATTAGTACAGGTGTCAGCAGTTATGGGGAGAAGGCAGGAGAATGGGGTTAGGAGGGAGAGATAGATCAGCCATAATTGAATGGCAGAGCAGACTTGATGGGCCGAATGGCCTAATTCTGCTCCTCTCACATGATCTTATGATTTTGCAGTGAGGGAAATGGCCATCAAAGAGAAGGCACCAACTTCACGACTTCTGCGTTCAGTCATTATACGGAGAAACCCATACTTGGCACCGTACATTCCAGCAAATCCCAATAGTTTGCACCCAGTTTGCAACTACATGTGGCTTCCTCTGAATCCCAAACATAATTTGTACAAACCTGGTGCAAGGCCTTCAGAGTTTTTGTCATCCTGTTATAGAAAAGATGTTGTCAAACTGGAAAAGGTGCAGAGATGATTAACGAGGATGCTGCCAGGACTTGAGGGCCTGAGCTAAAGAGAGAGGTTGAGCAGGCCAGGACTCTACTCCATGGAGCTCAGGAGGATGAGGGGTGATCTTATAGAGTGAAGAGTCAAGTCAAGAGTGTTTTATTGTCATATGCCCTGAAACGGAACAAGTAAATTCTTACTTGCAGCGACACGACAGATATGTAAACATAGTATGCTGTAAAACATAATAAACAACAAAAAATATCTATCTATCTATCTATAGGTAGACACAAAATGCTGGAGTAACTCAGCGGGGCAGGCAGCATCTCTAGAGAAGGAATGGGTGATGTTTTGTGTGAGACCCTTCTTCAGATCTATATATATAAACAAACAGACAAATAAATAGACAATAGTAGTGCAAAGTAAAAAATAATGTCCCCAAGTCTATATAGTTTGAATTAATAAGATCATGAGAGGATTACGAGGGGTCCCTCCCTGTTGATGAAGTCAAAGGCTTTAGTTTTTTTATTCTTCTTCTTGCGTGTGGCGTGCACAGCCTAAAGTTGTCAGACAACTTGTTGTCTTTGATCTTATTTGACTGTGCACACCAGGTGCGTTGCATTCGTCAAAACAGAACGGACCACGTGAAGGTTGCAATCTTCCACCCCAAAGGCTTTAGTGAGATTGAACAAACCAATATAATGGCTGATGTTGCTGTCTTCATCCCTCTTGAATGAATTAAAACTTTATTGTCACATGTAATAAGTCGCTGTGAAATTCTTTGCTTGCATACCTTGTCTACGTATGTCAAGGATGCTAACAAAGTTACAAATACCACAGCCCCCCCACGCGCCCGCCAGTTCCCCCTTTGTTCTGCCCTCCTTCACAGTGATCCCCCCCACGCCGGGTCCCCATTGTCCATTGTTCTACCCTCCCCTCCATCCCAAGGCCGGGTCCCTGTATCTCTTCCCCCTTCCTCAAGGCAGTACTCCCATGCAGGGTCCTCCTTCGTTCCTTCCCTCGGCAACCACACCCTACTTCACGTGTCCGTCTCATCCGTCGGTCAGCGCCATCATCGGCCACCGAACAGACCTCTCCACAACTCTGCCGGGTCCTCCGTGGTGCCGAGACGGGCCACAGTCGCGGGCTCCACCAATCCGGGTTCCGACCCGCGAGGCTCCTCCGACCTGCGAGTCCATGGCGACTTATAGGGTTGTATAAGGTCATGAGAGGAACAGATAAGGTAAATGCACAGTCTTTTACCCCGCGTAGGGGAATCACGAACCAAAGGCCATAGGTTTAAAGTGAGCGGGAAAAGATGTAATGGGAACACAAGGGTGATAGGTGATAGGGACAAGGAGGTAGTTGGGGCAGGTACTATCACAAGGTTTAAGAAACATTTGGACAGGTACATGGATAGGAAAGGTTTGGAAGGATGTGGACCAGGCAGATAGGACGAGTGTAGATGGTGGCGCCGTACGATGGCAGCCTCGCCAACGGTCTGTCTCATCCTTTTCTTCTTTTGTTGTTTATATTCCGTTGTTAAATGTATGTTTTAGTGTATCTTTAGTTTTGTATTATGTGGGGTGTGGGGGGGGGGGGGGTGTGTGGGGCGGTTGGGGGAAACATTTTTTATCTCTTTCCTCGACGGAGATGTGAACTTTTCCGTAACGTATCTCCGTCTGCACTGCGGCCTAACATCGTCGAGCTGGCGGTCCCTTTGCTGGGGATCGGCATCGGGAGCTCCAATTGCGGGAGCCTGCGGACTTAACATCGTGGAACTGGTGGTCCCTTGGTTAGGAACTGACTTTGGGAGCTCCAACCGCAGGAGCTTTGACCGCCCCGATCACGGGAGCTTCGATCGCCGGCTGCGGGAGCTTCAATCGCCGGCTGCGGGAGCTTCAATCGCCCCGACTATGGATGGTTTGACTGCCCCGACTGCGGGAGAAAAGGAGGGAAGAAAATAATACGTTATTGCCTTCCATCACAGCGGATGTTTATATTAAATTTGATGTAGTTGTTTGTCTTGGTGCTTTTTTGGTATGACTCCATGGCAAATCAAATTCTTTGTGTGTTTTTACATACTTGGCTAATAAATAAATTACAATACAAGACAAAACAATACAATGTTAGTCACCGTAGGTTGTTGGCCCGAATAACCTGTTTCCACGCTGTATGACTCTGTGAAAGCCATGCCAATTCACAGCAACGATGGGGCTTTCTGTGATATAATTAGCATGCATTGGAGTGGGAAGGAGGAAATAAGGAACCAGTTCCAGCCATATAAAGGGGGAAAAAACACAGAGGAAGGGTCCCCAACATGAAACGTCGATTAGTTTCTCTTTCCGGGTGCTGCTTGACTGATTGAGTTCTTCCAACATTTTCTGTTTTTATATTTTGTTAAAATGTCAGATTTTGAAATTGCCACAGATGATGAGTTTTAATTTAGAATTCCAAGCATTCACATATGTGAATACCGTTCATGTTCACATGACAACATATTTTCAAAAAATGAATCAAAATTAATTTTGAATTCCCCTGACCTCCCCACAACATCACCACGTCCCAATTTTCCCACCATCTCCCACCCCACCCCAGTCACCCTGCTCCTTTCCCATCCTTTGTACGTATCCCTACCTTAAATATATACACTGACTTTACCTCCACTGCTTTCTGTGGCAAAGTATTCCACAGATCCACCACCCTCTGACTAATGATATTCCTCATCTCCTTCCTAAAAGAACATTCTTTAATTCTTAAAAACGTCTCCTTTTCTCCACTTACTCCACCCACGTGCTTAATCCCCCCCTCCTTGTGTATCCGCCTATCTATCACTTGCCAGGCTTGGTCCTGCTCCCAACCACTCTTTTCCACCTTTCTCCCCCCTCTAGTGCAATTAGTCTGAAGAAGAATCCAAACCCATTCTGTCCCTCTGCTGTCCATTCCCTCCGCAGATGCCGCCTGGCCCATTGAGTTCCTCCCGCACTTTGTGATTTGCATTTCTAATACTACTGCTGCCTTGCTCACTAGTTGTCACGTTGAACATAGAGCAATAAGCAGTGGTAATGGTAAAAGTGACAAACATAATACAAACTCTTTCATTTTCTTCTCATTCATGTGTTAATGAAAATTAAGAAGGACTTTTCAAATCATCTCTCTTTTGCAACAGCTTAATTCCATTATCTGCCCACCAGCTAGTTGCATTTTTTTTCTCCCTTTGCTTTCACCAACATCATTTAACTGAGATTATTACAGAGCAGTTCTTCAGGTATTTGGCTTTTATTGTCATTTGCATATAAATACAAAGATAATCCGGAGCCAGAAATTAACATTTTCTTTTAAATGAGGAGCAAACTCGTTCATCCTGCAAATGGATAATTGCTTCGCAAAATCGCACAGAATTGGAAAATACTTTTTTTTGGGGGGGGGGGGGGGGGGGGATAAAGATGTGACGCGCTGATGAGGGAATGGGAATTATTATTCCCACGGCTGTCAATAATTAATATGTTATTTACACATGCACAAGCCTACATCACAGCTTTCAAGATTTCATTTACACTTTGACATTGGCACAGCGGCATGCTTAGCTCCGGAGTGACCTGTTCATTAGTCTGCTGCTGCACATCAATCACAGCTAGGTGCAGCCTCATTTATAAATGTTACATACCCAGAAATAATTAGGCTGCTTTCATGCAGTCCTTTTTATTAAACATGAAGACAGCTGGCCCGCCTGCCCAATGAACACTGGAGAGAAGGAAACTTGTTTTTGTATTAACTTCATTAAAAATGTCTTTGAAGCATAAAAATCAAATTAGCTTTTGGTGCGTCTGCAACAGGATTGTAGAAAGGCTGCTAGAAATTGCACGCGGAGAAAAGACACCGCGTGACTCGTTTTTGTTCCTTGGTATTCATTGATAAATGCAATTGCTTACGGTTTTATTTTTTCCCCTTGAATCCATCTCAGAGTGTGTTGGTGGCTCTTAGCTCGTCAGTGACTCATTAAACTATTGGTCTTTTGTGTAGACCCTTTTGTCATCAGCTGTCATGATGTGAATCTCTTTTTTTTTGGGGGGGTGGGGGAAGGTAAACATTAAAATTACAAAGGGCAGGAATCTGATTCCTTTATCATTGCATAAAATAATGTTGGCATGTTGGACCTGCATAAATATTTTGTTTTGATTTGAAGGGTTGTAATTATCTGATTTTTAGCTTTTCACCGTGACAGCGCGGCAATATTGGTCGGGTGGGGGGGGGGGGGGGGGGAAAGAAAAGCAATTTTTCTATCAGAGTGCAGCAATTAGCAATACTTTGAAAGGCAAATGGTATGAGCGTTTGCAGATCACGTAGCCCCACATTGGTTCGCAAACAATGGTTCGGAAGGCCAGAAGACCAAGCTATAAAGCAGAATTGAAGAATCGTGAGAGCTGAATCCCTTGATCTGAGTAGGCTATTTTCAAGCAGGGTAGCAGCTGGGCACCGTGTTTAGCTCCTGTGCCCTCAGGCCAGAGAAGGGAAATTTGCGCTCACAGTTCGGCTGGATTTGCAAGAGTAAGGAGGATATTGGATGATATCACTTTTGCAGCGAAATGACTTACCGGTACTCATAGGCAGCTGTGTACCTCTAGTGCAGTACCATTTAGTTTATACAGTTTAGTTTATTGTCACATGTACCGAGGTACAGTGAAAAGCTTTTTCAGTCTGCATCAACCAATGATCACCCATTCATTAGTCCTATCATACACACTAGGAATAATTTGCAGAAGCCAATTAACCTATAAACCTGGAGAGTGGGAGGAAACCGGAGCGCCCGGAGAAAACCCATGCGGTCACATGGGGAGAATGTGCAAACTCTGTACAGACAGCATCCACCGGCAAGTTTTTTAGACAAGCTTTAACAATTATATGTGAGAACATATGAGACTAAAATGCAGGAGGAGGAACAGTACATTCTGCCTTTCATTCTTGATCCACCATTCATCAAGAGCGGAGACACCACAACTGCATGTCTCATGCCCTGCTCCTCTGATTGCACTAATATCCAGTTTTAATATAATCAAAAGAACTTCTTCTTCTTTTCGAGTCCACACAGAAGAATAGAAGTTGTTCAGCCGCAGCTGTGCATCTTGTGCGTGATGGCGGAATGATTGGTGGAAACATGGCCGTGACGTGAACGCTCTTTCCTTGACCCCATCAAAAGATGAGGGAGCGGATCACAACATTATCCACTTTCTCCACCTAAGTACACAATCTCCCCCCACCCTCCCCACCCCCCCTCCTCATGTATCCACGTGACCCATGGAGTTCCTCCAGCACTTTATGCTTGATAGTTTACCTTTGCGTTGTGATCCTCTCCCTCATCTTTTGATTGTATTAAAACAGTGGATTATTTGTGCAATCTGAGGACCAGGCAGGAAACATGCTCTTGATGAATGGTGGATCAAGAATGATCCCTATGAACCTCCACTATATTGTTGTGCCCATCTTGAAGTCGGAAGCTAATATTGTAAAGCGGATATGTATTTCACCAGATAAATGAATGCTTCATTCTAAACGTCAATAAGCAGCCTTTAAGTAAAGACTAACAGATAATTTGAGGCAGTTTTGCATGAGTGGTCATTATTTGTCTATTCTGGTGCCTGTGATGACTGTCATATGTATATGGTTATACATTTCCAGGGTCACGTGCCTGGGTGCAAGCTTCCATTGCCTGAAGTGTAAGAAATATGCACTGTTATTGAAGTGTCTATCAAGCCATTGGCAAGTGGGTCAGATATGAGGACCATATTCCAAAGATCTGTCTTTCACGCTCTTGCAAGGCATGCTTCCTTTAAAACTCTTTTGTTGAACTAGACTGTTTCTCAAAATAGTACTTTGTTGGATTGATTTAATTAAAAAATCTCCATTAAGCTGAAATGCAGCTCGAAGCTTTCTGCGCATTACTAATAATGAGAATGAGAAAAAATGGACCATTTTAGGCACGACACCCTGTCAACCATCACTAAACAATGAAGTGCTTGCATTATGATTTATCTAAAACTGTCAGTTCCCATTTTAAACAAAGGTCACTATAAAAGAAAATTATCAAAAACACTTAAAAGGGAGCAACTAATTGTAGCTGCAAATTGGTGTGAAAATAACACCAGGTTTTATGCAGCATTTCTGTGCAATACGCCTGAAAATCATTTTTGATTACTAATGACTATGTGCCTTTTGTAAATTATATTAACGTTAAAATCTTCCATTCATAAAGGTATGAAGACATTTTATTTTCCTTCCAAATGACTAGAAAATTGCCCCATGACTGTAAAAGATCTGCAGGATATGTGTTTGTTGTGTGAATAAATAAGTTAGCACTCACAAAGAAAACATTTTCAATAATTTTTGTATCACTGCATTAGCACTTTTGTGTTAATATGCAACTTTGGGTGACAGTTTAGATTAGTCTAGTTTAGTTTATTGTCACGTGTACCAAGGTACAGTGAAAAGCTTTTTTAACGTTGCTGTCCAGTCAGCGGAAAGAAAATACATGATTACAATCAATCCATTTACAGTATATAGATACATGATAAGGGAATAACGTTTAGTGCAAGGTAAAGCAAGCAAAGTCAGATCAAGGATAGTCCAAGGTTTCACCAAAGAGGTAGATAGTAGTTCAGTACTGCTCTCTGGTTGTGGTAGGATGATTCAGTTGCCTGATAATGGCTGGGAAGAAACTGCTTCTGAATCTGGAGATGTGCGTTTTCACACTTCTATATTTTTTGCCTGATAAGTTTAGGCTGACCTTAGACTAGAGTCTAACATGCCGCAAAATTTAGACTCAGCAGGGGGCAGGTTTAAGGAAGGTTTAAGTTCATTATGGAGAGATAAAATGGCCGACGAGCTGGAAGCACTGCAGAGACCACTCTACCTTCGCTTGCAACTTCATTCTCTTCCATTGGTCACGAAGATCTCTGCGGCTGCCAAACTGCGACTGGAATTGTGAATAAATTACATCCCATGCCTTGTTCTTTTCAATTGTTGCCTGGAAAATGCACCTTTTTTTCTCGATAATTGTAATTTTATTGGATAGTAACGTCTGTACTTTTTGAGAAGGCTCCGCTCCTTCAACATCTGCAGTAAGATGCTGCAGATGTTCTACCAATCTGTGGTAGCCAGTGCCATCTTCTTCGCTGCCGTGTGCTGGGGCAGCAGGGCGAAGGCTGATGGGATCAACAAACTCATCAGGAAGGCTGGCTCCAGTCCTGGGGGCGGAGTTGGATTCATGGGAGATGGTCTTGGAGGGGAAGATGCTCCTCAAACTGCGGAGCATCCTGGACAATACAGCTCACCCCCTCCATGACACTGGTCAACCCAAGGAGTACCTTCAGCGACAGACTGGTTCCACCAAGATACAGGACAGAACGCCACAGGAGATCCTTCTTCCCTGCAACTATCAAACTGTTCAAGTCCTCCCCCTTCTGTCGTGGGGTAGACTAAGACTGACTCCCCCTCCCCAATCTTTGCACTTCCCCAAATTTATTCAGTCGTTACTTTAATTTCATGTTTCATGTATTTTGAGTTTTTTTTATGACTGTTGGCAGATCAATTTCCCTCCTGGGATAAATATAGTTCTATCGAATCATAACGTATGTCCTGGAATGTTGCGTTAATAATCCTATCCTCCTCCCAGCCATGTTTCTGTCATGCCTGTTATATTGTTATGTATCCAGTTCCCTGAGCCAATTCATGCCTTGAGGAAAAATGTTTTCACCCAGAGAGTTGTGAATCTGTGGAATTCACTGCCTCGGAAGGCAGTGGAGGCCAATTCACTGGATGTTTTCGAGAGACAGAGGGCTAAAGAAATCAAGGGATATGTGAAAAAAGCAGGAGCGGGGTGCTGATTTTAGATGATCAGCCATGCTGGCTCGAAGCCTAATGAATGGCCTACTCCTGCACCTATTTTTTTATGTTTCTATCTACTTTAACAGCTAAGCCTCTATCGTTAAAATAAACGCAGATGAAACCACCGTCCTTTCCTCTCAATTTGACATGCACCCTCCTATCTTTTCTGCTAATCTCGCTAATGACAGTATTTGCCTCCATCTGCCCACTTTCTCCCCTTCATACCTATTGAGCTTTTCTATACATATAAAGCAGAATTATTAATGGCACTGCTCTTAAAGCAGGGCATTCAAACATGGTTTTGATCACTTATCACCAGCAATGTTTGCCCTTCAAACCTCTGGTAAGAAGATAAAAGTTGTCGGTGAGAATTAATGACTAGTTTCTTTATAACCCAATTCACAAGTCATATAATGACTGGGTCATGAAATGGGATCATATCCAAAACTACTTCAGGAGTCTAATCTCTCAGAGACCAGAATGAAAATCATTTCACATTTGGATGGTGTCTAAATATTGAGTTCAAAGCTGTTCAAATGGATTCTGAGAAATGAAATGTTTGCCTAAATGGCTTGAAAAAATAGCAGAGAGAATGGATTCTGGTGTGTGCAAGATATCAAAACAGTGACAGTATGTTACCACAGTTCTTTCATGAGCTGAGGTAGGAATTAGTTTTTAAAGATTTTTCACTGCTGAACGAGCAATAGAAACATCCCATCATAGATTTTCACCCATCATTAAATTACTGACTTGTGTCATCTAAAGTGAAGCATCCAAAAGACACCTACATACAACAGCACTGTAAAACAAAGCTCATTGAATTTCAATACAACGTTGATGGAAGGTGATTTTTTGTTTAATATTCTTCATTTGGTAACACTTAGGAAACATTTGTGAGCATGACACATTATCTAATGGTGTCTGGTGCATTTGAAAACCATATTACATTTGCATCCTTGAGCAGGCTTCTTTAACGCATGGTTGAAGTGCAGAATCATATCCTTCATTCTACATAAAGGCTAGTTAACACTTCCTTTTCTCATCCTGCAACTGGAACATCAATGAGGAATGATAGTTGACAAAAAATAGGGTACAAAGAATGATCGATTGTTTCAGTTTAGTCTGATTTAGAGATACAGCGCGGAAACAGGCCCTTCGGCCAACCGAGTCCGCGCTGACCAGTGATCCCCGCACATTAATACTATCCCACACACACGAGGGACAATTTACAATTTTACCAAACCAATTCATCTACAAACCCGTATGTCTTTGGAGATTAATTGAAAGATGCAGCATGGAAACAGGCCATTCGACCCACCAAGTCCATATCGACCATCGATCACACTTGTTCTATGTTATTCCCACTTTCTTATCCACTCCCTACAAATTAGGGACAATTTACGAATGCCAATTAACTTACAAACCCGCACGTCTTTGGGATGTGGGAAGAAACTGGAGCACCTGGAGGAAACCTACGCGGTCACAGGGAGAACTCCTCACTGACATTAGGGGGCCAAGTGGCACAACAGTAGAGCTGCCACCTCACAGTGCCAGAGACCCATTTTGATCCAGACTATGGGTGCTGCCTGTGCAGAGTTTGCATGTTCTCCCTCTGAACGCATGGATTATCTCCGTGTGCTCCGGTTTCCTCCCACATTCCAAAGACGTGCGGGTTTTTAAGTTAATTGGCCTCTGTAAATTTGCCCCGTGTGCATGAGTGATTGAATGGTCAGAACTGGTGTACATGTGATTAATGGTTAGCATGGACTCGTTGGGCTGAAGAACCTGCTTCCATGCTGTATCCCAAATTAAACTAAGTTACCCAAGGTGAAGATCAAACTCGTGTCTATGGCCTTGTGTGACAGCAGCACTACCAGCTGCACCACTGTGCCACATAAGAATATAAGGACATAAAAACAGTTGGCAGGCATTAGAAAAATGGGTGGAAAGAAATGGAGCCAGATCTACACTGTCTCGCGTGGGCAACCCATGAATTTAGTTTAGTTTTGTTTCGAGATACAGCATGGAAACAGGCCCCATGGCCCACCGAGTCCACACCGACTAGCGATCCCCGCACATTACTATTAGTCCTACACCCACTAGGGACAATTTACATTTATTCCAAGCTAATTAACCTACAAACCTGTATGTCTTTGGAGTGTGGTAGAAAACCAAAGATCTCTGAGAAAACACATGCAGGTCACGGGGAGAAGATACAAACTCCGTACAGACAAACACACGTAGTCGGGATCGAACCTGGGTCCCTGGCGCAGTAAGGCAGCAACTCTATTGTGACTTTCTTGCTATTGAGGGAGTGCAGCGTAGGTTTACAAGGTTAATTCCTGGGATGGCGGGACTGTCATATGCTGAGAGAATGGAGCAGCTGGGCTTGTGCACTCTGGAGTTTAGAAGGATGAGAGAGGATCTCATTGAAACATATAAGATTGTTAAGGGTTTGGACATGCTAGAGGGAGGAAACATGTTCGTCACCTCCTGCACCCACACACAACTGACTGACTTCATCCGTTTCATCACCAACTTCCATCCGGCACTCAAATACACCTGGGCCATTTCCGACACTTCCCTAACATTCCTTGACCTCACTATCTCCATCGCAGGTGATAGACTCCTGACCGACATCCACTATAAACCCACTGACTCCCACGGCTATCTGGACTACTCTTCCTCCCACCCTGCATCCTGTAAGGACTCCATCCCCTATTCCCAATTCCTCCGTTCCACACCTTGGCATCACAAATGTCCTCATTCTTTAGGAAACGGGGATTCCCCTCCCACACTATAGATGAGGCTCGCACCAGTTTCGCCACCTCCAACGTGACCCCACCACTCACCACATCTTCCCATCTCTCCCCCTGTCTGCCTCCCGGGCACTTTCCCTTGCAACCGCAAGAGATGCTACACTTGTCGCTTTACCTCCCCCCTCCACTCCATTCAAGGACCCAAGCAGTCGTTCCAGGTCCAACAGAGGTTCACCTGCACCTCCTCCAACCTCATCTATTGCATCCGCTGCTCTAGATGTCAGCTGATCTATATCGGTGAGACCAAGCGTAGGCTTGGAGATCGTTTCGCCGAGCACCTCCGCTCGGTCCGCGTTAACCAACCCGACCTCCCGGTGGCTCAGCACTTCAACTCCCCCTCCCATTCCGTATCCGACCTCTCTGTCCTGGGCCTCCTCCACGGCCAGAGTGAGCAACACTGCAAATTGGAGGAACAGCACCTCATATTCCGCTTGGGGAGTCTGCATCCTCTTGGCATGAACATCGAATTCTCTCAATTCTGTTATCCCTTGCTGTCTCCTCCCCTTCCCACCTCTCCCTCAGTCCTCGGCCTCCTCCTCCTTTTTCCTTTCTTCCCCCCCGCCTCCCCCCACTCCCCATCAGTCTGAAGGAGGGTTTTGGCCTGAAACGTTGCCTATCTCCTTCGCTCCATAGATGCTGCTGCACCCGCTGAGTTTCTCCAGCATCTTGTGTACCCTCGAATTTTCCAGCATCTGCAGTTCCTTCTTTAACAACATGTTCCCGATGTTGGGGGAATCCAGAACCAGGGGCCATAGTTTAAGAATAAGGAGTAAGCCATTTAGGACGGAGACGAGGAAACACTTTTTCTCAGAGAGAGTGGTCAGTCTGTGGAATTCTCTGCCTCAGGGCGGTGGAGGCAGGTTCTCTGGATGCTTTCAAGAGAGAGCTAGATAGGGCTCTTAAAAATAGCGGAGTCAGGGGATATGGGGAGAAGGCAGGAACGGGGTACTGATTGTGGATGATCAGCCATGATCACATTAAATGGCGGTGCTGGCTCGAAGGGCTGAATGGCCTACTGCTGTACCTATTGTCCATTGTCTATTGACTTATTTTAAAAGCCTACATTGCAGCACTAACACCACTATTTAACATGGATTGTTTTATTAGGTGTGCAGTACTTGCTCCATAACCTAATTGCTTTGTCTGTCTTTAGCTGTATTCATGGGTGCTGTAGGATGTTGGTCTGCATACATGACAAATAAGATGGGGCCAGAGGACAAGAGTAACTATTCCAAAGAACCCAGCATGTTCAATAGATTTTCTAGGAATATTCTTTGAACAATATTTTTAAAGGGTGGTCACCTGCAAAGGAAGGAAGTAACCGAAATTCTGCAGCAAAAGTTTATACTGTATCCGTACACTGCGGACGATTGTAAACCTTCCGCTGACTGGATAGTACGTACCAAAAAGCTTTTCACTGTACCTCGGTACACGTGACTATTAACTAAACTAAACACTAAAAGTAAATGCAGGACTGAAGACCTCTTCCAGAATATGTTAAAGAGCCATTGGGGATTTAGCCAACATCAGCCAGGGGACAAATCTGTTTTAGTTCTATCAAGTGATATATTTGTGAGAACAAGTCCTTAAATAAGCAGCAATTGTGTAACTGCTGGGTTCAGCTGCATTTTATCCTAGTTTCCCAGCAAGTGAATGCCTCCTACATCAATTTAAAGGGTTCATACAAACATGTAACTTTGAGACAAAAGTAGGCCACACATCCCCTCAGGCCAAATCAAAAATGTAGGAGTATTAACAATCACAGGTGTTCTCTGATTAATAATACAGCAGACAATTCTCAAGTTCCCATTTCAATATTGACATTTGTTTGGATTTGTGGAAATATTGTCTGTGGAAAAATTGCAGCTTGATGATTACCATGATTTGTCGTTCTGATTTAATTCTCAAAATATTCCAACAGGAGAAATAAAAGGTTCTTAAAAATCAACTCGTCTGTTACCTATACTCCACCTCAGGAGAATTGTGCAGATTAAATGACAGTGAGTCTAATATTTCGAGACGTTAATGTGTTTATTGTGCTCCTCCGCTAATGTGCAGTAGAAATAATGTACACCATTTATTCAGATCATTGTATGCTTAAAATGCAACAAGCTGAATTTTCTAAACAGGAGAGTGGCTACCTGTTGCTATGGCTACACAGCGCTTCAAACCCAAAAACAGTTGTGAGGTGAGTGAATTTGTCTGTTGTGCTAATATGTAATACAGTGCAGAACTCGTAGATATCTGCACCGTTCACCGAAACTGGCTTATGTTCTGAATGGAAAGAGAATTCTGTCATTTCCAAAATTATGTAATTCTGTGCTTAAAATACCAAAAATATAATTAGTCCATATTAATTCAAAACATTGGCATTTACTCCCCTTTAATAAGGGACTAAAAAGGAAAACAAATGTCCCTCATTCAATTTTGAGAACTAGCGCAAGGTAAACCTAATGCTAAAATTGTTACAGCTGCAGAGCCGAATTAGAAGGAGAACTGAGAATATTTTACTCAAACACTTGAATGGCGTAAGTGAAGTTCACAATGAGAAAGATTTAAACTGCCACCACAGTCAAGGAGTGGTGCAGCTCTGTTTAAGAAGATGTGCAGTAGCTATTGGAAGGTCTGACTCAATTCAATGTGGTGTCACAGATAGTGACCCAGGAGTAGGGAGATCATGAAGCTGGAATGAATTATAACTGAAAGAGCCTCAGCCAGCGCGCTTCGCAAATTAGCACAATGCACAAGTTGGCACGTATTACATGGCTAACCTAATGCTACAATTTACTGTCAACCAGCTTATAATGTACTGTAGGTTGCCAATGCATTTAATCTTGCACATCTGAGCCTTTCAAGGCACCTGCAGGAGAAATCTCAGGAGTCAGCGAATGGCAAAAAGAAGCTTAATCTTATGCGGAAAAGCGAATCTTTACATTAACTGTTAATTAATTGAATGCACTAATCTTCCTCGCAGACCAATTCTGGCTGCTCAGCTATCAATACCATCTCATACCTACCCAAACCCAGTTGTGAGATTATTGGTGTCGGAAGGAACTGCAGATGCTGGTTTCAACCAAAGATAGACACAAAAAGCTGGAGTAACTCAGCGGGATAGGCAGCATCTCTGGAGAGAAGGAATGGGTGACGTTTCGGGTCGAGACCCATCTTCAGATAATTGGTCCCACTTCTCTGGAAGGAAATTGGTGGACATTAATTGTAGGAGACATAATCTTCCAATGTTAAATTTGTCTCAAACATTCCAATGTTCGTAGCCTAACAGTGCTTTCCTGACCTGGACTCCACCGTAAAACACATTCACTTGATATACCAAACTATATTGTTAGAAGACAGAGAGTCATAGAGTCGTGCAGAGAGAAACAGGCCCTTTGGTCCACCTTATCCATGCCAATCCACATACCCCATCTAAGCTAGTCCCATTTATTCACATCAGGCCCATAATCCTCTAAGCATTTCCTATCCATGTATCTGTCCAAATGACTTTTAAATATTGTTATTGTACCTGCCTCAACTACTTCCTTGGGCATAGACACAAAATGCCGGAGAAACTCAGTGGGACAGGCAGCATCTCTGAAGAGACCCTTCATCAGTCTGAAGAGGTCTCGACCCAAAACGTCACCCATTCCTTCTCTCCAGAGATGCTGTCTGGCCCGCTGAGTTACTCCAGAATTTTGTGTCTATCTTCGGTTTAAACCAGCAACTGCAGTTCCTTCCTACATACTTCCTTGGGCAGCTCATTTCATTTATCCACTCACTTCGTTTGGAAAATTTGCCCCGCAGGTTTCTATTTTTATCTTACCCCTTTCATCCTAAAACTGGCCTCACCAGTCCTTGATTTTCCTTTGCTGGGAAACAGACTTTGTGTATTCACCCTATCCATTCCCTTAGTGATTTTTAACACCTCACCAACTCCTCGGCCACCTGCACCCCAAGGAATATCGTCCTAATCTTCCCAAACTCTCCCTGCAACTCAGGCCTTGACTGATGAAGGCCAGCATGCCAAATCCCTTCTTCACTACTCTATCTACATGTGTTCATAAGTGATAGGAGCAAAATTAGGCCATTCAGCCCATCAAGTCTACGCCGCCATTCAATCATGGCTAATCTATCTCTCACCCCTAACCCCATTCTTCTCCTGCCTTCTTCCCATAATCCCTGACACCCGTACTAATCAAGAATCCAGAAATCTTTGCCTTAAAAATATCCATTGATTTGACCTCCACAGCCTTCTATGGCAATGAATTCTACAGATTCACCACCAAGTGATGGCACTTTGAGAGAGTGATGTACTTGTACTCTAATGTACTTAGATCCATCTGCTCTATAGATACTCCCCAGATCTCCACCATTCACCATGAAGGTCACAACCTTGTTTGACCTCCCAAAATGCAACACCTGATACTTATCTGAATTAAACTCCATTTGCCATTTCTCAGCCCACGCCCCCAGCTGATCAAGATCCTACTGTGATTCTTCATAACCATCTTCACTATCACTTATTTTCATGTTAACTGCAAACTTACCAATCATGGCTTGTGCATTCCCATCTAAATCGGCCATATAGGTGATTAACAGCTATGGGCCCTGCACAACCTGCTGGGGCACACAGCTCGTCACAGTACTCCAGGCCAAAAAAACATCCTTCCACGACCACCCTCCGCTTCCCACTTTTAAGCCAATTTTGTATCCAGGTACCAAATGAGTTCAAGGTGAAGGATTGTTCAGCACAGGAAAATCTAACTTGCTGTTGCGTTCCAATGGTCAGGCCCTTGGAAAACAGATGAGTTTATGCCTTGTTTGGTGTGAGAAGGTGGAGGAGGTGATCTCCCCGTGGTAGCCGTTCAGGGCTGGCGGGCGACACTGGTTTCCGTGCAAGACTTGATGAAAGCTTTATTCTGTGTTTGATTTAGTTTAGTTTAGAGATACAGCGTGGAAACAGGCCATTTGGTCCACCCAGTCCAGACCGACCAGCGATCCCTGCACAGTAACACTATCCTACACACACTAGGAAAATTTATATTTATACAAAGCAATCTAACCTACAAACTTGCACGTCTTTGGAGTGTGAGAGGAAACTTAAGATCTCGGAGGAAACCCACGCAGGTCATGGGGAGAACGCACAAACTCTGCTGCACAAGCTCAGAGACAGCACGTGTGGTCAGGATCGAACCCAGGTCTCTGGCGTTGTAAGGCAGCAACTCTACCGCTGTACCACCGCTGTACCACCATGCCGCCCTTAGTAACCTGAATAATAATTTGAAAACCAAAAATTCCCTTAAGAATGACAAAGACTCACCAAACACCCTGGAATGTTCCACCAATGTCCCGCTAATTGTATTTCAGTAATCTGGCATAAACCCAGAATGATTCTAGAATCAATGTGCTATATCTGCTGATATATTGTCAACTTCTCCATCTTGGTAGTGCTACTCTTGCTGAAGACATTTCAAGGCTACATGGTTGTATTACTTCCTGCTGAGTTACCAAGAATATAGACTAGCTGATAATTTTATTTGTAATTAATGATGACAGGCCTGGAACAATGCCAAAGGTCTCTGCCGCTGTAATTATTGTTAATTTAATACCTTTCAGAGGCAGTGCCTAGTCTCTTGTATGTTTAAAGATGCTATGCAATGCTTCCAATCTTGATGCCAATTGCCTTCTCCTGGCTTGCTCCATGGTAAGCCATTGATCAAGGGCATCTACTCAAGATGTCCACAAATTTGATCTTGCAGTAATATTTCATGTTCATAAGTGATAGGAGCAGAATTTTCCATTTGGCCATCAAGTCTACTCTACCATTCAATCATGGCAGATCTATCTTTCCCTCTCAACCCCATTCTCCTGCCTTCTCCCCATAACCCTTGACACCTGTATTAATCAAGAATCTATCTATCTCGACCTTAAAAAACATCCTCTGTGGCAATGAATTCCTGATTCACCACCCTCTGACTAAAGACATTTCTCCTCATCTCCTTCCTAAAGGAACGTCTGTTAATTCTGAGGCTACGACCTCTGGCCTAAACGCTCCCACTTGTGGAAACATCCTCTCCACATCCACTCTATCCAGGCCTTTCATGTCGTATCAGACATCAGTAGTTATTTGAATCAATCAATCAATGATTGTAAGGTAGTTAATCCATAAGTAAGATGAAGCTGTGTTTAGAGTTTGGTTTTCAAAATGTCCTCGTAATATTCTACTGGAGAAACAACAAAATATAGAATTTAGGGCTTTCAATATGATTATGTGTAGGAAGGAACTGCAGATGTTGGTTTAAACGGTAGATAGACACAAAAAGCTGGAGTAACTCAGCGGGACAGGCAACATCTCTGGAGAGAAGGAATAGGTGACGTTTCCGGTCGAGACGTTTGAAGAAGGGTCTCAACCCGAAACGTCATCCATTCCTTCTCTCCAGAGATGCTACCTATCCCGCTGAGTTACTCCAGCTTTTTGTGTCTATCTTCAATATGATCATGCCTGATCATCTATCTCAATACCATATTGTCACTTTCTCCCCATCTTTTCTATGCCTTTTATAATAGAAAATTCCACTGAGTACTACTCTCTAAATGAAGATAATTCTTCTCATTTTGGTCATAAGTATCCTATCCCATATTCAGAGGATGCAGCCCAAGGAAACATCCTCCCAGAATCCAGTCTCTGTAGCCCTGTCAGAATTTTACACGTTTCAATTAGATCTCATTCTTCTAAATTCAGTTGAATACAGGCCTTGTTATATCTAGAAACAAAGAACTGCGGATGCTGGTTATGCACAAAATATGATAGTGACTTTTAAGAAGCTTTTGGATGGGCACGTGGATATTTAGGGAATGGAGAGATATGGATCAGGCAGAGGAGATTAGTTACCTTTGGCATCATGTTAGGCATGGATATTGTGGGCCATAGGACCTGTTCCTCTGCTGCATTGTTCCAATTAACAAACCTGTAAGTTCCAAATGATATTTCGGCACTTGCATTGTTTCATTCTGATCTTAAAAGATCTCAGTTTTTTTTTTGGCATCTTTGTAGTACAAGCATCCCATTCTGGAGATGAAAATGCACTGTAAAACTTCCCAAAATTAATAGGACTCTATTGATAAAATTGGGTAACTTCAGCAATCGTGCATTGTCTACAGGGAAGTTTTTATTTCCCGTCCCTTGTGTCACTGAATTGACTTGTTAGTTATTTGCGAAGCGTTAAATATTGAAGGTGAATACTTACGGGCATTTCTTCAACACATAATATCAGGTTTGCAAAAATTATGACATGCGACATATTTTATTCCTTTGATAAGGTTGGCAATCTGATTTCAGGTCTTCATGACATTTATACGTATATCTATCATTAATGTTAAAATAAGAATATGCTGTAGGTCAAAAATATCCATATCAGCACAGGGCTAGCTTTCATCAATAAAAATAATTAGTATTGATTCCCATTACAAGCGACGGTTAACCTAATAACTCTCACAAAATTTGATGGGTGACCTACAGATTTCTTTGACTTTTTTGTCATCAGATGCCCTTTTACATCTGTGCCTAATGTCAAAATGTAAAATTAATGTGCACGGAAGCAAACTACGCTAAAGTTGCATACAGTGAGGAAGGTTGTCAAAGTATGCAACGGGACATCGATCAGCTGCAGAAATGGGCGGAGAAATAGCAGATGGAGTTTAATCTTAGCAACGTGCGAGGTGTTGCTCTTTGGGAGGTTAAATGTAAGGAGAAAGTATACAAAATCCTTAACACCATTGATATACAGAGGGATCTTGGGGTCCATAGCTCCCTGAAAGTGGCAGCACGAGTAGATAGTGGTAAAGATGGTCTGCTTGCCCTCATTGATTGGGGCATTGAGTGTAAGAGACAGGAAATCATGTTGCAACTTTATAGGCTGCATCATATTTGGAGTATTGTGTGCAGTTCTGGTTGCCCCATCACAAGAAGGATGTGAAGGCTTTGGAGTAGAAGCAAAAGGGATTTCCAAGAGTGCTGTCTAGATTAGAGGGTGTTAACTATAAGGAGAAGGTGGAAAAATGATACATGTTGTACAAGATGTTGGTGAGACCAGACTTGGAGTATTGTTTTCAGTTTTGGTCAACCTGCTATCGGAAAGATGCTATTAAGCTGGTCAGGTTGGAGATAAGATTTACAAGGTCTTGACGGCTTGAATTATAGGAAGAGGTTGGACAGGCTAGGACTTTATTCCTTGGCGTGCAGGATGCTGAGGATGATCTTATAGGGGTGTATAACATGATAGAGGGAATAGACAGGGTGAATGCACAGTCCTTTTTCCAGAGTAGGGGAATCAAGAACTAGCTGTAGGTTTAAGTTGAGAGGTGAAAGATTTACTGGGAACCTGAGAGGTGACTCTTTTACACAAAGGGTGGTAGATATATGGACCGAGCTTCCAGAGGCAGTATTGAGGAAGATACAATAACAACAGTAAAAAGACATTTGGATGGGTACACGATTAAGAAAGGTTTAGAGGAATATGGGTCAAACATGGGCAGTTGGGACTAGGTTAGATCATGGTCAGGAGGAGTGAGTTGGACATAGGGCCTGTTTCCATGCTATATGGCTGTATGACTATATTCAGGCTCTTGGGAGCGAATGAAAATACATGGAAGTTGAAAAAATGAGGACACAATTTTTATTATTAAAATTATGTCCAAAATATGTAAAATCTGGAGCTATAGATCCATGAACAATCTCATTCACTCATCTGTGAATGGCTTAGTGTGAAATCAGGGGAAGAGATTTTTACATGCATAAAAATAACAAGTAATAAACTTTATATCATAGTGACTGTAATGTTGAGTTTAAGCCCCATTGGAACACATTTTGTCCAACTGGTTTGGTAAACGGCTCCTTAAGGAAACACTAAAGAGAAATGGAATCACACGCTTATCATAATGGAAGAATAGAGCAAAAAATAAAATTACACAGAACCTCATTCATCTCTTGAGAACTATTGAGATTCGCTCTCCTACTCATTTGCCATTTCACACTGCTTTTCATTTTAATTTCCATTGATTCCTATTCAAATGTGCCCATAGTTCCAGAGAATCACATTTTTACTGTTATTTTGTCATTTCAAGAAGTTTGTTAGAACTGTGCCCAGTGCAAATAAGCAACAGACATGTATTCCCAAAATTTATTTGACTATTTTGTAAATTAAATGTATTTGGCACTTTAAAAAAATTAAATGTCTATTGGTACACTTTACCACTTTCGAGGACCGGAATGAATCGCTACAATTTTCAGGTGAAAGGGGAAGGTTTTAATAGGAACACGAGGGGCAACTTTTTGACACAAAGGGTGGTAGTATATGGAACGAGCAGGTACTATAACAATGTTTAAAAATAATTAGGACAGGTACATGAATAGGAGAGGTTTAGAGAGATATGTGCCAAATGCAGACAGAACTACTGTAGATGGGGCATGTTGGTCGGCATGGAAAATTTGGGCCAAAGGTGTATAGATGACTCTATTTGGACTAAATCCATAGGAGTATTGTCGCATGCATCAAGGGTACTGGTACTTAGTGACAGGGAGCAGAAATGCAATACGTTTCGTTTAATTTAGTTTACAGACACAGCACGGAAACAGGCCCTTCGGCCCACCGAGTCCCCGCACATGAGCAATCCCCAAACACGAACACTATCCTACACACCCTAAGGGACAATTTTACCAAGCCAGTCAGCATACAAACCTGTACATCTTTGGAGTGTGGGGGGGATACCTGAGCTCCCGGAGAAAATCCACACAGGTCATAGGGAGAGTGTGCAAATCCGTACAGACAGCACCCATATTTAGGATCGAACCCGGCATCTGGTGCTGTAAGGCTAAAACTCCACCACTGCACCACCATGCCGCCCACCAATAATAAGCAGTAGTTGTTCTTAAAGCAATAACAAATTCAGACAAGACCATCAGGGCCAGTGTAATGCTGGCTGTAGAGGGTAAATATACAGATGTTTCAGTAGAGTGCCTTTATTTCTGTTTATGTGAGGATAAAATAAATGACCGTTCATGTGGAACCTGAGGGTACACAACAGAGCTCGTGAGTTATTTACCTCTCTCATAGAGAGGATGGAAATGTTCTTCAGGGCCATTTCGAATTCCTGTGGTGGGAGACCAGTTCAAGATTGAACAGGCACTTTATGCTGCAGCGAGGAAATGAAAGAAAATGATTTTACTCCCAGAACTAAGGTCGAAACTTATCACATACTTACTACTAGTAGCCCCGCAAAGATCTTAAGATAATCTGTTTGATGAGCTAGGTTGGAAACAGCACTGCACCTAGGGCGGTTTTAGAGGAGAACTATACATTTGTCAAATTAAATCAAAAAACCCATGTGCTGCAATGCTGAGGTCTGTATTCTTCTCTTTGTTCTACCTACTGTACTTGAGTTTGACTTGATTGTATATAGAGCGCCCTCCATAATGTTCGGGACAAAGACCCATCATTTATTTATTTGCCTCTGTACCCCACAATTTGAGTTTTGTAATAGAACAAAATCACATGTGGTTAAAGTGCACATTGCCAGATTTTAATAAAGGCCATTTTTATACATTTTGATTTCACCATGTAGAAATTACAGCAGTGTTTATACATAGTCCCCCCATTTCAGGGCACCATAATGTTTGGGACACAGCAATGTCATGTAAATGAAAGTTTGATTTGATTTGATTTTATTACTTGTCATTCGAACCTTAGAAAGGCTCGAACGAAACTCCGTCTCTACAAGCCATACAAACAGAACAATTCATAAAGAAATACACAAACAATTCAATTCACACAAACATCCATCACAGTGAATCTCCTCCTCACTGTGATGGAAGGCAAAGTCTTCTCCCTCCCCCGCGCCATTTCTCTCCCGAGGTCGAAGCCCCAGGCGGGCGGTGTTAAGTCCCACGGCCATTGAGGCCGCGCCGGGCGATGTACGGTCCCGCTCTAGGCCCAAAGGTCACAGTTGGAGCCCCCGGCGGGTGCTGGAATATCCCGCGGCCATTAAAGCCGCGCCGGGCGATGTACGGCCCCGCTCCGGGTCGCTTCAACCCCGCGTCACGGGCTGGAGATGTTGCATTGTCGGAGCTCCAGAAAGCGGTCTCCCGCCCGGACCCGTGTGCTCCCGATATCCCAACATCCCGACAGTTCACCGGTCTGCAGTTGCAGATGGAGCCGGAGCTGGAGCTCCGGAGTCGGGCCGCAGCAGCGAGCCACCAAGTAGTCTTGTTTAGTGTTTTATTGTATATCATTTGCATGCAATGACTGCTTGAAGTCTATGATTCATGGACATCAGCAGTTGCTGCATGTCTCAGGCCTGAATTGCAGCCACCTTTAGCTTATGCTTGTTTTGGGGGCTAGTCCCTTTCAGTTTTCTCTTCAGCATAAAAGGCATACTCAATTTAGTTCAGATCGGGTGATTGACTTGGCCAGTCAAGAATTGACCACTTTTTAGCTTTGAAAAACACCTTCGTTGCTTTAGCAGTATGTTTGGGATCATTGTCTTGCTGTGGAATGAACCGCCGGCTAATGAGTTTTGAGGCATTTGTTTGAACTTGAGCAAATAGGATGTGCGTATACACTTCAAAATTCTTTATGCTACCACCATCAGCAGTTGTATCATCAATAAAGATAAGTGAGCCAGTACCTTCAGCAGCCATACATGCCCAGGGCATAACACCCCCACCGGTGGTATGCTTTGAATCTTGGGCAGTTCCTACTCTCCTCCATACTTTGCTCTTGCAATCACTCTGATATAAGTTAACCTTCGTCTCATCTGTCCACAAGACCTTTTTTCCAGAACTGTGGTTGTTCTTTTAAGTACTGTTCCCGTCTGACTCCCGACGTCTCTGGCCACCCCTGGGCGTGTGGGGGGCACTCGGGTTGGGACGGGGATGGTCCAGTGGCTGTTCGGCAGCGATTGCAGCGCCGGAGACCCGGAATCGATCCTGGCTGCGGATGAGGCGCAGGTCTGTGTCCAGGGCTGCCGAGAGTGTTTTTCGCTTGTGTCCCTATGACCTGGGCATGCAATTCAAGTTCCGCTCTATGATCTTTGCTCCACCAGGACGTCTCCCTCCTCCAATCACCGCGCTGTATCCTCAGTCCCACCCCCCTACTTCCGCCTCTGACCGACACCTCCCTCCTCGAATCATCGCACTGAATCATCATGGTCCCCCCCATTTCCTGCTGACCGACATCTCCCTCGTCCAATCGGCGCCCTCGATCATCAGCCCCACCCCCACTCTCTCGCGGAAAGCGGAGATTTCACCGAGTTTTAAAATCTGGATTACAAAAAATGGGGGGGATCGTCCCATACCTCCTAAAACAGGGAGGGGGGACGTGTCCTGCCTGGCCTTTCCGGGATTTCCGGCCCTGTCTGAAATGGGGGGGACTATGTATAAACACAGCTGCAATTTCTACATGTTGAAACCAAAATGTATAAAAATGGCCTTTAATAAAATTTGACAATGTGCACTTTAACCACATGTGATTTTTTTCTATTACAAATCTCAAATTTTGGAGCACAGAGACAAATAAATAAATTATGGGGTCTTTGTCCCAAACATTATGGAGGGCACTGTACGTTTAATATAATTTAATCTGATGGGATAACATGCAAAACAAATCTTATCACTGTACCTCAGAACTCATGACAATAATAAACCTAACCCTAAACAGGGCGGCACGGTGGTGCAGCAGTAGAGTTGCTGCCTTACAGTGCCAGAGACCCGGGTTCGATCCTGACTTTAGGTGCTGCCTGTACGGAGTTTGTATGTTCTGCCAGTGACCTGCGTGGGTTTTCTCCAGGTGCTGCGGTTTCCTCCCACACTCCAAAGGCGGACAAGTTTGTAGGTTAATTGGCTTCTGTAAATTGTAAATTGATCCTAGTGTGTGTAGGGTAGTGCTATTGTGCGGGGATCGCTGGTCGGCGAGGACTCGGTGGGCTAAAGGGCCTGTTTCTGTGCTGTCTTTCGAAACTAAACCAAAAATGGGAAAAACAGGGAGTGATAATATCATTGTGCTGAAATACATTTAAGGGCCCTGCACGGTTGAGAGGTTGCTCGATCACGCGCTGAGAGATAGGTCATGACTGCTCCATCAGTGAATAAGTTCAGTATAAGCCATTAGGCAATAAAAGCTTTATAGGATTATAACTACAATGGAGAGGGCAGCTGAAAGTACCAAAGTCTTCCATTCTTTGCCAGCCAAAAGGGTAGTAGGGGTCAAAGGACCAAATACACAGACTTTGATCTAACAACTGTGGCATCACCTCATGGCTGCAAATGCTGCAATTTATGTACACTGAGCAATGGCAGTCATTCCCTGTATAATTATTATTTTAAAGAGTCCTAATTCTATGCATTTAGGTCACAATGGCCAAAAACAAAACAATAGATAGGAATGCTGTTTCCAATTAAATACCCTCCACCGAGAAGATGTTGTGTACAAAACTTTACAATCCATGCACATGATTCAGACTTTATTCAGTTCAGCGTTGATCGATACTAGAGATCACGGAGAGAAGCAACTAGATTGTAGGGTCATAATCTTATTTGACAGAAATTAATATCAGGACAGATACAGTGTGGAGTAACTGGACTTTAGACTTTGGAGATATAGCACAAAAAACAAAACCTTCGGCATGAAATCCAACGTTGTCACAGGGAGAACGTGCAAACTCCGCACAGGCAGCACCAAGGTCAGGATCGAACCTGAGTAATTGGCGCCATGAGGAAACAGCTCTGCCAGCTGTGCCACTGTGCTGGCCATCATTTCAGAAGATCCCAGAAAATGGATCCAGGGTGAATTACATACAGAGATCTCTGGCATCATAAGGTCATAAGAGACAGGAGCAGAATTAGGCCATTCGGCCCATCAAGTCTACTTCACCATTCAATTATGGCTGATCTAACTCTCCCTCTTAACCCCATTCTCCTGCCTTCTCCTCATAACCTCTGACATCTGTACTAATCAAAACATGGTGAAAGATATTGACTAGTTCTATATATTAATTGTACAAATATTAATGAATAAGCCCTCGGATGAAACAAGCACCATATAGTTTGTCAACAATGCACAGTTCACATCAGTCTGAAGAACGGTCTTGACACAAAACATCACTTATTCCTTCTCTCCAGAGATGCTGTGTGCCCCGCTGAGTTACTCCAGCATTTTGTGTCTATCTTCGGTTTAAACCAGCATCTGCAGTTCTTTCCTACATATTTAGTTTAGTTTAGAGATACGGCATGGAAACAGGCCCTTTAGCCCAAGTCCACGCCGGTCCAGAGAGTCTGCATCGACCAATGATCACCCCGTATATGAGCACTACCCTGCACACGAGAGACAATTTTACAACTATACCAACTAACCTACAAATCTGCACGTCTTTGGAGTGTGGGAGAAAACCGAAGATGTCAGCGAAAATCCACGCCGGTCATGGGGGGAACGTACAAACTCCATACAGCCAGCACCCGTAGTCAGGATCGAACCCGGGTCACCGGCACTGTAAAGAAGCAACTCTACCGCTGCGCCACAGTGCCGCCCGAATCTATGCTCTGTAATTCTTAGTATTCTACAGTAGTTAAAGTGGTCAGAACCTAACTGCATTTCCCAGCCGAGTTCAGTGCCCGACCTCAAATATATTATCGTCAAAGATCATAAATCTTTTTAAAACATTTTTAATGCTTCTGGATAATTTTGAGGCACTCAATAATATTCAAAAGCTTTTAAGTAATTAAAGAGCAAATGGCTTAGAAACTTTGTGAAAATCTCAGAAAACACTTAAAACAATTTGTTAGTAGGAAACTAGAAATATTTTTTTTAATTGTCGGACAGATTTATAGAAGTGTTTTTACACTAATAGTTCTACTTGAAAGTCTTTTTAAATTACGAGACTCTTCCTAAAGTTTCTTGTGGTTATTTTGTTCCATTAAAAGCACTCCTCTGCATGCACATCATACATATCACTCCATTGCCTGCATATCCATGTTCTTATGCAAAAGTCTCTTAAATGCCAAAGGTAGACTCAGCGGAACAGGCAGCATCTCTGGAGAGGAGGAATGGGGGATGTTTCGTGAGGAGACCCTTCTTCAGACAGGTTAGCGATAAGGGAAACAAGAGATATAGATGGTGATGTGGAGAGATAAAGAACAATGAACGAAAGATATACAAAAAAAGTTATGATGATAAAGGAAACAGGCCATTGCTAGCTGTTTGTAGGGTGAAAACGAGAAGCTAGTATGACTTGGGTGGGGGAGGGATAGAGAGAGAGGGAATGCCGTGGCTACCTGGTGTAAGAAGGATACATCTTAAATGCCACTTTTGTACCTGCCTCCACCACCACCCCCAGCAGCATTGCACAGACACTCACTACCACCCCCAGCAACATGTTACAGGCACTCACCGTCTCTGTGTAAAAAACATTCCCTGCACATCTCCATTAAACTTTCCTCTCTTACCTTGAATCTAAATTGACCTCTAGTCTTTTAACATCTCAGTTTTCTCTGACCTGTGGCAGAATTGCCTGGCAAATTTGCGAATTAAGTGTTCCCAATTGCACTCAGAATCTCTGCTGAATCCTGTGTTGTCGTTCAGCCTGTGGGCTGCCAACAGTCTGCAGATTTCCAGAGTCGTGCCTTTAGGTGTATATGCATGGACCTCCTAAAGTCATGGGAGGTTTCACGGGTAATAATGGCAATTGCACCATTATTAATCTGCTTATTGTCACCTTTAGTTTTGTTTCGTTTAGTTTAGAGATATGGAGCGGAAACAGGCCCTTCGGCCCACCGGGTCCGCGACGACCAGTGATCCCCGCACATTAACACTATCCTACACACACTACCGACAATTTTTACATTTACCAAGCCAATTTACGTACACACCTGTACGTTTTTGGAGTGTGGGAGGAAACCGAAGATCTTGGAGAAAACCCACGCAGGTCACGGGGAGAACGTAGAAACTCCGTATAGACAGCACCCGTAGTCCGGATCGAACCCGGGTCTCCGGCGCTGCAAGCACTGTAAGGCAGCAACTCTACCGCTGCGCCATCGTGCCGCCACTTCAACAAAATCACGGATGAGGCTTTCCCTGAGTCAACAACTGATACATGTTTGGTCTTGCTGCTAAGATCTTGCACACTTTCTTTAGTGACTTGGGCCAACAGCGGCTTACAGCAGAAGGTAGAAACAAGCAACTGCACTTGCTGGCATACACAAAAGGACACAGAGTGCTGGAGTAACTCAGCGGGTCAGGCAGCATCTCTGGAGAACATGGATAAGTGACGTTTTTGGTTGAGACACTTCTGTAGATCTATTGACTTTAGACTTTAGAGATACAGCGTGGAAACAGGCCCTTCCGCCCACCGAGTCAACTCCAACTAGTGATCACCCTGTACACTAGCACTATCCTACACACTTGGGACAATTTACAATTTTTACCAAAGCCAATTAACTTACAAACCTGTACGTCTTTGGAGTGTGGTAAGAAACCGGAGGACCCGGAGAAAACCGATGCGGTCACAGGGAGAACGTACATACATCACCCATGTGATGTATGTACGTTAAACCTGGGTCTCTGGCACTGTGAGGCAGCAACTGTACCACTGTGCCACCGTGCATCAAGGTTCTCTTAATGCACTCCCCTGAAAACATTGAAGCCAGTCAAGAGAGTCTCTTGTAGATTGTATTTAGAATTCATATTACTGATAAATTATATTTGTGGTAAGACTGTGAAATGTCTGGGAGAATTATGATAGACAACTATTCATACACAGCCGAGACTATTGCACTTTCTAACGTATCACTTGCAGAGTATTTTGCCCAGGATTTTGTGACAACTGCAGATGATCCATCTCAAGTAGCAATCTTATCTTGTAAATGGGCTTCTGTGAGATGTGGATTCCCAGTCAGTGCGATTGAGGAAAGAATGATGCCGCTCAGACTGATGACTGGTGCATGCTCTTTATTTGACGCCACTGCTAATATCTCTTTATCCGAGCTTTGCGATTCATCTAGTCAGCAAAATTTTCCTTTCATGTAAAGCACTGCTTTGTTGTACAAGCAGAGAGGCGCTGCTGAGATTGTTGGGATGTTGGAAATTTGAAGAATATATGAGTGAACGACAGCCAAGCGGTGCCCTGGATCATAGTGTGTGAACAACTAATGAACAAACTGATTTGTTGTGCACTCATCTTATTTTGTGGGGTCAGTTTTCCAAATGCTCAGGCAACAGTGGTTCCAGTGTGAAGTGACTTCAATAAAGTATGCTGCAATATGGGCATCCATGTATAGCTTATGAAAAGCATTTAGAGCAGTTTTATTTTGCGGGTTTTCATTTTTAACTGGTTTTACGCTGTCGTCTTCATTCGCGGTTTACTTTGGCGAGAGGGAAATCTTATGGCTTGGCACACCTTGCACAACCTCTTGACTTCCCAGGTACAGAAAAAAACAGGCAATATCCTGCTTTTGTAAATAAAACAGTCAGGTGCAAAATGAACGGCCATAGAATTTAAAGATGGGTTTGGAGTTGTGTCTGGCTGCCAGGGCCGGATTTACGTATAAACTTCATCGGCTTAAGCCTCGGGCCTCCAGATCTAGGGGGGCTCCGACGGGGCCAGAATTACCTATAGGCTTCATCGGCTAAAGGCTGGGGCCTCAAAATCTAGGGGGCCTCCGGCCAAGGTGTTTGTTTCCCAGAGTTAAAAAAATCCTGAGAAAAAAAAATTGGAGCACTATCAGCATTTCCACTTTGACGGAAATTACCCGGAATTCTGGTTCCAGCCCACTGGAAGTTTTGGGGAAAAAATTGCAACCATCCGGGCATGCGCAGTTGGGGGAAGCCGGTGACGCAGTAGCGACGCAAAATGACGCTGTCTCTCCGCGCGTGCGCAGTGGGCCCGGACGGGTTCAGATCTCCATGTGCACTCCACACAATCACTTGACGCCTCATGTCCACCAAAGATCCTAGGTGTCTTCTACAGGTAAGTAATGCAATATTGCGTTGTGGGAGTGCCCACAATACTTTTTTTGTATATCTTTCGTTCATTGTTCAGGGGGGGGCTGCGGTGTCTGCGGCGTTATCGGAGTCTCGCTGCGTGGGCGGGAGAGAGAGGGGGAGGGAGGGAGAGGGGGGGGGGATGTGAGAGAGGAAAGGGGGGGGTTGAGACAGAGGGGGAGAGAGGGGGAGGGGTGGGAGAGAGACAGAGGGGGAGGGGGAGAGAGAGATGGGGAGGGAGAGAGATGTAGAGGGAGGGGGAAGGAGGAGGAGGAGAGGGAAAGGGGGATTATCTTTAGTGAGATTGCAAAATTAAGGTAGGTTTTAGAGCAATTTATTTTCTCCTTCATATGAATAATATCAAACAATTGGAACTGGTTTATTTTCCTTGATAACAATATTGAAAAATATGAATTCCATAGTTTGCGACTTTCATTTTGCATCATATTTTTAATGTGCACACACTAACACAGCCGAACAGTAACAGGCAATCAAATCAACGCACAAAACATTTTCTAAAGAAAGGTTTTATTTACTGCAAAAACTTACAGTATTTTATTTGCAGTGTTTGCATGCTCCTTTATAATATTTTACATAACATTTTACAGTACAACTTGATTACTAAAACAAGGACAGCTTCAATTCTTGATTTAAAAAAATTGTATACAACAATGACCCCAATCATCCCATTCCAACCACTCATTACTCTTGACTCGACCAAAATTATTTCTGAAATATTGGTCATAATTCTTTTTGCAAAAATGCTCCAAAATAAGGCTCAGAATGCACCAGAGAGCATCTAAAACCCCAGAGCTTCCAGGGCCCTGGACCCCGACCGCAAGGGCCTTTGAGCTTCATGCTTGTGATATGTGTTGTGTGCACTTATTTCACATAAAATGTTCGTAAACCTGCCATGCCACCCCCCTTTTTGAAAAGCTTCGTAGGGGCCTAGTTTATAATATTTTTGACACTGTCATAGGCCTTTCTTACATGTGCTGTCACAACGCACTGTAGTCTGTAAACAACACTTCAGTAATTTTTCTTGTCCTCCATTTCAGAATAATAGTGTTTTAAGCTGATAACTCGACACGAGCACTGGCAATAAATAAAAATTGCAGCTTTCCAGCCCTTATCTCATTGGCCACGCTCGGCTGCACATCGGTGTCAATCTGGAGGACACTTCCATCTTCCTCTCATCGTGGGGGTGGGGGATTTGGAAGGGCCTCACAAGTGGAATAGCCTAGGGCCTCTCTTCATCTAAATCCAGCCCTGTTGGTTGCACAGCCAAGAGATAGCTTGTGATAAGAACGTGAAATCAGGTCTGAAGAAGGGTCTCGACCTGAAACGTCACCTATTCCTGATCTCTCGGTTGCTAAACACTTTAATTCCCCCTGAAAGAATTTCCCGCTGAAAGTTTGAAGAAGTTGCCTATCACCTGCGCTCCATAGATGCTGCTGCACCCGCTGAGTTTCTCCAGCATTTTGTGTACCCTCGATTTTCCAGCATCTGCAGTTCCTCCTTTAACACTTTAATTCCCCCTCCCATTCCAACACTGACCTTTCTGTCCTGGGCCTGCTCCATTGTCAGAGTGAGGCCCAGCGCAAATTGGAGGAGGAACAACTCATATTTCACTTGGGCAGCTTCCACCCCAGCGGTATGAATATTGGCTTCCCTAACTTCAAGTAACCTTTGCCTTCCCTCTCTCTCCATCCCTCCCCCTTCTCAGTTCCCTGACTAGTCTGACTGTCCTTGTTACATTTATATTTGCTTTGTTGTTACCTTCTAGCCAACAATGATCTATTCTGCATCTTCCTTGATCTCCATCCCCTTTGTCTTGTTTTCACACCACCTTACATTTCCTTATCTTCTTGATTCAGTCTGAAGAAGGGTCTCAACCTGAAACATCACCCATTCCTTCTCTCCAGAAATGCTGCCTGTCCTGCTGAGTTACTCCAGCATTTTGTGTCTATCACATGAATATCTCTATGTGATATCTCTAGCTGAAGTTTGTGTTCCATGATCAAAACTCCCAAAATTTGAGCAACATGATTCCATTTCATTTTGAACGCATTTCCTTATTTTATTTCATATTTTGCTAAATATATAGCGTTGACTATTATGAAATGGCATTAAATGCACAAGGCATTGTTAAATCCCTGGTCATCCGGGAATAGGGACCAAGTTGAAGTGGTATATTTTTTTATTCTGATACAGTTGTATAACTGCTATGCTCAAAGGGTTCCAGTCAGTGATCTCTTTTTGCACAGAATCACAGGCTATAAATGACAACTTTGATGAGATTATTTTAAAGCCTCCTACAGACCTCCATTGTCCTATACTGCACTGTGCGCTTTAGCACATTTATAATAAATAGGTTAACACTTTGCTTGGACTATCAGACAGGGATGTTATTTGAACATTTTGCATTAATGGCAGTAATAATAATCTCCCCAGTCTTTATAGCTCACAGCAGCTCTATGTACATGCAGTTCACTTTGATTTACCATGTGTGTTGTGTTCTCCTATAAATTCTCTGTTGTTTGACATCCTAATGGATCAGAATATTTGCAACATTTAAATTTTGATCGTGAAAAACTGCTTCCCATTGAGTATCCCTCGTATTGATTAATTTTTATGAAGATATTGATAAAGCTGGATTTTCAATTTTGCATTTATAGTTTTACTTTATCTGCTTGCAGCAGGAGAAAAATCCACCTCAGATTTCACCCGGTGGATTCACGTGACCACCCAAACCTTTGAGCTACAGAACATAAGAGAAAGGGATACTTAGGAATGTGTTAGAAATCCCTTTATACATTTCATATTGCCATATTTCATTTGATGTGGAGTACGGATGCGAAGCAACAAAATGATTGTGACCTGATAGCTTAATGGATTTTAATTGAATTGCTTGCTGCCTGCACCAAAAGACAATTTAAAGTAGTTACTGTGACCAGCTCTTTCTCCCCAGCGGTTGCTAGGTAATACACACTCCACACAAAAGAATCTCTACATCTCCAGATCTATAATAATGTATTATGTTACATTATTTTCACTGCAGCCGTCCTCAATTACACAATGTGTTAGCTTTCCTGTGCAAAGCTACACAATATTGCTCTGTCCATAAGCAGTATACTCGGAAGTATTTACAATATATTTGACATTTGTTGCAGTGACTGCTGTTTGCTATTGGCTTTATTGATTGAACAGTGCCCATATTGTGTGGAACCTTGCTTGTCCTGTTTTATTAAGACATGTTTCTGTGGAAGTTACATTTATTATCCAGGACTGATCGAAACACCTGTGTTAATCCCAGCGCTGCTTCAACGTTTAAAATATAGATTTTTGCAAATAATGCTCCCTTAAGAGCAGAGTCATTCCAAAGCATTTTCCAAGTGTTTTGTTTTCATTTAAATACACTTCTTGTTAATATGGAGATGTGGCTTAAGACATAATGGACTCCCGGTAGTCGGCTTGTAACACTGTAGGAAATTGGCTTGAGGTCAAAATAGACTGCAGGTTGGTGGAGTAGTTGCTCCAAGCAACAATCCAAGCCAGCTCAAGTCCCGAGTCAAATTCAGCCGCCAGTTCCACGATGCGATTCGTAGGAAGTAACTGCAGATGCTGGTTCAAACCGAAGATAGACACAAAAAGCTGCAGTAACTCAGCATCAGCATTAAGCAGCATCTCTGGAGAAAATAAATAGGTGACGCTTCGGGTTGAGACCCTTCTTCAGACTGAGAGTCAGGGGAAAGGGAAATGAGAGATCTAGTCAAGAGTGTTTTATTACCATGTGTCCCAGATCAATGAAATTCTTACCTGCTGCATCACAACCACAACCACACAATATGGGCACAACATAGTACACTGTAAACAATATGATAAACGAGAGAAAAAAAAGTTCAGTGTGTATATGTACGCACATACCCACGTACACACACACACACGCATATATAATATATATATATGCATATCCATATACAAATATATTATATATACACACACACACTCTAAAAACAAACAATAGTTGTGCAATAATAATAATAATAATAATAATAATGTCTATTGAAGTTCAGAGCTTATTTGAGGTTGTAGTGTTTAATAACCTGATGGCTGTAGGGAAGAAGCTGTTCCTGAACCTGGATGTTACAGTCTATATAGATGATGATGTAGATGGATATAGAACAAATTAATAAAAGATATGCAAAAATGTAATGATGATACATGTTGTACCACCTTCAAAGTCGTCTTGTTGAATCTCATTGTCTGTATTCGTTTTCTCCTTGCCCACAACTAAAGCCTGTTTCCTTCATCATCGTTACTTTTACTTCTTTCATTCATTTGTTCTATACCTCTCTCTACATCACTATCTCTCAAGTCTGAAGAAGGGTCTCTACCCAAAACGTCATCTATTCCTTTTCTCCAGAGTTGCTGCCTGACCCGCTGAGTTACTCCAGCTTATTGTGTCTACCACAGTGTGATGCTGGTTTAAACCCTGGAGTCAAATGGGTCTGGAGGACTCAACCCACTCCACTGACCACTAGGTCTGAAGCTTAATGAATGGAGGGTTGTATGGGTGGCTTCATGGGTGAGGGAGGTGGGGGAGAGTATTGTGGGATTGAAGGACAAAGATATGGAGCAAGACCAGCACCCAGCAGTGCATTGAGACACTTGCAAGCTGAGAATTAGGAATGGTTTTGAAGAGATTTGTTGAAGAAATGTTTACACAGGTACATGGATAGGAGAAGTGTAGAGGGAAATGGGCCAAATGCAGGCTGGTGGGACTAGTGTAGATGGTTCATCTTGGATGTTGTAGGCAAGTTAGATCAAAGGGCCTGGTTCCATGATGTAAGACTCCATGAGATAGACACTATCTCTGAAGAGATAGATCTCTTTCCACTGCAAAGGTGAAAGATCACTTTTAGTCTGAAGAAAGTAGCCTGACCCGAAAGGTTACCCATCCTTTTTCTCCAGAGATGCTGCCTGACCCACTGAGTTATTCCAACATTTTGTATCTATCTTTGGTATAAACCAGCATTTGCAGTTCCCTTCTACACATGTGTCTGAGGAGGTTGGAAAAAGCCCAGAGTAAACTTCCATGCTCGGCTTTGGAAAAGACCCATACCACTGAAAAGATTGGCAAGAGGGAATAAGAAAAACTAATCTAATTAATTCCTCTTGGCAAAATGCATGCAGAATCTTATGAGCCACGCCCTGTTTTGTCAGTGATCCCTTTAGCCACAGGGCCACATCTAACTCCCGCTATATTTAAGAGGGAGTTAGATGTGGCCCTTGTGGCCAAAGGGATCAGGGGGGTACGGAGAGAAGGCAGGTACAGGATACTGAGTTGGATGATCAGCCATGATCATATTGAATGGCGGTGCAGGCTCGAAGGGCCGAATGGCCTATTCCTGCACCTATTTTCTATGTTTCTATGGGTAGGAAAGAACTACAGATGCTGGTTTAAATCGAAGATAGACACAAAATGCTGGAGTAAGTCAAGTTTATTCGTCACATACACATACGGGATGTGCAGTGAAATGAAACTCAGCAAGACAGGCGGCATCTCTGGAGAGAACGAATGGGTGACGTTTCGGGTCGAGACTTCTTCAGACTGAAGAAACGTCACCCATTCCTTCTCTCTAGAGATGCTGTCTGTCCCGCTGAGTTACTCCAGCATTTTGTGTCTATAATGTACATGGGTGCTGTTTCCCATGATTATGCTATTGTTTCTGCTATGACAGATCCAATGACTGCTGAACTGACCACCTCTGCCTGGCTCCAAAATATTGGTAAACCTGCAACAAGAAAATCAACATTGAAGGTCCCAAGGACTCTACAAGGAAAGCTCTTTGTCAACAGTTCTGCCATAGGCAACCTGCCCAATTCCAACCATCAGTAGCCACAGTATTCAATACCTGCAAAGGCTGGTTTCTCCACCAGAAAGCATTAAGGGTAACTTGATGCAGTGCTTCCACACCTCAATTTTTTTTTTACATGAAATAGAATCCCAGATTTCCTGGAATTTGATGGTATTTCCCGGCCTGGTAAGCCTTCCCCAACTGCGCATGTGCGGCTGCCGCCCCAACTGCGAACGCACGGATACCAGGCCTACTGTGCATGTGCAGGGAGACAGCATCGTTTTGTGTCCCTACATGGGTCACAAGATTAACAATTTTCACCTAAGCCAAATTAACCTACAAACCTGTACGTCTTTGGAGTGTGTGAATAAACCATAGCAGCCGAGGAAAACCTACGCGGTCACAGGGAGACCGCACAAACTCCGCGCAGACAGCACCCGCAGTGAGGATCAAACCCTCGTCTCTGGCGTTGTAAGGCAGCAACTCTATCGCTGCGCCAGCCCATTCTCTTTCAGTGTTGCAATTTGTGCAATCCTATTTACCAGTTGGAGAATGTAGTGGGCAAAATAAGCTTACTTTGTTGTTTCAGCCACTCATATTACTCCTCCACTTACAATAATGTTAATGTATTATCAGATGAGGTATGGGCATTGATGGGAAAACAACTTTAATCACAGGTAACAAAGAGGTCTTTAATAATGAAACAAAGTTTCTTGGATAAGGGAAAGCTAAATAATATATTAAAAGGGAAGAACTTCAGTGCAGCTAAACCACACTGCAGTACATTATGAGCTCAGAAATAGTAACAGATATTATTTGTCAGAGGAAGGCAACTGGTAACCAAGGTTAAATCTCAGGTTGTTGACTAAGCTAAATGCAATGGTACAGCCTCAGGTTCAGGCACCCACCAAACAAGCAAGCAATATAGCAATGAAAGCAAATAGTTTAGAGATACAGCGTGGAAACAGGCATTACGGTCCACCAAGCCCGCACACCAAAACTATCCTACTCACACTAGTGACAATTTACAATTATACCAAGACAATTAACCTACAAACCTGTAGGTCTTTGGATTGGAAACTTCTCTAATGAAGTGTCTTCGACCTGAAATGCTGACTTATGTATTTTTGCTGCCTGGCCGGCTGAGTTCTTCCAGTACCTCTGCATTGTTGCAAGTAGGAATAATCCCCTTAAACGATCACAAGTGCGATACATGTATGCTTGACAGAATCATTGAGGAGTCCAGGTGATGACTATGAAGGAGTGGACACAAAGGTGTGGACACAAAGACCATCAAGGCCAATTAATACTGAGTCTTTGTACCTCAATAAACTAGGACAATAGGGTCATAGACTCAGAGCACGGTGGCGCAGCAGTAGAGTTGCTGCCTCACAGTGCCACAGACCTGGGTTGAATCCTGATTACGGGTACTGTCTATGCGGAGTTTATACGTTCTCCCCATGACCACGTGGATTTTTTTGTCGGTGCTCCAGTTTGCTCCCACAATCTAAAGACTTACAGGTTTGTAGTTAATTGGCTTTAGTAAAATTGTAAATTGTCCCTAGTGTGTAGGATAATGCTAGGAAAATACTTTTCCATCCTTATCTCCAAAAACGCTCATAATTCCAAGGTCCTTTTTAATACCATCACCTCCATCATTTGTGCTGCCCCCAGCACCAGCTTAACTGGGTCCCCGATTAAGTGCGAGGAATTTACCACATTTTTCACCACCAAGGTAAAGAACATAAGAACGAATATTTTCCCTCCCACCCGTGACCTGGCTGTCTCATTGGTTTTCTTCAAAATTAGATTGTTTTCATTGTTAGAAACATGGAAAAATAGGTGCAGGAGTAGGCTATTTGGCCCTTCGAGCCTGCACCGCCATTCAATGTGATCATGGCTGATCATCCAACTCAGTATCCCGTACCTGCCTTCTCTCCGTACCCCCTGATCCCTTTAGCCACAAGTGCCACATCTAACGCCCTCTTAAATATAGCCAATGAACTGGCCTCAACTACCTTCTGTGGCAGAGAATGCCAGAGACTAGTAAGATTGAACGAGAACTTACCAGTTCGAAGGTTGATCTTTATTTTATGAGGAGTCGAAGTGAGGGATTTCGTGAAGAGCCCGCCGGCACGCATGCTCGACATACTTCAAAGTAGCGGCGTGGAATCACAGAACCAACAATAGAAATGACTTCGCATAGTATGATTGAATTGACTAAGATTACCAGATGAAGGTGATTGAGGGTTGGGCGAGGAGGGCACGAAATCCCTCACTTCGACTCCTCATAAAATAAAGATCAACCTTCGAACTGGTAAGTTCTCGTTCAATCTTACTATTTCATTTCGGAGTCACGTGAGTGACTTCGTGAAGACTTCAAAGCTTCTGTGATTACATGCCCTGGACCACGTCCATGCTGACACACCACTACCAGGGATGGATGGGAGGAACAAACTTGCTCAATAGTTCATACTGCAAAACAAGAGCATATTTATTAATAACAAATCAAAAACCCCTCATGCGGGGACATCTCCACGTTCTTGACCTGCATTCAGCACGGCTTCTGCGAACTGTAGAGGAGCAGCAACAGGCTTGTTATAAAAACGCTGGAACACAGCTTCATTCGCCCATCCTGCTGTGGCGAGAATTTGGTCCATGGGCACCTCCATGACCCTCGCCGCTGACGTCGATGCAGCCCTGGTGGAATGAGACTTGAACACATTAGTGTCAATACCTGACTTACCCAAGACGACTCGAAGCCACCTGGATATCGTCTGGACTGTCACTCGATGATGAGGTCTCTTATGAGTGACAAGCAGGTATCTCTCCATTCCTCTGATGCGTGCCGTCACCTTGACATAGTGGCGGATATGTGAGGCTAAACATAGCCTAGCATCTGCGGGGTATGCCGGGAACTTCAGCTGCAGCCCTGTGCACCCAGGTCTATGCTGCTTTAGTAGCTCGTCAATGAAAAAGACTACTTCTGTAGGGGTAGATGTCATTCTGTCGACACGAAGTTTGTGTAGTGTCTGTACCCTCTGAGCTGAAGTCAGCGCTAGTAACATCACCAGCTTCATGGTGAGTTGGTCCAGTTGGAGCCCTTCCATGGGAGACCACGTCCTGAGCAGGGTTAATACGTCCCTGACATCCCAGGTGATATTATAGCGTGGTGTAGGCGGATTCATATTGAATATACCCCGCATGAGTCTGGACACTAGCCTGTTGGATCCTACCCCAATCTTGAGGTAGAATGATAGCGCACTTCTGGCGCTGTTGATGGCACTGTAACTTAAGTGTTCATCATGGTGCAACCCCGCGAGGAATTCCAGGACGTCGGTTATTGTCACGTCATCGTACGTGATGCGAGAGCGGCTGCAGTAGGCTTCCCACTTCTTAATATGCGAGCGGTATCTTCGCCTTGTGGACTCTCGACACGACGCCCCGATGGTATCCATGGTCCGAGCCGAGAGGCCGTATTGGACTAACGGCCTGTTCAGAACCTGCAAGCCAACAAATTTAAATAGCCATGGCAGGGATGTGGCTCCCCTGAGACAGGGTGAGTAACCAATTGTGGGCAAGCCTTCAAAAGGACCCAAGGTTCGTTGAGCATGTCAAAGACCACCGGATACCAAGGCTGTGTGGGCCAGTCGGGTATAATAAGGATGCCCTTGGCAGCATCTGCCTGAATCTTTCGCAATACCCGACTGATGAGGCAAAACGGAGGGAAGGCATAGAAAAACCAATTCCCCCAGTCCAGCGAGAATGCATCTAGCGCTATTGCCCCAGGATCTGGTTCCCATGAAACGTAGGCTGGTACCTGATGGTTCAACCGTGACGCAAAAAGGTCAATGTCCGGTTTACCAAATTTGGCTGTGACTATAGAAAAAATCTCAGGATGCAACATCCATTCAATGTTGTCATTAAATTTGCGTGACCTGGTGTCCGCCACAGTATTAAGCTCACCTGGCAAATAGGTAGCTGAAATCCAAATGTCTCTTTGAACACACCAGAGCCAAATTGAGTTAGCCAATTTGTCACACGAAACTGACCTGGTACCACCCATATGGTTTAAATATGCCACAGCTGTGGTGTTGTCTATTTGGAGACGGACGTGTGCTCCAACAAGCTTGGAACAATATGCACGAAGTCCGCGGAATGCTGCCAGCAACTCCAAATAGTTAATCCCTTGAGTCAACAACATCGATGCCTCAAGGGTGTCCCATCTGCCCCCACAACTAGAGCAATTATCAGTAGCTCCCCAGCCATTGGAGCTTGCATCAGTCTGTAAATATACCACCGGATTAGCCTCCCTAACAGGCTTAAATGAGTTGCTAATGTGACACACCCACCATTGCAACTCAGTTATCGCTTCGGACGGCAGCTGCATTGATCGATCGTAATGACCAGCGTTCCGTTTTAACGCAGTAATTTTAGCTCTTTGCAAATTCTGATAATGCAAAGGTCCATATCGTGCTGCCGGAAACAAAGCCACTAGCTTGCCAATTACTGTGGCTGTATGCCGAATCGATGGTATATTGGTGCCAATTAAATCTCTGCACACCTTAGTGACTTCCTCAATTTTGTTAATTGGTATAGTTATCCTCATGCTCATTGAGTTCACCGTGAACCCTAGGTAATTAATTACCTGGGCAGGGCAGAACTTCGATTTCTCTGGATGGACAATGAAACCTAATTGTTGAAATATATTGACAGCAGCTGCAACACCCTGTTCAGCCAATTGCAGGGTGTGGCCCACAATAAAGACATCATCTAAATAGGCCATAACTATATGATGTCGTTGTCTCAAATAAGCCATAATTGGCTTCACCAATTTAGTGAACAATCTAGGGGCTGTAGTGAGCCCATTAGGCAAAGCCTTATACTGCCAAAGTTGCCCCATCCAGATAAATTTCAAAAACCTTCTATCATATTTCTGGATGGATACTGAATAATATGCATCCCTCAAATCAATGCATGCCATAAAGCAGCCATGAGAAATCAATGATTTGGCTGTTTCAAACGTATCCATTTTAAAATGAGTATATGTTACAAACGTATTCAAACGGGTTAGATCAATAATGACACGACAGCCTCCATCCTTCTTAGGTCTAGTAAATATGTTCGAAACAAATTCAATTGGCTCATGCACCGTTTTCTCAATCACACCCTTCTGTTCCAGACTTAAAATTTCCTTATAACCTGCTGCCTGTTCTGCAGCAGACAATTTGAACGTACGACCAGGCATGTGCTGGGATGGAGGAATGTCGCCATTAATAAACTCAATTTTATGCCCCTGAATATTCCGCAACACATACTCATCACCAGTAAAATTACCCCATGCATCCAAAAACAACCGTAAACGACCACCAACATGGGAAGTTAAACAGAGAGAAAAAAGAGAACCAGACCCCCTCACCTCCGTGGTTACCGGCGGTCCTTGACACGTGTGGGTGGCCGTGGAGGTGCTGGGTTGGCTTGAGGGCGCGGCGTCTTCGATTTCCACAAAGGTCTCTGCCGACCCTGTCCTAAAAAAGACCCTTGGTGCTGGTTCTGGTGCTGTTGTCGTTGTGGAGCTAGAGGGTGAGTCCTCGTCGAGGCACTGGCCGACCCTCGTGAGCGAATGTATGGAGCTTTTGAGCCTGACGGTGTGGGGGCACTCTGAGAGCGCATGATCCCCACCGTTTTGGCTTGTTCGTCAAGCTCTTTGACTCTCTTCGAGAGGTCCTCACCAAAGAGCTGACGGGGCGGCGGCGGCGGCGGTGGTTTGCACAATCCTGCAAACTTCGGGTTGAGTGCTGGGTGGATGCTGTTTTTGCGAAACCCGTTGATTTCGTGCTGGGTCGCGCACAATAAGGCCAGAGCATCTTCCTGGTCCAAATTCAGTTCGTCCCCGTCCACCGACCGCGCAAAGGCGGTAATACCGGCCGTGAGGAGTTTCAGGATCCGCTACAATTTTAGCTCCTGTTGACGGATAGCCGCACTGATGTTGCCCCATATTGGCGTATTGACCACAGGCACGTTGAGGGAGTTGCAGTTTGATGGAGCCTTGTGACGGCTCATAGCCTGGATGAGGACTTCTTCCTGCAGCACCTGATTATTAAGAAAGTCCACTGTGGCTGCCAGCTTTGTATTTAGAGGAAGACCAGCCGTATGTGGGGCCGCGAATTTGGTCACCACATCCAAGAGTTCCTCCGCTGGCACCTCCAACGGAGGTGGTACGGGATCCACCAGAACCTCCTCCTCCTGCTGCTCCAGGCTGATAGTAGATGTTGGTGAAGACGCCCTGTGCCTGTTGCTGCCCTGCTGTTGTTGACGTTGAAGCAGGAGCTCCAGCAGCCGCTCCATACGGTCAATACGCCCTTCACCCTGAACACTCAGGTGGTCGGAGTCCTCCGGCTCTGAAAAGAAAACCGGGCTCCTGTCATCGGCCCGCACCTCGTCGAGGCCCTGCCGGTGCCGGTAGTTGTCGCTAACAGCCGCCGAGGCGAAACTGCGCGATTCCTGCGCGGGCGTGTTCAACCGCCTCCGTTTAGCGGGAGCTGAAGCCGCTGCCACTAAGGGCACTTGCGGCGAGGTGTCGGCACCAGCCGAAGCATGGCTGCCTGGGGCCCGCGCAGTCTTGCCGGCTGCCCACATCGTGGACGTTGCCGACGCATGGTCTCGCCCACCCATCCATGCGGGGCTCGGCGACCGTGACGAGACCCGACTCGACCGACCCGTCCCGGCGTCGAGAGTCGGGGTGTGCCGGCTGGACCTCACAGCCGCCCCGGGTCTCGCCCTGGAACCTGACCGCTCCTCCGCGATAGGCAATGCAGCCCTAACAGGGTTAGGCATCTGGGCTCCTGCCCTCCCCCTTCTCGGAGGGCTGAGTGGAACAGGCCGTGCAACGGCACGTGCCCTGCTCGAGGTCGCCAGCGAGCCCGCTGACGACCTGACTGCCATGGCAGGGTCCCCCTGCTCTGGCGGCACACCACACTCCTCCTCATCGAACTCCTCCGAGCTGTGGTGTGCTGGCGGATCTGGACCTGTGAACACAGGGCTTACCCACATCTCCGCCTGAGTCCCGGCCTGCGCTGCAGGTACTGCCGATGGTAAAGGCCCCGGAACTGTTGACCGGCGAACTCGTCCTGACGTCCTCCGGCCCTTCGAACTCCCATCCATGTCCTTGCTGCAAGACATAATCAGACAACAAGGACCACCAACTAAAGGTAGAATACTTACCTCCGTGGCCCCTTATGAAGGGCTGGCGAGGAGCGCGCTCCACCGCCAGCCGTCGCAGCAACGCGTTACGACGATATGTCGAGCATGCGCGCCGGCGGGCTCTTCACGAAGTCACTCACGTGACTCCGAAATGAAATCACCACTCTCTGTGTAAAGAATGTTTTCCTCATCTCGGTCCTAAAGGAATTCCCCCTTATCCTTAGACTGTGACCCCTTGTTCTGGACTCCCCCAACATCGGGAACAATCTTCCAGCATCTAGCTTGTCCAACCCCTTAAGAATTTTGTAAGTTTCTATAAGATCCCCCCTCAATCTTCTAAATTCCAGCGAGTACAAGCCGAGTCTATCCATTCTTTCCTCATATGAAAGTCCTGACATCCCAGGAATCAGTCAGGTGAATCTTCTCTGTACCCCCTCTATGGCAAGGATGTCTTTCCTCAGATTTGGAGACCAAAACTGTACGCAATACTCCAGGTGTGGCCTCACCAAAACCCTGTACAACTGCAGTAGAACCTCCCTGCTCCTATACTCAAATCCTTTCGCTATGAATGCTAACATACCATTTGCTTTCTTCACTGTTACTCTACCCTCCCTTGTAAAACTGATCACCACCGTGAAACCTACGACCTGCCCCCTCGACACTGTCCCCTCTGCCCTCCTAAAGGATGTCATCATAACAGCCGGTCCCAGTATCCTCGCCATCTTCAATAGTTCTCTGGCCACTGGCACTGTACCTACCTGCTTCAAGCATGCAGTGGTCCAGCCACTCCTGAAAAAACCTAACCTCGACCCCACCTTGCCAAGCAACTACCGACCAATTTCTAAACTGCCTTTCCTCTCAAAAGCCCTTGAAGGGGCGGAAAACCCGGGGGGGGGCAAAAGGGGACACGTCCCCTGTTTTGAGATGTGGGGGACATCCCCCGACCCCAAGTTTTTGTGATCCGGATTTTAAAATCTCCGCTTTCCGCGAGACAGTGGAGGTGGGACTGCTGATCGAGGGTGCCGATTGGACGAGAGAGATGTCGGTCAGCAGGCAATGGGGGTGAGACAAGATGTGGGTGAGTGTGCGCATGCGCATGTGTGGGTGAGTGCGGGCCGCCAAAAATTTGTATCCCCCGTCTCCTCCATGTTTTTATAGCGAGTTCCGCTCTTGCCTTCACCAAAATACTATCTTGGAAATTTTCCAATTCAGGGCTCACCACAGCACAGAGTCTGCCTTGTTGAAGGTACATAATGACTTACTGCTCACTGTTGACTCCGGCGACTATGCAATCCTGCTCCTTCTTGACCTCACCGCAGCATCTGATACCGTCGACCACACCATCCTAATTGACCGTCTCCAGTATGGGGTTGGTATTGATGGCTCTGCCCTGAGCTGGTTCATCTCCTAAAGGTAGGAGTTTCTCTACATAGGAAAGTCTTTCTCCTCCCCAGCTAGTCTCTGCTGTGGGGTTCCACAAGGTTCCATCCTTGGCCCCATTCTCTTCTCCCTGTATATGCTCCCCTTAGGCCAAGTCATTGAAAGGTACGACATTTCCTTCCATTGCTACGCAGACGATACACAACTCTATCTCCCCCTGAAGCCCAAAAACCAATCAAATCTGCTTAACCTTACCCGCTGCCTCGGGGATATAAAGTGCTGGATGGCCCAGAACTTCCTCCAACTAAACGAGAGTAAGTCTGAGGTCATCCTTCTCGGCCCCTCGGACTCAATCAAAATGATAGCAGGCAGTCTTGGAAGCCTTAACCCACTACTCAAACCTCACGTCAAAAACCTTGGCGTGATATTTGACTCAGCACTGAAATTTGACAAACAAGTCAACGCCGTGGTAAAAGCAAGCTTCTTTCAGCTTTGGATGATATTTAAAATAAAAAAAGTTCCTCCTGTTTGATGACCTCGAAAAGATCATCCATACATATATCTCCTCCCACCTAGATTACTGCAACTCCCTTTACACTGGCATCAGCCAATCTTCCCTGTCCGGCCTGCAACTGGTCCAAAACGCCGCAGCGAGACTCCTGACGGGCACCCGAAAAAGGGATCACATCATCCTGATCCTGGCCTCTCACCACTGGCTCCCTGTGCGGTTCCGAATAAATTTCAAGACCCTCCTCTTTGTCTACAAAGCCCTCGATGGGCTTGCACCCACCTACATTAAAAGTCTTCTCACTACACCACTTCCAGGTCCCTCAGATCATAGAAACATAGAAACATAGAAAATAGGTGCAGGAGAAAGCCATTCGGCGCTTCGGATTGAATGGCGGTGCAGGCTCGATCATGGCTGATCATTCAACTCAGTATCCCGTACCTGCCTTTTCTCCATACCCCCTAATCCCTTTAGCCATAAGGGCCACATCTAACTCCCTCTTAAATATAGCCAATGAACTCGCCTCAACTACCTTCTGTGGCAGAGAATTCCAGAGACTCACCACTCTCTATGTGAAAAATGTTTTCCTCATCTCGGTCCTAAAGGAATTCCCCCTTATCCTTAAACTGTGACCCCTTGTTCTGGACCTCCCCAACATCAGGAACAATCTTCCTGCATCTAGCCTGTCCAACTCCTTAAGGCTTTTGTAAGTTTCTATATAATCCCCCCTCAATCTTCTAAATTCTAGCGAGTACAAGCTGAGGCTATCCAGTCTTTCCTCATATGAAAGTCCTGACATCCCAGGAATCAGTCTGGTGAACCTTCTCTGTACCCCGTCTATGGCAAGAATGTCTTTCCTCAGATTTGGAGACCAAAACTGTACGCAATACTCCAGGTGTGGTCTCACCAAAACCCTGTACAACTGAAGTAGAACCTCCCTGATCCTTTACTCAAATCCTTTTGCTATGAATGCTAACATACCATTCGCTTTCTTCACTGCCTGCTGCACCTGCATGCCTACTTTCAATGACTGGTGTACCATGACACCCAGGTCTCTTTGCATCTCCCCTTTTCCTAATCGGCCACCATTCAGATAATAGTCGACCCTCCTGTTTTTGCCACCAAAGTGGATAACCTCACATTTATCCACATTTTACTGCATCTGCCATGCATTTGCCCACTCACCCAGCCTATCCAAGTCACCTTGCAGCCTCCTAGCATCCTCCTCACACCTAACACTGGCCCCCAACTTTGTGTCATCCGCAAACTTGGAGATGTTGCATTCAATTCCCTCGTCCAAATCATTAATATATATTGTAAATAGCTGGCACTGAGCCTTGCGGTACCCCACTAGTCACTGCCTGCCATTCTGAAAAGGACCCGTTTACTCCGACCCTTTGCTTCCTGTCTGCCAGCCAGTTCTCTATCCACATCAATACTGAACCCCCAATACCGCGTGCTTTAAGTTTGTATACTAATCTCTTATGTGGGACCTTGTCGAAAGCCTTCTGAAAGTCCAGATATAACACATCCACTGGTTCCCCCTTATCCACTCTACTAGTTACATCCTCGAAAAATGTAATAAGATTCGTCAGACATGATTTACCTTTCGTAAATCCATGCCGACTTTGTCTAATGATTTCACCACTTTCCAAATGTGCTGCTATCCCATCTTTAATAACTGATTCTAGCAGTTTCCCCACTACCGATGTTAGACTAATTGGTCTGTATTTCCCCGTTTTCTCTCTCCCTCCTTTTTTAAAAAGTGGGATTAAAAATTGGCTACCCACCAATCCTCAGGAACTATTCCAGAATCTAAAGAGTTTTGAAAAATTATCACTAATGCATCCACTATTTCTGTGACTACTTCCTTGAGTACTCTGGGATGCAGCCTATCTGGCCCTGGGGATTTATCGGCCTTTAATCCATTCAATTTACCCAATACCACTTCCCGGCTAACCTGGATTTCACTCAGTTCCCCCAGCTTATTTGACCCCCGGTCCCCTGCTATATCCGGCAGATTATTTATGTCTTCCTTAGTGAAGACAGAAACAAAGTAGTTATTCAATTGGTCTGTCATGTCCTTGTTCCCCATGATCAATTCACCTGTTTATGACTGCAAGGGACCTACATTGGTTTTAACTAATCTTTTTCTCTTCACATATCTATAAAAACTTTTGCAGTCAGTTTTTATGTTCCCTGCCAGTTTTCTTTCATAATCTATTTTCCCTTTTCTAATTAAGCCCTTTGTCCTCCTCTGCTGGACTGAATTTCTCCCAGTGCTCTGGTAGGTTGCTTTTCTGGCTGCTTTGTATGCTTCATCTTTTGCTTTGATACTATCCCCGATTTCCCTTGTTATCCACAGATGCACTACCTTCCCTGATTTATTCTTTTGCCAAATTGGGATGAACAATTGTTGTAGTTCATCCATGCAGTCTTTAAATGCTTTCCATTGCACATCCACCGTCAACCCTTTAAGAATCAATTGCCAGTCTATCTTGGCCAATTCACATCTCATACCTTCAAAGTTACCTTTCTTTAATTTCAAAACCCTTGTATCTGAATTAATTATGTCACTCTCCATCCTAATGAAGAACTCAACCATATTAATGTCACTCTTGCCCAAGGGGCCACGCACAACAAGACTGCTAATTAACCCTTCCTCATTACTCAATACCCAGTCTAGAATAGCCTGCTCTCTCATTGGTTCCTCTACATGTTGGTTTAGAAAACTATCCCGCATACATTCCAAGAAATCCTCTTCCTCAGCACCCCTGCCAATTTGATTCACCCAATTTATATGTAGATTGAAGTCACCCATTATAAAGGCCCTGTCTCACGGTGCGAGTTGACCCACGAGTGACCCAGAGTGACAGACTCGTGGTTGTGTACGATATTCCAAGTTGATGTTCAAGTGTTTGAGGCGAGTTCCCACAGGTAAGGTAAGTTTGCCGTTTACTTGTACTTTCTGCGACGTTCCGAGTTCGTCTCCAGAGTTACCAAGTTCCCCTCCCGTTTGCTCTTGAGTTACCAAGTTCCTCTCCCGCTCAGGGCGTGTGTTGTTGCCGCAGTCCGGGTTTCGCATTTAAAGCACTCGGTTATCTTCAGCAGTTCAGGCGAGGACAGGTTTGGGGGGGGGGGCGAGGGATGGTGGAATTGGGAGAAGGCAAAGACTATGGGTGGGGAGGAGTGAGAGGGGGGTTAGGAACGGCATCTGCGAAACGGGTAGTCAACCTTTAGGGTCCCGGCCCGAAACATCCCTATACATTTTATGATTTCCCTCCAAAGATGCAGTCTCCCGTGGTTTGTCTGCACAACTCTCTCCCCTTTCTCTCCCAACATTGGGGGCGGGGGGGGGGGGGGGGGACGACAAGATAGTTTAAATGGACCTTACCCCCACTTCATGCTTCTGTTGCGCATAATTCAGCAGTAAAACCTCTCTTCCCCTTACCCAGCGACGCCTGATTCCTCACACCCCCACAAGTTCACATCGACGAGGGAAGAATAAGCGGGGAGTCTGAAGAAGGGTCCCGACCCGAAACATCACCCATTCCTTCGCTCCAGAGGCGATGCCTGTCCCGCTGAGTTACTCCAGCATGTTTGTGTCTATCGTCGGTGTAAACCAGCATCTGCAGTTCCTTCCTACACACGGACAGTGAAGTGCCCCGGCCAAATTAGGAACATTAGGATTCTCTGATGTGAAGGTAGTCTGGTTTGTGTTTCTTACACTTGATCATAACCGAAACTAAAGTATAGATAGACACAAAATGCTGGAGTAACTCGGCGGGACAGGCCGCATCTCTGGAGAGAAGGAATGGGTGGCGTTTTGGGTAAGTCTGAAGAAGGGTCTCGACTCCATTCCTTCTCTCCAGAGATGCTGCCTGGTACGCTGAGTTAATCAAGCATTTTATGTCTATTAAAGAGTTCCCACGGTAGACGCACGAATCACTAAACTTAACGCACGGGCCACTACGATATAACTCTGAGTTTAAATGTTTCAATTTTAAACTTGACCACGAAATTTGACTCGTGGAAAAAGTCAAACATGTTTGACTTTTTTCACGAGTTCACAAGTTTCACAGGTACCTGCCATTAGTGCAACGAGTAGACAAGTTGATCGCGCGAGTTCCGACGTTCCCGCTACGTTGGTTGTACGTGATCACCACGAGTGAAAACTCGGGGTCACTCGTGGGCCAACTCGCCACGTGAGACAGGGGTTTTACTGTTTTACCTTTGTTGCACGCATTTCTAATTTCCTGTTGATGCCATCCTCAACTCCAGTACTAGTTAGGTGGCCTGTACACAATTCCCACTAGCGTTTTCTGCCCCTTAGTGTTTTGCAGCTCTACCCATATCAATTCCACATCCTCCAAGCTGATGGCCTTCTTTTCTATTGCGTTAATCTCCTCTCTAATCAGCAACACTACCCGACCTCCTTTACCTTTCTGTCTATCCCTCCTGAATATTGAATATCCCTGGATGTTCATCTCCCAGCCTTGGTCACCCTGGAGCCATGTCTCCGTGATCAACATGGTTCCTTGGTCACCCTGGAGCCATGTCTCCGTAAACCAACATGGTTCCTCTACATGTTGGTTTAGAAAACTATCCCGCATACATTCCAAGAAATCCGCTTCCTCAGCACCCCTGCCAATTTGATTCACCCAATTTATATGTAGATTGAAGTCACCCATTATAACTGTTTTACCTTTGTTGCACGCATTTCTAATTTCCTGTTGATGCCATCCCCAACTCCAGTACTACAGTTAGGTGGCCTGTACACAACTCCCACTAGCGTTTTCTGCCCCTAAAGGGCCTGTCACACTAGCGCGCGATTAGACGCGATAAGCGCGACAAATTCGGACGCGGGGGTCGCGTGGGGGTCAGGCGATCCCGGTGCGAGTGAAGGGCCTGTCACACTAGCGCGCGATTACACGCGCGACGTCCGAAGGAAGGACGTTATTTTTCATCACGTGACGATGCGCATGAGCATGCGCGTTGCACGACGTCGGGCAGTGGCGTCATCACGCAACGCCACGCTGAAGACGCACAACGTCAAAACGTCATCACGTTCCGCGCGACAGGATTTTGCCGCGCGTAATTTTTAAGCAGTGTCGGTTTTTGGACACTACGCGCGATGTCGACACCAGCTACACACGAGTCCGCGCAACTCCACGAGACTCCGGCGATCGCAGTGGGACAGGGTCTCGCGAGGCCGGACGACTAAAGCGACCACGGTAGGTCGCGCTTGTCGCGTCTAATCGCGCGCTAGTGTGACAGGCCCTTTAGTGTTTCGCAGCTCTACCCATATCAGTTCCACATCCTCCAAGCTGATGTCCTTCCTTTCTATTGCGTTAATCTCCTCTCTAACCAGCAACATTACCAGACCTCCTTTAACTTTCTGTCTATCCCTCCTGAATATTGAATATCCCTGGATGATCAGCTCCCAGCCTTGGTCACCCTGGAGCCATGTCTCCGTGATCCCAACTATATCATAGTCATTAACAGCTATCTGCACCTTCAACTCATCCACCTTATTACGAATGCTCCTCGCATTGAGACACAAAGCCTTCAGGCTTTTTACAATACAATTATGTTGAAAAGTGGCCCTTTTTGATTTTTGCCCTGGATTTGTCTGCCTGCCACTTTTACTTTTCACCTTGCTACCAATTGCTTCGACCCTCATTTTATACCCCTCTTTCTCTCTGCTCACACATTTAAGAAACCCCCCACCTCTTATTCTCTGTTTATTATTTTTTTCTTCTTTCCCCCCCGACATGTTGCGTCTGAGTGCTTCCCTTCTCTGCCTCCTGCCTCAGACACTGTCTACTAGCTTTCTCTATTTGAGTCCCTCCCCCAAACCGTTCTAGTTTAAAGTCTCCCTAGTAACATTTGCAAAGTTCCCCGCCAGGATAGTGGTCCCCCTCGGGTTCAAGTGCAACCCATCCTTTTTGTACAGGTCACTCCTTCCCCAAAAGAGGTTCCAATGATCCAAGATCTTGGGATTGCTGAATGTCCCGCAGTCTAGGCATAAGCTCTGGGGCAACTGCGCCTTTGTGGTTGCAGCTCCTAGACTGTGGAACAGCATCCCCCTCCCCATTAGAACTACCCCCTCCATCGACTCCTTTAAGTCTAGTCTAAAAACGTATCTGTTTTCCTAAGCCTTTCCTGACGTCCTCTGAGCGAGGGCTATTTGTATATATGTATGTAGCCTGCTTGTGTATACTACTCTTATAACAAATGTAAAGCACTTTGGTCAACGAGAGTTGTTTTTAAATGTGCTATATAAATAAATGTGACTTGACTAGTGTACGGGGATCGTTGGTCAGCACAGACTCAGTGGGCTGAAGGTCCTGTGTCCACACTGTATGTCTAATACCTGACCACCCATTAGTAGACAGAGTTGAATTTCTTCTATAATGGGCTACCCCTGTTAACATCTGCAACATTCAGGCTAGGGTGAATGTCCTTGGCTTCCTTGGGGCATACGAGAATAGTTGGAATTTTCTTGGCACTTAAATGGAGTGAGCTGCCAAGGATTTGTTCACGATAGTAATCAGCAATTTCTAATGGCAATTATTTTTGAGGGAAATGAATGATGTAACAAATGAACAGAAAAAACCCATGATTTATAATGAATACATTTCCCATAATAGGTCATTGCTGATTGTACCAGCATCAACCAGTGCAGGTGTATAACACAGTATAAAATATTAAAATTCATTTTATGTCTTATGCGTGGGCAAGTAAAATAAATGTAATGAATATTTCAGCAATTTTCATTACTATGAATCATAAAATAGCAATCTCAAAAAAGTTTTCAAAAAAAAGTTATTGTATGAAAACAAGAACTTCAATCCACTGAAGATTGTAACTCACTTGAAAGACTGTCCTTTGGTGTCATCACCACATCATTTATCTTTTTGACTGTTATGCTCAAATGGTGTCTTTGATCTTAGATCTCACTGGGTCATTGATTTAGTTAGCAGGTGATAGTTCATCATAAAAACAAGCATGTTTGACATAAAGTGGTTCTATCTTGCATTTGACATCCTGTAAATCAACCACTGTGTTTTGGAAAGTTTATATCCTCTGCTTAATTGGATTGAAGTGTGAAGGCATTGCAGCCGTAATATCAAGCTAATCAAAGGGCTGCATGAGAATACTTTCTCATTAGATGAGAGGAAGAAGAACATGGACAGTGCCCTCCATAATGTTTGGGACAAAGACCCATCATTTATTTTTTTGCCTCTGTTCTCCGCAATTTGTGATTTGTAATAGAAAAAAAATCACATGTGGTTAAAGTGCACATTGTCAGATTTTAATAAAGGTAATTTTTAAACATTTTGACTTCATCGTGTAGAAATACAGCAGTGTTTATAATCCCCCCCATTTCAGGGCACCATAATGTTTGGGACACAGCAATGTCATGTAAATGAAAGTAGTCATGTTTAGTGTTTTGTTACATATCCTTTGCATGCAATGACTACTTGAAGTCTGCGATTCATGGACATCACCAGTTGCTGGGTGTCTTCTCTGGTGATGCTATGCCTGGCCTGTACTGCAGCAATCTTTAGCTCATGCTCGTTTTGGGGGCTAGTACCCTTCAGTTTTCTCTTTAGCATATAAAAAGCATGCTCAATTGGGTTCAGATCAGGAGATTGACTTGGCCACTCAAGAATTGACCACTTTTTAGCTTTAAAAAACTCCTTCGTTGCTTTAGCAGTACGTTTGGGATCATTGTCTTGCTGAAGAATGAACTGTCGGCCAACGAGTTTTGAGGCATTTGTTTGAACTTGAGCAGATAAGATGTGTCTATACACTTCAACCATCAGCGGTTGTATCGTCAATGAAGATAAGTAAGCCAGTACCTTCAGCAGCCTTACATGTCCAGGGCATAACACCCCCACCACCATGCTTCACAGATGAGGTGGTATGCTTTGGATCTTGGGCAGTTCCTTCTCTCCTCCAGACTTTGATCTTGCCATCACTCTGATACAAGTTAATCTTCATCTTATCTGTCCACAAGACAAATTTCCAGAACTATGGCTGCTCTTTTAAGTACTTCTTGGCAAACTGTAACCTGGCCATCCTATTATTATGGCTAACCAGTGGTTTGCATCTTGCAGTGTAGCCTCTGTATTTCTGTTCATGAAGTCTTCCTTGGTCTGCAAGTCCCTTTGCGATTAGTAAGCTCACCAGTGCTCTCTTTCTTCTTAATGATGTTCCAAATAGTTGATTTTGGTAAGCCTAAGGTTTGGCAGATGTCTCTATAACAGATTTATTCTTGTTTCTCAGTCTCATAATGGCTTATTTGAATTTATTTGGCAGAACTTTGGTTCTCATGTTGATAAACAGCAATAAAAGTTTCTAAAGGTGATGGAAAGACTGGAAGACTCGGTGCTGAGAGCTCTCCTATACGTGCATTAAGGAGGCAATTAAACACACCTGAGCAATTACAAATGCCTATGAAGCCATGTGTCCCAAACATTATGGTGCCTGAAGTGGGGGACTATGTATAAACACAGCTGTAATTTCTACATGGTGAAACCAAAATGTATAAAAATGGCCTTTAATAAAATCTGTCAATGTGCACTTTAATCACACGTGATTTTTTTTCTATTACAAATCTCAAATTGTTGAGTACAGAAGCAAATAAATAAATGATGGGTCTTTGTCCCAAACATTATGGAGAGCACTGTAAATGCTATGCACAAGCATGATCTTGAAAATTACAGATTGAAAAGCAGCAGCATTGAGACAGCACAGGAAATCTTGTGATTAATAACTAACCCTTAAAAGATAATTGAGTAGTAAAGAATAGAAGGTTGAACTGACTTCATTGTGACTAAATGTGGGTGAATTTGGGTTAAAGCCTTTCTCACAAATAACAACTTGTGTACATTTTGGCGATTTTTTTTTGTGTAATACGTTATTTGTTTGCAAATTTTAATTAATCTCGCAGCAAAACCTTGGTTTTGTTGTGCAAACCGATAATAAAAACCTGTAATAAATACATTAATGAATGCTGGACATGTAATTACAAGGACTCTGAATTCAAGGACAGCGTGCAAAAGGTTTTTGACTGCAATGAACAAAGACCCATCTTCTAACACGTAGTCTACCGTTCACCATGGAAATAAAATAGCAAAAAGAAATAACTGTAGAGATTTAGGAAAAACAGAACGAACACCAGTTGTCAGAATTTCTGGAGCACTCTCTTCATGACAAAGCATCATTTCTCAAAATGGTCCTCTGCTCCAGCAACGTAATTGTGTCCAATTTATGTGACATCTATCCTTCTTACAGCTGCCTCTGGTTGTGTTTATTCTAAAAGGAGATCAATGAATGATAAAGCAAATTATAATATGAAAATTGTAATATGAAAATTAAGACTTAAGCTGGGTTTCAAGATTAATCTCCTTGTCAAACCTTGGCAGTCGGCATATTTTATTATATCTCAATTATGCTTTTGACTGCTGCCATTGACCTGCTTGATACACTATGTATAATTAGACACCTGCCGAATCGAGAAAGAACAGAATCTTTCTGGCTCAAGGCACTTCTCAAAACTGAGTGTACAAAATCATAAGAGGAATAGATCGGGTAGATGCACAGAGAAACTTGCCCCAGAGTAGGGGAAATCGAGAAACAGAGGCTTAAGGTGAGGGATGAAAGATTTAATAGGAACCGGGGGGGTAACTTTTTCACACAAAGGGTGGTGAGTGTACGGAAAGAGCTGCAGGAGGAGGTACCATATTTCCCAGCATCGAAGACGCATCAACATTTTGAGTTGCTAAATTTTGAAAAAAGGTTGGCAGGACAGGATCAAGGGTTTGATTTAGTCAGTAGAAAGGAAGATGTGAAATTCCTTCAAGGAGGCAATGAGGACCGGGGAGCCTCCATCTTCGCCTGTCCCACAATGCACTGTGCGGTTCAGGTCTGAGGGACAGGGACTTCCTGGCTCGGTGAGATCATATAATGGGGAAGAGGAAGAGGGGGGAGAGAGAAGGGGGAGGGGGAGAGAGAAGGGGGAGGGGGAGAGAGAAGGGGGAGGGGGAGAGAGAAGGGGGAGGGGGAGAGAGAAGGGGGAGGGGGAGAGAGAAGGGGGAGGGGGAGAGAGAAGGGGGAGGGGGAGAGAGAAGGGGGAGGGGGAGAGAGAAGGGGGAGGGGGAGAGAGAAGGGGGAGGGGGAGAGAGAAGGGGGAGGGGGAGAGAGAAGGGGGAGGGGGAGAGAGAAGGGGGAGGGGGAGAGAGAAGGGGGAGGGGGAGAGAGAAGGGGGAGGGGGAGAGAGAAGGGGGAGGGGGAGAGAGAAGGGGGAGGGGGAGAGAGAAGGGGGAGGGGGAGAGAGAAGGGGGAGGGGGAGAGAGAAGGGGGAGGGGGAGAGAGAAGGGGGAGGGGGAGAGAGAAGGGGGAGGGGGAGAGAGAAGGGGGAGGGGGAGAGAGAAGGGGGAGGGGGAGAGAGAAGGGGGAGGGGGAGAGAGAAGGGGGAGGGGGAGAGAGAAGGGGGAGGGGGAGAGAGAAGGGGGAGGGGGAGAGAGAAGGGGGAGGGGGAGAGAGAAGGGGGAGGGGGAGAGAGAAGGGGGAGGGGGAGAGAGAAGGGGGAGGGGGAGAGAGAAGGGGAGGGGGAGAGAGAAGGGGGAGGGGGAGAGAGAAGGGGGGGGAGAGAGAGGGGGAGGGGGAGAGAGAAGGGGAGGGGGAGAGAGAGATAGAAGGGGGAGGGGGAGAGAGAAGGGGGAGGGGGAGAGAGAAGGGGGAGGGGGAGAGAGAAGGGGGAGGGGGAGGGGGAGAGAGACGACCACCATCTCCACCGTTTGTGCCTGTGCCGAAGGACACCGTGGCTGGCGGGCGGGCAGGAAGAAAACACGGTGGCGGCCGGTTCCGCTGTCTGGTCCCGGCGGTCGCTCGCAGCCACCCAAGCTACTTCCCTCCCCAGTCACAATGCTGTGGCTCTGCGCCCGGAACGCCGCGGTAAGTTGCTGGAATGATCCCCAATCCCCTCCTTCTCGACACCCCTGCCCTCCCCGCAACTTTGCCCCTGACGGCCCAGCCAAGTTTGCTACCATGTGCAGCCCAAGCCGTGCTGACCCGGGCCAGACTCCCCACGCGCTGTGGAAAGGAATTCTCCCCCCCCCCCCCCCCCCCCCCCCCAGCAGTGCTGTCCTTTTACAGCCGCTTCCCACTTCACACAGTTCAAGTGACAAAGGCGTGGCAGGTTCCGCGGAGCAGTCGCTACAAGAGTGGCATCAAAGAAGCAGGTACATTTTCTGGCCTTATTTTAGAGTAAAAAATGGCGACTTGGACACCGGGAAATACGGTAGTTGAGGCAGGGACTATTGCAACATTTGAGAAACATTTAGACAGGTATATGAATTGGGCAGGTTTAGAGGGATATGGGCCAAATGCAGGCAGATGGGACTACTAGTGTTGATGGAACATGTTGGCCTGTGTGGGCGCGTTTGGCCGAAGGGCTTGTTTCCATGTCGTATCACTCTATGGCATTGTCCAGTAAGCGGGATCCTTGTGGTTAGTTCTCACCCCAACCAATGAAGAAACCTTCATTCCCAGCAAACTCTCTCCACTTTTGCTACGAAAAATAAAATGTAGTTAGTTGTCTTTAAATTTCACCAGAAATAGTAATCAGGAATCTATCTACCTCTGCCTTCAGTGACCCCCTGATTCCACTACTCTTTGAGTAACACGGCAGCGCAGAGGTAGGGTTGCGGCCTTACTGCGCCAGAGGCCCTGGTTCGATCCTGACTACAGGTGGTGACTGTATGGAACTTGTATGTTCTCCCCATGACCACATGAATCTGGGTGCTCCGGTTTCCTCCCACACTCCAAAGGTGTGCAGGTTAATTGGCTTTGGTGAGAATTGTAAATTGTCTCATTATGCAGGATAGTGTTAGTGTACAGGTGATTGCTCGTCAGCACAAACTCGGTGGGCCGAAGGGCCTACTTAACCGCTGTACCTCTAAACTAAACAGGAATCTATCTATCTCTGCCTTCAAAGTATTAGGTCATATGGGATAGTAGAATTAGGCCGTTCGGCTCATCATATTTACTCTCCCATTCAATCATAGCTATCTCTCCCTCATAACCCAATCCTCTCCCCCCGTCCCCATAACCTCTGACACCTGTCCTAGTCAAGAATATACCTACCTCGGCCTTAAAAATATCCACTGACGGCCTCCACAGCCTTCTGTGGCAACGAATTCTACAGATTCACTGCCCTCTGATTATAGAAATTTCTCAACTCCTTCCAAAAAAACCATCCTTTAATTCTAAGGCTATGATCTCTAGTCCTAGATTCTCCCACTAGCAAAAATATTCTCTCCACATCCACTCTATCCAAGCCTTTCACTATTAGGTATGTTTCAATGAGGCCCCTCCCCCCTCCTCATTCTACTAAACTCCAGCGAGTACAGGCCCAGTGCCGACAAACGCTCATTCCTGGATACTCAGTGATCCCTGATTCCACTGCTCTTTGAGTGACACGGTGGCAGAGGTACAGTTGCTGCCTTACAGCGCCAGAGACCCAGGTTCAATCCTGACTGCAGGTGCTGTCTGCACGGAGTTTATACATTCTCTCTGTGACCGAGTAGCTCCAATTTCCTCCCAGACGCCAGAGACATACATGTTTATAGGTTAATTGGCTTCGGTAAGAATTGTAAATTGTCCCCAGTCTATAGGATAGTGATACTGTACAGGTGATCGCTGGTCAGCGCGGACACGGTGGGCTGAAGGGCCTGTTTCCACACTGTACCTCTAATCTAAAACTAAACTTGAGGGGCAGTGTTCCAAAGACAGTGATCTTCAGAGAGCAAACATTTCACCTAATATCTGCAAAACCACTTTCTAAAATACCTGTGATGGTTTAGATACACATCAAGACTCGTCAGGATCCTATATGCTTCAATCAAGTCACATCTCATTGTTCTAAGGTCCAGCAGCAGAAACAAGCCTAGCCTTTGCAGCTTTTCCTCACAATACCAGGCATCCATTCTGGGTATTGGTGAAGTGAGTTTTCTATGAACTGCATCCAAAGTATCTACATTCTTCCTTAAATAAGGAGATCAACAATGTGTACAGTACTCCATCTACAAATGGATGTCAGTGACTCACCTCAGCTGCTCTGAAAGCACCTCTCAAAATCTGTGACCTCTAGCAACAAGAACATCACCACTTGTAGGTTACCCCACAAGTTGCAGTCCATCTTACATTGTCATTTGGTGTGAAACCTGGAACCCCCTTCTCAGCATCACTGTACCTTCATCAGGAGGACTGCAGTGGTACAAGAGAGCTCGTCAGCACAATCTCCAGGGCAATTAGGGCTGAGCAATAAGTGCTGGCTTTGCCAGCGATGCATAGGTCTCAGAGAAAAGAAAACGTAATTATCTCTATATTTCTCACGAATTTTACTGAATATTCTGATAAAACCTCAAATCATAACTCACAAGTGCGTATCTTACACTGTGATGATACTTTAAACCTTAAAGAGTGAAACCAGTCTAGCTACGGAAATAAGCAGAGGGAATTTGAACTGGAGGTGGCGCGATTAGGGCACTTGTGAAGGAAAGAAACTGCGGCTGCTGGTTATATCGAAGGTAGACACAAAATTCCGAGTAACTCAGCGGATCAGGCAGCATGTCTGAAGAGAAGGAATGGGTGACATTTCGGGTCGAGAGCCTTCTTCAGACACTTGGTCATCTGTTGCTGTTGCTATTGATTGTCTAAAGGGACAAAGTCACGGGATGGTTCCTGGCTCACTTCTTTTTTCTTTTTTTCCTCCCACAAATATGTAATTACTGATTCTGTTCCATTCTGTTTTGTAGTTTTTTTGCACAATCCGCAAGCATTGCCACTTTTCATTTCACTGCACATCTCGTATGCGTATGTGACGAATAAACGTGACTTGACTTGCCTCTTCTTCTGTGCGAAACAAAAGATTGATTTCAACTTTGCAGGATCAATTTGAGCGCGAGTGTGAGTATAGCTGTTGCTGTTACGGGTAGAGCTGATATCACTGATTCCATGCATGCAGGTTTACACCTTATGCCTCCAGCTTAATGATAAGAACCACTGGCAAATATGGGTTGAAGATGGATAGTTAACAAGGATGGAGATGTTTCCAAGTGAGAGAAAGATGATATTATTTTAGCATGGAAGTCAATAGTATAGAAAGTAGTTTTCATGAAATGAGGGCGAGGTTTACAGGATATTTGCTTTATGGCTGAGATCACAGAAATGTAACCATACAATATTTTTAAAGGAATATTAATAGGTTGCAAAATAAAACTTTATTAAAATTTATGGTCTTCATTAAATTGCAGCAAATATTTTTATGTTCTCATCAGTATAGTGAATTAGTTATTCTTCAGCTCTGCTTTTAATATGTATGTGATTGATATCTACAATTCTCCAAGAATCTGATCCTATGAATTCATCGGCAAATAAAAGTTTATCGCAGTAAATGAAAGTAAATTCATATTTTATTGCATGCTTTGTAACATGAAAATGTAGTTGTAACATATATGAATCACATTTTTAAATGATTTCAAGCAAATGTTTGATATATCAGTTAATTATTCAAATTTGAAATGAGCATTATTCTGTAATGAAGTCAGGACTGACTAGGATAAATTCTTTCATTTATGAAACATAATTGTCTAAAATCCCTTTACATCAATCAGAGCCTGTGTTTTATATGTTGCTCGTGCAACATAGATATTATTGTATTACGTTCCGGAGGCAAATTATCGGAAGCCACTGAGTTATAGCAATCATTATGCATCCCACAAGGACATTCAGGTTTGTGATCATGCATTTTTAATGGAGTCAATTTAATCAATATTAATGTTTGGGTTAATTTCTTGCAAAACATAAAACAAAAATTGTAAAATTATTACACCTACTTTCAAATCCCGCCATGTCACATTGCTCCAAGTCAACGAGTAATTTATAAAAGCAACATTTAATTGAATTGCGCCGATCAGCAAATATTGCACAAACAAAATATATCTGAAGCACTAATGGTACACTGCGTAAACAGCCTTTTGAATCAGTTGAAGCCTATTCAACAATATCAGTAAAAAAAATAGGCGCAATTCAACATTTATAACAAAGTAACTAGAGGAGATAATCTATGTTTATAAGAAGTCTTCATGTAGACAATGGGGCTATGAATGTATGATGGATCTCAGGATGTGACTGTCATCAATTATAAAATTAAGATAAGTTTGCATATTTTAAAAGGGCCTGTCTTATTTGATAGCTTGATTGTTTTTTTTTATAAATCTGTCACAAATATTAGCAAAAATCAATTTTGACTCGCATTTAGGTTTCTGTCTTAATCTATGCATAACTGTCCTCACCACAGAAATCTTTTGACTGCACATCTCAAGGGATGATAATTCATTGACGGTGATAATTCTGCTTTTGAGGTACTTACAGCAGACCCATACTCCAGCCACTGTGAAGGCATCTGTAACAGGTAAATGGTATGACCTTCAAGATGTCATATTTCATGACGTGTCACTAAATTTCACTCCGGCTTGTTGACCCTGCATACATGCATCATTGCAGCAAAACCAGCATCACATGCAAATCTAGTGAAGTTTGGCAACTTGCATTCACGTTGCACTTCACTGCACTGTATTTAATGGTGCAATGCTTCTTTATTGTCACGTATTCTGAGGTACATTGAAACCCACAGCCATCAGTTCAATGTCCAGGCCACACACACTCTCCTTCACCGTGATGTTACCAGAGCTGTCACTCTCTCTCTGCAGTCCCTGTCCGCCTGAACAGTCAGAAGGACGTCCACACTCACGCCAGACTCCGAGATGTCCTCATGGAGCGGTGTCCCTTCAAACACCGAGATCACTGCACTCACGGCACTCCCTCCGAGTCCTCACCAGTGCAGGCAGCACGTCCATCTTGTTTTTCGGCGACCCTCACATTCCCCAGTGTGATGGAAGGCAAATAATTTGTACCTTCTTTCATCCTTTTTTCCCCCCACAGTCGGAGCAATTGAAACTTCCACAGTCAGAACGATCGAAGCTCCCGCAGTCAGCAGTCGAAACCCCCGCATAGGGGCGATCGAGGCTCTCGCGATCGGGGCAGTCGAAGCTCCTGCGGTTTAGCTCCCGCAGTCAATCCCTAACAAAGGGACCGTCAGCTCCACGATGTTAAGGCCGCAGCGCGGGCGGAGATGTGATACGTAAAAAGTTGCATTTCTGTCGAGGGAAGAGTTAAAAAAGTTTCCCCCGACCGTCCCCCACTACATAAAACAACAACTAAAGATACACTAAATCATACAAGTAAAAACAGACTTAAAAAGAAAAGACGTAAGGGACAAGACAGGCTGGCTGCGAGGGTGCCATGTACGCATGAAAGTCACCATTAAAACTGATGTCACGTCACAACTCGCCAAAAGTATAAACTACTCCATCTGTTCCTGGGTCCTGCAAGTTAGATATAGCTCTTGGGGCTAACGGAATCAAGGGATATGGGGGAAAAAGCAGGAACGATGTACTGAATTTGGATGATCAGCCATGATCATATTGAATGGCAGTGCTGGCTCGAAGAGCTGAATGGCCTACCCCCAACCTATTTGCTATGTTTTTCTGTGTCTCTTCAATTGTACTCCACAAATCATTCACCTCCACCAGCAAGAAGGACAAAGGCATGTGTACATGGAGACACCACCACTTGCAAAATCCCTCTCCATTATGCACCAACCTCACTCTGATAAATGTCACCGTCCTTCATTGTGTAGGAAGGAATTGCGGATGCTGGTTTAAACCGAAGATAGACACAAAATGCTGGAGTAATTCAGCAGGTCAGGCAGCACCGCTGCAGACACGAAATAGGTGATGCTTCAGGTCAAGTGAAGAAGGGTCTCTCCAGAGATGCTGCCTGACCCGCTGAGTTACTCCAGCATTTTGTATCTATCTTTAGTTTAAACCAGCATCAGCAGTTCCTTCCTATACAATATATCATCACGCTGCAGGCGCCAAGCACAAATTTTCATGCCACATTTAAAAGAAGAGTTACAAAAGAAAGAATGGCAGAGGTTTGAGTCAGGAGTAACATTGTCTGCAGCTTTTGATTGGTTTCAGAGATTGTACTTACAAACAGCAATAGTTATTTGATGTAGGAACCAGAATGTCTGTGACACTGGTTGACTCCAAGAATACATTTTAGAAAGACAAAGAAAGCTTTGGCAAGGACCTGGGGCCAAAAGCAGAAATAGAACCTGACCACATATTGCTTGATTAAGGGCAGTTATACTTTTAGGTCTTAAACTTTTTAGCATTTTGGTTCCTATTTCATGACAATTAGAATAATGAAATAATCAGCACTAAACTGGAAGCATGCTCCAAGATAATCAATCTGAAACATTTTTTCTCACTATTATTAGCAATGTTACAAAATTTTGAAATTTAAAAAATCAAGTCTGCAATTTATCCCATCAGATAAAGCATAAAAAGAAGTTTAATTTGACACCTAATTTACTTTCATATCTTCAGTATTAAGAAAGTTATGGCCATTTTCATACTCTGAAATTAGCATCTTGCTCCCCATTGCCTTTCAATTGACTTAACTCAAAAGCTGTGATCTGGAACAGTTAAAAGCCCATAACTTTCTTAAAAATTACGAGAACTCAATGAAATTTTCAGTTATTATAGATTGAAGCATTCTGAAACAAATATTAAACAATCTTACTTGGATTACCTGAAATTAAAGCATATAATTAGTTAGTTATCTAATTGTAGCTAATTACAAAATTCAATGAGTAGATCTAAACATCTATCCATTTCTTAAGAAAAGATAAAGTTTTTTTAAATTGCCTAAGTGTCCAAATAACATTCACACAATAATCCACAATACAACATAATTTTTAAATCTCATTTTCATGAATTTCTGGGCCAAATGGAAGGAATTTAGTGTTTTATGCCTGTAAATTAATGGCCATTTAAATCAACTAGTGAGTGGGTTATAGTGGAATGCGGTGGATTGGAACGTTGCGGTTAGCGGTGAAGTCGGGAGGAAAAATACTGTTTGTTCATACATTTTTTGGGACCCCATTTCGCAACATAAAAATATTATTAAAGCCTCCCGAAAAACCAACTTTTAATATAAAAATAAACTATTTACCTTTTTTTCTCCCCTACGGAAAATGCTTCCGGTTGTCAGTGCTCACGGCTTTTGAAGGTGATTTTTAAATTACTCTAGTTAATAAATAATTTAGAGTAATTTAAAAATACCTTCATTGATGAAATGTCGGAGCGATTTTTCTTCCGCAACGAAATCGCCCGACATTCATCGATTATCCAGGTCTGTTGAAAAACGGCACTTTAAGCCCGCCCCCCTCTGAAAGGCGCCAAAGTCGCGCACACGGGGAGCGGCAGAACTGCAGTGCTGCTCAAGGTAAGTTTTGCAACATACCTACTATTATATCTTAACATACAGGAAAGATGGAGGCTAATTTCACCCTGGCCTGGAGAAGATCAAGCATCACTTTACTTTAGACTTTCGTGATTAGTGTGGAAACAGGCCCTTCATTGATTGTAATCATGTATTGCCTTTCTGTTGACTGGATAGCACGCAACAAAAGGGTTTCACTGTATCTCAGGACACGTGACTATAAACTAAACTGATACCCTTCCACCGAAGGTAGGTACCCTTACCCAAACTGATACCTTTCCGTGCTGACAAACGATTACACAGTACACTAACATTACCCTACACACACCAAATTTTAAGAAACAATAAACTTTATTCATCCCGGGCGGAAAATTGGTCTGCCAATTACAGAAGCCAATTAACCTACAAACCTGTACGTCTTTGTTGTGTGGTAGGAAACCGCAGAATCCGGAGAAAACCCATGTGGGCACAGGAAGAACATACAAACTCCTTACAGACAGCACCCGCAGTCAGGATCGAACCCAGGTCACTGGCATTGTAAGGCAGCAGCTCTCCAAAAGCTGTATTTTACCTTGGGTGAAAACGGATTTAATCGCTCATAATTGTAAGTTGCATTGACCTCCAAAGTCTGCATGGAATAAATTCAATGTACAAGGCAGCACTAGAAAATTATTAAAAGGAGGTTACTTTCCATTGTGGAGGCTAAATTGAATTATCATTAATTTCCGAATTACATTTACATTTTGGTAATAACTTATTAAAAAGGTTCCACAATCTGCTTTTTGCTGTGTCAGGATAAACTGACATGACCTAATGCCTGCATGCAATGGGACAATGTTTTCCATCTTACAAATAGAAAATGTTCTGAATGGAATAAAAAATTAGGAAGGAGATATTCAGTGACCATCTAACCTAGACACAATGGATGCATGGCTGTACAGCAACTCAGTTTGAATACAATACATTAAAACCAATTATACAACTCAGTTTTAAAGGTGGAAAACAGCAGTGGTCTTCATTTAACACATTTAAAGCTCAACTAAAATGTAATTATTTGATTTCTTTATCCCTGTCACACAAATGTGCTTCTGAAATAGAATTACATTGGATAGGAGTATATTCTCTGCTCCTGTAATGCAGAAACATTATATTCTGCACACTGGTATTCTTCTCTTTGCACTAAATGCCAAACTTGTGTATGGATTAAATGTACTCATACTTAGTATGATTTGACTGGATAGCATGCAAAGGTTTTTCCACAGTATCTCGGTACATGTGACAATAACAAATCAGTAACCAATAATAATAATTATGGATAAACAAAAAATGCTGGAGTAACCCAGCGGGACATCTCTGGAGAGAAGGAATGGGTGACATTTTTGTTCAAGACCCTTCTTCAGACTTAAGTCTTCAATCTGACTTCAGATTTCGGTCTGGAGAGGGCCTTGACCCGAAACATCACCCATTCCTTCCTCTCCAGAGATGCTGCCTGTCCCGCTGAGTTACTCCAACATTTTGTTTCTATCTTCGATTTAAACTAGCATTTGCAGTTCCTTCCTACACAATAATAATTATGGGTTGGAGTTCAGTTTTAACCATTCCCTTTTTCCTGACAGATAGAAGAGCTCAGGGTGTAGAGTGGGTTAGGTATAAGTGCTTAGGTGCTGACTGCTATTTACTAAAGATTTCTATTTTATCAACAACATACAATTTTAGCAAGAACGAAGAAAACTCATGATTGTAAACAAAAAAATCAACATTTCAATAATTCAAATTAAGCAAGACAAATATGGCAGCAATGTGAGAATCTAACATAAAAAATAGAATTTACGGACAAGTTAAATTATGCAAGAATAATGCCTAACAGGAATTCAATGAAAACACTCCCATAATTTTCAAATGTTTGAAGGCAACCTCGTGTTAACAGAATCAATGGAATTTAAGAATGTTATTTAAATCAAAGCATGAAGAATTTATCAGTAATGGGGTAGCAACTGTACAAAATCAATTTGGAATATTGTTTCTGGGGACTAATTAGCATTCAAATGGGCAAAATGTTTTTTTTATATACAACACATTTACAATGATTTCTGTGTTAACGAAAATGTATTATGGGAGAACGTCTGACTAAAAGGCATTTATTTTGAATATACACAAAACAATGAGATGCCAAATGTATGAAGAGTGGGTGGAAGAACAAGCAATAATTGAAATGCACTCCTGAAAAAATGATTGGTTGTATGTTTGTAAGAATATCTTGTGCTCTATTAGCTATCTTAACGATTACCTAGGGAAAATGTAGTTCTGTTTGTTGTCTTTAGATTTTCTCAATACGATGAGGTATAATCACTTGAAAGCAGTGATGACACTGTCAACTTGTAGTAAACCATGGCTGATTTTGCCAATAATGATAAAGCCAGTTGACAAGGTTCGAAGAGGAGCAATAAGGGAATCTCTATGGCAGTTATGTAATAATGCCTCTGCAACACCAATCTGAAATATTTCATACAAATGATGGTAAATCCCAGAATAATCATTGTGCAAGACAGCACCAGTATTTACGGCCTTAATAATGGAGAACATTTTGATCTGTATGGCTCACCAAAATATACATGAATGAAAAGCCTCAGAGAAATAACCTTCCAACAACTGGTTCAGCGCCATGTCAGATTCCGCTTTCAAGAGGAAATTAATTTAAAAAAGATGAGTGATGTTTTCTTGGCAACCCAATATAGTAAAAATATTTCCTACCCTCCAATTCTTTTGACTGCTTTCACAAAAATTGGTGTTTATCAGCTATTATTATAGTCTATATTCACATTTCACAGGATAACTTTAACGTGAGGGAGGCAAAGTTTAAAGGAGATGTGAAGGTTTGTTTTTACAGAGGGTGGTGGGTGCCTAGAATGCACTGCCAAGGGTGGTGGTTAAGGTAGATACAGTCGTGGGCATTCAATAGGCTTTTAAATAGACACATGGATATGCACGGAATTGGAGAGTAAGTATGCAGATGATGCTAAGATAGGTGGTGCTGTGGATAATGAAGTAGATTTTCAAAGTCGACAGAGAGATTTGGGCCATTTGGAAGAGTGGGCTGAAAGATGGCAGATGGAGTTTAATGCTGATAAGTGTGAGGTGCTACATCTTGGCAGGACAAATCAAAATAGGACGTACATGGTAAATGGTAGGGAATTGAGGAATGCTGTGGAACAGAGGGATCTAGGAATAACTGTGCATAGTTCCCTGAAGGTTGAATCGCATGTAGATAGGGTGGTAAAGAAAGCTTTTGGTGTGCTGGCCTTTATAAATCAGAGCATTGAATATAGGAGTAGGGAAGTAATGTTAAAATTGTACAAGGCATTGGTAAGACCAATTCTGGAGTATGGTGTACAATTTTGGTCGCCTAATTATAGGAAGGATGTCAACAAAATAGAGAGAGTACAGAGGAGATTTACTAGAATGTTGCCTGGGTTCCAGCAACTAAGTTACAGGGAAAGGTTGAACAAGTTAGGTCTTTATTCTTTGGAGCGCAGAAGGTTAAGGGGGGACTTGATTGAGGTCTTTAAAATGATGAAAGGGATAGACAGAGTTGACATGGATAAGCTTTTCCCATTGAGGGTAGGGAAGATTCAAACAAGAGGGCATGACATGAGAATGAAGGGACAGAAGTTTAGGGGTAACATGAGGGGGAACTTCTTTACTCAGAGAGTGGTGGCTGTTTGGAATGATCTTCCTGCAGAAGTGGTGGAGGCAGGATCGATTTTAACATTTAAAAGTAAAGTGGATAGGTATATGGACGGGAAGGGAATGGAGGGGTATGGTCTGAGTGCAGGTAGATGGGACTAGGGGAAAATGAATGGTCAGCACGGACTGGAAGGACCGAGAAGGCCTGTTTCCGTGCTGTAATTGTTATATGGTTATATGGAGGGATATGGATCATGAGCAGGCACAAGAGATTAGTTTATCTTGGCATCATGTTCAGCAGACATTGTGAGCTGAGGACCTGATCCTGTACTTTTCTATGTTCTATCGAGTTCAAACTGGTCTTTGACAAGGCAGAATATAGTTATAGCATAGTATGTTACTGAAGAAAAAAAAGGGTGGGTGGCATCTGCCTAACTTTTTTCCATTTCACATGTCTATTAATTATAAGTTTTGCCTTCCCACCTCAGTCCTAGCTCAAAACTGCCACCCTCCTTCCATGGTCCACCTTCCATCAAAATAAATTTAGGAAACATTATCTTGCTGCAATTTCTTGGTTTCTTCTGGTTTTTTTAAAAATCAGCCTGCATGCTTTCTTCGTTTTCTAAAAGATTCTGAAATTTGAAGGTCCTTCACATTAAATAGACAATAGGTGCAGGAGTAGGCCATCCGGCCCTTCGAGCCAGCACCGCCATTCAATGTGATCATGGCTGATCATCCCCAATCAGTACCCCGTTCCTGCCTTCTCCCCATATCCCCTGACTCCGCTATTTTTAAGAGCCCTATCTAGCTCTCTCTTGAAAGCATCCAGAGAACCTGCCTCCACCGCCCTCTGAGGCAGAGAATTCCACAGACTCACCACTCTCTGTGAGAAAAAGTGTTTCCTCGTCTCAGTTCTAAATGGCTTACTCCTTATTCTTAAACTGTGGCCCCTGGTTCTGGACTTCCCCAACATCGGGAACATGTTTCTTGCCCCTAGCATGTCCAAGCCCTTAACAATCTTATATGTTTCAATGAGATAACCTCTCATCCTTCTAAACTCCAGAGTGTACAAGCCCAGCTGCTCCATTCTCTCAGCACATGACAGTTCCGCCATCCCGGGAATTAACCTTGTAAACCTACGCTGCACTCCCTCAATAGCAAGAATGTCCTTCCTCAAATTAGTGGATTAAAACTGCACACAATACCCCAGGTGTCGTCTCACTAGGGCTCTGTACAACTGCATAAGGACCTCTTTGCTCCTATATTTGATTTATCTTGTTATAAAGGCCAACATGCCATTCGCTTTCTTCACTGCCTGCTGTACCTGCATGCTTACTTTCATAGACTGATGTACAAGGACCCCCAGATCCCATTGTACTTCCCCTTTTCCCAACTTGATGCCATTTAGATAGTAATCTGCCTTTGTTTTTGCTACCAAAGTGAATAACCTCACATTTATCCGCATTAAACTTCATCTACCACGCATCTGCCCACTCCCCCAACCTGTCCAAGTCACCCTGCATTCTCATAGCATCCTCCTCAGTTCACACTGCCACCCAGCTTTGTGTCATCTGCAAATTTGCTAATGTTACTTTGAATCCCTTCATCCAAATCATTGATGTATATTGTAAATAGCTGCGGTCCCAGCACCGAGCCTTGCAGTACCCCACTAGTCACTGCCTGCCATTCTGAAAGGAACCAGTTAATCCCAACTCTTTGTTTCCTGTCTGCCAACCACTTCTCTATCCATGTCAGCACTCTACCCCCCAATACCATGTGCCCTAATTTTGCCCACTAATCTCCTGTGTGGGACCTTATCAAATGCTTTCTGCAAGTCCATGTACACTACATCCACTGGCTCTCCCTTGTTCATTTTCCTAGTTACATAATTAAAAAATTCTATAAGATTAGTCAAGCATGATTTCCCCTTCGTAATTCCATGCTGACTCGGATCAATCCCGTTACTGCTGTCCAAATTTTCGGCTATAATCTTTTATAATTGACTCCAGCATCTTCCCCACTACCGATGTCAGTCTAACTGGTCTATAATTCCCTGTTTTCTCTCTCCCGCCTTTCTTGAAAAGTGGGATAACATTAGCTACCCTCCAATCCACAGGAACTGATCCTGAGTCTATAGAACATTGGAAAATTATCATCAATGCATCCACGATTTCTAGAGCCACTTCTTTAAGTACCCCGGGATACAGATTATCAGGCCCTGGGGATTTATCAGCCTTCAGTCTATCCAACACCATTTCCTGCCTAATGTGGATTTCCTTCAGTTCCTCCATCACCCCAGATCCTCTGGACACTACTATATCAGGAAGATTGTTTGTGTCCTCCTTAGTGAACACAGATCCAAAGTACCTGTTCAACTCATCTGCCATTTCCTTGTTCCCCATAATAAACTCACCTTTTTCGGTCTTCAAGGGTCCACCTTTGGTCTTAACTAATTTTTTCCTCTTCACATACCTAAAGAAGCTTTTACTATCCTGCTAGCTTACAATCTTGGCTAGCTTACAATCGTACCTCATCTTTTCTCCCCGTATTGTCTTTTTGGTTATCTTCTGTTGTTCTTTAAACTTTACCCAATCCTCTTGCTTCCCGCTCATCTTTGCTACGGTGTACTTCTTCGCTTTAAATTTTATACTGTCCCTGACATCCCGTCAACCATGGTCGTCCCTTTCTCCCCTTGGAATCTTTCTTCCTCCTAGGAATGAACTGATCCTGCACCTTCTGTATTATTCCTAGAAACACCTGCTATTTTTGTTCCACTGTCATCCCTGCTAGTATATCTTTCCAGTCAAATATAAACTAAAATAGCTTCATTTTAAAAGGAAAGGCAGGGAGAGAGACAAAAGCTGGGGATGTAGGTGCACATTAAAGACGCTTAACATTAAATATTAAAGAATACAGAATTATTAGCTTTATAAACAGTACAGAAGGAAGGATTGCACAACTTATACAAATCACTGATTAGTTTTCAGTTAGTGTGCAATTCTACGCAGCATACTTTAGAGAGAACAGCAAGGTTTAGAGAACAAACAGGGAAAATGTATTAGAATATCAGCTATGTATAGATAATTGAGAAACTGCTAATGTTTTCCTTAAAAAAGGGAATTAGAGGCAGATTTAAATGTTCATTGCTGAGATGCTAACCAGAGGTTAGAGATTCAAGATAATTGGCCATGAAGCCACAGATGAGCAGATATATTTTACATAGTAACATATTATGACTTAGAAAGTATTCCTCGATAGGACATTGCTGGAAAAATGTGATCATGCCTTTCAAAGGCAAATTGGATGAATACTTGAAGATGTCAGTAGCAGCAACCCACTGTACATCAGGTTGTTCTGACAAAAAGCTTGTGCATGTAACATAGGGTAATTTGCTTTCCTTCTGTAGTGCAAGGTTCTTTAATTATTAAGGCACTCCTCAATGATGTTGACACAGGGGTCATCTTCCCAGTCTTCCTTCAGTGCTTGGGTTATTTTTAGAGGACGACTGAAATCTCACCATGTTTAAAAGCTGACTCATTCATCTTAGGTCTTTCAAGCAAGGTGCTGATTGGAGCCATCAGCTGTTTGCACCAGCTCCTCGTGCACAGTTCTGAGAAAGTGTCAGTGACCTAAAACATTAACTGCTTTCTCCCTGTTTGACTAGCTGACTTCTTCCAAGATTTCTATTTTTGTTTCCTCCAGCAGTTTATCAGCAACCTTGAACCCCACAGCTCTGGTCACTTTCTGCCTTTGGTGAGCAATATACATGAAAATACTAGGAAAGTAGTTGCTCCATAGTATCAGGCTGCAGAACCACTCGATCAACCCAGAATCTGGTCCTGACAGCTTTGCAAAACTACAGCTGAGAAAGCAGAAGTTGGAACCATGGCTTGTGATTTACCGACAGTGACAGCTGCAGAACCTCCTTAATCATAAAAAATACTGGATTCATAATTTATTACAGTTGCTGATTAATAAGAAGCAATAGCATTTGTTCTATTTAAATGACTTTTATTCTATTTCATGGTTATGTGAATGGGGCCGTTATCACAACGTTTTGATTCATCCAAAAGATTTTGATATCCATTCAGTTTTCTTGGCACATGGTGCTATCAACAAACTACAGCACCTATTTTACCTAGGACTTCAATCCCACTTTCTTTTTTGTGTGATTTTCCTCCATTTACATCAATATACATGCAACCACTATGTAACTATTTCTATGTACTGAGCTTACCCTACATCCGCTGACAGGCAAGTTCACTGCTGTTTCATACCCAAGTCCCATTGTTTCCACTTCCCTTTCTTATTTCCTCCCTCCGTTCCTACGTTCTTTTATTTTTATCCCAGTAATTTAACTAACAGGGCATTTTATTAGATGGAAAAGTTAAGACAGCGAGTTACATTATTTCTACCGTATGGAAAATGCACTCATACAGCAAACAGATTCTTGCATATATTTTCTGGATTTTCTTTCCTAAACATTATTGCTATTTGTATAGGGAGGATGAAGTTACAGGTAACATTGCTAAAATTATACATTTATTTTATTCTTTAAAATTGTTTAGCTAACCACACTCTTGATTTACAGAATGTTTTTGATTCAAGACCAATTGCTGACAATTGTTTTTATCAAATCTGTAAAAGAAAAACTGGAACTATCTTTAGTCAGACATTACTAGAATTTATCTTGCACTAAATGTTATTCCCTCTATCATGTATTAGTCCACTGTGGATGGCTTGATTATAATCATGGATTGTCTTTCCGCTGACTAGATAGCATGCAACAAAAAGCTTTTCACTGTACCTTTGTACACTTGACAATATACTAAACACATTGGTTCATATGGACAGACATTAACTCGTGCTGTCTCCTCCCGCTCTCAACTCTTCCTCAGCCCTCTGGCTCCTTTCTCCTTTCTTCTCCTTGCCCCCCCACTCTACATCAGTCTGAAGAAGGGTTTTGGCCCGAAGCGTTGCCTATCTCCTTCGCTCCATAGATGCTGCTGCACCCGCTGACTTTCTCTAGCACTTTTGTCTACCTTCAAAGGGCAGCATTGTCTATGATATATTATTGTACACCATGTAGTAAACTTGTTTTAGATAGTTATACTGTCAGTGTATATAGTCACACACTTTAATAATCTCATACGCACTATATATTTTGGATACATTCATATACTAATCCGGATTCACTTACTCAAGAAGTATTCTTACATACAAAACAAAAATAATTATTCATAAAGACTCAATTGTGAATCCCTACATCTAGAAACATTGAATGCTGCCAATCGTCTAGCCATGAAAAAAGCAGATCTATAGATAACTATTTACAATTAATTTCCAAATGCACAGGTTGTGAAATCCAAGACGGAAGATTATTCTTCCAAATTATGTCAGTTACCCATTTTTCTTCCAACTGAATACTAATGCATGAAATTATTCAAGCCGACTACTATCACCAAATCTATATCCTGAATTTACCTAGCTACAGAGATGCAAATAGGTTCTGGTCTGACTTGATACTTGAAAATGTTGCATACGAGTCCAAGGAAATCTGAAGGAAGAATATACTTACAAAGAAGAAGCACAGCTAAGGTTCTCCAGATTGATTCCTGGGATGACAGGTTTCCATATGGGCCATTCTGGCCAGAGCTGTGAAGAAACTTCACCTATAAATCTTTGTAATTCACTACCTGAATGAACTATGGAAGTTTTATTGCTGCATATACTTAAAGACGATCCAGGGGTATGGGATGAGTGCACAAAGTGGCAGAGAGGTAAAATGTCTTACTAAATGGCAGAGCAGACACAAAAGGATCAAATAGCCTACTTCTGCTTCCATTTAAGGTGAAGGTTCATCACCACCTGCTGATGAGAACCGGGGATGGGCAGAAAAATGACAAACCATCACCTGCATACTAAATATAACGTAAAAATAATGACAAAATGCAGTTGAAAAAGCTGACAATTGTGAAAGATTGAAATCACCCCAGGGTGTAGTTGTCTGAGTCAACCAAGTAGCCTAGAATTGTACTTCTGCTAGATCTCGAGTAATGCTCAGATACCAATTTATCAGAAATTATATCTGTGAAATAGCAAGAGTAATTTTCTTTGTAAAGTTTTAATGTAATCAAAATACTTTCTCATAAAAGCTAGACAATCTTACAACATTTCCTTTCACTGGCATTACTAATAAAAGATTGGGTGGCACGATGGCGTAGCAGTAGAGCTACTGCCTTAGAGTGCCAGAGACTTGGCTTCGATCCTAACTACGGGTGCCTGTCTGTACGTTCTCTCCAAGACCTGCACAGGTTTTCTCTTGGATCTCCAGTTTCCTCCCACATTCTAATGACATACAGGTTAGTAGGTTAATTAGCTTCAGTAAAATTGTAAATTCTCCCTAGTGTGTGTAGGATAGTGTTAGTGTTCGGGGATCGCTGGCCAGTGCTGACTCAGTGGGCCGAAGGGCCTGTTTCCGCGATGTATCTCTAAACTAAAGCTCCTGAAATAGGAGGTGGGATGGTGGAATGAACAATTCTAGGAATGCATGCAAAGTGAATAAAAATTCATTGTGCCAATTGGATATACCAGTAAGTCAGTCAGTTGTGACAGAATAAACAGCAAAGGCCAATGAGAAAGCAGTAGCTTCAACTTAAAATTGTGAGTCACAAATCAAAACTCGACACGGTACCCTGAATAATTTTCCATTCAAGAGTATGTAATTGAATATTAAAGAATATATTTTCTACAAAAATATTATGTTTACTTCTGCTGCTCTTAGATTTCACTTACTGTAAATTCGATCTTCCATAGGGAGATTTTCAGCATATTCATTTATAAATTCTCTTGGTAGCACAATCATCAAGAACAGAATTAGTGAGTAGCGAAACAGTTGGAAATAAGAAATAGGCAAGATTTTGAAGACTGCATTTATAGATGAAATAGAACAGCAAGAGGACATGAAATTAAGATGATTACTCACAAATGAGGCATTAAATGTGATGATAAAATTGAATTTCACAAGGAAATGCATTGTTTCAATTTGATGGTTGTTTGCCAAAATAAGATCTCTTGTCACGTTAACTTTAAGTTCAGCTTATAATACATGGAAAAGCTTTCATAACGTATGGCAATATAATCAGTAATGCGCATTACAAGGTCTTGTTCATCAGGTTATTATGATTAACAAAAAATTTTGCCTGATAAAGAATAAATGGCTAAACTTCACAGAACAATCTTACACATACCATGTTATTATTTCAAAACCAAATTGAACCGATGGCAAATAAAGCTCAGTAAAACATAGTGAAATCTTAGGGTTTGATATAAGTTCACACCAAATTTGTTTTTAATTTGGGTATGTCATCAAGTAAGAAAGGTTTTTATGCCAGAGCCATGCTGTATCAAGTAAATTGGCCGGGGAAAAATGGGCATTTTGCAAACTTGACTTATACAAATAAATGATAAGCCAGAAGCATATAAAGTGGCATCTACAAGCTGAAAACAAAGTTCAATTGTGAGTCCAAATACTTTTAGTATAAATATACATTTGGTCATGTGAAATTCTGAATTCAGTGTGCCAGCCCTTATTTGGTTGAATCAATTGGTTAGTGACACTTGGAGAACTAATTTAATACATCTAAGTTTCTTTCCTCGCAGAATGTACATGGACATTTTAGATTACTGTCTACTTTGACTAAATTAATGATCCCCAACTATTTTCACTGTGGGCAAATAATTAAGGGTAAAAGTCAGGTTTTGGCACACTAGAATTGACTGATATCCCTCAAGTGCTGATTATATTTATCACTGTCAGTACCAATTGAGTTTCAGTAAACCTGCATCTTCTATAGACATAAAAATGCCTGCCAAATATTCTCTCAAATAATATTCTGAATACTGTTCTATTTAAAGGTAAACTAAATTGCTGGAGAAACTCAGCAGGTGAGGCAGCATCTCAGAAGGAATAGGTGAGGTTTCATATTGAGACCCTTCTTCAGACTGAAGAAGGGTCTCGACCCGAAGTCACCTATTCCATCGCTCCATAGATGCTGCCTCACCCGCTGAGTTTCTCCCGCATTTTTGTCTATCTTCGATTTTTCCAGCATCTGCAGTTCTTTCTTAAACAACTGTTTTATTTAAACTTGATTTTTGAGAGAGAATATGAAGTCACTAGCTATCACTGTGTCAGATTTCTGTATCTATTAATTTATTTGTCATTAGGTACAAAGGAAAATGCTGCAGTGCTTTTTGGATTAAATAATGTTCACATTAATATTAATGTTTCATAAATAAAAGCCTGCAGCTATTTTAAAGGACAAATTATGAATTGCAAAAATACCATAACTCAACAAAAGGTAACCATTTTCTTAGAGGAAACTTACCTGCACCTATTTAGGTTTTTATTCTGGATAAACTATAAAACTCATCCCAATAAAATGACATAGTCTTTATTGTAAAAAGTACAATAACCAATTTTAAATAATATACAAAAAATGTAAAAATATAGTTTTTTATTTAAAATCTAGAACACCTATATTTCATGTGGAATTTTATTCCAGTGGAAATATCTCCAGAATTTTAATATGTAGTGAATTATCGAATAATATATCGCTAATTACATTTTTTAAATTAAATAGATGCGGACCCACATTACTTTTGAACAAACGTGAAATTTCCCCATTCCCGGCGAAGCCAATTACATGTTAAATCGAGAACAAGTTAGAATATTTGCAATATTATAAATCTTTGTAACTATTTTAACTCTTTAATAATGAGGCATTAGCAGTTACAAAAATAACTGAAAGTTTGAGATCAGTTAGCGTCTACCAGAACCCAGTTGATGTTTTTTTCAATATAGGAAAACGTCATAAGATTTTAGTAAAAAAAAGTATCAATTTATCAAAAAAATTCACATTGATACTTAATTATGAGATTCCTTATCAAAACTGTTTTGCACCAGACTTTGAATGCCATTTGGCAGGCAGAAGAAGCAAGTTTGTATTCCAAGTGAACAATGGTTAAGTTACAGCAGGGAGTATCAAACATTCCCAATCTATTAAGAGTATTAACCATGAAGTCAGAAGCTTAATGAGGTGAAGACAAACAAGGGAAGTGAGGAAAAGCAGTACAGAAAGACAGAAGAAGTGGATAGAGCTACAGAAGTATTTATTAGGCATGCTACAAGCAAGCAAACAGAGTACACAGGGAAAGAAAATTGAAGTCAACACAACCATCAAACATCCCAATTTTGTTAGAAAATTAACTTTAATTGTGCCTCTTTCAAACTATACTGATTTACATAGCTACAGATCAAGATGTAAAAACATAACTAATATAGAAAATATATATGACTTTTTTGCTACATAGTCCAGAGAGTCTATGTATATGAATGCTAATACATAGATCTAAAACGTTCCTGGCCAGTAAACTACTTAAATTTGACAACTGCAATTGTTGGACTTCTCTTCAAGTGATGAACTCTACTCATACAATTCCTCTATTTTGAGGATACAGAACTGTTTATAAAGCCTGTCTCCGTTCAAATACAAAATTCCTTGAAGAGATTTATTAAAACTGAATATTACAATGCAAGGTAAATTAAGACTAAAGGCACATAAACTTTGGTCCCACCTGGTTGCCCATTCTAGAAAACAGCCACAAAACTTCTTCTTGCTCCCATTGAAGCATTCCTCTTCTGCCTTTCTATAACATGCACCAATTTCATGAACTAAACTTGACGGCACATGCTCAAAAGTCCACAGCCATTTTCAGTCCTTAATTACAAACTAAAAGATGATAATATAAATGCACATAAGCAATTTGCAATGTCAACTTCAAACATCTACAAAATGTATAATCAGCATCAAGCAAAACTGTAACTTAGTGCTACCATTTACACAATACTCTCACTATTACTGAAGTTCTCCAACCATATGCCTAAAAGAAGGCCCCAGCGTTACTTCCATAGTATATTCAATTGTATTAATAGAAGTTTTTCAACTTTTAAAGGTAAGGCACATTTCTCTTCAGACTTTCTCTACTAAAGAAAAATAGAGATTATTCAAATCTCCCCAAAGTAAAAATGAATGAGATCTCTATAAAGCTTCAACATAAAGAATGTTTTAATTTTCATCCCAATTAGCAGCTGAATAAATTTCCTCTGCTCCTTCTAATGAATGTTCATCCTCCAATTTTAGTATCACAAATGTATATACGAAGGAATGACAACAGCTGGAATTGTTAAACTCTGGTCCCAACTCCTTGAAATAAGTCTATAACCACAATCAAAACCAATTAATTCAACTCTCTGGCCATTCTCAGATGGTTGATTTGGAAAAGGAAACTCTCAGATGGTGGTTTTCTCCAAGATCATAGTTGTGTAGATCAATCAGTGCCTGGATGGCTTCCTCCACAGAACACATTTGCAGCAATGCCATCTTGTGATCTCTTCTGGAACAAAAATATGGAATTAGGGAAATAGCTTAATAAAACAAGTATGTCCTGCCCAAGAAATAATATTCACTTTTAATTCACGATAAATCTATTCTCATTTAAACTTCAAAAACAAGTATGTCCTGCCCAAGAAATAATATTCACTTTTAATTCACGATAAATCTATTCTCATTTAAACTTCAAAAAACAGGCAAATTAAATCAGGGCTATGCATCACTGAATCGGGCCCTTCAGCAAATCAAGTTCATGCCGACAATTAAATATGCATTTATAATAATTTCATTTATACCAGCACATGGTCCAATGACTTTTGTGTCTTGGGATTTAAGTGCTCATCTCAGAAGATACTTAAAAGTTGAGGGTAAGTTGATCAGCCATGATCACATTGAATGGCGGTGCAGGCTCGAAGGGCCGAATGGCCTACTCCTGCACCTATTTTCTATGTCTATCTATCTCCACTGTCCACGCAGGCAATGTTCCCGATTGAAACCACCCTCTAGGTGAAAAAAGTCCTTCTTTGATTCCCCCTAAACTGCTTAATCCCCTTTCTTCTAGTATTCAAGTTATCTGCTTTGGGGAAAGTGTTCTAATATTTACCGTATCTAAGCTCCTACGCTTGTATATCTTTATCAGATCTTCTTGCAGCTTTCTACACTCCAAAGAAACAAACTCTCCTCCCGACTGAAATGCTCATTCTGGGCAATAATAACCTTTTTGCTCTAGGTTTTAATCATCATTTGCTACTGGCTTTGGCATTGAATGAAATATAAATAATTCTTCCAAATACAATATCTTACTTTTCTCTGCTCGCCGGTGAAGTCCTAGAATTTTTACATGAGACATTTAAGGGTACAGGTATAAAGTCCCATGAAGGTGGCGATACTGGTACATAGCGCAGTGAAGAATGCATTTTACATGCTTGCCTTAGTTTAGCAGGGGAGATTGAGTACAGGAGTTGTGGCGTCATGCGCTGTACGTTTGTAGGGCTACAATTCGAGGACTAGGTACAGTTCTGGTCAAGCTGCTATAGGAAGGATGTCATTAAAATGGAAAGGGTGCAAAACTGATTTATGAGGTCACTGGGATTGGAAGGATTGAGTAATAAAGGAGATATTGGATTGGCTTTGACCTTTTCTCCGGAACGTAGGTGACCAAGGGGTGACCTGACAGGTATATTAAAAATCATGGGGCATAGATAAGGTGATCTTGTCTTTTCCTCAGAGTGAGAGAGTCTGAAACAAGAGGGCTCATCATACTTTTTAGAGGAATTGAGACCATGTGCATGCAAATGGAATTGGATTGGCTTCATGTTTGGCCCAAAAACAATCCCGTGTTGCACTGTGCCATGTTCGCAAACAGAAAATAACTTAAGTTTTATTTTAAAAGTTATGCCTCATCAATGGAATTAAATGTATTTCGCCCATGTGATTTCAATTAAACGTTATCGATCTATACAAAAATAGATCTATTCAAATATAAATGGAAATGAAACATGGCAGCTGTAACCTTTAAAACTTGTGCAATTTTAAAGTAAGTGAAGCTTTCCAAAGTTTGCCAACAATACGTTTTAGGTTGCAATTTCAGAATTTAACTTTAAACATCATTTAATAATTGCAGTTTCCAAACGTCACGAACTAAATGTACTTTCACTCATTTAGCAGGGAATGCATGTAAATAGAAGAAAACATATACAGACTGGAAGAAAATGTTGACTGAGGAAAGCATGTATATACCAATTCCATTGTTAAAAATACTTACTGGAAAAACTTGAAACCTCTCACTTTGCCTCCAGATTTTATAAAAAGTGTCTTGAGATCTTCTTCAATAATAGAAGGTCTGTGAAAATGCAATCAAGCAGAATTAATAACATTGTCCTGCCAAAAACAGTTCAGCCTCAATTTGTGAATTATAGAGAATATTTGCTACATTCATTACATATGTAAATTACTCACGGAATATTTGAAAGATGAAGAGTTGCAGAGGGAGGAAATATATTCTGGAAATTCTTTGAACCAGGTTTTTTGAAACGATGGAGTGGAGAATTGGTGAAATCTTTTGTCAATCCCTGGTCATCTAGGCCTTCACGAGGTAACTGCACTGTCTGGTGTTTGGACAGTGTAACACGAATAATCTTTCCATACATTTTCTGTCCATTCAAATGGCTCATGGCTAACAAATAAAAAGTCAGTTTATAGTCCATTTAAAACAAAGGGACAAAAAGACTGCAGTCAAATGCAAATGAACTCTTACCCAGCTGTGCCTGGTTAACATCAGCCATTTGCACCAGAGCACTGTCTTTTTTATTGTACAAAATCTTCACACGCTGCACATCACCATAAACACCTTTGCAGAGTGGAAAAGTGAAGAGAAATAAAAGTTATGCACATAATTTGACAAAATGTCAAACAGATTGATGAAACATTCAGATCAGACATCAATGTGAACGAATTTGACATCCAAAATGAGTACAACAAATCAAGATTTAGCAGTGATTATCTGAAGAAAAAAAATCCTGGTAAAATCCCTCAAAGCTAACGTGAAGTGATACTAAATTATAGAACATGCAAAATAATTCACAGCATGCATTACCATAAATAAAATAGCATATATCGAAAGAATTACAGCAAAAGAAAAAGTAGCAGATTATCTATTTATTTAATGAGCTGAAATGCTAGCTACAAACGAGAATTAAGGTGAAAAATTTTAAATCAATAATAAAAGTATAGTGCTAACGATAACATACCGAAGAGGGTAAACAGACTTTGGGGCGAAACCATCTTTAGAAGGAGAGAAGAGCAAGCAGCGTAAGACAGGAAGAGAGAAGAATCGAGGAAGAGCGGAGATGAACAGATCATCCATAACGAAGGGTGGTTTCCGTAGAATGGTGAGGTGGTCATGGATCATGGTTCAAGGCAGTTAATTGGGGCAAGTTGGTCCGAGGAACATTTTGTTCAAGCACAGAAGCATGAACACATGGAATGAAGCAGGGAAGGAGCAGATAGAGGGTTGGTATTGGGAAGGGTTGGGGAATCGTGAAAGAGACACACAGGGTAAGATAAAGGGATGGGATGGGTAGGGGTGGAGCAATGCAGAAGAAAACAAGGAATTTGGGAACAAAACAAAAATAATATACAGGTCAGTACATAGGAAATGCAGGATTTGGTCAGAAAATGGCAGGCTCATGTACTTTACAAGAAAATAGTGTTGAATGAAGTCACCCAAGACAAAAATAAACATGGGTAAAGTACATTTATAATCAAAGAATTACAATATTTCATATTACATGAGAAAGTAAAAACAAATCATGCAAAAAATGAATTTAGAAATGCATAATCATGGCTAGGTATGAAATGAGGGCAAATAAATATTTAAGAGGCACTTAAACATTACACCTGCAGACATGTAGCTCAAAAAAAATCACAAATTATTTTTCAGCATTAAAATCTATATGTTAATTTGAATTTTAGAAATGAAAACAGACCATGGACAACTTCTCAGAATCAAGCCACATTTCATACCAGCTTTTGCTAAAGCCAAATGAAAATAGAATACAACTAAATCATTTGAGGATATAACCAAAGAACTAGGTTTCTGCATAAATACAAGGTTGTAAAGGAAAAATGCACTGAAAACTGGAAAGAACCTCAAATTCTTTGTAGAGTACCTTTTAAGAAAAGGCATTAAAGCAAAGTTTATATGAAACACAATTGCATGACAAACATATGCAAGCACAACAAAGTTCGACAAGACATCAAATTTTACATTGAGAAACAGGCCATCTGACAAATTGATTCCCATGTTTATGGCTCAACAATCTCCTTCCTGCTTACATCATCTCATTCCAATGCATCCTGCCATTCCTTCTTACCCCATTTTACGTCCTTTCTCATTAAAATAAATTTATACTAACACCTCAAATATCTCATCTGGTAGCAGGTGGGATTTTCTTTTCCATTTTTACTAAAGATTAGTTCCTGCTCTATTTAATGTCACTCTCCTGGACTTGTGCATAGTTTGGAAAGATTCTAATAACTATACAATTAACCCATGAGCAGGGCCTCTCTTGGGGACCCTTTTTTCAAAAAGATCTTTCCTGACGTTAAGTGTCCCCTCAGTTCCGGTGGCATCTTCGGAAATCATTTTCACATTATTTCATGCCCTTTATTCTTTTGTTAATATGGAGCTGATATCAATGAATTTGATTATCATAGAAATAAACAGTAACTGAACCTCTAAATTCCCCCTTGGGGTAAATAATTCCAAACATTCATGACCCTTTGGGTGAAGAATTTTCTTTGCAACCCTCAAAAGTCAACCCCGTATTTTCTGACTAACTGTACTTAACCTGACTAAGCTTCTTAATCAGTCTGTGGAAGGGTCTCGACCGAAAACGTCACCCATTCCTTCTCCCCAGAGATGCTGTCTGTCCCGCTGAGTTACTCCAGCATTTTGTGTCTACCTTAAGCTTTTTAACTGTTACCCCCTTAGTCAGGGAGAGCATCAACACCCCATCTGCCATTTAAGAATTTTGTATGCAGCAATATGATCACTGCTCATTCATCGAAACACAAATGCATAGGTGCCATATTTTTAATTTCTCCTCATCACTGCACTCCCTTTATCCCAAGTTTATCCTTCCATTTATATCCAGGAGGCCACGCTGGTACGTGATATTTCAACAGCAAAAACTGGCACAACAAACAATCTTTGCTGTTTGTTGTAATCTACTCAGCACAAAGCTACAAGACAATGAATGAATTGAACAACAGATATTAGACAAGTGAATTAAAACAAATCACTATGGCAAAGTACAAAGAACAAAATCTGTGAGAAACAAGCTACCTCATCATTCAGATTGCTAACCAGAAGGACACTGTGGTTGGCAGAAGCAATTCCAGACATTGCCACTCGGCCGACAGCTGCTGCAGCACCAGGCATAGCCAATGGGCTCAGCGATCCTGGAACAGCTGCAATAGAAAAACAACTATTTAAAAATAAACTAATATTAATTTTGTGTTGACCACAATTATAATAACATCTGAAGGAACTACTCTATTTCACAACAGGTATTCTCAAAAGGCACTCTGCTTTGATGAGAAATTATAAATTGATTCCATGGTATCCACATGTTTGATGAACCACACAAAGCCAATGTAAAATTATCACGGATCGCTAATAAATGTGGTACCTTGAAGATGCTAGATAACAATAGGGTTGGTTTTACCTCTCAAGTGTCTAACAGGTAAACAATTTCATAAGGTTCCTTGGTAAATAAAGGTGCTCAGATGGGATTGGAGATACTAATGGAATGTTATCTCCCTAATAAGAAAGTATTTTAGTCAAGAAGAGGAAATTAAACCTCAATCCTAATCCACCCAAATCGGTAATACAAATCTATACCAGCAATCTCGCCCAAAATTCTATGTCTCAACTTTAATTTTTCTAAATACCAGATTATTAGCTAATGTTCCTCTATGCTTTAACTAGAGATCTCAACCCTAAGAATTAACCTATACTGCAGACAGCAAGACAAATGCACCCTTCCTTGGTGAGACACCAAATTGTTCAGTTCAGTTTATGGTACAGTGAAAAGCTTTTGTTGCGCACGAACCAGTTCGCTGAAAGTCAATATATGATTACAATCAAGCCATTCAGTGTAGCCACATAAAGGAATAACGTTTAGTACAAAGTCAAACCAGATTATAAAGAGTCCAGGGGTCACCAATGAGGTAGACAGTAGTTCATGACTGATCTCTAGCTGCAGTAGGATGGTTCAGTTGCCTGATAACAGCTGGGAAGAAACTGTCTCTGAATCTGGAGGTGTGTGTTTTCTGTACCTTTTCCCAAGGGAGAGGGGAGAACAGGGAGTGGCCAGGATGCGACTCATCCTTGATTATGCTGCTTGGCCTTGCCAAGGCAGTGTGATGTTTAAATGGAAGCAATGGAAGGAAGGTTGGTTTGCATTATTGTCTGGGCAGCATCCACAATTTGCTGTGATTTTTTGAGGTCTTGGATGGAGTTATTCCCAAACCAAGCTGTGATGCATCCCAATAAAATGCTTTCAATGGCGCACCTGTAGAATTAGTGAGGGTGATTGAGTATATGCCGAACTTCCTAAACCTACTGAGCAAGTACAGGCGTTGATGTGCTTTCTTGGTCATCGCTTCAATATGGGTGGTCCAGGAGAAATTGTTGGTAATTATTTACTCCCAGGAATTTGAAGTTTTTAACCATCTCTACTTTGGCATCGTCAATGTAAATTGAGGTATGTGTACAACTTCGCTTCCTGAAGTTGATCAATATCGCCTATCTTGATGACATGGAGAGAAAAGTTGTTGACTCGTCACCAAGACACAAGGTTCTCAAGACACAAGGTTCTCAATCCCCAATTGCATCTAAATGTAGTCTCACCAAAGCCTGAGGCAATCTCAGTAAGTCCTCCCTGCTTTTTAGTACTCCAAACCTCCTCCAATGCAAGGCAAACAATGTTTAGCCCTCCGATTATTTGACGTACACGAATGTTTATTTTCTACATCATAGAAACAGCTAAATCCTTCTGTCCAACATTTTAAACTTCCACCATTCTACCCATTAAAACTGCACAAACCCATTTTCCAACATAATGTTCGTCTGCCACTTTCCTGCTTACTCAACTTTTGTCTACATCCCTTTGCTGACTCTTTACTACTTATTTTCAACTAGCTTTGTATCCTCAGCAGCTTAATGCTGATGACACAAATGCAAAGTCAACATCTTACATGCAAGTCATATATCAACTGTAACTAGCAGGGGCCCTGCTCATCATTACATGAGTTGTAACTATTGCATTTGTAGGGGGGAAAATGTTTTTTTCAAAGATATGGACACATTTATTTAAACAATACTAATGCAATTCTAACCTGCAGACTGTGTAAAGCTGAGTGAAGATGGAAACCCAGACCCACCACTGTATGGCCCAGACATCATTCCTGGAGTACCTAACAATTGAAAGGCAACAAAAACTTAAACAATTGGCTAATGTGCTTTACTTATAAATAACGATTACGTACGAGAAGCATGACATCATGAATGCTTTGTCTTCCTTCATATTTAAGTGGGGGTAAACACAAACATGTATAAAGTAACCTGATTTTCATGTGCCTACATTTACCACTAAGTAGAACTTCCCAGTATGGGTTATAATAACCCATCTCAGAAGGATTAACTTAACAATCTTAGCAAAATTGCACTTACTAATAACTTAATGGCTTCTTTTCACTTCAGCACCTCAATACTACAGTAGCCCCAAAATCCACAATTCCCTTAACATCTAAAAACATCTCGATCCCTTTCTTGAAATTACTCAGCAACCGAGGATCAAAAGTTTACTCAGGTAGAGAATTCCAAACATTCAATACATTCCAGGTGAAGACGTTTCTCTGGGAGCAAAAGCAAACTGCTGGAGGAACTCAGCGAGTTGAGCAACATATGTGGAGGCAAATGGATTGTTGATGTATTGGATTGAGACCCTGCATCAGGACTGAGAGTGTAGAGGGGTGATGATCTTACTCAGCACCTCAAATGTACCACCACACAGTTCTCCATGTCAGGATGTACGTATGATATGGACGGGAACATGCAAGTTGTAGTGTTCCCATCCGCCTTTGCCCTTGGCCATCGAGGAAGTAGCGGTCACAGCTTTGAGAGGAAATGCTGAAATAATTACCAGGTGTACTAGAATGATTTGTGTGGGAAGAAAATGAAGAAGCTAACATATCTTATATGATGAAATAGGATGTTGTAATCCTGAATCAACTCATATGCAGCAGAAGCATCACAACTGTATACTGTGTGAGAAATTAGACTTTATTATCCAAATCTCTTAAGATAAGACAGTGTAAAGTATTTTCAGTTTTATTGTTTGTTGAATTTGTTTTCTGATAAAGTATACATGGCAAATTCCACAATATCTCCAAATAAGAGAAATATGGTATGACAACATCCCATCCAAATAAAAAAAAACTAGATTTATAGCTCCAAGCTGTCACAAAATAACCTAACTTATTTATTCTTTGAGTTAAACATGTGCATATGTAAAGCTAAAAAGTTAACCAAAAACGTTTTTGTCCGCATAAATAACTTAGTCTGGAAAATAGATTCTGGAAAAGACAATTATCTTACCAAGAAGGGAGCTCTCCTTAGCAAATGCTGCAGCGATAGCAGGATCCATTGCTGGCTGACCATCTCCTGAAGGAAGCTCTGGACGGGTATAGTCACGGCTTTTATCATTGTTGTATTTAACATTCAAATTGACCAATTTAGAAAAATCAATCCTTAGGGTACAGCAAGCATTATAAATGTTCTGGCCATCCAGAGCCTGGAAAGATTAATTACGATGGGCAAATTAGAGAAAGAAGGATCAGAAACCTGCAAATATTTTTGACAGAAATATTTAAGACTCAAAGAATACAATTATTAGTCAACTATTTTCTAATAGTTGGTGTAGAGTGTAGACTTTAAGAAACCAACCAACAATTTTGCAAATAAATGGAGAGGAAAAGGATATTTTTTTCCATTTCAATTTAATGACATTAAAATGTCTTCAGATTTCACAATTAATTACTTTCAGTGACACGAGGTGAAGATATTCCAAGAACGTAATAATCTGTATGACCACTCCTCCCACCTTGTCTTTTCAGTCTCTGCAGCATCTACTCCCAAGATGAGGCTTTCCACTCACAGACATTTGAGATCCTTTTCTTCAATAAACATCGTTCCCCTTACTGTTATGAAATGAAAACTCACTTGTGACTCCTCAATGTCCTGCAGTTCTTCTCTCGCTCTCCCTCCCCCTAGATGGAATAAGGATAGAGTTCCCCTGATCCTTACCTTTGACCCCCACCAGCCATATCCAACACATCACTGTTACTCCAGCATTTTGTGTCTACATTATTCTGATGTTCCTGCCCCTTCAACATGATCCCAACACAATCACATCTCACCGCCATTTTCCGGTAGAGACCAATCCTTCCACAAATCTTCGGCTCACTCATCCTTTCCCACACAACCCACCGCAGACGATGTAACACTGTCCATGCACCTCCTCTCTCACTTCCATCCAGTGACTCCAGCAGCCCTTCCAGTTGAGAGAAAGGTTCACATGCCCCTCTTTCAACTTGTCTACTGTGGTTGATGCTCCTAGTGATCTCCTTTACATGCTGGGACTGAGTGTAGACCAGGCAACTGTTTCACCGAACAGTTGCACTCTGTCTGCCAAGGCCTACTGGAGCTCTCAGTTGCTAACCATTGTACCTCCTTTGCCATTCTTACCTTTCTATCCTTGGCCTCCTACATCCCCAGAGTGAAACTATATGTAAACTGGAGAAACAACACTTCAATTTCCTTGGGGAGCTCACAACCTACTGGTATGAAGATTGAATTTTCCGATTACATCTTCCCCCCCCCCCCTTTCTTCCAGCACCTTTTTTTGATTATTATTGTTCATACCTGCTTGTTAATTCAATAAATCTTGTAGGATGACACTCTGGTCTTTCTGAACAATTATTTTTAAATCCCATGATTTAAAAAAATATTCCACATGTATATTTTTTCCACTAAATTGATGACATCATATTTTTCTTAAATGTTTTCATAATCTAACAAGACCTCATTCTTTCATTTCACCCATCTCTGTGAAGCCTCTCTGTATTCTCTTTGCATCTCAGTGTGCCACCCAGTGTTGTATCAGCAGCAAACTGGCATTCCTATCTTTTCTAGCCAGGTCCCCACAATTTTAACCTTTTTTGTTAACTTTACCCATTAAATGAAATCAACTGCAGCTAATCCGATCTTCCCTCAGTTACAATTTTCCACTTCAGGAAACATTCTTCTTAATCTCCTCTTCACCCTCTCCAGTTCTTTACTGTGGTGCATAGGACTGCACATTGTACTTAAACCGTGGTCTGTTAGAGTTGTATACACATCTACAATAACTCAATTTTGCTCATTCAACTAATAAAAGGAAAGCATCATGCATATTTTTTTTAAACAATAAAGCACCTATTGATCTGACATGCTATCTTTTAAAGAACTGTGAACATACACTCCAAGCTCCATTTGCTTTACTGCACCATGCAAATATAGCATTTATTGGATGCCTTTGTCTTGTTGCACCTCCCCAAACCTAATTTCTCGGAATTAAATTCTACATGCCATTTATTTGCCTACTTGAGTAGGCCGTCTGCATCTTCCAGCAATCTAAACAATTTCTCTGGTCAACAGTACTACCATTTTTGACCTATCTACATCATACTTTATAGGATGTTTTTAGATAGCCTAAGGTAGCAAGTCAAATACACAAATTAATGACTTAGTACTTCTTTTAAAAGGTTTGAATGCAGATTTATTACTGCGGATTCCCATGCTATGCAATGAGAAATGTTCCACAATTCTTGGTGAAATTCCAAGATTTCTTTAATTCAGAATGAATAGTTGGCAATAATCTATCAGGATTAAATGGGAAAAAAATACGCCTGCGTGTCGGATAATTTTGGGTTAAGGACCCCTATCCTAGATTTTAGGCCTCATTTTGTCCCGCCCCCATGTTTTAAAAGCGATTTGGTGACCTGGGTCATGGAGGCAGAGCGGAGGCCGTGGGAGGCAAGGAAACAGCACGTCGAAAGTCGAGATGTTGGTGGAATGGGCTGCTGGAGGCCCCGCAGCAGACTGGGACTCTATTGGATCGGGCACTGCTCCGAGGCTGAGCACATAGATCAGATGTGGCCTGCAGCAGTATAAGCAATACGCAATGCAAATGGCCGTCGCCACGGCAAATGTCTGTCTTTTTCCTCAAAATTTAGCAACTCAAAATGGGGGTGCGTCTTTGTCGCCGGAAAATACGGAATACTCTTATAAATCTGCACCCTTGTTCCCATTATCAGAATAAGAAGCAAACTTTCTACATTTCTACTACTGTACAGCAAGGCATTTTGGGTTTCACTAACATCAGCTTGCAATGACGTATGGGAACATATTGTACCATGCAACATGTTCCCATGCATTATTGCAAAATTAATGCTAGCAAGAAATGAAAAACTCAATTTCTTACAATGGAGGCTGTAATAGAAAAAATACCACGCACAGCACAAAATTATTGAGTAAATGTGTGGGTTATTGTCTACCAAAGCATTAGTTCATAGTTAATGTGGAGAGCTAAGTAAGTTTTACCATTAGGCTATTTAAAGATAAAGCCTAGAAATATGTAAAAACAGCTTGCGTGAATTTTCTGAACTTAATTATTAAGATTCTGTAATAACATCAGTTCAATTATTCCCTGTGATTTCACACGTCACAAATCATTAAGTTACAGCCAACCAAGATAAGATGATTTAAAATCAATTCCAACAATGCTAGTACTTGTGAGCAGTATTTTTGTTTCATAGAAATTGTATATGGCAGTGTTTTGGTGTAACATTTTATCTTCAAGAATGAGAATGCAAAAAATACTACATCTATATAGGGCATATCTGAAGTGGACTAAGGCTGCCAATTAAGGATAAAATCCAGCAAAACCACAGGAACACACGTCTTTCTACAATATGCTTTTCTGCAAATGTGGGACTGAAGAGGAATGAATGCACGCCTAATGGAAAGTTTAGGTTGTGTCCTCTTACCAGTTTTGCTTGTTGTGCATTCATAGGATCCGAGTATTGCAGCAGGGCTTGGAATTGGTTATTCTTTGTAAAAGTAATAATTTTCAGTACCGGCCCAAACTTGGAAAAAATCTTTTGAAAGAGAATACAATTAGCATCCAAACATTGAGTTAAATACAATCCATATAAATACCAGGTAAAATACAAACATACCTGATAAAGTACATCCAGTGTGACGGGATAGTACATGTTGTCAATAATCACTCTGAGTACTGGGCTTTGAGCTGGTGTCACTGCACTTTCACTGGCTGTAGTACCAGTCAAGGGTGTACTCGCAGTTTGCACAGCAGTTACAGCCTGAAGAACTGCTTGAGCACGCTATAACCAAGAAGATAAAAATCATGGCTTACTTCTTAGAAATATGTTAAGTTAAAGCATTATTTCAAAATGCTCCAGTTACCACCATCTGCAGTCTCTTTTGTCTCCATTATTTCAAACATTTACGTTAATCTGTTTTAACTTTGACAAATTGGAGGCAAGTCTTGTTTGAAAGGTGGAGGGAAGGGGAGAAAGAGGAGGAAATCTAAAATTATTGGGTGCATGTTTCTATGTGTTCTTAAAATGGCAGTGCTCTCAGATTGCATAAACGTTTCACACAAAATTGAGCACATAATTTGAACTTTTGGTAGTCTTTATTCAACGTAATACAATAATGCAATTTAATAGTTTAAAAATAGGATACATAATCATTCCTAAATCCATTTTATTCAAAAGCAATTCATGGTTGGAATTAAAACTTTCTTCTAAATATCAGCTCAATATTGCAAGTGGTAGAACAAAACCATAAGGCAGTTCATGATGGGTCACTTGAAATAGGCAGAGCGACATAAACAGATTCTACAGCTTGCACAGTGAATCGGGTCTCTCGAGATCAATTATAAACAGCAATATTAAATGACAAATGCAGTTCAACCAACAGGGAAAAGGAAATTAATAATGTGGTTCCTTCACCAGTTTCTAATATGCAATCAATGTGCTACAATTTCAGCCCAAACCTATCTGTATAACATCATATATCAACACTTGCTCGCGTTGAAGCACAATGTCACAATCATATTTATTTGACCATGTCTTTGTTTATACCAACATTTCTTTGCTTTCTGTTTTTATATTTCCCTTGAGTACTTCAAGTGAATTGAAAATGAGCCAGTATAACATATTCCAACAAATGAATATAAATTCCCTATTTTCTGTGCTATTTCAACATATATACTTGTCAATGATTTACAAACCAGTAAATTGTTCAGAGTTTACCTTCTCAGATCTTTTCCAAACCACTTCGCCGCCAGCAGCATGAACATCACAGATCAATTCATGGGCCAATGACATTACATAGAAACATAGAAAATAGGTGCAGGAGTAGGCCATTCGGCCCTTCGAGCCTGCACCGCCATTCAATGTGATCATGGCTGATCATCCAACTCAGTATCCCGTACCTGCCTTCTCTCCATACCCCCGATCCCTTTAGCCACAAGTGCCACATCTAACGCCCTCTTAAATATAGCCAATGAACTGGCCTCAACTACCTTCTGTGGCAGAGAATTCCAGAGCCTCACCACTCTCTGTGTAAAGAATGTTTTCCTCTGTAAAGAATGTTTTCCTCATTCAGTTCATTCTTCTGCTTTTCAGCCTTTCACACCAATTTCCTATCTTTTTTATATACAGTTACCTTTCAGATCATAACAGATTTGCCTTTGTCCAGAGGAGGGTTACAAGAATGATCCTAGGAATGAGTAGGTTAACCTACGATGAACGTTTATTGGCACTGGGCATGTACTCGCTGGAGTTTAGAAGAATGAGGGGGGGACCTCATTAAAACATACTGAATAGTGAAAGGCTTGGATGTGAAAATGGTGTTTCCACTAGTGGGAGAGCCTAGGACTAGAGGTCATAGCCTCAGAATGAAAGGACGTTCTTTTAGGAAGGAGATGAGGAGAAATTTCATTAGTCAGAGGGTGGTGAATTTGTGAAATGTGTGAAATTCTTTGCCACAGAAGGCTGTGGAGGTAGTCAGTGAATATTTTACGGCAGAGATAGATAGATTCTTGTTTAGTACAGGTGTCGGAGGTTAAGGGGAGAAGGCAGAAGAATGGGGTTAGGAGGGAGAATGCAGGAAAATGGGGTTAGGAGGCAGAGCTAGATCAGCCACGATAAAATGGCAGAGCAGACTTCATGGGCCAAATCTACTTCTATCGCATGACTTTAAGAGATTGGTGTTAAAATTCCAATTGGTGTTAAAGTAGTTTATCATTTCCCATCCAAAAGGATTGACATCTGCTAAATGCCCTACGATGCCCTCCAGCTGATCTATATCATGTATTTTTTTCCTCTCTTTACACAACTCCACCCTCACTGAAACACTAAATAATGATCTTGACGAAAAACAAATGATCTATACAGATAGACACAAAATGCTGGAGTAACTCAGCGGGACAGGCAGCATCTCTGGAGAGAAGGAATGGGTCACGTTCTCTCCAGAGACGCTACCTGTCCCGCTGAGTTACTCCAGCATTTTGTGTCTATTTTCGATTTAAACCAGCATCTGCAGTTCTTTCCTACACTTGATAATCTATGCATGTCTTCTATGTAAAAGTACTGATCTATAACCAGAGTGCACACTTCTGCCAAAAATAGCAAAATAAAATTTGTATCCATGTTTGGAGGTCTAATTTCTTCCAAAATCTTAAAATTTGGCATTTCACATTCATACTTTAGTTTTTTGTTGTTTTTGCAAAGACATACACAACTTGTGGATGGAGTAATACATTTTTCAAGCTCTGTATTCAGGTATTTTAATATATTTTACTTGCAAATGTGAGAACATAGGTGCTGCCAAAATCCATGGCATTTATTCAACTTAAATGTCCAAAAATAAAATCAAACCATAAAATGCACAGATGCAGCAACTTCACAGTAAAATGAAAAACAAACCTGATTTAAAGCACTGTCCGTCTTCAACTCTTTATGATTAGAATACTGAATGTAGATAGGTTGGTTCCGAAGGTGAGGTGTTATAGCAGTATAGTAATTCACCATGGTGACAGCTGCCTCTTCAGAAGCCATTTCCAAAAAAGCCTGGGGGATCATAAAGGAACATTAGCAATGATGAGCAAGTGTTGAGACAGGCTTTAAAGCTCTGACTGTACAATTGAGCATATTTTACAACAACAGTGTAGTCCTGATATTTTATTTAAAAATTACAATTATTAGTATAAATTGCAACTTTAATTCAGGGCTCGAAATTAGCGGTCCCGCCGGGCAACCTAAAAGCCATGCCATTTTGCCCAGCTTGGCAAGCAACCGGGACACCCGCCCGCCATCCGTGTCTCGGCTCGGCTCTAGCTCTCTGCTCTCGGTGCTAGGCTCTCTGCGTTAGTTCTCTGCTCTCGACACTTGCTCTCGGCACTCGGCGCTAGGCTCTCGGGTCTCCTCTCGGCTCTCGGGTCTCCGCTCCGCACGGCCGGCCGCCGAGCACATCATCGGCCGTGGTTGTGTGGCGGCCCTGCACATGCGCACTGCCACGGCAACTGGTCGGCGTTGGCCACTTTCTCCCTCCCTTTGCATTGTGGGAGTTCTGGCCGCCATTGCTGTCCTGTCGCTGCCTCACAGTGACTGCTGAAAAACAACGCAGAATTACTCCCTGGAGCTGGAGTAACTCCCTGGAGTAACTCTTGCTTCTTGGTTTCCTGGTCCTCCAAAAATATTCGAAATGGAATTTAAACTGGTGGACCCACCACCACCACCAAACTCCAAACTTTGGAAAAATAACAGCCTATTGCATTTTATCTGTTTATTTATTGTGTATATATATGGTCTATAGTATATAGACACACTGAACTTTTATCTCCTGTTCTGTATTATGTTTACATATTCTGTTGTGCTGCAGCAAGCAAGAATTTCATTGTCCTATCTGGGACACATGACAATAAAACTCTCTTGATTCTTGACTTGGACTTAAGCAAAAAAGGGTTCTTGGGAAAAATAAAGCTACCTTAAATTTAATTGCGTCTGGTTGGTACCTATGGTAGGGTGAAGACAATTCCATGCTTTAATTGTGCGGGGGAACTCCATAGAGCAGCCAGCATCTCTGGATAGAAAACATTGGGTGACGTTTCGGGTAGAAACCCTTCTTTACATTTCCTCTGGTTTTAGTGTTTTTAGTTTAATTTAAAGACACAGCGTGGAAACAGGCCCTTCGGCCCACCGAGTCCACGCCGACCACCGATCACCCGTACTATTCCACACAACAGCGACGTAAGCCAAGAGTGTTTTATACTCTCACGTCCCAGTTAGAACAATGAAATCCTTACTTGCAGCAGCACAACAGAATATGTAAACATAGTACTCTGTAAACAATAAACGAGAAAACAAAACTCCATACAGACAGCACCCATATTCAGGATCAATTCCGGGTCTCTGGCAATTTTAGGCAGCAAATTTATGGCCAATGTACTGCCCCAATAGCCTTGAACTGAATTAAAACATACAGTAGCTGTGAAGGGGGACATAGCGTCACTTAGAGATTTAAGACTGAAAATGGATATTCTTTTTTTTTAGTAACCAACGTATAACTCAACGTATAATTTTTTGTTTGTTGGAAAATAAAATATAGTGGCACAGTTGGTGGACTTGCTGCCTCACACGCCAGAGATCTGTGTTCGATCCTGTTCTCGGGCAATGTCTGTGTTGAATTTGCACATTCTCCCTGCAAGCATGTGGGTTTCCTCCCACATCCCAAAGACGCATTGGCTTTGTAGGTTAATTTGTCTGTAAAATTGCCCCTAATGCGCAGGGAGTGGGTGAGGAAAGTGGGATAACAGAACTTGTGTGAATGGGTAGACAAAAATGTTGGAGAAACTCAGCAAGTGAGACAGCATCTATGGAGCGAAGGAAATAGGCAACGTTTCAGGTCGAGACCCTTCTTCAGACTGATGTCAGGAGGGGTGGGGGGCAGCAAAAAGGAAGAAGCGGAGACAGTAAGCTGTGGGAGAGCTGGGAATGGGAGGGGAAGGAGGGAGAAAGCAAAGACTACCTGAAATTGGAGAAGCCAATGTTCATACCGCTGGGGTGTAAACTACCCAAGCGAAATATGAGGTGCTGTTCCTCCAATTTACGGTGGGCCTCACTCTGGCCATGGAGGAGGCCCAGGACAGAAAGGTCGGATTCGGAATGGGAGGGGGAGTTGAAGTGCTGAGCCATCGGGAGATCAGGTTGGTTATTGCGAACTGAGTGGAGGTGTTGTGCGAAGCGGTCGCCAAGCCTGCGCTTGGTCTCACCGAGGTTAATCATACGCTGAATAACCATATTTTTGTTTGGAAGTGGAAAGAGATAATAGAAATTGCATTCATTGGAACGTGTAAAAAGAGATGAGATACTGTATTGTAATTTTGCTGCATGTCATTGTGGTATATATCATGTCTTGATTGGTGAATATGTTTAGTTTGTGACTTTATTTGAAGCAGAAATAATATGTAAATGCTTCATTGACCATAATTCCGACTGGTAACTATGCACTTCGCCCGAGCACATTATCCCACGTGTCATCCAAGCCGTCTTAAATGACCACCTAAACTGTCATTTGGCAAACCAAAAAAGCTACCGAGGTTGCCCGGCTGGCTACAGGGAAAAAAAGTTAAGCGAGAGCCCTGTAATTTATTAATTTTCACGATGAATAAGCGACCACAGATTACCAGCTCCATTTTGATGTCTGCGCATGGGTCAAGAAACGAGAGCTAAAGAAAATAATAATTACGAAGGAGCTAATTTTATCACTTTTTATTAATGAGCATGTGCAATTCTACAATCTTCTAAAACACTCACTCACCACAAAGGAACAATAATGTTCGAACAGGTAAGTTATAATTCAAGATTTTTAGTCCTTCATGTTTTTTTACAATTGTTTAAATATCAACACACCAAGTATAGCAGAATTTTTTTGGACCCTTCAGGCGGGGTCCAAAGTGCTAGCATGTTTCAGTTTATTTTGACAAACTGAAACATACAAGATGAAATTCACATTGAACTATTTACCACTCTCTTTAAACTCACAGGGTTCACTGAAAATATGTACACTAATATGTAATGTGTGTTAAAAAAAAGGGAAATAGTGTTAATAGAACATCCAATAGTTTGAAAGATCTTATTGCGTACAGTTTTGGTCTCCAAATCTAAGGAAAGACATTCTTGCCATAGAGGGGGTTCAGAGAAGGTTCACCAGACTGATTCCTGGGATGTCGGGACTTTCATATGAAGAAAGACTGGATAGACTCGGCTTGTACTCACTGGAATTTAGAAGATTGAGGGGGGATCTTATAGAAACTTACAAAATTCTTAAGGGGTTGGACAAGCTAGATGCAGGAAGATTGTTCACGATGTTGGGGGAGTCCAGAACATGGGGTCACAGTCTAAGGATAAGGGGGAATTCCTTTAGGACCGAGATTCTTTACACAGAGAGTGGTGAGTCTCTGGAATTCTCTGCCACAGAAGGTCGTTGAGGCCAGTTCATTGGCTATATTCAAGAGGGAGTTGGATGTGGCTCTTGTGGCTAAAGGGATCAGGGGGTATGGAGAGAAGGCATGTACGGGATACTGAGTTGGATGATCAGCCATGATCATATTGAATGGCGGTGCAGGCTCGAAGGGCCGAATGGCCTACTCCTGCACCTATTTTTCTATGTTTCTATAGTCTAGTACAAAAGTCCTGAATTATCAGAATTCTAGTGTATTATGAATGTACTTCTTGTATTTAAATTATTAAAAGCTTTTATGAAAATAATGATATACCTTAGAAATAGCTAGGCATTACTAGATTATTAAAGCAGTCACTGTTGTGCTAACTACATATGATTTAAATTAAGCACATGCCAAAAGCATTCTAGAAGGTACACACCTGATTTTTCCCCTTCAGCATCAAAATATTGGTAACTTTTCCAAATGGCAAGCCTAGGGCTATGACCTCAGTTTCCATCACCTCCGTGGGTAGCTTCCTAATATGGAGAACACGGGATGGAGCACCAAGCATCTTATCGTCAACTTTAAATTTCTTGCTGTCATTCCCATTTGCTGAATAACATTAATACACATTAAGTTAATAAACAACACTGAAACATCTTTTTTTTGCATGTGAAAATAATGATGGTCTAGTCTCCATTAATAATTCTGAAAATAAAATTTACTCCAACTGATCCATACTGGCCCATATCATTCTGAACCTTTCTTACACATGTGCATCACCAATGTATTTTAAATGGTATTGTACCTGTGCCAACTACTTCATCTGGCAGCTCGTTCCATTCACCCATCATGTGGAAAAGATTGCCCCGCAGGATCCTATTAAATCTTTCCCCTCACTTTAAACCTATACTTTCTAATTATCGATTCCCTTATCCTGGGAAAATGATTGTGTGTTCATCCTATCTATTCCCCTCACAATTTTATATACCTCTTATAAGATCACCCCTCAACCTCCTAGCCTTCCCAATCTCTACTTATAGCTCAGCCTCTGGCAACATCCCCATAAACCTTCTCTCCACCCTTTCCAGCTTATTTTTTCTAAAAATATTGATTTAAAAAAAGTGGAAAGATTGTGGAAATGAGAAAACATAATATTATGAAGATATAGAAAATGAAACTCCAAAATAGAAGATAAACAAGAACAGACTTTTGGCAATAAAGTCCTCACTTTGTGCAGTCCCTCCAAAGTTATTGTTCAATTGTTCACTATTGCAACCTATGTCAAATGTTAATGACATATATTTTCTTATTCAAATAGTTTAAATCTTATGAGCAGAAAGTATTTAAACAAACAATCAGGTAACCACATTACAATGCAACCTTCAGGTAGGTTTGTTTGTCCATTGATGTTAAAGATTCCAGCTGGGTCAGATTGCTCAAGAGGCAATTTTGTTTCCAAAATTGAAGACTAGCATTCTTGGAAAAGTAAACCACCGATAAAGTCAGGAATTAAATATGAAACTCAAGGGAAGAAGTGGTTAATTGACGTTCCAAGATGAAAGGATTCAACAACAGCAAACCTTGCAGCTATTATGCCTCGGGCAAATCAGTGATCTAGAAATCAACAAGCAATTCGCTGAGGGTATGCATGTACATCACTTTGAAGACTGGTCAAAAAAAGGATAGAAATAACAACTCAAATAATTTCAAATTTACATGATTAATGATCACAGAAGCTGGTATTCTATGCTTTTAAGAGGGACAACATTTCCCTGACAAAAATGATAAGGTTCAGGTGCATTAGCACAATTTTAAGCAGAATAGTGGAAAGAGGGGCCGAGATAGTAAAAAAGGCTTGCAAATTGTAGGGAGATACAGATCAGGGGGATTTTTGGACAATAGACAAGAGATGAAAACTCAGAAGGTGTGAGACAAAGGATCAAGGAGTTGTGAACTGTGAAGCTAGAGAAAGGAATACAGATGGAAGAGGAGGGGAAAGAGAGAAATAGGCAAGAGTCGAGGTGGGGCACAGGGGAGGGAAAAGAAGGGGATGGGTGGGGGGTTTAATTACCTAAAATTTGTGTTTTTTTTAAATGTTCATGACATTGGACTGTTAGCTGCCCAAGTGGTATATAAGGTGTTGTTCCTCCACTTTGCCTATGGTCTCACTGTGGCAATGGAGGTGGCCCAGGCCAGAAAGGGATGAGGAATTAAAATGGGTAGCAACCAGGAGATCTAGTACACCTTGATAGACCTAGCTCAAGTGTTTGGTGAAACAGCCACCAAGTCTAGTGTCTAACTTGGACTATCAGTTGCCAAGTTTGACAATTCTCCCCATCTTGAGGTCTACTGCTTTCCCTGACAATCCCCTTGGGTTTAATAATTTTACCCATCCCTGTCACCCACTGAAAAGTCACTTTGCGTGGTGTGTCTGTTTTGAAATTTTTCCATTCTTTCCATAATGCTAATCGCTGCCTGTTGACCATCTCCCAATGTACTCTCCCAAATCAACCACAACTAACTCTCCTGTTTTTTTATAGTTTTCTTTGTTTAGATTTAAGACCCCAGTTTTACATCAAACTTGAAAGTGGTATACTTATTTTGCAGAATTAGACTGAAGTTTCAATGTATTGAAAATGTAATCCCCCAATACTATTGGATAACCAATTTAGGCATCACGATGTAGAACTAGAATAAATATTGGTTTAAAATAGCAAAGGACAGAATACACAAGTAGGAGCTATGAATGGGCCATGAAATACTCGTTGTAATTTTGGGTGTAGTATAAATCAGAAAAAATAAGAGACACATGTGACTGGGGTAATATGGTGACCTATGCGATCAATGCAGCAGAACACAATCTTAATTTTCCATTACTCCTACATAGTGGTACAGGTTTAGAACACCAAAGTCACAATTAATGCTATTATCTGTCTTTATACACCCTCAGAGGCTCATTGAACGGAATAGCAAGCTGGCCTTAGCAGTAGCTTCCTTTAGCTTCTCTTAGCAGTAGAGAAGCATGAAAACCTGAAGGAAAAGTTCAGGAATTATTCTAGTTTAAAAAATGCACAATACAAAAAAGAACCGTCCAAGGACGGGGGGCTTATAATTTCTGTAATTGTTATGATAAGGTGAAAATTCTACAATTATTCTCCTTTGTCTCACATCAAACATGTTGACAAGATTTTATTTAAAAAAACTCGCATTTAAGCCATTCTAAATTATACCACAAATATACTAATGGCTCAAATTGTAAGTCAGCAATACAGTAACATTGAAGTACATGAGAGTTAAGAATTACCATCTTAAACTGAAAATAAAATTTACCAGTAACAACCACGCTGCTCATCGTAGAATTCGGGCTGCTGAGAATGGCGCCAGAAAGTTCGTCAGATCCCCTCTGTGTTTAAATACAAAATTTATGATTTCATTACCATGTTGAATTCTATCATGAACATATTTTCCAAAACAATTTATCGATCAAAATACTTTTATAATATTGGCCTCAACCAAAACAAAGATCACAAACAGGACTAAACTAAATTTAACCGCAGATTCCCTAAATACTGCCAATTAGAATTTAACAGTTACACAAAGAGATACGATTAAAATTGACGTTAAGAATTTTCAAATAAAGGCATAACTTAATTGGGTCAGTGGAGGAAACCAAATTAGGACATGGGCTGTATTTTGAATATTCTCAAATTGACAAGAGATGAAATGCAAGTAGCAGTACATTGGAAAAATACAAGAATGAAACAAATGCATAGTTGAGGGTTTTTACAGGCCGAGGTAGGTGCAAATGAAAGACATTATGAAAATAAAACCCAGTGATCTTAAATGTGACAAACATGCACATTGAAAATTCCTTACATCCTACCATAAGCTAAACACAAAGTGTTGGAGTAACTCAACGGATGAGGCAGCATCTGCGCAGTGAATGAACAGATGATGTTTTGAGATCAAATATTTTGTCACTTTGCACAGAAACTAGTTTAGCTTATGGTAGGCACTGGAACTGCAGATGCTGGAATCTTGAGTGAATTACAAAGTACTGGAGTAACTCAGGGGCAGTTCAGGCAGCATCTGTGGAGGAAATGGACAGGCGACATTCCAGGTTGGAACCCATTAGAGACTGGAGAAAGGAGCCAACTTGAAACATTGTCTGTTTATTTCCTCCAGAGATGCTGCCTGATCCACTGAGTTACTCCAGTACTTTGTGATTAGCTTATGGTAGGATGCAATGAATTTTCAATGGGCCTCAATAGTGGGTCCAGTCCTCCTAGATTTTTCTAGTGGGAGTAAATTTCTATAACTTCAGCAGCAAATGTCGAGCAAACAGACAGACAAATATTTAAGTGATCAATTATAATGTTTTTGTAAGCAAAAAAAACCCCAGCTACATGTTGAACTCGTCCAGGCAGCTGATTGTCCGAAGATGTGCAAAGCCTAATGATCCAATGACAGTATTTAGCACCAGAAGACATAGCAATCAGTTCTTACCATAATGGTAATTCAGTTGTTTTCTGAAATAAGTACTTCTAATAATCCTCCACAATCTTCCAGGCTAAAGAAATCTAAATACATTTCCACGTGCCACAGTTTTAAATGGATGCCCTGAATCTTCTATGTCTCCTTGTCAAACGCTCTCTTGTTAGTGGAAACATCTCAAAATCTACCCTGTCTTGTCTCTCAATATCCTATGTTTTATTAAGATCATAACCCATTCTGTGCAAATTTCAAAATAATTACATCTAGAAAATAAATTATTCTAACACTTTCACCCTATGATGCCTTGCAGGCTTGTGGCTCATTTGTTGAGATAAAGCATGGAAACGGGCTCTTTGGATACCAAGTCCATGCCAACCAACTACACTAGTTCTAGCGTACGCTAATGCTATCGTACACACTTGGGACAATTTACTGCAGCTAATGATCCGCCAAATTTGCACATCTTTGGAATGTGGGAAGAAACTGGAGCACCTGGAGAAAGCCCACACGGTCACAGGGAGAAAGTACAATCCAGAATTCAGAGGTGCAAAGGGATTTGGGAGTGCTGGTGCAGGATTCCCAAAAAGTTAATTTGCAAGTCGAATTGGTAAAAAGTCATACGCAATGAGGGCTAGAATACAAAAACAGGGATGTAATGCTGAGGCTCTATAAGGCACTGGTCAGACCGCATTTGAAGTATTGTAAACAATTATGGGCACCATATCAGAGGAAGGATGTGCTGGCTCTGGAGTGGGTCCAGAGGAGGTTTACAAGAATAACCCTAGGAATGAATGGGTTAGCATATGATGGGTGTTTGAAGGCACTGGGCCAGAAGGATGGGGAACCTCATTGAAACTTACCAAATAGTGAAAGGCTTGGATAGAATGGATGTGAAAAGGATGTTTCCACAAGTGCGTGAGTCTAGGACTGGGGGTTCATAGCCTCACAATTTTAAAGGATGTTCCTTCAGGAAGGAGATGAGGGTGGTAATCTGTGAAATTCTTTACCACAGAAGGCTGTGGAGGCCAAGTCCATGGATATTGAAGTCCAGGGTCAATTCTTCCTGGTCAATTGGTGTCCATTACATATGCATGTTGCAGCACAAAGGCAATATTTCTTTCCACACAACACCAATAAACATCTACAGCCTATGCATCAGCAGAGATAGATAGATTCTTGATTAGTACGGGTGTCAAGGGTTATGGGGAGACGGCAGGAGAATGGGTTAGGAGAGATAAATCAGCCATGATTGAATGGTAGAATAGACTTGATGGGCCTATCACATGACCTTCTGAACACTGTACAGTCAGCAACCGAGGCAAGGATGGAACCCAGTTATTTGCCGTTGTAAGGCATCCACTCTACCTCTGTGCTACCTTATGATTTTGATGCTGGTTTCTCCTTTATTAGCTCAAATGTTTCCAGTTGTAAGGTCAGCAGCACATGATTCAAAAACCTCCCTGCCTCCATTCTTTCAACGGCATCAATCCATGCCTCATTCACAAGGAAAACAATGTTACGCTTGGTGCTGGCTATGTCAAGGAAATCTTTGAAGTGAGGTCAAGTTCAGGTTTTGGAATCTTTATGCCTCAGGCTATAACTTCTGCCAGTGGTCGTTCATCTTTGCTGCATACCAATTGTCTGTTCTACTGTTGACTGCAATGTTTATGCATAATCGTAACTTATTTTTCTCAGTTCTCCCAATCACTTGATACATCATAGAATGCAAGTAATATGCCTCGACTGTTGAAATGACACCACGACGCATCGGCTGTAGATGATTATTGAGTTGGGTGGAAAGAAATCTTGCCTTTGTGCCGCAACATGCATACATGATGGACACCAATTGACCAGGATGAATTGACTTCAATTGATCAGGGACATTGAAGTCAAAAGCTTTATTATTTAATCTTCTCTTAAGATATTGTTGAATTGCATGTTTAACATATTCCATGTAGTCGTAGCATATGCCTGTTATTATACAAGCCTTATTCCTGGTCTTGTAGTAAGCTGGTATTGCCCCCCAACAAGAACATGCTTCAAATGCTCCTTGGACATTTTTTAACTGTGGCACTCCCAGTCTAGCCAATAAGGTATTCGCTTATTGGCGAAAAAAAGTGGGCGGGCGCGACTCACGTTGCAGCGGCCCCTACAGCCTGTCTGTGTTTTTTTAAATTTTTTGTCTAGTTAAATGTAGTTGTTTGTGTTTTTTTTTGTATCGTGTTCCTAACTGTGTATGTGTGGGGGGTGGTGGTGGGGGGGAAACTTTACAATCTCTTCCCTGCACGGGAGACCCGACTTTTTTCCCTGTCGGGTCTCCGTTGTCGTTTTGGGCCCAGCACAGCGGAGCGGCCTCCGACCGGGATGAGCTGCGGACTCACCATCGTGGGGCTGGCCGGCCTCGGAGCGTGGGGAGCGGTGGTGGCTCGCCGGTGCAGCCCGACTCCGGGCTCCGGAACTCCGCGTGGGGAGCGGTGGTGGCTCGCCGCTGCGGCCCGACTCCGGGCTCCGGAACTCCGCGTGGGGAGCGGTGGTGGCTCGCCGCTGCGGCCCGACTCCCGACTCCGGGTGGATATCGGGAGCTCGCGGGTCCGGGTGAGAGACCGGTCTCCGGAGCTCCCGCAACACAGCTTCTCCGGCCCGTGTCGCGGGGTTGGAGCGACCCGGAGCGGGGCCGTACATCGCCCGGCGCGGCTTCGATGTCCGCGGGACATTCCAGCGCCCGCCGGGGGCTCCAACGCTGTGACTTTGACTTTGGGCCTAGAGCGGGGCCCTACATCACCCGGCCCGGGCCTGGGACTTGGCACCGCCCGCCTGCAGCTTCGACCTCAGGAGAGAAATGGTGCGGGGGAGAGAGAAGACTTTGCCTTCCATCACAGTGAGGAGGAGATCCACTGTGATGGATGTTTGTGTCAATTGAATTGTTTGTGTGTTTTTTTATGAATTGTTCTGGTTGTAGAAACGGAGTTTCGTTCGAGCCTCTCTGAGGTTCGAATGACAAGCAATAAAATCAAATCAAAGTATGTTCTGATGGTTACACAAAAAGCTGGAGAAACTCAGCGGGTGCAGCAGCATCCGCTGAGAATGCATTTGCATTCAATATTATTGATGCTGCTGCACCCGCTGAGTTTCTCCAGCTTTTTGTGTAACCCTCGATTCTCCAGCATCTGCAGTTCCTTATTTAACTGGTATGTTCTGATAATTACAATTAAATCCCATCTCAAAATTAAACACTTGATCAGACGTAGACTTGCCATCCTTTATGCATGTCACAGCTTTTCAGTTAGCATTGGGCAGCAACAATATCTATAACAGCAGCTTTTCCTGCCATATTGTAAAATATACTCGCAAAAACAATCACACCATCATTGGCTAGCAACAAATGTTTCAGCTGGAGGCTTTTGTTCAGTAAATGTAGGTGCTTTATCCCCTTGCCAAAAGGCAGCTTGTTTAGCTCTGCCATATAGCACATTTAATGACGCGAGAGGAGGCAACAGCAAACATTTTCATCCTTTAGTCATATATTCAATATCTCTATGATCAAATCTCTAACACGATATTACTGGAAGGAACAACTGTCACTAAAATTGATACCACCTTCTTAATCAGCTTTTTACTTTCCAAAATGTTTTTCTCCACAATAATCAATGCCTTCCTTCTTCCAATATCCAACTTCATCTCCAGTGTCAAGGCTTTTTTCCTTGCTGACTTAGATATTGAAGTTACTCTAAGGCATCTGGTTGCCTCATTCATTGGGTTACGCAAGTTTGTTGTGCAAATGTTTCCTACACCTGAACTTGCCTAATGATCTGGTAATAGCTAGAGCTATGGCTTTAATGTTGCTTGACCTCTTTAGCAACTAAAGCAAGAACAGACTTGATTATGTAATGTGGCACTGAGAATGCATTTGCATTCAATATTATCATTAAAAGACTACAAAACATGAAGTTATACTATATTCAATGGATATTCAGCAAAAATTATGGAAAATGCTATGTTGTACAATTTGTTTATTAACATTTTGGTGGTGGTATTCGTACGTTATCACTAAAAAGGTGTCACTGAACGATTTCAATTCTGTGCATGGAAGAAAACTAATATTGTTTTTTAAAAGCACTAGGCTGGCATACAAAACATGAATAAACAGGCCTATATCAACTAAAGGAGAAATCCAAAAGCAAGCACTATGGGATGTTCTGGGCTGATTGGTCTGTTCCTATGCTTCACTGATCTAGGATGCTGGAAATCAAAAATAAAAGCAGAAAATGATGAAAATGCTCAGCATATCATCAGCATGTGCAGACAATAAATTAAATTGACAATCATCTAGTGATTTTCTATCTGTAACAGGAAGAGTAAAACATCAATTATGTTTATAAGTGCAGAGAAAAGGACATGGCGGTAGGATGCAAAGAAACAAACAGGATGTTCTATGATAGGTTGAAGACCAGGAGATTGAACAAAAGTGGTGGGAGCGCTGGCCAAAAAAGGTTGTCAAAGCTCTAACTGGAGAAGGTGTGTGTATGGAATCTGAAATACCAAAGAGAAAAAAATTGAATATTGGAAATGCGACATTGTACTAGAATGACATACTATGCAAAAATGATTGAATTTAATGTTGAACCCCGAACAATAATATCCCATGTTGTAAAATAATCAGCAGCTCCTTCAGGTTCAATGAGGTTTGTTTTAAGTGTTTGAAATCAAAAATAAAGGTAAAAATTGGAGCAAGAAGGAATATTAAAATTAAATAAAATAGGTCATCACCTCCCAAGTTACTGCAAGGGTGATGTCGAGTTTCCAATTCCTGTCAAATAGTCTAAATGAAACGCTGCTTTTCTTCATAAAGATCAACAAAAGCATCCGTATATATATATATATATATATATATATATATATATATATATATATATATATATATATATATATATATAATATATATATATATATATATGTGTGTGTGTGTGTTATATATGTATATGTATATAAGATAATAGGAGTAAAACTGAAGGTTTCCGACCCGTAAAGTAATCTGTCCGTTCTCCACAGATTCTACCTGACCTGTTGAGTTTCTCCAGCTCTTTGCTTTTAGCTTGAGATTCCAGCATCTAGTCTCTTATGTTTCCAGGAAGATCGCAGTGTTACTTTTAATCATTAATGGATAAATTCAAGTGAAAATCTAAGAACCTCAGAAATGCTCTGTATAATGGATATTCAAATATCAAAATTGTACTGAAAACAGATACATAAAATGCAATTGACAATAAAAACACCATGTTACTTGAAAATTCTTAAGTAAAAAGTGTTTTCATTTTTAGTTAACCCAACAATAAAATGATGAGGGAAATGTCGTTTTAAAGTATAGGCCAACCATTCCAAAAATAGATGGTGCAAGTTTAAGTTTTAAAAAAAAGTTCAATTGGTAATTGTCAGACAAATAGAAAACCAACATCGGAAAGTTATTGAAGATAAACACACTGGAGCCTGATTATAAGAATCTGGAGCAGGTCTTCAACCCAAGCTTAACAAAAAAAATCTTGAGGCAAATATCAAATTTCAGTTTATAAAATGTATTAAAAAACCTAATTGAGATTAACTATTATACATGTTATTGTTTAATTATTGTAAAATACACCTTAACATAAATAAAAACCCAATTTCAAACAAATGTTACAATAACCATTGCTCCTACAGAAAGACAGGCATGTCAGATTTACACTAATGCAGTGGTATAGCATTAAATCCACTATGTAATCGAATTGTAATCATTTTATGATTCTAACCTCAATCATCTAAAACTTAATTTCATAGCCATGGAACGTCATAAAAAAGTGATAATGGGAAGAGAAAACGTGACTGGAGAATATGCAAATGAAAACGTATTTAAGGGACATGAAAATAAATGAATTTTCAGTAAACCACATCTACTACCTGAGAAATGTTTTATATATTCCAATATCTTGATCTTTTATTTCAATTTTAAACAGACCTTCGGAATCATTAGGGCAAAACTACAGACATTAAATATCCATATTATTTGCTAATTCATTGATGTTTTCATTGAAATTATGGAAGCTCCAATTGTGTTGTCTTGATAGTACATTTATGTATTTTTCCAATATCTTTGTTTCCAATGTTCTGAAATGCTCTGGTTTCACTGTGCATTGGCAACCCAAAATAATATGAATACACTTGGTCATATGATTGCCTGTCCATCAGATTTTCAAGATATCCTGGATATTCATCATGACTAGGCAGATTACAAGTTTCCTGCCATAGTCCAGAGGGAACAGGGCCAGCAGCAGTATCGGGCCCTCGAACCCTCCGCAGTCGCCGCGACAGCGGCCCGATGTTCAGGCCCTCTTGCCAGGATGATCGAAACTCCGACGTCGGAACGGAAGAACATTCTCAGCGGCTTGGAGTTTCCAAATTGGCCACTTCTTATCGGAGACTGTGGCGCCCAAAGTCTATTGGCCGAGCTGGGCGGAGATTCAACACTGGCGGCCCTCGGCAAAAGGATGCCAGGACTCCGCGATGTTAAAGTTAGCGCCGCCCGCGGCTGTAAGCTCCAACCACCACAGCTCCACGGTGTTAAAATCGGCAGTCCCAGCACACCAGAGCTCCACACGGCGACCCCAGTAAGGCATCGTCCGCTCCGCAATGGTACTTTAGTGCTGTGTCGCTGCTGAAGCTGAACCTCTGGCCAGTCTCCGGTAGGAAAGGCCGCGCCAATCCAGATGGTAGGCCTCGAGGAGGGGGTGACGATGCGGTTCGGAGGAACGACGCATCCTCGACCAGATAGTGACTGAGAAAAATAGTTTCCCCCTTTCCCCCCCATAAAAAGACTAAAAGACCTCCAAAACAAAACTTTTTGACAGAATACATTTTTTTTAAAAGAATAAAATGACAAACAGCTGCAGGCGAGGCCCCCTATTATTAAAAAACAATGATTCACAGAGTGCTACCTTATTTGCTCATCATGTCAGTCCAGTGCCACTTTTCCAATTAATATGTTGTGATAACATCAGTTCCTCAGGGTGAACCCACGGGAAGCAACAGCCTCGTCCGTTGGAACAGCGCAGATCAACTAGCAAGAGTGTTCACGGACTTCTTTAATTTCTCCCTCCTCCGTTCAGAAGTACCCAGCTCCTTCAAGACTACTATCATCCCAATGTCAAAGAAAAGCAAGATATCATGCCTTGATGACTATTGTCCAGTGGTCTTGACATCCACCAACATGAATTGCTTCAAGAGGCTGATTATGGCACATATTAATTCTAGCCGACCAAGCCAACTTGATCCATTGCAGTTCGCCTACCATCACAACAGGTCCACGACTGATGCCTCATCCCTGGAACACCTGGATAAGGACATCTATGTCAGACTCCTATTTAAAGACTACAGCTCTGCTTTCAATACCATTATCCTAACCAGGCTCATCTCCAAACCCGTGGGACTTGGAGTCAGCACTCCCCTCTGCAACTGGATCCTCGATCACCTAACCCAAATCAGTGAGGCTAGGGGATATATCATCCTCTATAATTCTCAATCCTGGTTGCGTTCTCAGCCCCCTACAATACTCCTTAAACTCCTTACAGGACTGTGCAGCCAATTACCAACCCAACTCAATTTACAAGTTTGCAGACAACACCACATAGTGGGCAAAATATCAAATAATGACAAGATGAAGTACAGGAAGGAGATTGAGATCCTCGTAATCTGACATCAATCTCTTAGGAGTAAATATCAATAGCACTTTGTCCTGTACCAGCTACGTCGAAGCGCTGGTCAAGAAAGCACACCAATGCTTCTACTTAGAAGGCTTAGGAAGTTTGGTATGTCCCCAACAACCCTCACCGACTTCTACAGAAGTTTGAAAACAGATTCAGGGACAGTTTCTTCCCAGCTGTTATCAGGCCACTGAACCATCCATTCACCAGACAGAGTGGAGTTCTGACCTCCCATCTACCTCATTGGAGACCTCTGAACTATCTTTAATCGGACTTTGTCTTGCACTAAATATTATACCCTTTATCCAGTGTCTGTACAGTTATTATCATGTATAGTCTTTTCGCTGACTGGAAATTCTTTTCACTGTACCTTGGTACGCGTGACAATAATAAACAAAATTAATTACCACTCAAATATAACAAAATATGCCATGGATAAGTTAAATTCAATAACCTTAATAAAATGCAATTTCTTTACAGAATGTAACATTGTAAGTTTAAAAAGAATCATCCATGTGGCATCTCCCTAGTTCAAGTCAAGGGAGACGAGCTGAATTTGAAAGTCTTGCTCAATACAAGACAAACCAAGAATGACTCCTACATCGCGATGACTTGCACATAGATGGTAAACCACTCAAATACAGCTAAGGACAATGAACACCAATAACCCAATCAAAGCCAATTCTGTTTTTGGAAAATTTCCATACAAAAATTACACACTTGAAAACTATTCCGCAATTATAATTATTCACAAGTGCTTTGTTTTAAAAGAAGCAAAGCTGATTAAGATCGAATTTAGCCTGCATATTAAAAGAAAAGCTATTTTACTCAAAAAGATCAAGGATCCATTGCATCCTTGTCGTATTAGAATGGCTTCAATATCATATCCTAAAGGCTAACACTTTAGGTACAGCGCTGAAACATCAGACATTTAATGCATAGTACTTTAGACTGAAACGGTAAACTTGCTCCATCTTCCCCCTACCCTCCCCCCCCCAACCACATCTATATCTGTCACACGGGAGGCCTGGTCCCCCAACGCAACCTATTCCCCAACACAATATTCCACCACTCACCCATTCCCCCAACGTAACCCGTTCTCCCAACACAATATTCCACCACTCACCCATTCCCCCAACGCAACCCGTTCCCCCAACACAATATTCCACCAGTCACCCATTCCCCCAACACAATATTCCACCACTCACCTGATAGCCCCATTCTGCGCAGACGCGGCTCATTTCCCCTCATCCCCGATCACCCCCTCCCCCTCCTCTTCATGTGTGGGAGGGGAGGAGGGGGGGGAAGGAAGGAGTATGTGGCGGGGGTGGGTGGGATGGTAGGGGGGGTGTGTGTGGACGGGGAGGTGTAGGAGAAAAGGGAGAGGAAGGTGTGGATGTGGGGAGGTGTAAATGTGGGCGGGAGAACGTGTGTGTGTGGGGAGGTGCGGGAGGAGGGGTTGTGGAAGGGGAGGAGGGGTTGTGGGGGGGGTGGGAGGGAATCAAGGGGGAGGATCCAGCGAGGGGGACCAGAGGGGCAGTGGCTGGAATTGTCGGTCCGATGGTGACTCACAGCAGGCGCTGGTCGCTGGTCGTTCTCCTCCGCCGGGATCAGTGTCTCCGCTTTCCGTTTGGCGACATCTCCGACTCCATGCTGGGTCTCCCACGCTGGGTTGGGTCGGGTCTCCGACGCTGTGCTGCTGCTTGGGGCGGGGCTGGGCTGCTTGTGTTCCCCCAGAAAGTCCGGTTGGATTCCTCCGCCGGCCACCCTGAGCTCCAGTTAAGACGCGATGACGCAGGAAAGGGCGGACCACCTCGAGAAGTGACAGGGGAAGCGACTAATCCTCGCAGTGCCGACTGCCAGAATAGATCGATCTGCGCAGGTGCAGATTTAAGATTTTTAAACCTCGTTAACTTTTACGACATTCAGCCGATCGGAACGAAACTTGGTGGACTCGCAGCACAGGAGAACGGTGAACTGGCGAAAAATCGTAGCGCTATCGCAAACCATTTTTGCGCAAATAGAAAGATCGCCAAACCGGAAGATAACAAGATCAGAGTTTTAGTTATGTATAGATTCTAGTAATTGCCAAAATGCAAATTGTTCATAGAATTGATCTCCATACAGACATAATAGTCCCTCAAAATTAAAGTAATAAAAAACAGCTGCAATTCAGTGGTAAAGTTTATCATCTTTTAATATGAGTATCACTGGAGGCTAAATCACAAATTTCCCATGTTTGGGATTGCTTTCAAGGAATTGTCAAAATGTCACTCACTTCAAATGACACAATAATTTCCCTGAACATTTAGTCTTGCCATTCCACTGCAACCTAATTCCAATCAAAAGTTTGTTCTTCCAGTTCCCATAGAGTAGCGTGAAAAATAAATTATATAGCATTTAATGCCATATTTACCATACTGTTTTTACACTGCTCTAGCTTTAATCTAGTACGGTAAAAGAGGTGAAACGCGGTTTTCCTAAGATGGTTTTTCTCGCTCACAATAGTTTGCTATGGAATGATAGAATAAAAAAGGTACAGCAATGTACAAGGTGTTAATTAAATGTTCAGAATTTCCAATTTTCATTGAAAGGCCATGATGCAAATCAAAGCCTAGATCACCTAAACTTTCAGAGTTCAATTTAACAACTCTTTTTGTAATATTTCATACTGTAGTCAGGGCAGATATAAGCCCTTTAGCACATAGGCTCGTGCAGGTTTTCTTTTACATGTCTGTATTTACTCTTTACTGTAAAATTCCTAAATTTTAACCCAATAGCACGTTGATCTATTCCTACAAATACTAAAGCATTTGCATAAACAACAGTAATGTTACCCCTATTATATACTTTAGCCTTTGTCAAAACTGAATTCTATCACCAGCAACTTAAACATACACCAAAGTTTTCTTCAAGTTTTTGACGACAAAAAAATGACTTGGTGGATCCCCAGGCTCTACCTACAACACATAGTGTTTGAAGCTTGAGTCACAAAAAAATTGATCTGCACCTTTTCATTTTAATGCCCAATCTATTGTGAGTCATTCTTTATGCTCAATAATACAAAAATGAAATTTCCAATTATTTGAGTATGGAATGAAGTGGAAAATAGATGTTTTAACAATACTTATTTTGAAATAAACAAACATCAATAACTTCAGAAACAAAATCAAGCTTTTCAATGCAAAGTTTTGTATTACATTCAAGCCAGGCACGGAAATCGCTATCAAAACATTGGGGTGGGGCCCACAATTTCTTGGAGGCCGCGAGCGCATGCACACACTCATACACACACACGCGAGGCTTCAGCCGTCGGCCCTGTAATTACGGGAACAACGACCCAGGCTTACGGCCAGCGCAGAGAAGCAGCGCTAAATCCAGCTCAACATGCCTGTCTCGCCGGGATAACCTACAGCCCTGCCTGGACTGACAGGAGACCAGTCTGGAACCGTGGAGCTAGCGCTGCTTCTCCGCGCTGGCTGTAAACCTGGGCCGTCATTCCCATAAGTCCAGGTAGGGCTGGGGGGTTAGTAGGCAGAGTTGTGCTGGACTTAGCGCTGCTTCTCCGTGCTGGCCGTAAGCCTGGGCCGTCGTTCCCGTAAGTCCAGGCAGGGCTGTAGGTTAACCTGGCAGGACAGGCAGAGTTGAGCTGGATTTAGCGCTGCTTCTCTGCGCTGGCTGTGGGCCTGGGGGCACCACTCCCGTCTGACTCCCGATGTTCTGGCCACCCCCGGGAGTGTGGGGGGGGGGGGGGCACTCGGGTGGGCACGGGGATGGTCCAGTGGCTGTTCGGCAGCGATTGCAGCGCCTGAGACCCGGGATCGATCCTGGCTGCGGATGAGGGACAGGTCTGTGTCCAGGGCTGCCGAGAGTGTTTTTCTCTTGTGACCCTATGACCTGGGCATGCAATTCAAGCTCCGCTCTATGATCTTTTCTCCAGCAGGACGTCTCCCTCCTCCAATCACCACGCTGTATCCTCAGTCCCACCCCCGCCCCCCCTACTTCTGCCTCGGACCGACACTTCCCTCCTCCAATCATCGCACTGAATCATCATGGTCCCCCCTCCCATTGTTTGCTAACTGACGTCTCTCTCGTCCAATCGGCGCCCTCGAATATCATTCCCACCCCCATTGTCTTGCGGAAAGTGGAGATTTCACCGAGTTTTAAAATCCGGATTACAAAAAATGGGGGGGGGGGGGGAATCGTCCCCCACTTCTCAAAACAGGGAGGGGGGACGTGTCCACCCTGGCCCCTCGGGATTTCCGCCCCTGATTCAAGCACATACCAAACTGCATCCAACTGCAACCAAACAGCTTCCAATGGAGGCATAAGACCTACCTTAATGCCAACTGCAACCTCAGTGAGAATGCTAGGAAAGGAAATAAAAAAACATAAGGAAACGATCACCACAACTACTTTCATAAATTCACCACATAATCAGTATCTGCAATGACCATTGCAGTCTGAAGAAGGGTCTTGACCCAAAACGTCACCCATTCCTTCGCTCCAGAGATGCTGCCTGTCCCGCTGAGTTACTCCAGCTTTGTGTCTATCTGCAATGAGTATATTGTTCTTTTAAAAAGGTGCTACATAAATTAGCAGCAAGATATGTCTGCTAATCACAACATTTGGCACAGTGCCACTGCTGAAGTAGCTGCACCCATGCTTGGTTTCATTTTCTAGTAATTCATCTTATGTCTAGCATTTTGTTATTGAATCTAAACACAATGAAAAGGTCAAGTCTTCCGAGAAGCAGATGTGGTAAACTTTATTTTGGAGGTTTATGGAAAAGGGATTCTGGGTGAGGAGGTGGATAGAAGTTGGCTTGAGCAACAAGGGGTGAAGGGAGAGTGGGAAGGAGGTATGATGGGAGAGCGAGGGGAAGGAAGGGGAGCAGGCTGGACAGAAATAAAGTCATGGGGCAGACTGGGGAGAACTGGTACCCAAGGAGGCAGAGGAAAGCTGAGGGAGCAGGCAGACATAAAAACATAGAGCAATAGGTGCAGGAGTAGGCCATTCGGCTCTTCAAGCCAGCACTGGCAGCCATTCAATATGATCATGGCTGATCATCTAACATCAGTACCCTCTTCCTGCTTTTTCTCATATCCCTTAATTTCTTTAGCCTCCAACTCTCTTGAAAACAGAGGAAAGGAAAGACAGGAGGAAAGAGGGCATGCTGGACGGAGCAGGTACCCGGAGGGCAAAGGGTGGCATGGATGGAGCAGGCAGCTGATAGGGGAAGTGGGTGGGCTAAAGTGATCAGGCAGCCAGAGGCTGAGAGTAGGTTGGAGGGAACAGGTGAAACTGGAGACATGGGGGATTGGGAGGGAATGGGGGATTGGGAGGGAAAGGGGGAGTGGGAGGAAGGAAAGGGGGAGTGTGAAAGGAGGAGTGGGGAGAGGGAAAGGAGGAGTGGGAAAGGGGAAGATGGGGAGAGGGGAAGATGGGGAAGATGGGGAAAGGGGAAGATGGGGAAGATGGGGAAAGGGGAAGATGGGGAAGATGGGGAAAGGGGAAGATGGGGAAGATGGGGAAAGGGGAAGATGGGGAAAGGGGAAGATGGGGAAAGGGGAAGATGGGGAAAGGGGAAGATGGGGAGAGGGAAAGGGGAAGATGGGGAGAGGGAAAGGGGAAGATGGGGAGAGGGAAAGGGGAAGATGGGGAGAGGGAAAGGGGAAGATGGGGAGAGGGAAAGGGGAAGATGGGGAGAGGGAAAGGGGAAGATGGGGAGAGGGAAAGGGGAAGATGGGGAGAGGGAAAGGGGAAGATGGGGAGAGGGAAAGGGGAAGATGGGGAGAGGGAAAGGGGAAGATGGGGAGAGGGAAAGGGGAAGATGGGGAGAGGGAAAGGGGAAGATGGGGAGAGGGAAAGGGGAAGATGGGGAGAGGGAAAGGGGAAGATGGGGAGAGGGAAAGGGGAAGATGGGGAGAGGGAAAGGGGAAGATGGGGAGAGGGAAAGGGGAAGATGGGGAGAGGGAAAGGGGAAGATGGGGAGAGGGAAAGGGGAAGATGGGGAGAGGGAAAGGGGAAGATGGGGAGAGGGAAAGGGGAAGATGGGGAAAGGAGAAGGGGAAGATGGGGAGAGGGGAAGGGGAAGATGGGGAGAGGGGAAGGGGAAGATGGGGAGAGGGGAAGGGGAAGATGGGGAGAGGGGAAGGGGAAGATGGGGAGAGGGGAAGGGGAAGATGGGGAGAGGGGAAGGGGAAGATGGGGAGAGGGGAAGGGGAAGATGGGGAGAGGGAAAGGGGAAGATGGGGAGAGGGAAAGGGGAAGATGGGGAGAGTAGGAAAAAAGGGAGGGCGAGCAGCTGAATGAAAGTAAATGCGAGACCTCCCCCCTCCCGGGACCCGAGCCCAAGCTAAACAATGAAACGCGGTGTCTCTCTGCCCACTTTTCCCCGTTGGAGGGTCCGCTGCACAATCTCCCCGGCCCACCAGCTAGGAGTCGGACTGATAACAACTCCCCGGAAAAGCCGAGGTCTTCCCCACGTGGAACTAGGCCGGGTGAGATCTACGATAGCTGTAACCCCACGGCCAGCTCCAACTGACCGCTCGCGTCTGACGTGAGAGCGCCCCTGACACACGCTCTGTGTTTAAGTGTGTCTGAATCTTGCGGGCGGACTGGACGCCTCAAGATCCGCCCCTGGTTAAAGGAATAAACACTCCCGTTCTGGTGCAATCGATTTCCCCCCGGCCGATATCACCTGAACTTACCCGTCCATTGCCGAATTAGCAGAGGTTTGCGAGCCAACCGCCGCCGACCGGGAACACACAAAATGGCGCCGTGTGCCGCTGGCTCTCCTTCCCCTCCCCGGCCCCGCTCGCTCCGTCGCCGGGATCCTCCGGAAACAGCCGAACCAACGGACGAAGCTTCGTCCTCCTCCGGAGGGGGAGGGGGGGGGAAGCGAGATCATCCGGAAACAGCCGAGTGCGGCCGAACCGCCGGCCGAAGCTTCGTTCCCCTGGGGAGGGCGGACGGCGTGGAAATTTCCAGACGGCGTCGTGTCGTTTTGAGCAGAGATACCAGAGGAGCTGTTTAATACCAGAGGAGCTGTTTGGTTGTGTGAGCGGCGGCGGAGAAGAAGCAAGAGGGGTGGCGGGTGAGATATTAAATCCTCAATCCCCGGAAGCATCTCTGCACTACTTCTTTGACAAATGATAACAAAACCCCCCAAAACGTGCTTTTTTTGTTGTCATTCAGTAGCAATGTTACAAAATTTTGAGATTTTAAAAATCGTCTGCAATTTATCCCATCAGATAAAGCATAAAAAGAAGTTTAATTTGACACCTAATTCACTTTCATATCTTCAGTATTAAAAAAGTTATGACCATTTTCATACTCGGAAATTAGCATCTTGTTCCCCATTGCCTTTCAATTGACTTCACACAAAAGCTGTGATCAAGGACAGTCAAAAGCCCATAATTTTCTTAAAGATTAAGAGAAGTGAATGAAATGTTCAGTTATTGTAGATTGAAGCATTCTGAAACAAATATAAAACTTCTTACTTGGATGACCTGAAATTAAAGCATATAATTAGTTAAGTACCTAATTGTAGCTAATTACAAAATTGACCGTTGTGACGGAAATAGTAATAAACACCCAGACTGCCTTGAACGCCCAGGAATGTAAAGTTTTTGATCCTCTCCACCATCGTGCCACTGATATAAACAGGGTTAAGGGTCCTCATCCAAAGTCCACAATCAGTTCCTTAGTTTTACTGGTGTTGAGAACAAGGTTGTTGTGCTGGCACTATTTGGTCAATCGGTCGATCTCACTTCTATCCTCTGATTTAGCACCATCTGTAATTCGTCCAACAACAGTGGTGTCGTCGGCGAACTTGATGATGGAGTTCGCCCTATGTCCGGCTACATAGTCATGAGTATAGTGAGTGGAGCAGGGCGCTGAGCACGCAGCCTTGAGGTGCTCTCGTACTGATTGTTACTGAGGATGAGGAATTTCCGCTAATTCGGACAGACTTGTCTGTGGATGAGGAAGTCGAGGATCCAATTGTAGAGGGATGCGCAGAGACCCAGTTCCGTGAGCTGTCATATGTCCCAGGTTGAACAATGAAATTCTTATTTCAGGGCTCTCACTTAACCTTTTTTCCCCTATTGCCAGCCGGGCAACCAAGGCAGCTTTTTAGGTTGCCAAATGACAGTTTAGGTGGTCATTTAAGACGGCTTGCATGACGTGTGCAATAATGTGCTCGGACGAAGTGCGTAGTTACCAGTCGGAATTACGCTCAATGAAGCTTTCATATATTATTTCTGCTTGAAATAAAGTCACAAACTAAACATAATCACCAATCAAGACATGAATATATACCACAATGACATGCAGCAAATATAGTATCTCAACTCTTTTTACACATTGCTATTAATGCAATTTCTATTATTTCTTTCCACTTCCAAACAAAAATGTGGTTGGATTATTCAGCCTGTGTGATCAACCCGTGTCAATATATCCTGGACCATGGTAACACATATGCTTAACCATGCACTCTACAGATTGATGCAAGCATGTTTTCTGTGAAGGACCGAAAATTATCAAGACATGTCCATAGCATGGGTTGTTATTGCTATTGGTACAGAAACACTCTCGCTTCCCACAAAATTTATCCACAACAAAATATACAGGTTGCAAGGAAATTTCTAAAGGCATTTTATGATAATAGCTGTTAAAACTGACTATACCCATCTGACAGGTTAAACATTACGCTAACTGACAAGAGATGGCCAAAGGATATAACTGCAGCAAATGTTCTTTTGGTAATATGTTTAAAGGTGTCAAAACGTCACATTACCGGACATTCAGATTAGATGTATGTGTTGTGAACAGTTTGTACGCACCACATTAAAAAAAAATTATTGATAAATGCTGTTTCCATCATTCCCACTTCAGAATTAACGTTAAAATTTCAACTGAAATATCTCCTGACCAAATTTGTGATGTATATGACCGACTGTGGAAGTAAAACCTGGATAAATCCAATGTATAGTTGTGAATGTTGCTCATTAAATAACTACAGTATTGATACTCCATATTAAGAGCATTGATTTGCCGTTAAAATGAATTTTGTAGTAATGTTTTTGTAGTCAACGGTAGCAGTGACAATCGAACACTATGGTTTTAATGTTTCACGAGTTCACAATTTAATTAATCCATCTTTATGGTTTAAAACAAATAATAACATTGGGAATGAAAACACATTTGATTGCATTCCGTTATCAAACGTAGTCAGTGTTCGCTTTGAAGAAATTTCAGTACGGGATGGACGGGGGGATGATCTGTGCAGGATGGATGGGGGGGCGATCAGTACAGGATGGATGGGGGGGATCAGTACAGAATGAATGGGAGGATCAATACAGGATGAATGGGGGTAGACAAAAATGCTGGAGAAACTCAGTGCGTGAGGCAGCATCTATGGAGTGAAGGAAATAGGCAATGTTTCGGGTCGAGACCTTTCTTCAGACTGATCCCCCCCCCCCCATCAGTACAGGATGAATGGAAGGTGGGATAAGCGCAGGATGAATGGAAAGATCAGTACAGGATGAATTGGGAGGGGGGTCAGTACAGTGTGGATTGGAGGGTCTGTGCAGGATCAATGGGAGGGGTTACTGCAGGATGAATGGAGGTATCGCTACAGGATGAATGGGAGGTTCGCTACAGGATTAATGGGGGGGTCGCTACAGGATGCTGCCTGACCTGCTGAGTTACTCCAATTTTTTGTATCTTATCTTCGGTATAAACCAGTATCTGCAGTGCCAAGCCGGGCAAAATGGCTCGGCATTTAGGTTGCCCGGCGGCACTTTGGCTGGTCATTGGCACTTGGGCAACCGCTAATTTCGAGCCCTGTATTTGCAGCAGCACAACAGAATATGTAAACATAGTACACTATGTAATAAACGAGAAAAAAAGCTTAGTGTGTGTCACATACCCGTAAATACACATATTTTATACACACACACACACACATGTTTTGACTTATCCTGATGTCATTTATTGTCAAATGCACAACTGCAATGAGGTACAGATACATCTTGCTTGCAGCAGTATCATAGGCACATGAACCACACACAAAAACATGAATTACTGATAAATTACATATCAATTCTGCAAGATTGCAATAAAGACAAAGCATTAGTGAAAAGGTTAAATGCTTTTAAATATATAAAAGATACATGGTGGAATACTTGACTAGGTTGTAGCTTATATTTCATCTCAAGCAGGCCTTCTCCAGTGGAATGATAAGAGAGAGATAGACAAGCCCTGGCTTGCCTCAGGTGGATGTGTATTGAGACAATGTGATTAAGTGACACACTGTATAAAAACACTGTGCAAAGCTTTGTTCATGGAAGTGGTGCGCGGGGAAGTCAAGTGTCTGTAGCTTACTTGACTGGTGCAACTCCGTCACTTCCGCCGGCAGATGATCAGTAAAGCTTGAGTTGGTCTACCTAATGTTTTTGTGATAAAGAGTTAAAGAAGGAACTGCAGATGCTGGAGAATCGAGGGTACACAAAAGGCTGGAGAAACTCAGCGGGTGCAGCAGCATCTAAGGAGCGAAGGAGATAGGCGACGTTTCGGGTCAAGACCCTTCTTCAGACTGGTTAGGGATCAGGGAAACGAGAGATATAGACGGTGATGTGGAGAGATAAAGAACAATGAATGAAAGATATGCAAAAAAAATATAGATGATAAAGGAAACAGGCCATTGTAAGCTGTTTGTATTGTGAAATGAGAAGCTAGTGTAACTTGGGTGGGGGAGAGATAGAGAGAGAGGGAATGCCAGGGCCCGAGGGCTGAGGGAGAGGTGGGAAGGGGAGGAGACAGCAAGGGTTAACAGAATTCAGAAAATTCAATGTTCAAGCCCAGAGGATGCAGACTCCCCAAGCTGAATATGAGGTGCTGTTCCTCCAACTTGCGGTGTTGCTCACTCTGGCTGTGGAGGAGGCCCAGGACCGAGAGGTCGGATACGGACAAAATGTTTTTGTGAGTTGTCTGTTTATTAAGAAGTGAACCCTATCTGGCATATAGTGGTCCTTTGTCAGAGGTTGATCTGGTTCCCCGCCGAGGTCCTTAATACAGACAATGGTAGGACCAATTGTGTATTTATTTTGCTACCAAGAGAGTAGTCGGCGATTGGATAGAGCAAACTAAAAAGGTTTGTCATAAATTAATGTATTTTTGCTACTAGGAAAGTAGTTGGTAAGGGGTTTTGCTACTAGGAGAGTAGTCGGCGATTGGGCATGGCAAACTAAAAAGGTTTGGTGCGAATGTGTATTTTGCTACTGGGAAAGTAATTGGCAATTGGCTCCGCAAACTAAAAAAGTTTGTCGTTCACAAAGTAGCCGGGCTGAGAAGAGACTCGCGGCTACGGGGAATAATCTGGATAAAAGTGATGGAGGAACGCCCGTCTAACATATGTGTTATTTGAATCCTAAAAGTTATAAAGACTATAGAATATTAAGTTATAAACTAACCAAATGTTTGGGAGATGAATCCTGGCCAGTCGGAGGAACATGGTATATAGAAACTGTTAAAAAGGCAGAAAAGACGAAAAAGGATGGTATACCTAAGAATTGGAATGCGTTACATGTATAATGTAATTGGCATGATAAAACAACAGGAAAAGGTCGAAAAAGAAAAGGCCTGATTGAGTCGCAAATTAAGCGACAATTGGTAACAAAAAAAAAGAAAACAAAAGGCCCTAAAACAAAATAACCCCGATGGCCCTTGTCTGGCATGGCGACCCTGTTTATGGAAGAGGGGGGATAAGGAACAAATTTGTGGGGGAATGGGGAACAAAGTCGGGTATAGTGTAGACCACCTCCCCTATATGCCCTGATGGCAGGAGCTACCCCACTAAGATCCCATAGGGAGAGGGGGGGGGGGGGACGGGAGGCTCCAGCCACTGCTCAGGGAAGGGCACCCTCAGGAGAAGACTATTAGCGACTCGGAGAATGAAAAGGAAGATGAGAAAGCAGAAGGGAGAGGGCTGATGCAGAAGAGAAAGGAAGAGCAGTAATGAATCCAGCAGTAAGAGAGTTAAACAATGCAGAGCCGGAGTATCTTTGAGACAGGATACTACTGTCGCCCCTTGCCTCTGCCAAGGCACTGAATTCTGCACATTGGTCCCCACAGTACCAAAGATTCTAGTAGACAGAATGGCCTTGCCAAGACATGGGTGATGTAAAGTTAATATAGAGGGACGCCTCTAGCACGCAGCGCGATTTTTGGAAACGAGAAGGCTGCGCCATTGATTTTTTGACGGGCCTCTGGCGCACCCCTCTCGGACAAGTTTGTGTAACTGAAGTTTTTCTGTCCGTTCTTTGCCTTACACTGCCTTACGTAAGTTGGTAAGGAGGGAAAACAATGGAGATACAATTTCAAAACCTAATTGTGATGACCATTTTCCTTTGTGAAAATTCCATGTTAATTCAGTACATCACGTGTGGAATGCTGGGCAAACTTATGAGTGTATTTGGGTGTATAAAAGTTTTAAGAGTTTGAATAATTTCCTGTAGGTGTGTATAGTTGTGATACTTTTGAGTGAGAATTGTATTGTTTTAAACTGTGTGAATATCTGTGAGATTTAGTATATTGAATGAGGTGTGGCAACTTGTGAGTGAATGTCACAGAAAAAAAATGTTTTAAGAGGTAGTGTCTCTTTAAGAAAGTTGCAGTTGTGTGGGGGTTGAGCCGCACACAGTTATTTTCTTTTCCTTTGTTCTTTGGATATGCTCATGTGGAAATTAACTGTTTATTCTTTGTCTTCTTTTGACTCTTAAACCGAGGAGAGTTGCAAAAATGCTGTTTGTTTTGTCTTATTGATGTTTTAAGTTGTTTTTTCCCTATTTCTAATCTTTTGAGTTGAGTTCAAAAAGAGACCTGGATACTTTTGGCATCCTGGTGAAAGTGTTAGATGAGATTGGAAATACCAATATCGCAGAGAAAAAGAAAATGTTGATTTGGGAAAATTGTGATTAGTATACATTTATACTAGGAATTTGAAATTGGGAATTTGGGAAGATAGATTGGAACAATGTTTAAAATTATTTTTTTCTTCATAATGATCTACTTTTTTTTAAAGGGTTGAAGGATATTAGGGAAGTTACTGATTTTGAGTTTTTGAGTTCTTTTGTTTTGATGTGATAATAGTGTTTGTCTTTTAGAATGCAAATGAGCAGCCAGGTTCTTGTTTACAGGAAAGTAAATGTGTGGAGGCTTGAAGCATGTGCTGTGTAAGGGACAAATGAAGGTCCATGCAGTATTGTGTTAGTTGATTACATCAGACAGTAGCTTACAAAAGGGGGTTTGAGGGAAAGGTGAGAGATAAAGTAGATTGGGAAGGAGAAACATATTTGGACAATTGAGGAAATAATATTTAGTTGTGGGTCCCTCTTCAGATAGACTCTGATCAGGGAACACATTCATAGGGAAGGTGATGAAGGAGGCTTCTGCCTTGTCAGTGTTAAAGACTGATTTCACATTTCCAAACCACCTGCAAAGTTTTGTAATAGTGGAGGGAATGAATAGGAGACTAAAGAGTTTAAGTTAAGGAATAGGTTAAGGTATTCCCAGTCATTCTGATGATTCAGAACAACTCCAGCTCGAAAGACAGGATTAACACCTTTTGAATTGAAAACAGGATAAGCTGTGAACCTACCAGAAATTGTGGAAGTTACACCTACAGGCCCTCAGTGATGAACTAATTATGTATGCACAGCAATTAACCCATGCCTTACCAGGTCTGCATTCCCAAGTACGAGAGGCACAGAAGCCACTGCCAGTTGAACACAGGGACAAATCCATACTGTCAGACTACGTACTGATAAGGTACTGGGACCAGAAGAAATTGAGACTGTGTTGAAAGGAATTGTACCAAGTGCTAGCAACAACATCAACCGCCGTGAAGATTGAATATCACCCCTGTTGGATACATCTGATTGACTGTAAATCCAATTATATTCATAATAATATAAGTGTATGCTGGGAGTGTACGCACATCCCATATAATGAGGAAGGAGGATTACCCCTCTTAACAATATCTCTTTATCTTATTGAGATTCTGGCAATAAAACAGCAACTAATGGGTGCCTTCAGAATGGCAAACTTGAGGACTAACCCATATATAAAGGATGGTACACGCCTCCCTTTAAACAAGATTCCCAACTGCAGATAGTAAGAGATCTGCACAGACCAGTTAATACTACCCGTTTTTACCACAACCAAGGCACTGGTATATTTTTGGGAAACAGTACGTGTATGACAATGACAATGTCAGCCAGCATTGCCGGCCTACACCGACCGGTTAATGGCACATATTTTGTATTTGGGTCCTGGGCCTACCCATGGTTACCAGGAATGCCGCTGGCAGACAGGGCTACTTGGGAACAACTAATCACTGCACAGAGTGCTGTTATGTTGCATATGTGGTCTCACACATGAGAACCATGAACCAGTTACACCAGCATGCGGGAATTTTCAAGCGAAGCCTAACAAAGAGCAATTTTTTATGATCCTCTTACCGTCCTATGGTTGTATGGTAGTATCACGGGAACTCGTTAACATGGCCTCCGTTATGGAGACGATTGCGAATGCCTTTGCCGCCTCCTTGAGTGCAACCCAGAAGGAGATAGAAGGGGTAACAGCTGAGATAGTAGCTATGAGAGCTGTAGTATTACAGAACAGAATGGCCCTAGATTTTACCTAGCAGTAAAAGGATGGACGTGCGCCATAATTGGCCGGGAATGTTGTACTTTTATCCCCGATGCTTCCTCCAACATTACCGACTTGGCTGCCCATATCAGAAGTGGCTAAAATAAAGAAGGTAGGAGCTGAATTCCATTATTATAGCTATGGGGGCAGTTGGTGGCCATTTAATATGTTTGGAAGGACTTGGGGAATTATTGTCCACTAAGGATTGATTGTATTACCAATAGTACTAATTTGTCTGTTGCGATGCTTATGGCCTTTTCTATGCACTCGGCGAGGACTGTAATTGTTATCATCAAAACGATAAAGAGGAGGGAATGAAAAGGTTAAATGCTTTTAAATATATAAAATATACATAGTGGAATACTTGCTTAGATTGTAGCTTATATTTCATCTCAAGCAGGCCTTCTCCAGTGGATTGATAAGAGAGAGAGAGACAAGCCCTGGCTTGCCTCAGGTTTATGTGTATTGAGACAATGACCAGTACCGTTGAAATGTATCTACCAATTGATAAGAGAGACAGGCTCAGACTCATTGTGTGGTGACGTGTATTGACTGAATCTTGTGACCTCTTTTGAATGTGATTAAGTCTTGTGACCATGACTTACCTCTTTGGAATATGATTAAGTGACACACCTTGTGCAAAGCTTTGTTCATGGAAGTGGTGGCACGGGGAAGTCAAGTGTCTGTAGCTTACTTGACTGGTGCATCCCTGTCACTTCCGCCGGCAGATGATCAGTAAAGCTTGAATTGGTCTACCTAATGTTTTTGTGAGTTGTCTGTTTATTAAGAAGTGAACCTTATCAATAGTTCTGTTTAGTTTATTGTCATGCCTACCGAGATACAGTGAAAAGCTTTTGTTGCTTGCTAACCAGTCAGCGGAAAACCAACACATGATTACATGTGTAAGAACGAACTGCAGATGCTGGTTTACACCGAAGATAAACACAAAAATACTGGAGTAAGATGCTGCCTGACCCACTGAGTTACTCCACGATTTTGTGTCTATCTTCACCACATGACTACAATCATGTGCAAAAGATAATTAGAACAGATGTCCATGGCAGTGGAAGAGATGTGTAGGAAGGAACTGCAGATGCTGGTTTAAACGGAGGCTAGACACAAAAAGTTGCAGCATCTTTGGAGAGAATGGATGGGTGACGTTTCGAGTCGAGACCCTTCTTTGGACTCATCCAGTCTGAAGAAGGGTCTTGACCCGAAATTTCACCCAATCCTTCCCTTCAGAGATGCGGCCTGTCCCGCTGAGTTACTCCAGCCTTTTGTGTCTATTGGCAGTGGAAGAGAGAGTGGTCCGTAGTGTTCAGTTGTTGTGGTAGGATTAAGGTTGTACAGTAAAATGTAGACACAAGGAACTGTAGATGCTGGTTACAAAAGTGCTGGAGTAACTCAGCGGGTCAGGCAGCATCTCTGGAAGACATGGATTGATGACGTTTCGAGTCAAAAGGGTGCACCATTGTCTGCAGCCTCTTGCGCACCTGTGCATTGGAATTGCCATGCAAGGCCATGATCCAACAGTCATTAAATCAGCAATCACTTCCTTGGATATGTTGAAGCTGAGTGAATGCTTAAGGTAGACACAAAATGTTGGAGTTCCTTGGCAGGTCCGGCCGCATTGAATGAAAAACATGGATAGGTGACGTTTTGGCACATAACCTATCTTTAGACTGATTGAAGGGAGGGTGGGAGTGAAAACGGAGTGGAGGGCCAGGACAGAACATAGCTGGTAATAGGTGAACACAGGTTATTTGATAGGCAGATTGTCCAATTCACCTCTACCCCATTATGAGCTTTGACTATGAAACATATGCGCTACATTGTCTGGGACTGTATTCTGCATTGTGTATCATCTTACCTTTGGCTCTATCTATTGTACTTGAGTTTGACCTGATTGCATTTATGTATAATATTATCTGAGCTGTTTGAATAGCATGCAAAACTAACCTTTTCACTGTACCTTGTTACACGTAACAATAATAATAAACTTAAACCTAAGCCAGCATACCAATGTAATCCCTCAGCTTTCTACTGTAGCGATTACATTATTATGCAATGTAGATGGTCAAAGTACACATCCATTAAACTGTTTCTCCTCACAGCCTATTTTCGATTGAACCTGTGTGCTTACTGAGCCCTGGACTCCTTCAATGACTCTGCAGAGCATCATTTTATCACACATTTTTCCAACGTAGTACAATTTTGAGGTCACCTAGTTCAAGAAAAGATATAGCAAGGAGAATAAATAGCATAGGAATAATATATGCTGTCAGGCATTTAAGATATTACATTTTGTTGAATGCTATTTCAATTATTCTCATGGGATTTTCATTTGATTATGCAATAAAGTATCACTAGATCTGATAATGGCTGTGCATGGTAAATAAATTGGTGCTCTGAGAAGCATTGCTAAAGTCATATTGAGCCACTGGACATTCGCATATGGGCAGGACACAAGTTATTGCAGAACTATGAAGCTTAAGTGAAACCTTTGTGTACAAGTGCTGAAGTGCATCTTTTGCTATCTTCTAGGTTATTGTTAAGATTCTGCACAGTAGCACGAAGCATCGGGGGGACCAAGTTCCTTTACCCAGGTTACTGCCACATCAGCATACAGCAACTTAGATGCAGCGATTTTAACCAAGTTCCTGCCAAAACAGTGCCCAGCCCAAATGGAAGTGTTTACACAAGTTGGCTGATACATAACAGCCCTTGGACATTGTGCACAATGGTTTAGCTGGTAGTGCTGCCGCCACAGAGCGCTAGAATTACAGGTTTGATCCAGACCTCGGGTGCTGTCTGTGTGGAGTTTACACGTTCTCCCTGTGATAGCTTGGGGTTCCTCCATGGGCTCTGGTTTCCTCGCATATCCCAGATATATGTGTTTTTATAAGTTAATTGGACACCATAAACACAGACTTAAGATGTTGAGGTCTGCTGAATCTGCAGTGCTGATTTATTTCCCGGCGTCCAGTTTCTTTGCATTCAGCTTGACCATCATAAATTAGCTACAATACCATAAAGCATTATGCGGCACGGTGGCACAGCTGTAGAGCTGATGCCTTACAGTGCTTGCTGTCCTTTATGAAAATCTGCCGCTACAACGAGAGTTCGACCCCGACTATGGGTGCTGTATGTACCGAGTCTGTACATTCTCCCCGTGACCGCGTGGGCGTTCTCTGAGACCTTTGGTTTTCTCTCACACTGCAAAGACGTACAGGTTTGTAGGTTAATTAGCTACTTGGTATAAGTGAATATTGTCCCTAGTGTGTGTAGATAGTGTTAATGTGCGGGGATCACTGGTCAGTGTGGACTCGATAGGCCGAAGGGCCTGTTTCCACACTGTATCTAAACTAAACTAACACTAAAATTAATATAACAAATTCTAATGATGTTTTTCACAGTAAATTCCTTGAAGTATTTTATAAAATGAAAAGCATGATTCTGTAGTTTATGAATGCAATATTGACAATCATATGAGATCTATTACAATTAATAATGTTCACAGGTTATAAGCTTTGATCTCCCTGTTCAGCAAACCATGGCCTAAAAATGCAGACTTTAGCAATGATTGCTAAAGGCTAATTTTGTGGCATGATCAATAACTATCATCTTTGATCTGATAATCCTAATGGCTCCCTGATTCATTTCCCAGAGCAAATAATTATTCCGAGAGACCAGAGAAATTCATTAATTCTTAAAATCAGCATTTTACCTAAAGCTCACAGCAAACACGGCAACACAAGTAGACAGTGCAGTAAAGAAGGCATGTAGTATATTTCAATCAGTTAGTGCATTGAGTATAAAAGTGGCAAATCATGTGGCAGCTGAATAAAACCTTGCTTCAGCTACGTTTGGCATTTTGTGTGCAGATTTGGTTATGGCATTCTTGGAAGAAAGTGGATACTTTGAAGAGGTGAATATCAACACTAAATATGATGGAAATTCAAATGTTTCAGCTCTACGTACTTAACACCCTAAACTCAATTTGTTGGATTTTCAAGTGCGCCAGAAGACATTGGGAGAATGGATTGCACACATTCACAGACCATATGTGTAGTAAAGAACTGCAGATGCTGTTTTAAATAGAAGATAGACACAAAATGCTGGAGTAACTCATCTAACTGATCTGAAGAAGGATCTCAACCCAAAATGTCACCCATTCCTTCTCTCCAGAGATACTGCCTGTCCGCTGAGTTACTCCAGCATTTTGTGTTTATCTTCGATTCAATAAAGCCATTCTAGAGGATACCTGTTGGATATCAGAAAGATAGCCCTTTCCTCTGGTCAGGGGAAAATTCTACAGGTGAAATAAAGAAGCTATAGTTTGAGTTTGCCAATGGGGTCAACATAGTACTACTCTTATGAATCTAATTTTACTGTTATTTACTGAGACAAGCAAAGTAGAGAAGGTAAATAGTAGCATGTTCACCTACATGAATGAATGAATACGTTTATTGGCCAAGTATTCACATACAAGGAATTTGCCTTGGTGCTCCGCACGCAAGTGACAACGACACATAAAACATTAATAATAAAACATTATAGATTAAACATGTGACTTAAATAAAATACCAGAGCAAAAGGAGGCTACAGATTTTTGGTTATTGAGTAGAGCTACTACTCGTGGAAAAAAAGCTGTTTTTATGTCTGGCTGAGGCAGCTATGACAGTCCGGAGTCACCTTCCAGAGGGAAGTGCTTTCAAAGAGATTGTGGCCAGGGTGAGAGGGGTCAGAGATGATCTTACCCGCTCACTCATGGTCCTTGCGGTGTACATCTCGTCAATAGAGGGAAGGTTGCAGCCAATAACCTTCTCAGTTGATCAGACGATTCGCTGCAGCCTCTGGATGTCGTGCTTGGTCGCTGAGCTAAACTGTGGTCGATGGTAGCCCCGACTTGAGGTGCTTGGAGATGATGGTTCCCAGGAACTTAAAAGACTCCACCGATGTGATTGTGTTGTTGTTAATGGTGAGTGGGTTGAGGTGAGGGGGGAGCTCTCCTAAAGTCTACTATCAATTCCACTGTCTTAAGGACTTTGAGCTCCAGGTTGTTGCGATGGCACCAAATCACCAGCTGTGTCACTTCCTGTCTGTAGGCAGATTCTTCCCCACCCTGGATCAGTAAAATCAGGGTTGTGTGGTCCGTAAACTTGAGAAGCTTGACAGAGGAGTCTGTGGAGGTGCAGTCATTGGAGTAGAGGAGGGGAGAGTACACAGCCTTGCTGTGCTCCTATGCTGAGGATTTGCAAGTCCGAGATGTGCTTTCCCAGCCTCACATGCTGCTTCCTGTAGGTCAGGAAGCTGGTAACCCACCGACAGAGGGGTTCAGACAGAGTCTACTCGGAAAGTTTGGAGTGTAGTAGCTCTGGCACAATGGTGTTGAATGCACAGCTAAAATCTACAAACAAAATCTTCGCATAGGTCCCCTGGCAGTCTAGGTGCTGAAGGATGAAGTACAGGACCAGGTTGACTGCAACATCCTGTTGCATTATCTCTTTCACTCTGCTCTGCTCTCTCAAGGTTAGTTCAGCATATCAATCTTCAGTTTACCTTGCAGGTATTCCTGGCTCCCCCTGGAAGGTCTCATATCGCCATCTATACAGTTACCAATGGTCTTTATAAGAATATCCCAGCAAGGTAGAATCATATGACCACAAATAGCAAATAGCTAAAAGGAATAATGGGAAAAGAGTCTAAAACCGAAAATGTTCAGACTTTGGATCGAAGGTAGTGAGAATAAGACTGCTTGCGGTGACGGGCAGATAAGGAATGTATTCATAGCAAAAACCCAGCTATACAATACATGTTTTTTACAGAATGAGTGAGGAAAATGATTGACAAAAATAAATATATGATATAATCATGTTTATTTGAATAGTCTGTGGGAATAAACATATTTTCAATTATTTAGCTTATTTCAGCAAAATGTTAAATTATCAGTAGAAATTGTACTTTTATTGTAGTTATGAATGAAAGCAATCTGCTGTTCTCCAGAGGTCTCCGTATAGATTGAAGCCAAGCTTAATCTCATGGAAAAGAAGTGAATGCTTGCTGGGTCAGTCAGAATGCATTTGCAAAATACAATTTTGATAAACATCACTGCATACACAATCCCTACCCTACATCGAAAGAGGTAACAAAAGTTAATGTTTGATTTTGTGCAATGAACTATTTAATACTATGATGTATTAACATTGTGTGGCCAATAGTAAGGTAAGATTAAGTGTTTGACCCCCACCGCTGAATGTATTACATTTTCAGCTAAGTGTGCAATATGAATTGATTAAGTGTCTGTATTTGATGTTAGTCAATAATCCTGGGTATTTGGGTGGGGCAGAGAATGCTTCATTGGATTATGTGGATAGCTGATGGCATCCTGCACCCATGGGAAGGCAACTAAAGCTGCAAATAATTCTAGTGTGTTTGCAGGAGAAGTGTATATGATTGGGTATCTAGCAAATAATTCTCTATTCATGTGCCTTACATATTTGTGAATTGTTGACCATGAGATAATTCTGGGCAGTGACTTCGAAGGGTCCAGATGCATGGAAGTTGATGGCAGCGATGACTTTGAGAGCCACTAATAAAGCCTGGCCATAATGTTCACTTCGCCGCAAGCCTTGTTCCAGTGTGCTAGTAATGTTTACTAACACTTAATATAAGACCTTGAATCGCCCAAGACACGGATGTTTCGATATATGAGCCTTCTGTAAACTAAATGGGAGATGCAACGCAGTCGATCCCTTCTTTCCCACAGAATGGTGATCTGTGAGAATCAGGCTAATGGTGCTCCCACTGTTCATGCTCCTCCTGGTGGCTGTACTATTAGTACTGGAGTTGCCCCGACTGCTATTCGTCAATGCCGTTCATATTTGAGACTTGAACAAATATAGTACGTGTACTATATACAAGCGTACAGATATACAAACCTCGAATGTTCTTGATATAACTTAAAGAATTGTCAAGGTAATCTCTCAGCAGAAGTACCTTGAATGCAATCTTTAAGAGAACCTGCCACTAAAACAGCTGTGTGATATCAGTACTTACTTAGTCTTGCATTTCATTCTTGCATCTCCCTCAATTTCTGCTATGTTCTCACCTTGCTTACATGGATGAGTTTCAGGAAAACCAGAAGTCTGTGAACACACTCTTAATTTGCAAAAGAAGTGTCCAAAATTAGCATATTGAAATTGGCAACACACCTCTCTCTAAGGTATTGCTCATGTATTAGTATTGGTTTATTATTGTCATATGTACCTAAGTATAGTGATAAGCTTTGTTTTGCATGCTAAAAGAGAAAATAAATAGTATACAGAATATAGTGTTGCAGCTATGGAGAAAATGCAGATGAAAAAAAATCTTGTAAGGAATGCAACAAGATAAATAGGATGATCGGAATTCATCTATTGTATATGACAGGCCTGCTCAAGAATTAGATAACAGTGGGGAAGAAGCAGGGAAAAATCTGGCAGAATGTGATTTCAAGCTTTTTTATCTTCTAACGGGAGAGGGGTGAAGAGAGAATGAATGTGATGTGAGTAGTCCTTGATTATGTTAGCGGCTTTCCCGAGGCAGTGTGAAGTATGGAGGGAGTCGATGGGGTGGAGGTTGGTTGTGTGGTGGACTGGGCTTCACAATTCCGCATTTTTTTTGTGGTCTTGGGCACAACAATTTCCATACCAAACTGTAAAGCATTCGCATAGGATACTTTCTTTGGTGTATCTGTAGAAATTGGTAAGTTTCACTGGAGATACGCAAATTTTTCTTTTTCATTTCCTCCACTATTCACTCTCCCTCCCACCCTTGATTTTCCTCTCTTGTGGTGTCCGCAGATACCTTACCTATTCACAAATTCATATTCCTGCATACTAAAATTCACCTGAAAGTTGTCTGGAATGTGGAGGCTATGGGGAAGGTGCAGGAGAGTGTAAAGAACATGCACGTACACAAGGAATTCTTTACTAAAGCTTTTATTAACTACACACACATTACTGCCCTAGCTGTACATGGTCTGTCACGTTCACTAGAGAGCGAGCTAGGGGATGGGAAGACACAGATATACTTGATTATAGGGGAGTGGTCAGCAGGGCTACGTAACTACTATTAAAGGGACATGCACTTATCATCTACATCCTTCCTCTACAAACGAAAGAAAAGTGACAGCCGACCATGTCTCATGCGCTAGGGGAAATAGAAAACAAAGAAACAACAACGCAGCACTGAATCATACATATTCGCCATAACGGTCAGGCGGCTGCACAAGACGGCCAGAGCGGGTCCGCATCCCGCTCACACCTCCTCCCCCCACCGGAGCGGGAGGGGAAACCCTGGCAGGAGAGTCGCGGAGCGGTGAGCGCGGCGGCGACGAGGGAGAGGAGGGGGGCGAGACGGGAGGAGAGACAGGGACCGGCACTGGTAGAGCGACCGGGATGGGCCGGGGGGGGCAGAGGACCAGGGAAAACAGGAGGCGGCAGAGTGGACATGGGGGAAGCATGCGGGACAGCAGGAGGGGGAGGAGGCTCATTCACCAGGCGAAGGTGCTGACGTGACCTGCGGTAGACCGTGCCATCGAGGTTAACCAGGTAAGAACGAGGCGACCCGGCAGATCCCACGACAACAGCAAGCCCATGGTGACCGGAGTGGGAGCGCATACGGACAACCTGGCCAGGAGACAGAGGAGGAAGAACGCGGCAGGACCTGTCATGGGAGCGCTTCTGGATGAACTGCTTGTTAGCAATACGCTCGCGGACCATGGCAGGTTTCAGCACGGATGGGGTGAGGGTTTGTTGGGCAACCGGGATTGGAGGGCGCATGACGCGGGACATGAGGCGCTGCGCCGGGGACCCCAGGACGTGGTCGCGGGGAATGTTGCGGAGGTTCAGGAGAGCAAGGTAAATGTCCGATTTTGAAAGTCGACAACGCTCCAGCAATCCCTTGGCGCTGCGGACCGCGCGCTCAGCCAGGCCGTTGCTCTGCGGGTACTCCGGGCTGCTGGTGTAGTGCCGAAAGTTCCAACGGTCAGCAAAGTCGCGGAACTCGGCGCTGGTGAACTGGCTGCCATTGTCCGACTGCAAGCTTGAAGGAGACCCAAAAGTGGCGAAGTGGCGGCTCAGCTTCTCAATGACGGCAGAGGATGAAAGAGAAGACAGCTGGTCGACCTCAAACCAGTTGGAGTAGGAGTCGACAAGCACTAGAAAATGCTTGCCGTGCCATTCGAAAATGTCAGTCACCAGTGCAGACCAGGGCAGGTCTGGTGCGGGCTGCTGCAAAAGGGGCTGCCGCTGCTGTTGCGGGGCGAGACGACACCCTGTCCCAGAAGAAAGAGGCCATATTAGGCCAGTAAAACTGGCTCTGAGCGATGGAAAGAGTGGCCTCGGCCCCGGGATGGCCACGATGAGCGGTTTCAAAATACTGTTGCCGTAGAGCTTCAGGCACCACTACCTTGTGGCCCTTTACGATCACACTATCTCGCAATACCAGCTCGTCACGAACCAGGAAGTATGGCACTGCCGCGGCGGGCAGGGAGGAACGACGGTCGGGCCAACCCCGCTGAATGACCGCAGCCAGCTGTTGGAGCGAAGCGTCAGCAGCAGTGTGTTTGACCAGGGACTTCAGCTGGTTTGAAGGCACGAAGTTGACATTCAGCACTATCATGTTGGACGCCTCGTAAGGGTGACGGGTGGTCGAAGCAAGGGGCGCCCGAGACAGTGTGTCAGCGATGAACATGTCTTTGCCTTTACGATACACCACGGAGAAGGTAAAGCGCTGCAGCTGGAGCATCATCCGTTGGAGCCGGGAGGAGGCAGCGTGAATCGGCTTGTTGAGGATGGTGACCAGAGGCTGGTGGTCCGTTTCAATGGAAAACTCCGTACCCAAGATATAGTCCTTAAACTTTGAGCAGGCGAACACGACAACCAGCAGCTCTTTCTCGATCTGGGCATAGCACTGCTCGGCAGGAGTCATCGTGCGGGATGCGAATGACACTGGCAGTTGTACCCCGTCGTGGATCTGCAAGCAGGCGGCGCCCAGACCAAACTTGGAGGCATCACAGGTGATGACGATGTGACGCTTGAGGTCAAAGTACTTCAGCGTCGGGGTGCTGATTAGCTTGGACTTGAGGACGTCAAAGGCATTCTGGTGCTGCGGGAACCAAGCCCAAGCAGTGTCCTTTTTCACCAGGTCTCTCAGTGGAGCGCTCAGTTCGCTCAGGTCAGGGATGAACTTCCCCAGGTAGTTGACCATGCCCAGGAAACGCTGAAGGCTCGGCACATCATCAGGAGCAGGCATCTCGGAAATCGCGGCTGTCTTCCGTGGGTTGGGCTTCAGCCCGGACGCTGTAAAAACATACGTAGGTGACCTCCGGGACGCGAAACCGGCACTTTTTTGGGTTGAGCTTTAGGTTGACCTCTCGAGCTCGATCCAGGACTAGCCGGAGGTTGTGGTTGTGCTGTGCGACATCCTTCCCATATACCAGAATGTCGTCAACAATGATAGCGCACGGGAGTCCCGCGAACAGCTGTTCCATCGTTCTCTGAAATACCTCACTGGAGGAGTTGATCCCGAACGGCATGCGCAGAAAATGAAACCTCCCGAAGGGTGTGCTGAAAGTAGTCAGATAAGATGACCGTTCATCTAGTGGTATTTGCCAGAACGAACTCTTAGCATCCAGCACTGAAAACAGAGTGGCTGGGCCGACTTGTGCAGCAACATCTTCAACGGTCCGCATTGGATAATGCGGGTGCTTGATGGCCAAGTTCAAATCTTTCGGGTTGATGCAGATTCGCAGCTCGCTTTTGTCCTAGACTGAGTTGGCTCGCTCACTTCCGTCAGGATGCCCATGGCCACCATATCATGAAGTGTAGACTCGACCTTGTCTTTCATCGCGAACGACACTAGGTGGGGCGGGCGGATGACAGGTTCAATATCCGGATTATATCCGAGAGCGATCTTGTAGCTGCAGGGAAGCTTCCCCAGCTTACTATCAAAACGGTCTGGGTATTCGACCAGCGGGTCTAAGGGTTACTGCACCATACGGATATCACGATGAAAGTTGACCAGACCGAGGTCTTGACAGGCCTGAATACCAAGCAGGGGTGCACATTTGCCGTCCAGTAGGAAGAAAGAGAGGGGCCGAGCGGTCTTCAGTACTTTGCAGTGGAGAGTGGCCTTCCCCACAGGAACAAGCAGACCTCCCCCATAGGCACGAAGGACAGAGCGTTCAGTGGTAACTCGCTCATTATTTCTTATCTTCTTGAATAAGCTTGTTGACATAACATTTGCAGCGGCCCCAGTATCGACCTTGGCAGAGAAAGTGGTGCCGTTCACAGTAACTTGCACGGTCGGGTCTGTTATCAGCGCAAGTGCACCTCGCAGCGAAAAAACACTTAGCTCACTCTGGGAAGAGCTCGAATCAGACAGTGGGAGGTTGTCATGCAGTTGATAGGAACCAGACATGGTATCATCCCGTACCAGGTAGTTGGAGGGCTTGTGCTGCTGTTGCCCAGGTTTCCCACAGGCCGCCGAGAAATGGTTGGGCTTATGGCAGAAATTGCAAGTCTTTCCCAAGGTATTCGACCAGCGGGTCTAAGGGTTGCTGCATACATTACCCGAGCATACATTAAAACGATGCGACGCAAAGTTGCAGTTCGGGAACGCTGACTCGGTTTTGAGCTGGAAGCAGAACTAGCTTTCTGGCGTCTCTGGTCAGTGGAACGGCGGCCGGCGAAACTGGCCGCGCGGACCGCATGGTCGGGCGGGGACACGGCGGAGAAGACAGCTTCCGCTAACCGAGAGGCGTGCAGAGCCTCATGAAAAGTCAGATCTGGCTTGCACAGGAGCTCGGATCGTAGTTTCTCGTCCTGTAGACCATACACAAAGACATCACGGGTCAGGGTATCGGGGGTCGCGGCACCCATGTTACAGCGGCGAGCTAGGTGCCGCAAAGCAACTACGAAATTGTCCACAGACTCACCAAGGTTCTGGCGGCGGGCGAAAAACTTAAAACGCTCCACAATGCAGTTGGTGGGAACATCACGCATCTCGGTAAACTTTTCGACCAAACATACCGGGTCCTGGGGCTCTCGTTGAGCCCGAAAACGAACGTCTCGGAGCGCTCCAGAGCCTCCGGACCGGCCAGGTTTAGAAGGAGGGAGGCTTTAATCGCTGGGGCAACTGCAGGGTGGGTGATTGCGACATAGTGCTCAAAATCACGTCGGAAGACGTTCCAGCGGTGAGCAATGTCATCGTCGAAGATTAGCGGGTCTGGCTTACGACAGGAGGAAGTCATAGCGAGTCGGGGGGGGGGTAACTGGGACTAAGGAAATAAAAACCGATATGCAGGAGACGCAGGGAAAGAAACTTCTGACGCCATGTAAAGAACATGCACGTACACAAGGAATTCTTTACTAAAGCTTTTATTAACTACACACACATTACTGCCCTAGCTGTACATGGTCTGTCACGTTCACTAGAGAGCGAGCTAGGGGATGGGAAGACACAAATATACTTGATTATAGGGGAGTGGTCAGCAGGGCTACGTAACTACTATTAAAGGGACATGCACTTATCATCTACAGAGAGGTTTACCAGAATGCTGCCTGGAATCAAGGGTATTAGCTATTTGAAGAGGTTGGAACAACTTGGATTATCTTCCCTTGAGCATCGGAGGCTGAGGGATCTGATAGAAGTATAGAAAATACTGATAAACAATTAGAACCCTTTCCCCGGGTTAGTTTCAAAGACTAGAGGGATAGCTTTAAGGTGAGAGGAGCAAAGTTTACAGGAGATACGCAGGGCAAGATTTTTACACTGAGAGCGGGTGGTGCCTAGAACCTGCTGCCAGGTGTGGTGGAGGCCGATACAACAGTAGCATTTAAGAGCTTTTTAGATAGGCATCTTGTCTGGTTTTCCTGAAACTCATCCATGGAAGCAAGGTGAGAACATAGCAGAAATTGAGGGAGATGCGAGAATGAAATGCAAGACTAAGTAAGTACTGATATCACACAGCTGTTTTAGTGGCAGGTTCTCTTAAAGATTGCATTCAAGGTACTTCTGCTGATGAAATGAAGAGATATGGATCATGTACTGACAGAGGAGATTAGTTTAACTTGTCATAATTTTCTGCACAGGCTAGTGGGCCGAAGGGTCTGCTTCTGTGCTGTACTATTCTTCGTTTTATATTATCGGAATACACCAAGCAAGGACACACACAGTAATTCCAGCAGGGTAGAGGGAGTTTGTTAACAGGAATCCATTAATAACTAACTTAGAAAAGCTTTAATATATTTAAACCAACATTATTGATAGTCGTAATATTAAGCCAGATCAGATTAAGGTTTATAAAACGTGTGCCATTATTTTTTGCTGATTATTGTAACAAATGATCAGTGGTGGGCAAGAAAGGAATTGCTGGTTCATTCATCCTGTTCTTTACAATGGCTATATCCTGTGCATCGTAATATATATTTGTTCTTTGTCTCTGAAAGGCATGAAATCGTAGGGAGGCAAAAACCATAAACTCAGGCCAGATTGGAGAAAAGAAATTGACAAAATTCTTCAACAACCCTCTTAGATTATCAAAACTAGACCAGATCATCAGTCTGGCTCAGATTAATGTCATGCAGCACACATCCTTTGTACAAAGTAATCTGCACCAGGCAGAAATACTATCAGACCTCATTTGAAGAAATTTAGCAAACCATCATTTATCACAAGCCAGCAACCTGTTTCGCATATCCACTGTATTCTTGGAAAAGAACTGCCATGTAACATCTAACTTAATTTTGGTTTTATACAACTTGCAATTGTGACCCATGGCCCATCTTAACCTTTTTTAGATGAAGTAAACTTTCCATCTAACTACAATCCATTTCCTTCATCATCTCCTAAACTTTGATCAAATCACTTTGGTTCTCCACAATATAGAGCTGTGGCTTTCTTGGGCACTAAGACTCTCTCGTCTGGAAATAGCTTATCAGGTCATCGCTCCATCCTTTCTCAATGTTTCAATATTACCTATCATTTGAAAGACCAAAGTCTTCATATTCTAGGGTACATAAAATGCTGGAGAAACTCAGCGGGTGCAGCAGCATCTATGGAGCGAAGGAGATAGGCAACATTTTGGGCCAAAACCCTTCTTCAGACCCGATAGGCAACGTTTCCGGCCGAAACCCTTCTTCAGACATTAATATTTTTACTGAAGAATTTATGCTCATCTTTCCCATTGTCCATTTTATATAACACTTCATTTTTTAAGTAAAGATCATTCACTAGTCACAAACCCATTTCCACAATGCCTCAATAGACTATTTTCTGCAATTCTGATTTTATTATTTGCAGACTCATACATCGCATCCTCCTTATATTCACATTCTTGAAGCCTGGGGAAGGAAGTGCTTCCATGTATTTCCATGTTGATTTTCTATTCACTCACTGAAATAACAATTGGGGAGAGCTAAAATGTTGCTGTGTCTTCTATAGTAAGATAAGCACCAAGTCGTCAAGAGTGTAAAGGGATCAAACAGAAGGCCAAAGTATCTGCAAGTGCACTTGCACTATAAATGCACATGAGGCTACAAACTGAGTGCTGGCAACTGCAAATAATACAGATAGGTACTTAATCTGCATAGCTGGTTTCCATACCGTATGACTCTATGAGTAAATAATAATACCATGGAGGCCTTTGTTTGGCTCTATAACAATACATTGGCATGAAGTTGGTGTTCCAACCCAGGGATAAAATTATTCATGAAAACCTCGACCTTCCCTGATTTCACAAAAGACCCGCAGCTCTTAGTTAATCAATAGAATTATTGGTACGAGCATTCAAAAGACAACTGGATAAATATCCAAAAGGAAATCATTTGTGGATTGTAGGGAGAAGGTGGAAGAGTGTGTTCAGTTCAATAGCTTTTACACAGAGCCGACACAGACTTGATGGGTCAAAGGTTCTAATTTCATGTTGTAACATTTGTGAGATTCTTGTGTTGAATTATTCTGATTTTTATTTTACAATATAGAGGAAGCCATTAGGTATGTCTAGTCTAAGGTTTCCAGAATTATCCCATCATAGAACATAGAATTGTACAACACAAGAACAGGCTCTTCGGCCCACAAAGTCTGTGTTGAACATAATACCATGATAAACTCATCTCATCTGCGTGCACATGATCCATATCTCTCCATTATTTACACATTTTATGTGCGTATCTAAAAATCTCTTAAATGCCACTATTGTATCTGCTTCCACCACTCTGTGTAAAAACTCTGTGTATCTCCTTTAAACATTGTCAATTCCCACATTTTGCTGTAACCTATTCTCTCTCACATGCCTTATCAGCTACTGGTGATACTCCTGCCTCTATTCAAGCTAAAATAATTGTGGGGTAAAACCAATCTAGTAAATTAACTCAATTAACTGACTTGCATAAACCAATTCACCTACTGTACTATCTTTGAATTATGAGATTCTCACCTATTTCCAGAGACATCTTAGCTAACCAGTTAAGTTACAATTAAGATAATATTGCAGTGATGGGGCAAGGGAATATGTGGCACAAACATTGAATCAATAATACGCCATTGTCCTGGGAGTGAGGGAAATGAAAATTATCAGATACATGGCTTGGTTCTAGTATTGGTTTACTATTGTTACATGTACGGGGATACAGTGATAAGCTTTTATTAGTGTGTTCTCCAATTAAATCAGTTAATACTACACCAGGGTACCACCAAGTCATGCACAAGTGCAACAGGTGGTGTAAAGAGAAAAATAGCAGAGGACAGGCTATACTTTTGCAGCTTTTGTAGCATTACAGATCCAGAGAAAAATCCGATGAGGTAGGCTTTTAATTCTCTTGTGAATGTGGCCTAGCTACATGATCTATTCTTATTTGTCTGCTGAATTAAGGGGCTTACAGGATCCTTTCACAGACCTGATGGGTATGGTGGCACCATGGGCTAAAACTAGATGTGGACAGATTTCCTATCTTGAATGGAACGGTGGTTTTGTGCTGTCTATTTTTGCAACTATTTTTTTAATTCTATAATGGTAGGATTTTAATTCATGTATCGAAATAAATAGACCTCTAGATGTTATTTCAGTAATGTATATATCCTGCTACCATCCACAATAAAACATTGGCAGTCTATTTATCTTTGAATTTTATGATAGAACAAATCAAACAGTTTACTCAAAGTATACAAAACTTTCAAAGCTGATGTTGTGTGATTTGTTCCTCTGCAAAGTGGAACATTTATTTCCAAGTTATGTGAGTGAATTGTATTTTTATCTGATGTGTTTGGTGATTTTCCAAGTTTCATCAGATTATTGTTTTGAGTCTGTCTGTCATCTAGCTCTGATTCAACCCAAGTCTTTTCTCTGACAGATATTCAGCCGCAAAATTGAACTCTGCTAATGTTTGCTTTCAAATATGAAGCTTTTTTCCCCATGTACAGGTGTCAAATCTATACCATAGAAGCAGAATTTGAAATCTTCGGCTTCAGAAGCCATTACATTGCCTTGGTAAACGCAGACATTTCAAGTTGATTTAAGCTTTGCCTCTTCTACGTACTGGCTCCAGTCACATGACAAACAACCAAATAAAATTGAATTGTATTATTAATTTAAAATGCCAGCGCCTCAGGGTCACTCGTGTATTTTCCTTTGTAGTCGAGAGAATTATTTTTGCGGTCAGAAGTTTTAGGAATTAACTTCATCCTGTACTCTGAACTGCCAGCGGCTTGATTTTACAAAAGAAATTAGCAATTGATCCAGGGAACAGAAGCAACAGAGATGTTGTGTTACAATTTTATACATGCAAAGAACATTTGGAAACAGTTGTGAAGGCTTGAGTGAGAGGTGGCATGGTTGATGATGGGGATGTGGAAACTGACTTTCAACTGAGATGGTAAATTCAATTTCTATTATGTCTGTCTTAGTGGTAGTAATCAACAAAACTACTAATGTTTTTTGGCTGTTTGGAAGCAGTGTGAGAAATTAAATCCCTATGACTTAAACATATTTTCTCCCTCACTGTAACAACATTTATTACTGATACTGACCAACTCAAGACACAGGTAAAATCTCCAGCTTTGGGATGTAAAGAAAACTCACACCCTAGGACCCCGATGAAGGATTAGTCTACAGAGGGCAAACATCTTGCAGGCATTTTCTTATCAGAACACTGTTTTTTTAAAAATACATTTTGATATCACTTTAAAAAAAATAAAATTCTTGTTGTTGCCAAACACCAATGGATGATAAAGAATAAGATGATAAAAAATAACTTCCAAAAATGAAGACGTTCTCAAATTAATTGGGGATAGTTGTTATTCTTGATGACTGAGTTTGAAAAAAAATGGATTTGATGAAGTAGTCTCCTGCTTTTGCTCGTTGCTATTAGTCTTCCTCACTCTTCCAGTGAATGGAAGTGATTTCTGATTACATTTAGTCAATGAGACACTTCAATCAATCAGCAATTAACAGCAGACGGTGGTTTTTACACCTGATTTTTTTTTTCCACAGAGTAGATTATGAGGTGTAATGTCTGGCATGAACATCAGATTTTCTGTTTTGATTATTTGGTTAAGTAACCAAGGTCAAAATGGTGGATGTTCTGTTTCAGCTTCATCTTGAAATAAGTCCGCAAAAGGCAGCAAATTTCAGGATCTTTAAAATAACAAAGATAGACACAAAGTGATGCAGTAACTCAGCGGGGCAGGCAGCATAGAGTCATAGAGAGTCATAGAATCATAAAGTGTGGAAACAGGCCCTTTGGCCCAACTTCCCTACCAGGTAATTTATTTCCATGAAATTGGTCTGAATAGAATTTATTTTGGGCTTTTGTCATCAAGCAGATCTGATTGAGTTGATTGAACAAAATTATGTTCTAAGTGCTGGGAGAAAACATGACATTGATCATCTAACTTTCCCGTGAATGTGTAGGAATTTGTGGAGATAATATTGGTGGGAGATAACTTTCCAGTGCCAGGAGGTGCTTGCTGTAGACAGTCCAAGATTCAGAATCATGTGGAAGGATAGGAATCACTGTTGCCTGATAGCCCACGAGGTTTGCAATATCTTGATATTCAAAATATCTTTCTCCATTCGACTAAGTGCTGTGCTGGTGCAATGAAGAAAATAAAGGATTGTCATTTATGCATATCGCAGGCTTCAAGCTGAATTGGAAGGGATTTGGGGGAATGGGGGCGGGTGTGTGATCACTGACAATGTGGCACCTGTCATGGTGTGCCGGGAAGGACCACACGGTCAGGAATGATGGCAAACTTGAACCGAATACAGTTTGGTGAGATAGCAGCAAAGACAGGGTCATGGTAGTGGACATCTTCCAAAGGTTCCTTTAGCAGGTGTTTCCTGTTTCCTTGTCCTTGATAAATTCACCTACTTTTTTGACTCTCAGTTGGGTGGAGCCTCATATATCTGAGCTGTTTGCTTCTTTTCCCTTGAAGAATAGTGGAGCTTCCACTTCAGGAACACGTTGTGTTTGCGATTAATTAGGCCCTTGATCTCCTGGTTATTCTCATCAAACCAGTCCTGATATGTTTTGTTGGAGAAGTGAAAGGCTTTTTCACAGGTGTCAATTATGGCAGACTACAACTCTACGCTCTGCAACTCCTATTTGCTGGGAATTACTAGGCCATCTATAAGGAGTTTTTGGAGAAAAGCTGCCTTTGTGCGGTCCGTAAAATATTTAACATGGATTTAACTGTGGTAGTATTTTTATTGGTGCTGATTTTTGGGACCAGGTTGGAGTGGATAATAGAATGGTTTAAGCAGTGATCAGTTGGGAATTATTGATCCTATCATGGCACAGACAACATCAAGCCTATCACGACTTACCAGAGAGTTACACCTTTTTCCACACATGCAAAATGTTTCTGGAGGAAGTTTGTTTCTCCCACACCTGTTTCTCCCCATCCACCCCCAAAATGGTTGGAATGGAAGTCTTTCGTGATTGTATCCATAATTTTATGAGCTGGTTTATCATTGCTGATGGCTGGTGTGTCCATTCCATTATAAAACAAGTAGAAGTTATTAATTAATTCCATGAGGAGAATAATTGAGACTTCAGACTAGTTCATTCTCCATGAAGATAGCATTGCTTTTCATGTTCGCCACTTCAGAGAAGGTTCTTTAGACAGAAAATCTCCTGCTCTTATATCTCACTCAGAGCAGCAATGTTGATGTCAAAATACCTGAATATGTTAAGGCACTATTTCATGGATCTACCGATTCACCTCAAAAATCAAAAATCTGCACATGCTGAAAATCTGAAAAAAAGACAGAAAATCCTTGATACATTAGGAAGATCAAACAGTGCCAATAGAATGAGAAATAGAAGTTGTATATTTCAGGTCAAAGACCAAATTGCCTGCTGGCTGTTTGTTATTGTACTTGCCTGCAATTAAGGATCTGGAATGGGAAATTTGAGGTGTGCAGTTTATCACTGGAACATTGAGGTCACACATAAAGTGGAATAAGCATACTGCGGAGGGATCTATCAGCTAGTTTTTCTTGCCACAGCTGGCCACTTGCTTGATAGCTCAAATCATTTCTTGTTTTTCTCAGACCAGGTAAAACATTTATGGGCAATACATTTGTTTACAAGTGTTTTAAAATGGATATACTAGAAGCATCTTTTCTATAAATTATATTTGGGTCTTGAATTCTTTTTGTTTATAGTTCTATTCAGAATGTTATTTTGCTTGTTGTCATTGTTTGGTAAGGTCGGATATTTTTTATTATTAAAATCAAACTCCAGGCAAATACATCAACTTTCTATTTCTATAATAAATTTCAATCACGTTGGAAATTAAAATGATAATACCCACACATTCAGTCATTTATTGCTGCCTATGTTTTTGCTATTAAGAACCCAGTTATTCAGTCATACCATTGATCAGTATGTTTGATTACATATCCACAGACAAATGTGATTTGTTAATATCTGCACTTTGAAAGCTGTATTCATCAAACACAATATGTGCTTGACATTATAAAATATATTGTCAATGCAGTGTTATATCAGTGATAAAAATAGAAAATAATTTCCAACTAGATCTTTGAAAGGTGTTTTGCCTTATTAGTTCAACCTCCTAAAAAGGCCCAATTTTTTTTTCTCTGGGGAGGTAATTTTAATTTGTTTTCTAATACTGGATAGTTTCCCCAATTCTTTTAGATGAAAGGCGGGCGTGGTTTACATTGCATGTATTTTCCATTAAGCAACATATTGCAATTCAGATCTGGCATGCAGAGTGTGAAGATAAACCTTTTGATTTATAAGGAGCGTGTTTTGTTTATGGAATTGAACTGTAACTGTGAGCATAAGAGATGTGTTTCGTAAAAGGTGCAGCAGTACTCTTGAGAGGTCACATTTTATGGATGTAGGCATATATATTTTTATGTGTGCATTTTCTTCCAACTGATAAACAGTCTTTCTTTCCAATGTTGGCCTGCTGTAATTTCCCTACACAACTAAACACCTTTGCTTTTGTTCCTCATTTATTGCACTGAATTCATGTATTTCAAGCATTTTTGTAACCTCCTTATTGATTTTAATCAAAGATACAAAGGCTTTTTATTTCCCGGTGAGACTAGATAGTTGAATCTTAACCAAGACAGAGAAAAGCACAGAATACTGAACTATTTTGAGTATTGTGTATCAATTGTTGATGACAGTTACATGATGTATTCCAGAAACCAAATGGATTTATTTTATTGAAAATAAATCATGTCCTTCATCCATGTCAAGTTACAGTGAAAGCATGAAAGCAAATCTGTTCTAAGTGTGGCCTTTCAAACAGTTTTTCCCCCCATTTTATGAAACCTTTTTGCTGAGGAGTCCAATAATTGTTAAGTTGTGCATCATTGTTCTCTTTTTCCTGCATCACTGAATAATTACAATCTGAATATTTAGAAACCCTGATAAAATTTTAAATTATGCAAATTTGCTATGGTTTCCGGCAGCTTAATATTCCTGGTGCAAAACAACTTCTTGTCCAGTCATCTTCTGGCAACATTCCTGCAATTCACACAGTTGTTCTGTTTATTGAAATCCCGCCAACATTAATTCACAATTCGAGGGTCAGTGATTAAGACAATGCAAATGATGCATCCTTCTGATATCAAAGAAACTATGTTTTATATACTCACACTGTGAACTCCATAATGAGGACTGACTAATTAAGATTTTCTCATCATGGAGATTGCAGCAATGGCTACAGAATGGTAAATTACATATTCGTCATCTACCAACTGATAGTTGTTAATTATTTCTAAATATCGGTTCCCTTGTATATTTACTGCTTTTGATGTCAGTCAGTTCAGTTTATTGTCACGTGTACTGAGGTATAGTGAAAAGCTGTTGTTGCTAACCTGTCAGTGGAAAGACAATACATGATTAGAATTGAGCCATTTGCAGTGTACAGATACATGATAAGAGAATAACATTTAATTCAAGGTAAAGCCAGTAAAGTCTGATCAAGGATAGTCTTTAGTAAGGTTTGAAGGATTGCTCAGTAAACTGTTTAAAAACTGCCTGTAACTTTTTTTATGTCCAAATTATTAAATAATCACCTGACAATCATCTACCAGCTTGCAAAAAAAGATATATTTTAATGTTTCCCAGCCCACTCCATTAATTATTAATGAAATGCCATCACTAGGGATGCATAATACTATAACAAGAAAACAATGATTAGCTATGGAAGTGGCACAAAAGTCATAAGAAAACCGTGTTAATAGAAACATAGAAAAATAGGTGCCGAAGTAGGCCATTCGGCCCTTCGAGCCTGCACCGCCATTCAATATGATCATGGCTGATCATCCAACTCAGTATCCCGTACCTGCCTTCTCTCCATACCCCCTGATCCCTTTAGCCACAAGAGCCACATCCAACTCCCTCTTGAATATAGCCAATGAACTGGCCTCAGCGACCTTCTGTGGCAGAGAATTCCAGAGACTTACCACTCTCTGTGTAAAGAATGTTTTCCTTATCTCGGTCCTAAAGGAATTCCCCCTTATCCTTAGACTGTGACCCCTTGTTCTGGACTCCCCCAACATCGGGAACAAGCTTCCTGCATCTAGCTTGTCCAACCCCTTAAGTATTTTGTAAGTTTCTATAAGATCCTCCCTCAATCTTCTAAATTCCAGTGAGTACAAGCCGAGTCTATCCAGTCTTTCTTCATATGAAAGTCCCGACATCCCAGGAATCAGTCTGGTGAACCTTCTCTGAACCCCCTCTATGGCAAGAATGTCTTTCCTCAGATTTGGAGACCAAAATGCAAGAGAACTTCAAATAAACTCGTGTGACCTGAATAGCATGCTCAATTTAACACTTTCTCCAGTTAGGATGGAATTCAGGGTACTACTGTAGAAATGAATACAGCACAGCTAGTTAGTGATTCATACTTAAACAGGAAGCTTGCTGCACTCACTGCAGGTGATGTATTCTTCCATAATGTTGTACACCTTAATAGTTATTCGGCTGGTTATTCGGCTCCATATAAATTATCATTATTCCCAATGCTTGTGAAGAGGCAGAAAAGCTAGTTAAAAAACTGTACCACCTCCTTCAGATACTATTTCATAGAGATATGGATCCTATCCCATCGTTGCCTGCTGTTTATGCATTATAGACATGCCTGATCAATTCTATGGATTAAAGAAAAAAAAGGATGAATGTGGACAATTTTTAAAAAAAAGAACATTGCAAATAAAAACCTTGCCCCTCTCATCATAAAGCTATGCCTTTTAGTCTTTGACATTTCCAACCTGGAGAAAAAAAGGTTGTGACTGTTTGCCTCCCAAAATTTTACAAACTTCTATCAGATCTCACCTCAGTCTCTGATGTTTCAGAAATCCCAATCCAAGTTTGTCCAACCTCTCCTAAGAGCTTATATCCTCCAGTCCAGCTAGCATTCTGGTAAACGACTGCAACCATCCTGTAATGGGGAGACCAGAGTTGCACACAATTCTCTAAATGCAGTCCAATGAAGCTGCAGGATGACTTCCTGACATATTCAATTCCCCTACTGATGAAGGCAAGCATACCATAAGCAGAGCTGCCAAGTAGTACGGAATTTCCGTATGTTGTACGTAAATGGGATAAGAATACAGATGTACGATTTTGCATTGTAAAATGCTGGATTTTTTTAAAAACAGCCCGACTTCCTGTTTCATCTTGCTGCTTAAAAATGCAAGGATATAAAAAGTCAAACTGTAACTCTAAAAATTAGAGCAGATTAAATCTATTAGTATTTTAAATTTCAAGATCTGGATGATTATTTTTATAAGCTTTAATATGCCTGTCCCGCTACATGTTTAAACAGCGCTGTCAGTTTAGCGCGTGGGAATTTAAACGAACAGCGCTATGGGTTCTAATTATAGCGGCACCAGCTGGAGCGCTATTGCTTTTACACATAATGCTATGGGCTTTAAACATAGCTCTATGGCCACAGCGCTATGGGTCACAGACTGTTCGGGGAGGGAGAAGGTGAGTGAGAGGGAGGGAATAAGAGAGGAAGGGAGAAAAAAAGGAAGGAGATAGAGAGGGAGAGAGGGAGGGAAAGGGAGGAAGGAGGGAGGGAGAGAGAGCGAGGGAGGGAGAAGGAGGCTTCCAAAATGGCTTCTACATTATCATCTGGTGCTAAAAGCAGGAAGCAGCCGTTCAAACAGAAGTATACAAAGAGATGGCAATGAATGCACTGTCAAGTAAGGTGTGTAGAAGACATGTCAATTGGTAGCAAAGTTATGCATTCTTGTACTGTTACATGGGTATGACCCCACATAAAAAACATTTTTTTCAGAAAAATGGCACTGCGTAAAAATACTGATTTCCTCAGCAAAATACTGATTTTCAGGTACTGGTATAATGAAATGCTCTGACAAAACTTGGCAGCTCTGCATATGCCTTCCTTACCACTCTACCTACGTGTTTTGCCACTTTTAGGGAACTGGACTTGGACCCCAAGATCTATCTGTATATCAATGCGGTGAAGGGTCTTGCCATTAACTACTTTCCCCTTACATTCTATCTCCCAAAGTGCAACACCTCACATTTGCTTGGATTAAATTCCATCTGCTATTATTCCACCCATTGCAGCTGGCCAGAATTACTTGTGTAAGCTTGTACCATTTGCCCACATTCGGACCTTATCCCCCCCTATACCTTTCCAATGCATGTACTTGTCCAAATGTCTTTAAAATGTTCTTATTGTACCTGTCTCAACTATTTCCTCTGGCATGTCATTCCATTTACCTACCATCCTCTGTATGAAAATGTTGGCCCTAGGAGTCCCATTAAATCTTTCCCCTCCGACCTTAAATATATGCCCTCTAATGCGTGATTCCCTTATCCTGGGGGAAAAACTCTGCATTCTCCCTATCTTATCCCCTCTTGATTTTATATACTTCTGTTACGTTACCCTTGAGCCTCCAGTGCTGCTAGGAATAAAGTCTTAGACTCCCTGTTGTGTAGACATTCGATTCCTATCAACATGGAGAGTTCATGGATGAATTGTGAATGAATTAATGTTTTAACAGAAAGCATTCCTTAAAAATATTACAGTGGAAAAATTGCATTGGTAATTGCTATTAAAGTATTAGCACTAACACCCTTTTTGGAAATGTTGTCACTTAAAAAGTAACCAGATTCAAAATGACAAGTAAATATATTTCAGAATCAGTTGATTGAATTAGTGAAGATGACTAGAAGGTTGAATGCTGAGAATGCATAGGAGGAGATTTTAAATCAACTTGGGTATGATTACATTGCAAATGTTAAGGGAAAACTGATGGAATTCGAACTCTCTTTGCATCTGTAGGATAGATTAGCTTTACGTTCCCTATGAAATTTGTTTCCAAATAAAAAGCACAAGCAATAATGTGATACCTAACGACATTGCAGTGCAGTTTGATTTTGGTTCAGAGGCAAGGTTGAATCTATATTATAAATAAATAAAGGAATAATGAAAGCGTTGAATGCAATGCGAAAGTAATTTTCAGACACTCAGGACAATCAGTGGTGGATGGTGTGAAGAGTCTGCTGTGGAATCTTGAAAGGTTCACTACATGCTTTTATAAGGTTAGATAAAATGTTAGCTGTTTTCAAGAACATGGTGTAGATTGTGTGATTCACAAGGTTTTTCTAAACACACTTTTGTGTTTAGAAATCAAAATGTTGCATTAATTGGTAAATCAAATTAACCTAGCATGTATTGCCAATATAATCCATTGCCAAACATGTTTTAGCGACACAGAAAACACATGCAAACAGTCTAATGTTTGGGTTGGATAGGGAGATGTAAAAGGAAATTCAGATAAGTAATTTGGCCAATTGAATACGATTCTTTTGTCATTTATTTTGCTTGGAACTGGAGCGTTATACATTTGGTTGTATAATGATTGCCGTTACAGATATATTGGGACTAAAGTGTATCATTTTGAGCATATTACCAGGTTGTACATGCGACCCTAACTGAGTATCGGATTTATTCTCCCATTGATAATTTGGTTGTGCTTGGAATGACAATGTATGCCAGCAGCATCTTCGATGCATAATCTGGTCCGGCCTTGTAATTTTTTTTAAGGAAAAGTGTTAGACTTGGAATTACTATTACATATTGCAGCCTTTTGGAGTAATGCACCATATAGATTTATTAGGAAAAATCTAATTCTGAAAGAGAAGATAACTCTGGTCGGAAGCCTTCTTTAGACTCAAGGGAAGAAGAGGCAAGAAGAAACAATGACCATAGAATGTGTAGTCCTTGATAATGTTGGCTGCTTTCCCATAGCACAGTAAAGTATAGATGGAGTCAATGGGATGGGGGTGGGGGGGGGGGGGGGGTTGAGGAGGTAGGTTTATGGTGATATACTGATCTGTTATCACAACTCTCTGCAATTTCTTGCGTTCTTGGGAAGAACAGTTGTCATACTAAGCTGTGATGAATCTCACAATAGACTCAATGGAATAATCCAGATGTCACAATGAGATAGCTCAACATACTAGTCACATTATTACCATCTGGCCTATAACAAGTGCCGCACCACAATCTGTTTCCTATCTTCAAGCTAGTTTTTATCCACTTAAGTGGTTCAATGGTGCTTTATTATCACATGTGCACTGCACAGTGAAATTCTTTTTGCATTGATCACACATGAGCAAGTCGCCATACTTCGGCACTATTTACAAAAGGTCCACAGCACTGGCTCGATGTACTGGAGCGGCTCCCAATCTTGGTGAGCCCCTGGCTGCTGCAGGGCCTCCTAGTCACCCTTGGCCGGCTTGGCCTGCAAACCAACGTCCCTCTCCTCACCTGACTGCCAGGGACGCTTCCTACAGCCAACCTTTTAGGCGCTGGAGGAAATACCTTGGTCCTTCTAAGGACGATCCACTTCATCCGTCCATTGTCATTAGCGGTTCCCTCCTCCTCTCCCTTGTCTTCTGGGCCACGCTCGGCGGATTCCAAACTTCCCAGTACCTCAGCCCTCCATCCAAGAACATGCATTGCATCTAACCATTCCTTTCCCATCAGGAAGTTGCAGCTTTCTCAGCATTTCTTTTTCCTGGATAGTGCTTGACAATTCACCCAATTTCTGCTTGACCTCCCTGGAACAAACCCCCAAAATAGTGCTGCAGCTCACCAAAGGAATCTCACGGAGCAACTACTTATACGAGTTATGACCCATCAATGAGTGATCTGCAACCATGTCCCGTGCTACCCTCACAAAATAACCATATATTTTAGTTTCTACAATCACTACTCTGCAACAGGTCTTCAAACACATCAATTTCTAAGTGTTTGGTGTGCTTACACCATTTCAGTCCACAGAGTGCTCCTGCTTTCTCTACTATGCTTCAGGCATTGGCACACGTGTATGTGGTGGGCACACAGCAGTTTCTTGGCCATTATAAAAGTCATTCTGGCCATTAGATAAGAATCAAACTTGACTAACTAAAATTTGACTCCGTGCAAGAAATTCAAAAACATCACCTGCAACTCAAAGAATAAAAGGAATGAAATAGAAAAACAAAGCCATCTGGGGGGAAAAAAACGAAAGAAATATATGATAAGCCACCAGAGCAAATAAAATACCAACAAAGCATTTTGTCCACATTTGTTTCATTCAGTGGACATAGATGTGACGTGGAATATTCATTCCATCCTCATCAAATCTACTGATCTGTTTGCTTTAAAACTGCACTCAATACTCCGCAACCTGCCAAATGTGAGCAATTCTGTTCCACCGTTCCAGGTTTTTCTGTAATACTGAAGTTGCCAGTGGCATTCCAGCAGACCTTCTAGCTTGAAGATATTCATGCGTTTTTCCAGCCTTATTCTACAATTATTAATCCAGCAAAGATCAAAAATAATTAACTGGACAAATGATTGAATGTAATATAAAGTTAACAGACCTTGCAGTGTCAAGGTGGATCCGTAGGCTTAAAGTCGATTTCTTGGTTTACTCTTATTTTAACATTACTTGTGTAAATTATCTGTGTCTGGAAGCAATTCTACAATTTATGATATAACTTCCCATAGTTCATTTTAACTTTTTTCTGCATAAAAGTTACTTACAGCCATCAGACTGTTAAACACTACAACCTCCATTAAGCTCTGAACTACATATAGTATTATTTCACTATTATTGTTTGTTTGTTTATGTTACTCACACTTAATGTGTGAGTATATAGATGCATTGATCTTTTTTTCTCGTTTATTATATTGTTTACAGTGTACTATGTTTGATGTTGTGCTGCTGAAGTAATGGGCCTGTCCCACTTAGGTGATTTTTCAGGTGACTGCCGGCGACTGTCAAGTTTTTTTTTCCCCAATGAGCCAATGAAATTCACCGGTCAGCACCGGCTACAACCTAGAAGAACGTATGAGAACATTCGACCTTGTGACAACCCACTAGGACCTCCTGGCGACCCACCTACCGTAGAGGATTCTCGCTACTCTCCATGGCAGCTTCATTCTAGTTGCCGCTAATTGTCCAACATGTTGAAACAGTCGCGACCATAATGAGGCCGCCACTAGTTCCCAGAATGCGGGAACTCCTCATGACCATGAAGGCAACTCCTTGGCAACCATCCGCGAACATGTGACGACTGCATAGTCTCCTGCAGTCGCCTAAAAAGTCGCCTAAGTGGGACAGGCCCATAAGAATTTCATTGTTCTATCTGGGACAATATGAAAACAGTCAAGAGTGTTTTATTGTCATATTATATGACAATAAAACACTCTTGACTGTACTCTTTTCCTGAATATTAGAAACACCAAGCGAAAACAGTTCTAAATACAGAAACCTGGGAAGGTATTGATGAATGCCTGGGAAGCTTTTGAATGCTTTTGGACTGTTAGATCCAAACTGCAACCCAGGACATCCCAACCTGCAGCAAGTAGTTTAAACACTGACAACGTTTAAAGACCAATTTGATTAAGTTCTGGCAATAATACCTCCAGTTTGCATGTAGATACAAAAATGTGTGAGTTGTTAATTAGGAATTATCCACTTGTAAAATGATTTGTGGCATAATTCATCTGGGAGTGATTGTATAGGTAAATTAATCTTGTTGCCACCACATTAGGCTTCATTTAAATTTTTGCTCTTCATAAAGCAACAATATTATGCTGTCTTTAGCAGTGCATATTTCAAAGCTGATCTAAACAAGAACAAATACCTTTTTCTTCCTTTAATTAGTTTCAAAATTGAAATTAAACATACCATTTTTTAACACAGCCACATGTATCACATGTTCTAATTATATTACACGGGTCATCTCTTTGGACTAAAACAACAAAGATTTCAAACACCTTTTGAATTACAAATATAATAATTTCATGTAAATCGTAAAGTTGGTTGAAATCGTTACCTTTTTGGTCATTTTACATTTTATTTTAATATCTATCTGACACAATCAGCATTAATGGTAAATCAGAACATAATATCTATTTATAGCAAGCTTAGACAACTTCAAAGGTTCACTGCTTGATCTGAATCTAACATGAAAGACCCACTGAAAAAACTCCTCGGGCCATATTCCCTTGGGTTATGTAAAAAAAAACTGCTTGCTGGTGCCACCCAGCGCTGGTACTGCTGCAATGAAGGACCAATGGGGACTGCAGGTAAAGTGCTTCGGAACTAAATGGACCAAAATACTTTGTATTCTTATTCCTGATGAATGTCTTCTCATCCTATGACACTATCTTTTTAGCTACTTTAACATTAATGCCATGAAAACAAAAATCGCGCAATAAAGCAAAGAAATTGATTGTCAAAACAAATCATCAGAACAACATGCAGACACTCTCCTGAGAGTGCAGTGGTAACCTTGAGAAATCCAACCATGGCATGCAATCAGGACACAGTTAGCTACAAGTAGCCAATATGTTTGGGACTTTGTGTGTGGGCGCAGCAGCATTTCATAATTAATGGCACAGTCATTAATACTCAGTCAATGTTTGGGTCCCAGAGAGTGTTGTAGGGATCTAGGAGCTACATGTATGTAGTTCTGTGAAAGTGGCAAGTTAGAGGTAATGTTGAAGTTGAAACCAATAGAAGACTTCTGGAAATATCTATATTACAGATCAGTAACCTTATGGAACTGTTAAAGAAGGAACTGCAGATGCTGGAGAATCGAGGGTACACAAAAGGCTGGAGAAACTCAGCGGGTGCAGCAGCGTCTAAGGAGCGAAGGAGATCGGCGATGTTTCAGGTCGAGACCCTTCTTCAGACTTTTGTGTAACCTTATGGAACTGTTCAGTTTTGATACATTTGACAAAGGCAAATTGTTGAATTCAGTATTGAAACCCAATGTCTGTCTTGTGGTCACATGGAAAATTAGATGCTGTTCGAAACTTAGTGGACCTCATTAGAACTGTGCAAGAAGCCACAACATAGGTCAGAATTAAAGTAACGGGCAACTAGAAGCACAGGTTCACCCATACTGACTTGGCAGTGGTGCCCCCATAAAATAGTCACCCAATTTGTATTTGGTGTCTCCAGTGTATAGAGGCCACATTGAGGGCACTGAATGTGGTCCCTGGATGGTGCCAAGGGATGAGACAAAAGAACAAGTGTCACATCTCCTAAGGTAGCATGGAAAAGTGCTGACAAGGAAGTTGTTGGGGAAAAGAGCCTCTTTTCCTATATAAATGCAAGTTCTTAAATATCCGCAAGACCAATGTTAAGTACCATGATTTATGATTTCTTGCTAATATGGCATTCAATGCATGTGTGCACATTTGTCCCCTTTGCCCACTGTATTTTTACTTTAGAGATGCAGCATGGAAACAGGCCCTTTGGCCCATCGAGTCCGTGCTGACCCTTGATCACCTGTTCAGGATAGTGTTAATGTGCAGGTTGGTGTGGGTGGGCTGAATGGCCTGTTTGCGCGCTGTATCTAAAACTAAAAAACGAAATCTACAAACCCACACGTCTTTATGGAAGTTGATATCAGTTGCCATACTAATAGCTGCTGAAGAAAAGTGATAGGAGCTCTAACACTGATTAAACACCAGAACTGGCAAATTGTACCTCAGCTATACGGCGTGTGTAGTAAACATTTTGCATAGCTGAGCACATGTTCAGCAACCATAAGGAACTCAGCCCACCCAACGCTATTTAAAGTGATCATCTGCTTGCCAGTTCACAAATTACTGAATCAAGAAAACACTCTATAAAATCAACTAGTGATGGTGCTATTAGATTTCTTTCAATTCATTATAGTTTGCTTGGAGTGCCAGGAACTAAAGAGTTTTGCTTTAATTCAAGGTTTCTGCAAAACCCCAATAACCCCGAGCACTGGGCCTGCACTCGCTGGAGTTTAGAAGAATGAGGGGGGACTTAATTGAAACTTACCAAATAGTGAAAGGCCTGGGTAGAGTGGATGTGGAGAGGATATTTCCACGAGTGGGAGTGTCCAGGGCCAAAGGACATAGCCTCAGAATAAAAGGATGTACCTTTAAAAAGTAAATGAGGAGGAATTTCTTTAGTCAGAGGATGGTGCATCTGTGGAATTTGTTGCCACAAAAGGCTGTGGAAGCCAAGTCAATGGATATTTTTAAGGCAGAAATGGACAGATTCTTGATTAGTACAGGTGTCAGGAGTTATGGGAAGAAGGCAAGAGAATGGGGTCAAGGGGGAAAAGATAGATTAGCCATGATTGAATGGCAGAGTAGACTTGATGGGCCGAATTGCCTAATTCTGCTCCTATAACATGAACATACGAGTCCTTCAGCAGCTTCAATTAGGGGTATAGAGAGGAAGAACAATGACAGAACAGCATGAACCTCTGAAAGAGGGAGGAGGAAAAGGGCATCACAAGGTACACATCCTCCTGCACCTCATCAAGGGATAGCACATGAATTGTCTGTGACATTTGCAAGAAAAATGTTCCAATTTAGGGGGAGTTCAAAACCAGGGGTCAGAGCTCAAGAATAAAGGGTAGGCCATTTAGGACTGAGATGAGGAAATACTTTTTCACCCAGAGAGTTGTGAATCTGTGGAATTCTCTGCCGCAGAAGGCAGTGGAGGCCAATTCATTTGATATTTTCAAAAGAGTTAGATGTAGCTCTTAGGGCTCACGGAATCAAAGGATATGGGGAGAAAGCAGGAACGGGGTACTGATTTTGGATAACTAGCCATGATCATATTGAATGATGGTGCTGGCTTGAGGGGCCGAATAGCCTAGTCCTGTACTATTTTCTATGTTCCTGTGACTCAGTAAGGATTTTCGCACTGAGACTTGTCAGCATTCTAACAGGAGAGGATCACTTTGCTCATGACTATCAAGGGCATAAAGGCTATAAACCATTACACACCAGGCTCCCTCCAGACTTGAAGATATCTTCAGCATATCCTGCTTTAATGTTTCACAAGAAAAATCCATTCCAAGAAAGATGAATGCATACCATTTTCCCTGACTAAGCAGCAGGAAGTTGGGTAAGCATGAGGATTTGTGAGCTTTCTCGTGGTGCAAGGGGCCCATAATTGCATGCTTATTGTATTGCAAATGTACTGCAACCTAAAGAGATTTCAGTCCCTTATTATCCAGCTGGTGAGCAGCCAAGCAACAAACATCACACAGTTAATGCCCTGAATCCTGGCTGAAGTTATGTTGCCTTTATTCTGCCGCATTCTGTTGTGCCATCCGAGTCTCTATGGTAAAATAAAAGGTGACAACTGTGGCGTCGGGGATGAACTGGGTACATCAGTGACCACCTCACAGACATTCACGGTAAGGTGAATTCATCTATATATTTTATTTACAGTGGTAAGAAAGTCCAGGATCGTTTTGGGGGGGGGGTGCTGTCCTTCGCCATCAGGCAACATGTGCGGTGGTCTCACATTTATCCTGGAAGTCCTGGTCTTCCAAGGAGGAGGCGTGGCATCTCAGGCTTCACCTTAACAGTTCACATTTGCCTTGAGAAGAGGATCTAGCAGTCTCAGGTTTACCCTGTCATCTCAGCTTTAGGGCTTGAAGAGGTGGCACTAGCGGTCTCTGGATTATCCTGGCAGCTCAATCTTTGCCTCTGGGTGTGGGCGCAGTCCTTCATTGTTCATTGCCATGAATAGGCACTGGCGTCTCAGGCTTACCCCAGACATTCAGTCTTGGCCTTAGTTGAGGCTCTGGCGCTCTTGGGCTTCTTCCTGGCGGTCCAGTCTTGACCACACAGTGGCGCTGGTGGTCTCAGGTTTGTCCCAGTGCTTCAGACTTCCTCAAACCTGCAACAGGGAAACACAGCTAGCAGGGAGGCACCCCTCTTTCCCCCTCCCTCTCCCTCTCCACCGGGTAGCGTCACCACAGTGGCTGCCTCGCCAGCAGCTCGTTCGTCCTTTCGCCATTTTTTGCTATTTTTAGTGCGTCAAAATTATGTTTCAATGTTTCTCAGTATGTCTTATGTGGGGAGTGGGGAGTGGGGGGGGGGGGGGGGGGGGAATAGGGGAAACCATTTTTCAGTTTCTTACCTGGACGAAGATGCATCTTTTCTCCATGTCGCATCTTTGCCCCACCTCGAGGCCTACCAACTGGACTGGCGCAGCCTTTCCGACCGGAGACCGGCCCAGTGTCCAGAACTTCAGCAGCAGGCACAGTGCTGAATTACCATTGCGGAGCGTGGGATCCTGTCGAGGATCGCCAGAGCTCCGTCCAGTGGGGCCTGCTGACTTTAACATTGTGGAGCTGTGGTCTGCGGAGCTTCTAACCACGGGCACGATGCTGACTTTAAATCGCGGAGGCCTGGGATCTTTTGCCGAGGATCACCAGTGTTGGAGGTCCGTAATTGGACCCAGCAGTTACCAATGATGCTGGGATTTGGCCTCTCGTGGCCTAATCTGGAGGACGTTAAGATCCAAGCATATAAAAACCTTGTATGCCCACATGTTGGATATTGCTGCTCAGTGTGGGATCCTTTCACTCAAGGGAACATTAATAAGATCCAGACAGTGCAAAACAGAGCAGCGAGGTTCATATCTCACAACTACAAATGGCAGTCTCCAGCATGATAAAGGACCTTAAACTTCATCCACCTACTACTCGTCGCAAGTTCATCAGAGTGACAACATTCCACAAGATCAAGAATACCACTATTGATTTAAAGATGGAGGACCACATCCAGTTAACCCAAGCACCCGTAGGCATGTAAACGAGAAGCTACAAATCTGGAAATTATTTCATTCCACACGGCACTTCATTAGCACTTTATAACTCGTTTTTCTTCAAGACAGCAAGGGATTGGGATACCCTACCAGCCAGCATCAGAGATCTCTAAAACATTAACACATACAAAGATGCACTCCAAAAGCATCTCCATGTCGACTAGCACATCCACCACCATCATAGTGCAGAGTTATGTTCTACCTAGAGCTTTTCAGCATACTACATCCAGATCCAGATCCAAACAGTGAAACTAGGTGAACTAGGTTGTGGGAGGGACGCTGAAAGAGGGAAAGCAAGGGTTACTTGAAGTTAGAGAAATCTATATTCATGCAGCTGGGCTAGGCTGCCCAAGCGAAATATGAGGTGCTGTTCCTCCAATTTGCATTTGGCCTCACTCTGACTGTGGAGGAGGCCCAGGACAGAAAGGTCAGAATGTGAGGGGGAGTTAAAGTGTTTAGCAACCACCCTAGTTCTCTGACTAGATTCACTGTCCTGATTATATTTTACTGATTGTATGTCACATTGGCACCTTCCCCTCAGCTAACAATGAACCATAATATACGTTTCCTTGATCACCGTCTGCTTTGATCTGTTTTTCGACAACCTACCCTTCCATATCTATATGTCTCCCACTCCCCTGACCTTCAGTCTGAAGAAGGGTCTCACTCTGAAATGTCATCCATTCCTTCTCTCCAGAGATGCTGCCTGTCCCGCTGTTACTCCAGCATTTTGTGTCTATCTTTTGTTTAAACCAGCATCTGCTGTTCCTTGCTACTCCTATCAGCCAGGCTTTGTCCTGCCTCTCACCTCTTTTCCAGCTTTTTCCCCTCCAACCGCCCCCAGCCCCCACCGCAATCAGCCTGGAGAAGGGTACCGACCCGCAATGTCACCTATCCATCTTCTACGGAGTTACTGCCTGACACACTGAGTTACACCAGCACTTTGTGTCTTAGATGAAAGCTGATTGTTCCAAACAGAGTTGTCACATCTTAAATGGAAGATCTGGATAAATTAAGGGCCTGTCCTACCAGCATCCGACTCCATGCGGTGAGCACGATCAAACTAGAAGCGGGGGCCGCGCGGAGGTTGGGTGACCCCTGTACAGGGCCGTTCCCAACAGCATGCGCCTGCATGCGGCAAGCGCGACCAAAGCGGCAGCGAGGGCCGCGCGGAGGTCGGGTGAGTGGCGCAACGCGGCGCAAAGTGAGGCGAACTTGGAGCGAAGTCTTAAAGGTAAGTTCGCCAGGACAGAGAGGGACACACAGAGAGGGACACACAGAGAGGGACACACAGAGAGGGACACACAGAGAGGGACACACAGAGAGGGACACACAGAGAAGGACACACAGAGAGGGACACACAGAGAGGGCCACGGAGCTACACACAGCGAGGGTCACGGAGGCATGACGTCGAGGCGGTGTGTAATGCGTCGAGGCGACTGCGAGCCGACAAGCCGTTGCCGCACGGAATTTTTGAACATGGTCAGTTTTTCGGAGCCCCGGGACGAACTCCGCACAACTCTGGCGATCGAAGTGGGACCGACCCCGCGGCGCCGGACGGCTCAAGCGACCACGTTAGGTCGCGCTCATCGCATAGAGTTGCATGCTGGTGGGACAGGCCCTTTAGCCTTTTAGTTTCTCAATCTGCCTTCCCAACCTGAGTACTGGGTGGCACAATGGAGCAGATAGGAATAATTGCAGTGCCATAGACTCAGCTTCAATCCTGGGGTGGAAGATTGCAACCTTCACGTGGTCCGCCCTGTTTCGACTAATGCAATCAACTTGACGTGCACATACGGAAGATCAAATAGAACAAGTTGTCCTACAACTTTAGGCTGTGCACGCCACACGAAAGAAGAAGAAGAAGCTTCAATCCTGACTTCAGGTGTGGAGTTTGCATGTTTTCTCTGTGACTAAATGTGTCTCCACTGAGTACTCCAGTGTCCTCCCACATTCCAGAGTTGTGCACGTCGGTAATTTAATTGGTCGCTATAAGTTGCCCCAAGAAAGTGGGGGAATGGTAGATTCATGGAAATGTTGATGAGATTGTGGGGAGAATAAAAAATGGATTAATGTGCAATTAGTGTAAAATAGGTGTTTAGTTTAGGGTAGTCGATGGTTTGTGCAGGCCAAAGGGTCTATTACCGTGCTGTATTTCTCATTGATTATAACAACACAACCAAATTACATGTATCAAGTTCTGGTTGGGTATCAAAATCAATTACATGTCCTCAGGCTTGGGTTGCCTTTGGACTGACTATAATTGGTTTGAACTGAGCTAATCACTAATCCCAGCCCCATTCATCCCCATACAATCCTGGAACATTCCCTATTTTATTTCACTAGTAAAGGAATGAGCCGTCTCATACCATGATGGTTCTTTAAAGATTAAATCCCTGACCAGTCTTTGATGTATTTCTGGTCTTCGAGCATCCATGCCACAGCAGGAGGAACGTGCTTTTTACTCTGTAGGTTACTTGGCAACCATAGAATGCTTTAAGAATGTGTCAAATAGAGTTTATTGTCATATTCAAACATATGCAAAATGGATAAAGCTATGGTTACAGCTATGAATAATGAGACGTAATATTAAAAGAGAATAAGCTGAGGTAAAAAAGATTTAACAGGTACCCGAGTGATACTTTCACAAAGGGTGATGCTGGATGAGATACTTGAGGCAGGTACCATCATAACATTTAAGAGCTATTTAGGCAGGTACATGGATCGGACAGGTTAGAGGGATATGGGCCAAATGCGGTCAGGTGGGACTAGTGTAGATGGGTCATGTTGGTCAGCCTGGGCATGTAGGGCCAAAGGGCCTGCTTCAATGCTGGATATCTCAATGAGGATCCTATTGTTTTAATATTTAAATTAATTCTTCATTGTTGGATTACTCAGGGAGACACAACGAGCAACTGAAACTACCCCTACTTAAACTCAGTTTGTGATGTGTGTTAATATTGTTCAAACCATCAACGCAACACAATAAAGCTCTGTTGAGATGCATGTTGCACATAAGCTTGGTGTGACAAGCTTAAATTTTCCATTGGCTTCAGTCAGTGAATGCTAACAAGGTATAGCTGGCTCAAACGCATCACGCTGATGGCTGGCAGGTGTGTAATCGTGCGCTCCAGGTACTGCCATAGCTGCAAGCTGCTACACACCATCTTCTTGCTGCTTTTTTTCTGGCTGATAGTTGGTGCATTCTGTTTCAGCTCAGCGTGAAATGCTGTTGGATGAATTCTTTAAAAACTACTTGTCATCAGCCAGTACTTGGCAGGCGGACAGGATCTCAGAAATGCTGACTGCATAGAAACCAGGCTGTTGGCAGCAATGGACACGTACTTTCACGTCTGGTGTTCAGGTGCACTCCCGATTGTTGGTACCGAACCCATTTCCTTCCAAACGCAAGCAAAAAAGGTAGCACAAATCATAAAAGGTAAAATAATACACTGCAAACTCCAACTATCAAGATAATTTATTTTTACTGATATAATATCATTCGAAGTTCTACTGAACAGCACCTAGATGCTAGATTGTAGACATAAATTTTAATTTTATCCTTGATAACAGCATAGCACATTTATTTTTAGGTGTTCAGGCAATCTAGAATGCAATGGAGTTTTAAGTAGTTAAGAATTTAACACAATGGATTATTTTAATTATCCAAAATGTTTGAATCAGTTTATCTAATTATTAGCAATTCTAATATTAGACCTGTATTGGTAAATATAGCATATTAGGAGAGAGATTGTCCCCATCATTCTCCGGCTCATAATCCAGTTAACTGGGTTACCAGCTCAGCAGCCCACTCGTTGTACCACTGTGCGAGCCGTAACAAAATACATAGTTTGAATAACACATGCAACATTGAATGTCGGCATCCTGATATTACAGACTATTGGGTTTTGTTAATTAATTAGTTCTTTGGGAGCATACTCAGAACACAGAAACAGGCCTTTCAACCCACTGAGTCCATGCCAACCATCAATAGCCAATACATTGATCCCATTTGTATTCTCCCCCCAGATTCTACCACTCACCATCATCAAGGGCAATTTACAGCAGTCAATTAACCTACCAACCTGTACATGTTTGGGACATGGGAGAATGCTGGAGCACCCTGGGGAACCCATGCAGTCACATGGAGAACGTGCAAACTCCATAATTACATCTCCAAATCAGGATTAAATTCCGCTTTCTGCCTCTCCAGGGGTCCAAACAGTTCTACTTGCATTCTTCCCTCCCTAAAAACAGCGATTTTTTATTGAGAGCTTTTGAAGAATTATCCATTGAGCATTTCCATATCTTAGTTCTGTCATATGGTGATCTCTTGCAGTTTATAAAGGAATAAGAGAATTTGTGTCTACTAATTGTTTGCTAAAGTGAGGACTATTCCACTCTCTGCAGCTGTGGATGTGCAGAGTGACATAGAATACCTTGTGATAAAAATATTCTCACAGTAAAATCCATTGGTTCTCATAGAAGAGTACAGCACAGGAACAGGCCCTTCAGCCCACAATGTCTGTGCCAAACATGATGCCAAGACCATATCTCATCTAAAGAAGGGTTTCGGCCCGAAACGTTGCCTATCTCCTTCGCTCCATATATGCTGTTGCACTCGCTGAGTCTCTCCAGCATTTTGTGTACAATCTCTCATCTACCTGCGTATAATCCATATTCTTTCACTCTGCATATCTATAAACTTATTCAAAAGCCTCTTAATACCACTATCATAACTGCCTCAACCACCAATCTCGGGAGCACGATTCGGGCACTCACCACCCTCTGTGATACAAGAAATGAATTGGCAAAAAAATTTAATGAAAACCTAGGTGCCATAAGAAAGAAAGATGCAACGTTATCTTAAAATTGTTGTAAACTGTTCCCATTTCGATCCTTTATATTTCATCATTATATAAAGGCCAATGCTAAGCAATTATGAACAACCATTACATTTGCTCTGGGATATTGTCTGTCTACAGCTCCTAAAAACATATAGCTCCTCTTATACTAGCTGTTCTCCATTTCTGTCTCACCATTTGTTTTTCTGTCTTAATCTGTTTTAGACCTAGTATTACAAATTGTAAGAATAATGGGAGAACTATTTTGTGAGACATAATTATACCATTTTCATTTACATCGTATTTCTTACCAGTATACTATGCTGTATATAGAGAACATTATTACTTAGGAGAGGTCCTGTCTGGAAGAATAACAAGTTGTTGAGCCACAGAACATAGTCCAGGGGTCTAATTCCAGAATGCTCTGGAAAACTGGTGGCAGCAGTTAATTAGGAGAAAAAAGAGCTATGTTATTTGAAGGTGCAAGTAGTGAATCTGTAAAGAAAGCCATGAGCTTGAAATGATGGGAGACACATAATACTGCAGATGTTGGAATCCAGAGTAAAAATTAAACTACTGGGGGAACTCAGTGGACGAGGCAGCATCTGTGGAGACAATTGAAGATCTGAATGTCTGACGAAATGTCCTGACCCGAAATGTTGTCTGTCTATTTCCCTCCACAGATGCTACCCTGGTCTGCTGAGTTCCTCCAGCAGTTTGTTTCTCAGTTAGCTTGAAGTGATTAGTAGGTCTGAGGAAGGGTCTCGACCCGAAACATCACCCATTCCTTATCTCCAGAGATGCTGCCTGTCCCGCTGAGTTACTCCAGCATTTTGTGTATATCTTAGCTTGAAATGATTGTTTTCCTCAGTGTGAGGAAAATGGCCATGGTTTCAGCTCATGGTGAACAGTAAGTGACAGTCCAAAGGGATGTAGAAAAAGTAAACAGAAAGTAAACAAACATTGTTGGTTCCTGGAAGACTATATATAGCAAAACTCCTTAATATCTTTTTGTGGAGAAGTGAGAAAGGATTGGGTCTTTTTAACAACAGTGATATGTGAGAATGAAAGTAAAAGCTCTTTGGAAAAATCAGCATACATGTAGCAGAAAACAAGTCATTATATCCATTGAAACAAAGTCCAAAGTCAATGGCAGGAAACAAGTGAGATGGGTGAAGATTTCTTTACAGAATTTAGAAATAAAACTGGTCAGTGTAGATTTAATGAAAGATTAGTGAACCAATGCATTTGGGGTCAACATAATGAAAATAGGAATGACTTTGACCAGGAGTGTGGCTGTTACTGCAAATCAGCCAGAGTACAGGAGGCTACAAATAGGCAGGCAAAAATGTGGAATAATCAAACAGCCTTGCATCAATCCAGGAAGATGAACTTGATCAATGCAGTTGGACACCAGCAACAAAAATAGGAGAACCAGACCATAAGAAGCTTATTGTAGCAACTGTGTTCTGTGAAAGTTTGTTTCTTAAAAACAGATAGCAACAAAAACTGTTAAAGGTAGACCATGGCAATCTTTAATTGATTCGTCAGACTGGAGTGGTGATCTACAATGAGCACAAACGTTGCTCAGTGCTTCTCTGGCTCCCACTCACAGAACAAAGGACAGTTAGCACAATTATACATTTTTTCTTATCAGTAAAACACTCCTATCAAGTCTGAATATGGCATGACTGAAAGATTCTACAATCTTTCAGAATATAAGAAAAGCTGGGTCCAAATCAAGCTCACCCAACAACAAGTTATTACTTATCTCTGGAGCGTCAGCTATTTTTGTTCAATCTTGGCTTCTTTATGGCCTCGAAAAGAAGCACATGTTATTACTGCAGGCAGCCATCTTAATGTCTTTATTGAAAAGACAACCTGTCCTCCATATTGTGTTCCATATAATTTACAACTAGCGGGTCCCATGTTCACACGGGAGGGCTGGTTCCTCAACACAATATTCCACCTCTCCACCAATTCCAATATTAGTGGGGGGGGGGGGGGGGGGGCGGCTTTCTGGAGCACAAGTATGGGTGTTGTGGGCCAGCGGGACTGGTTTCCAGAGAGCTAGTTTGGACATTGTGGGCCGAATCGATTCTTGGGCCGGCAGCTCAGTCACTCAGGCCTGGTGGGCTGGCAGCTCAGAAACTGCCAGAAATTCTGCCCGAAACAGGTGAGAGACTCTGTGGGAGAGAAGGGGGAGAGGGTGGAGAATCAATGTTAGACATTGTTCATCTATTTCTGCAGATCACAGCAATGAAGGAGGAAAGTCTATCCTGGCCTGGATCTCACAGGGAGCAATGAAGGGAGGGAGAAAAATACTGGGATGAGGTTTAATACTTGCAGGGGGAATACCTACTGATGGGCTGAAGAGACTCCTCCTGGGCTAGTACAGGCCTGATGGGGTGAAGGGACTGTTTAAAAGAAACAATCTGCGTGAAATCTCAGTGAAAGGCACTTTTTCTGGACTTTTCCTGGGCTAATACGGGCATTTTGGGCAAAAGGGACTGGTTTCTCAGCTAATAGGGGCCTTGTGGGCCGAAATAAGTGGTTTGAGACAGGCCAAACACCTAATTTCATTTCATTTCCCTTTGCCATTGCAGTTTCAAGCACAGGGCAGGCCAAACAACTCACCTCATTTGCATTTCATTTCATTTCCATTGCCATTTCAGTTTCAAGCACAGGGCAGCCAAACTACTCACCTCATTTGCATTTCATTTCTATTGTCATTTCATGTTTGTGCATGGTTTCAGGCCAAACAACTCATCTCATTTATTGACTACTGACCGACATCCACTATACACCCACTGACTCCCATGGCTATCTGGACTACATTTCTTCCCACCCTGCTTCCTGTAAGGACTCCATCCCCTACTCCCAATTCCTCCGTCTACGCTACATCTGCACCCAGGATGAGGTGTTCCACACCAGGGCCTCGGAGATGTCCTCATTGTTCAGGGAATGGCGATTCCCCTCTTCTACCATAGATGAGGATCTCACCAGGGTCTCTTCTATACCCCGTGACTCTGCTCTCACTCCTCATCCTCCCACTCGTAACAAGGGGTGAGTCCCCCTTGTCCTCAGCTTCCACCCTACCAGCCGTCACATACAACAAATAATACTCCAACATTTTCGCCACCTCCAACGTGATCCCACCACTTACCACATCTTCCCATCTCCTCCCCCGTCTGCTTTCCGCAGATCCCGCTCCCTCCGTAAGTCCCTGGTCAATTCGTCCCATCCCACCCGCACCACCCCCTCTCCGGGCACTTTCCCTCGCAACCGCAAGAAATGCTATACTTGTCGCTTTACCTCCCCTTTTGACTCCATTCAAGGACCCAAGCAGTCTTTCCAGGTTCACCTGCACCTCCTCCAATCTCATCTATTGCATCCGCTGCACTAGATGTCAGTTGCTCTACATTGGTGAGACCAAGCGTAGGCTTGGCGATCGCTTCACTGAACACCTCCGCTCGGTTCGCAATAACCAAATAACCAACCTGATCTCCCGGTGGCTCAGCACTTCAACTCCCCTTCCCATTCTGAATCCGACCTTTCTGTCCTGGGCCTCCTCCATGGCCAGAGGGAGGACCACCGTAAATTGGAGGAGCAGCACCTTATATTTCTCTTGGGCAGTTTGCACCCCAGTGGTATGAACATTGACTTCTCTAATTTCAGGTAGTCCTTACTTTCTCCTCCCCTTCTCAGCTTTGCCTCAGCCTTCTGGCTCCACCTCTTCCTTTCTTATTCCCCCCCCCCCCACATCAGTCTGAAGAAAGGGTTTGAGCCGAAACATTGCCTATTTCCTTCGCTCCATAGATGCTGCATCACCCGCCGAGTTTCTCCAGCATTTTTGTCTTTGATTTTCCAGCATCTGCAGTTCCTTCTTAATCATCTAATTTTCATTTCATTTCATTTCAATTGCCATTTCAGTTTCAAGCACAGGGCAGGCCAAACAACTCACCTCTTTTGCATTTCATTTCATTTCCATTGCCATCTCATTTTCAAGCACATGGTAGGCCAAACAACTCATCTCACTTTCATTAAAGGCTAACAAATCATTTATTGTAAGTACATTGCAAACTCAAAGTTCAGTTGATTCACAGCTTAGAATGAGAGTCGTGGCCTCTCCCTCGTGATCTTGCAGTGTGACTGAGTAATGTCCAGGCATGCGATGATTGACAGACTCAGCGGAGTAGGACTGTGATGGCCAAAAATTATAGTGATATGTAGCGTTTTTTCTAAAATCAATATAGAGCGCAGACAGGAAGTGGTCAAGATGACACTTTTAATTATATAGAGATGTCATTCAGACTTGGCACCGAGCCATTCTTTTGTTCTACTAGTCCATGCTTTTGGAGAAGAACGGCTCCATTTTGGATTTGAATATTAGATTTGACTATTAGCTCTTTCAGTGCAACTACAAGCATCGACATGAGAAAAAATGCCCTGCATACAGATCAAACTGTAGATTGTGGCAAGTGAAGGAGAAAATGGAGCGACATGAGTGAGGCCAATACTGACGAAGCAAAGTGCTAACAGATAGAATCTGTCTATCTCTGCCTTAAAAATATCCATTGAATCCATGTGACAATAATAAATCGAAACCTAAACTGGAAAGGGTGCAGAAAAGATTTGCATGGATGTTGCCAGGACCCGAAGAATTGAGCTATGGGGAGAGGTTGAGCGGGCTGGGACTCTGTTCCTTGGAGCGCAGGAAGATGAGGGGTGAACTAGAGGTGTACAAAGTCATGAGAGGAATAGATGGGGTAGACATTCAGAGTTTCTTGCCCAGGATAGGGGAATCAAGAACCAGAGGACATAGGTTTAAGTGAGGGGGAAAGATTTAATAGACATCCGAGTGGTTACTTTTACCCACAAAGGGCGGTCGGTGCATGGACCGAACTGCCGGAGATATATACTATCGCAATGTTTAAGAAACATATAGACAGGTACATGGATAGGACAGGTTTAGATGGATATGGACCAAATGCAGGCAGGTGGGACCAGTGTAGATGGGGCATGTTAGCCGTTGTGGGTAAGTAGGGCAGATGGGGCCTGTTTCCATGCTGTATGACTCTATGACTCTATTGTGTAAGATGACAGAAAGTTTACTCTAGACATTACGTTTAGGTTTATTCTTGTCCTGCACTAATGTTTCTTGCGGTGACCCTTCTCACCCAGACACTTACATGGCGTGTTGACCCGACTCAAGCTCATGATCTATGGACTACAACCACCAGTTCTCCCTCCCTAGTCCATCCCACGACTGACCTCAGTCCCTGGCAGTACATTTTCCATTACAAAAAATGCACAAGGCTTTCAGTTTCTAGGGAAACACGAGGGCCTTTGAAAGACTGGAATTAAAATAACAACAAAAAAAAAAATTAGTGGGAAGCTGTTACTTTGAAATGACATATTGGAAAATGAAAGCTCTATGGGGAATTGCCAGGTAATGAAGAGAAATGGCTCTTCTCAGAGAATAGGAACAATTTAATAGCAAGCTATAGTGAATCCTTTCGAGATGTACTGCATCTCAATGTCAAGTGAACTGTTACATGAATTTTAAGACTTTAACTCATTGTAAGCTGAGGACCAAATTAAGTTTTACACTTTTATTATAGCCCAGAATTACCTGAGATCCATTGTATATGAATAGTAAAATGACATTTGAATGGAATTACCTCATACTGTGGCAAGGATGATGAATTTATTTTTAATATCACAACCTGTAATCTGTTTTATGTGTCTGGATTTGAATTCACTGCAGAGATAGAGTGACAGTACTCAGCTGACTGAGCATATGCTATGCAGAATCTGTTTAGGCACTGACCAAAACCAGGTGAACGCTGCCTTTCACAGTACTATAAATATATATTTAAAACATCACCCTGCTGCACCAAGAGATCATCTTCAGAGGCATGGATCAAGCTATAGGTTTAGAATGAAATTAATGGTGGTGTACTCTGGATTTAAACATGTTGTTAGTTTATTTTAGATTAGAGATACAATGAGGAAATAGGTCCTTTGGCCCACTGACTTCGTGCCGACGAGTGATCCAAATACACCATCACTATTCTACACACCAGGGGCAATTTATAATCTTTACCAAACAAAATTAACTTACAAGACTATATCCTTGGAATGTGGATGGGAACCGGGGCACCCGGAGAAAACCCACGCGGTCAACATACAAACTCTGTACAGGCAGCACCCGTATTCAGGATCAAACCCGGGTTCTTGGCGTTGTAAGGCTGCAACTCCACCCCTGTGCCACCCTGCCATAAATTCCATTTGGAGTTACTTGGTATTGAAATTGGAATCCAGAGTGAAATGTTCCATTGTCTAGCACAAGGTTTTGAACAATGGAAAATAAATCAGTCAATATGAAATGAGAGGAGGGAACTGCAAATGCCCTTCTTCAGAAGAAGGGTCTCGACCCAAATCATCACCTGTTCCTTTTCTCCAGTGATGCTGCTTGACCCACTGAGTTACTCCAGCATTTTGTGCCTATCTTCAATATTAAGTGTAATCTAACCAAGGACCAGCACCATTTTATGTCTACACTTGGTATTAATAACATTGGCAAATTATAATATGTTTTTTAATAATACAAACTGAACTGATTGGATATCAAATGAATAGTGGAAATTCATTTTGGGGATTAAAAGACTTGCAAATTGCTCAAGGATTTCAGTAATTAATTATAAACTGTTGCAGTCCATCGCAAGTTAACAATTACCTTGAAAATCATACAGAATTTAATTGCGTTTGATAGGAACTGCAAGATTTCACACAAGGCTATGAACATTGAGAACAATAGGAGCTAACTTCCAAAGCAATACACACAAAAATGTTTTGGATGTGATAAAATACAACTGCAGTGAACATTCTGTGCTCAAAAGGTTAATTATCAAGATTCACTTGTTACTGTATTTGGGTCCATTAGTTGCTGAATATTATATGAAGCTGACAAGCAGTTGCCATTTACAGACCACATAGAGGCTTTTATTTTTCCATTTAGACATAATAATGCATTATGCAAATTCACTTGTCAAGAAAAGCTGTAAGCATGCATGAAATAAACTGTCAAACATGACTGACTAATGAATGAATATTTGTGATTACCATGCCCCTAAATTTCAATAGATATAAAAATATCTAAAAGGACAAAAGTGATTACAGCGGCAATGTTACTTGTTTTTCGCTAAACATCAGGCTCTAATTTTGAATACATAAACTACAGCCTTATTGCTTTATCAAGGATGACATATTAACATAATTATTGCAGATTTTTAAACATGACCATGAATTACCCATCAAGGCGGACACTACAGCTGGATGTCTACAATTTATGGCTGATAGCTGAGATTCTGATGGGTAGTATATTATAGAAGGGTAATTTTATCAATACAGTGGTTGTTTGCGTTGTGGAAACAGCGGAATGCTGGAGTGGGAAATCACAGCCATATCATTCTCGGCAGAACTTCACTTATTGTGAATCACATTTGAATCATCTGATCTAAGGTGCAGATATTCTTGCCATGCAAGATCCAAGGAGATAGTGATCGACTTCAGGAAACAAAGCGGTACACAGACCCCAGTTTGCATTGACGTCGCCGAAGTGGAGATGGTTGAAAACCTCAAATTCCTTGGACTCAATATCACCAACTCATGAACCATCCTTATTGAAGTAATGACCAAGAAAGCACACCAGCGCGACTACTTCCTTAGAAGGCTTAGGAGGTTTGGCATGTTCCCTACAACTCTCATCAACTTCTACAGTTGTGCCACAGAGAGCATTTTATCAGCTTGCATCACGTCTTGGTTTGGGCACAGCTCCAACCAAGACCGCAAGAAATTGCAGTAAATTGTGCACGCAGCCCAGACCAACCTCCCTCCTATTGACTCAATTTATACCTCACGCTGCCTCGGCAAGGCCAGCATCATAATCAAGGATGAGTTGCACCCTGGCCACTCCCTCTTCTCCCATCAGGCAAAAGGTATAAAAGTATGAAAATGCACACCTCCAGACTCAGGTTCTTCCCAGCTAATTTTCTTCCCAGTTAATATCAGGCAACTGAATCATCCTACCACAACCAGAGAACAGTCCTGAACAACTATCTACCTCATTGGTGACCCTTGGACAATCTTTGAGCGGACATTATACCTCACGGTGCCTCGGCAAGGCCAGCAGCATAGACTTTACCTTGAACTAAGCATTATTCACATATCACTGTAAATAACTCAATTGTAATAATGTATTGACTTTCCGCACGCAACAAAAGCCTTTCACTGTACCTCGGTACGTGTGCCAATAAACTAAACTAAAGTATTGGGAGGACCTATATTTAGAATTAACATGGATGCTAAAATGATTTAGTCTAGTTTATTATTGTCAGGTGTACAGAGGTACAGTGGAACGCTTTTTGTTGCATGATATCCAGTCAAAAATACAATATTTGCATACACTATCACAACACTTAAGTAACATTTAGATAAGCACATGGATAGGATAGGTTTAGAGGGATATGGGCAAAACACAGGCAGGTAAGACTAGTGTAGATGGTATATGTTGGTCGGTGTGGGCATGTTGGGTCAAAGGGCCTGTTTCCAGACTCTATGACTGTGACTGTACATGATTATCATCAAACTGTCTGCAGTGTACAGATACAGGATAAAGGGTATAACATTTAGTGCATGATAAACTCCATGCAAAGGTCTCCAATGAGGTAGATGGGAGGTCAGGACCACTCTCTAGCTGGTTCAGTTGCCTGTTAACAACTGGGAAGAAACTGTCCCTGAATCTGGAGATATGGGTTTTCAAACCTCTGTACCTCTTGCCTAATGGGTGAGGGGACAATAGGGAGTGAAGTCTTATATATTGATATACATCAATGAGAGCACCACTCTCTAAGGTTTTCATGATAAATACATGCCTATACATCTGGATTAGCTGTATTCTGAACTGACAGAGCCATAGGTAGAGAATTGGGGGAATCTGCTACATGCACTGATGGAGTACCTTCCTCCATCCATGCTCTGCTCCAAGATCTGGTTTTACCCATGGTATACACATTTAACAATTCCTCCTGGTGGCAATAGATTTCAATGCAGAAACAGAAAGGGATGCTCAACAATATAAAGCAAGAGGCAAATAAGTAAACATAAATTTTCAGAATAGCTAATTAAATCAGAGGTAATAAAATGAAAGGGATTAAAAAATGTTGCAAAAATAGGAACAGTAAATTTGAAGGTTAATCAACAAAACGTAATGCCGTTAGAATCAGGCTACATCCTTCAACCAAATCTAATCTTCCCTTTGCATGCTCACAACCCTCAGGCAGTTCTAGGCACCAATGAATTTCCAGGTCTGTGTGCAAGGACTATGATTTGCATTAACATTATCACTTAGTACAGTGAGGCAGGCCTGGATTGCAATATATCTGTATGAAATCTTGCAGTCTTGAGACAGTCTAGATCACAGCCGCAGAATGCGAGTTGGAGGCATTCTGACCATTAAATGATGAGGAAAGGTTAAATATTCATCACGTGCAAAGCAAGGTCTCGGAGGAAAGCTTATATACGGGAAGGGGAGAGCAGGTGATTGAAAACAGGATAGTGAAAGATAGAGGAGGTGATCCTGTGGACCCTGGTACTGTCCAACAGAAATAATCAATGTGGTGGATTTTAACTCTTGAGAGTAGGTGGGTTTCAAAATACATAGAGATTATGTTGGTGAAAAACATCGTACTGGTCACCGCAACATCAGCTACAAAGAAAGGTCAGATTTACAAAAAAGAAAAAGTGCAAGGGCCGCAATCGGGTAGGTAGGGAGAGTGGGTTACACTCTTAGCTTATGAAAGTTCCATTCAGTAGTCTGATAGTAGCAGGGAAGAAGTTGTACAGAAAGGAACTGCCGATGCCGGTAACACAGAAGATAAAGACACCAAATGCGGGGGTAACTCAATGGGTCAGGCGGCATCTCTGGAGAAAAGGAATAGGTGATGTTTCGGTTCAAAACCCTTCTTCAGACTGAGAGTCAGGGGAGAGAGAAACTAGAGGTATGAAAACAATAGAAACATAGAAAAATAGGTGCAGGAGAAGGCCATTCGGCACTTCGAGCCAGCACCCTCATTCAATATGATCATGGCTGATCATCCAAAATCAGTACCCCGTTCCTGCTTTTTTCCCCATATCCCTTGATTCCTTTAACCCTAAGAGCTAAGTCTAAAGGGGCTGTCCCACTTGGGCGACCTAATCTGCGAGCTTAGAAGAGTGTCTTCGACCTTCAAACTCGCAGCATGATCGACACGTGGTCGTAGGAGGTCCTATGAGGTTGCTGGAACTCTCCTTCATGATCGAGGGAAGTTCCCGAATACTTGTGGCCTCAGCTAGGTCGCGGAATTTTTAAAGCATGTTGAAAAATTTTCCTCAAGTAAAATTTATTCGGCATGGGTCTTTTTAACTTGTAGTGCAGTGGAATGGAGTCGCTATTTAGTTACAGGCAGTCAAGGGCAGCCGTAAGCAATCTCCTTCACTGACCGGGCATTTTGATTGGCTCATTGGAGTTTTCAGGACCAAGGAAAACCGACCAGTAGGTAAAATGCCTGCTAAACTTTATTATACTTCTTAAAAGTTTCTCCACTCCTTCTTCTCCCTCCCCCCCCCCGCCCCCCCATTCCTCTCTCCGCGCTCTCTAAAGGACTTACCGTACACTGTGGCAGCCGTTTTACCTTCTTCTTCATCGCGGGTGTGAATTTCAGACAGCGCTCCCCCGCTTTCCCTGGCCCCCGTCTTTGCGATGTGTTTGTGTGTATGTGTGTGCGGTCAGTCGATCCAGCTCGCAGTTTCAACGGGGACGGTTGATCCAGCTCGAGGTTTTCCAGGCGTGTGCCCTCGAGCTTGAAGGTCGAAGACACTCTTCTGGACTCGCAGATTAGGTCGCCCAAGTGGGACAGCCCCTTAACTCTTGAAAATATCCAGTGAATTGGCCTCCACTGCTTTGTGTGGCAGAGAATTCCACAGATTCACAACTCTCTGGGTAAAAACATTTTTCCTCATCTCAGTCCTAAATGGCCTACCCTTTATTCTTAAACAGTGCCCCGTGGTTCTGGACTCCCCCAACATCCAGAACATTGTTACTGCAGCTAACCTACCCAATCTTTTTTTTGTGTTTTATGATTTAAAAAGAATAAAATAATTGTATGTGTTTCTATAAGATCCCCTCTCATCCTTCTAAATTCCAGTGAATACAAGCCCAGTCGACCCATACTTTCATAATACAGTGCATTCAGAAAGTATTCAGACCCCTTCACATTTTGTTACGTTACAGCCTTATTCTAAAATTGATAAAATTATTTTTCTTAATCTTCAATCTACACACAATACCCCATAATAAAAAAGCAAAAACAGGTGTTTAGAAATGTTTGTAAAGTAATTAAAAAGAAATAACTGAAATATCACATTCATATATGTATTCAGACCCTTTACTCAGTACTTTGTTGAGGCACCTTTGGCAGCGATTACATCCTAAAGTCTTCTTGGGTATGATGCTATAAGCTTGGCACACCTGTATTTGAGTAATTTCTCCCATTCTTCTCTGCAGATCCTCTCAAGCTCTGTCAGGTTGGATGGGGATCGTCGATGCACAGCTATTTTCAGGTCCCTCCAGAGATGTTTGATCGGGTTCAAGTCCGTGTTCTTGCTGGGCCACTCAAGGACATTCACAGACTTGTCACAAAGCCACTCCTGCGTTGTTTGGGCTGTGTGCTTAGGGTCGTTGTCCTGTTGGAAGGTGAACCACCGCCCCAGTCTGAGGTCCAGAACGCTCTGGACCAGGTTTTCATCAAGGATCTCTCTGTACTTTGCTCTGTTCATCTTTCCCTTGATCCTGACTAGTCTCCCTGTTCCTACCACTGAAAAACATCCCTGCAGCAAGATGCTGCCACCACCATGCTTCATCGTAGGTATGGTATTGGCCAGATGATGAGCAGTGCCTCATTTCCTCCAGACGTGACACTTGGCATTCAGGCCAAAGAGTTCAATCTTGGTGTCATCAGAGCAAAGAATCTTGTTTCTCATGCCTTTTGGCAAACTCCAAGCAGGCTGTCATGTGCCTTTTACTGAGGAGTGGCTTCCATCTGGCCACTCTACCATAAAGACCTGTTTGATGGAGCGCTGCAGATATAATTGTCCTTCTGGAAGATTCTCCCATCTCCACAGAGGAACTCTGGAGCTCAGGTTCTTGGTCACCTCCCTGACCAAGGCACTTCTCCCCCGATTGCTCAGTTTGGCCAGGCGGCCAGCTCTATGAACAGTCCTGGTGGTTCCAAAGTTCTTCCATTTAATAATGACGGAGGCCTCTGTGCTCTTCGGGACCTGCAATGCTGCAGAAATTGTTTTATACCCTTTCCAAGATCTGTGTCTCGACCCAATCCTGTCTCAGAGGTCTACAGCCAATTCCTTCATCTTCACAGCTTGGTTTTTGCTCTGACATGCACTGTCAACTGTGGGACCTTATATAGACAGGTGTGTGCCTTTCCACATGATGTCCAATCAATTTAATTTATCACTGGTGGACCAATTAAGTTGTAGAAACATCTCAAGGATAATCAATGGAAAGAGGATGAACCTAAGCTCAATTGTGAGTGTCATAGCAAAGGGTCTGAATACTTATGTAAATGTGATATATCAGTTATTTATTTTTAATTACTTTGCAAAAATTTCTAAACACCTGTTTTCGCTTCTTCATTCTGGGGTATTGTGTATAGATTGATGATTTAAAAAAAATGAATTTAATCCATTGTAAAAAAGGCTGTAACATAGGCTTATCTGGATACGTAGAGTGAGGTAATCTATTTGTAGTATCAAGCTTCAGTGCCTAGCGCTCTATGTAAAGCATGTGTAGTTCTACATTTGACATATTTACAATGGTAGGTTGCCTGTCCTGGTGTTTATGAGATGGTTGTCCTGCAGCATCCAAGCATGGGTTTGCTAGAGTTCACTGTAGACTGCAAATTGGGGTGGGGTAACTTTGAACTAGTTGCTGCCAGCCCAGTCTGCCAAACCCCGCAGTCATCCCATTATCCTCCATGCCACAAAAACACGGCTCAAAGAACAGCAGGATTGATCACTTAATATTCCTAGTCGCAGAGTTTTCAGATAAGCTAGAAGGGAAGATAGCAGGAACCCAAAAACAGTACCATTGCCTGGGATCTGAGGGAGAATTACAAAATGAATCCAAAATTGTCTGGGAAAGGAAGCAGGTAGTTATGAATGAGAGAGGCTGTTACCATATCCCACCTCTTGCTTTTCCTTGCACGTATTAATTATTGAGATATAAACATACACGGCAGGAGAAAGAAGGTGGTGGTTGGTACAAAATATTGGAAGGCGAAAAGCTTTTATCTTCAAGAAGATATAGATAGTTGAGCAGAGAACCAGTATAATGAACTTAATCGAGAAATGTGAGAGGGAGTTGCAATATAACAGATGAATATTCAGATTATAGCAGGATACTGAAAAATGTAGTGGAAAGAGTTGCCTTGGAGTGGAGAGACAGAAGGAACTTCAGATGCTGGAAGCTTGAACAAAATACAAAGAGTTTGAGACATTCTTTGCAATAGTGCAAGTGGATGATGTACCTGATATTTCAAGAAATGTGTTTCAAGTGCTTTAATTTTCTGAATCAGGCAACAATGGGGCACCTTGTTGACTGATTTACTAAAGTCAACAACATCCACTGCCCTACCCTCATCCATCATCTTCTTCACCTCCTCAAAATACTCAATCAGTTTCTTAAGAGATGATCTCTAAAACACAAAGCAATTGAAACTATCCTCAACAAGTCCAAGTTCTTTCAAAATGTAAGTACCTCCTATCTCTAAGAATCTTCCAATCCCTAAGAATTTTCTAATCTAATAACGAATGAAACATAGAATCGTAGAAAATACGTGCAGGAGTTCGAGCATGCACCACCATTCAATATGATCATGGCTGATCATCCAACTCAGTATCCTGGTCCTGCCTTCTCTCCATACCCCCTGATCCCTTTAGCCACAAGGGCCACATCTACCTTCCTCTTAAATATAGCCAACGATCTGGCCTCAACTACCTACTGTGGCAGAGAATTCCACAGATTCACCACTCTCTGTGTGAAAAATGATTTTCTCATCTCGGTCCTATAAGACTTCCCCTTATCCTTAAACAGTGACCCCTTGTCCTGGACTTCCCCAACATCGGGAACAATCTTCCTGCATCTAGCCTGTCCAACCCCTTAAGAATTTTGTAAGTCACTATGAGATCCCCCCTCAATCTTCTAAATTCCAGCAAGTACAAGCCGAGTCTATCCAATCTTTCTTCATATGGAAGTCCTGCCATCCCAGGAATCAGTCTGGTGAACATTCTCTGTACTCCCTCTATGCAAGAATCTATCCTCAGATTAGGAGACCAAAACTGTACGCAATACTCCAGCTGTGGCCTCACCAAGACCCTGTACAACTGCAGTAAAACCTCCCTGCTCTTGAACTCAAATCCTTTTGCTATGAATGCCAACATACCATTCGCTTTCTTCACAGCCTGCTGCACCTGCATGCCTACTTTCAACGACTGGTGACCATGACACCCAGGTCTTGTTGCATCTCCCCTTTTCCTAATCGGTCACCATTATAATAATAGTCTACTTTCCTGTTTTTGCCACCAAAGTAGATAACTTCACATTTATCCACATTATACTGCATCTGCCATGCATTTGCCCACTCACCCAGCCTATCCAAGTCACCTTGCAGCCTCCCAGCATCCTCGTCACAGCTAACACTGCCCCCCCAGCTTCGTGTCATCCGCAAACTTCGAGATGTAGCATTTAATTCCCTCGTCCAAATCATTAATATATATTGTAAATAGCTGGGGTCCCAGCACTGAGCCTTGCGGCACCCCACTCGTCACTGCCTGCCATCCTGAAAAGGACCCTACTCTTTGCTTCCTGTCTGCCAGCCAGTTCTCTATCCACATCAATACTGAACCGCCAATACTGTGAAAGTTTGGAATTTATGAAGGCACTCCGCCCATATCTATAAATGATTTAAATCCTGTTTCATTTGGCTGTCCTCCTCACTGTCGGCAACTCCACGAATTATGGTGGCATCTACAAACGTACTAACCAACCCGTCTAAATTTGTGTCCAAGTTGTTTATATATATCATTAACAATCAAGACTAAGAAACCTAATTGCAACTTCTGTGACAGAAGCTGAAGTAAGTGGCTGTGGAATATTTGCCAATGTAGTTTAATGGATTTATAAAGGTTTCTTAATAAGATAACACAGTGTGTTAAAATTTTAGCTCATATAGTTGAAGCCAAAGTAAGTTTGGAGACTAGTTGGGAAAGGACCACAGAGAGTAAGCACAGTATGGAAATAACACAATGAAGAGCCATGATTCTAAGTTTGCCAATGACATTGATTGGTAACAGAGGTAGTACAGAGCCCGAAATTACAAAAAGACATTTATAGATTGAGTCACAGATGGATTTCTACAATATCCGAGTTCATTCATCTAGGATGATATCAGGACAATCTGGATGTTACTTAAAGGTGAGAAAATAGTAATCTCAAAATAATTCATAATTTTATAGCCAAGTACAAACAATTAAAAAAACATAAAATATTAGCATTCATATTAAGAAGGCCAGAATAAAAGGAGAAAAGGGGAACAACTATACAAAACCCTAGTTTGATTGGTTTATTGTGATTCACCTTAAAATCATATCACCATTAATTTAGAGTTTCAAATATTAGATGAATAATTTATATGTGTATAGTCAGAATTTATAATTTGTTGCATTATTATATTTTGGTTCATTATGATTCACCTTAAAAACACATCGCCACAAATTCAGGGTTTCAAATGTTAGATTAATAGTTTATAAGTGTAAGGCCCCAATTTAAAATATGCTGACCAGCTGATGTCTCCTATAATTAATTACAAGCTACGATTGTTATTTATCAATTCATAACACTCTGGAAGAAGTTGATTTAACATTATTCAGGTATTGTCGTAGTTTGCCAGAATTTACTCCATATTGTTAACGTTAATAATACTTTAACAATTTCTATTCACCTTTAAACATTAACATAAATATTCACCATATAAACTCTGTGCGGATTTAGTGTACTTTATAAAAATGTCAATGGATGGATATTTGGTAAGAGTATCATGTTCCTAAAGCATTTTCTCATAATGCAGTGTGACAATGAATAGCTTAACAATGCATGTGGGATATCAAACACAATTAAATCATTGGTTAGCATTTCTCTGTAGCTTGCAGGGGGCATTTACCTTATGCAACACCAAATCTGAAAGAAATGTCATTTTTCTCTTATTCTAACATCCCTAAATAATTTTAGACAGGGAGAATGATAACACAAATTGAGATTGAATACTCCATCAGTGGTAGTAGTAACTCTCCATGGAAAAGTCTGAAGTTACCTTTTGCATATTGCCCCCTGTTATTGGGTACGGGACAAATCCTGTGACAGTAGGGCCTTGCTAAGAACAGGCTTACCCGTGAAGTATCTGAATTCATAATAGCTAACTAAGCCGCAGTGCCTCGAATAGCCAGCTGTCAAATCTATTCGATATTTCTAATTTCTCAAGTAATTCAAAACATAAACTAAAAATGTAACACTGACACGTATGAATACGTGAAGCAAATTAAATACATTAATTAATTCGAAACACCCGTCTTGTTTGGTCGCAGCCGTTCCTCTCCATTCCAAAGAATGGTGCGCAAAAAATGGACCAGTTTGAGCCGTTTAGTTTATTGTCACGTGTATCGGGGTACAGTGAAAAGCCGAGGTACAGAAAAAAGAGGGGCATGGATCTTGCGTAGACAGATGAGTTTGTTTATCTTGGCATTATGTTCAGCACAGGCATTGTGGGCTGAAGGGCCTATTCTGTGCTGTACTTTTCCATGTCCTATGCTCTATTGATGGCACTCCCAGTGCTACATTCAGAGGACAGACTTTCCAGATGAAGTGCTGGGGAATTTTGGAATTCTGCACCACACCACTCCATGTCAGTCGGAGTGCAGTTTCAAAGTCATCAGTTAAGAGTGGCCGAATAGTTATTTTTATGGATGGATGGGAAACCTGAACTTGGTTGTGTCTGTTATTGGTATTAGTTTATTATTCTCATGATGATACAGTGAGAAGCGCTGTTTGCGTGCTATCCAGGAACATCATTCCGTATATGAGTACATCAGGCAATGCCAAAATAGAAAATAAACAGAATGCAGAATAGAGCATTATAGTTAGAGAGGAAAGGCAGATAAATAAAAGTGCAACGGGAGCAATGAGGTTGATAGGAAGATTGATATCCGAGAGTCTGATAACTATGGGGAAGATGTTTCAGAATCTGATAGTGTGTGCTTTCAAGGGTTTGTATCTTCTGCTTGCCAGGAAATGGGAGAATCACAATCACAATAATAATCACTTTTATTAGCCAAGTATGTTTTGTTCCACACAAGGAATTTAATTTGCCAAGTCAGTCATACAAATAAAAAGCAACGGAACACACAAAATACATTTTAACATAAACATCCACCACAGTGACTCTTCCACATTCCTCACAGTGATGGAAGGCGAAAAAAAGTTAAATCTCTTCCCTTCTTTTCCCTCGAGCTCCCCGTTGACGGGACGATCTTGACTCCCATAGCTGGCAGCGTTTGGGCCCTCTGTATGGGAGCGATCAGCTCCTGCATCAGGGGGATGTCAGCTCCCCTGCGCCGAGCGATTGAACCCCGGGTCGGGGCCGGTCGAACCTCTGTGTCGTTGTAGCTCCCAACTCAGCTCAGACTGCGAGTTCTCAATGGTCTCAATATCACCATGACCAGCCTCTAGAAGTACATCATGATGTTGGATGTCAGAGCCAGAGCTACTTCTGCCTTGTTTCCCTTTGGCAGAGGTATGATAGTGGTCTTCTTAAAGCCAGTGGGAACCACAGATTGGTGTGGGGAGAGGCGTATGTGGGAAATGCAGGGAGTAACTCGCTTCTGGTGAGATCGGAATTAAAATATTTGTGTTTTAGTGTTTTATGGTGACACTAAAACTGCATGACTCTTGATACATAACCGTCTGCCTGCAATAGCAATCCCTTTTGTCCCAATGTTTCGTTTAGTATTCAATTTATTTAAGGTAATCATATATATTATTCAAAGCATCGCACATGAGGTAACAGATCTTTACTAAGGGTGGTGTATTGCCCGGGGTAAAGTAAAAAGGTTTCATAAAACACCCAACGTAACAGCGAGAGCTTTGACAAGTGAAGCCTGTCATCTTTCTTCACAATGAGAACAGTGCAGTTTGCTTGTGATTATAGACTCCTATTGATTTCCAAGTTTCACCAGACATGCTCAAGTCCCTATGGGTTTGCTGTGCCGTTGCATTTGTATCAGTCCCGCAGCGCGAATCAATATCGCAATATAATGGCAAAGCACAGATGCAAAGCAAACCCATTTTTATGCTCAATCTTGGATTCAATGCAGTATCCTGCCAGAGATTTCTTTTCAGCAGGAATGCTCAGACATGGTGGCTCAAACATACTTTCAGTTAAACCATGCTGTGTAATCCCCTCAGTTAACATCTGTACATAAATGTAATTGAGGTATGTTCGGTAGTCCAGACACTGTTACTGCCCTGGGACCTTATATCAGATTTGCATGCCTGCTAAAAAAATAAGCTTTGAAGGAATGAATTGGAAACATCCTAGATTAAATATAAGAATAGCACTTTTTTTTAATGATTGTGTCATTTTTTTTGCTGATAACAGGCTTATTTGAATAAAAGCCTTGAAACAGTAAGAATCAAAAGGAAATAGAGTTAGTGGTTACTGTAATTTTTTTATCATGGTTCTTTGGCTGGTTGATATTAAGCAGTTTTCTGGAGGCTTTACACAGGCAGAGAGTGCCAATAATTCCCACTTCACAGGCAATGCTGTACATATGGAACATATTGGCATTTGTTTCCATGGCTACAAAGCCAGAAGGCAGAAATTTTCCAACTCAGTAGAAAGGACATTTTTATTGTTAAATTTTCTTTGGGTCTAGGCTCTAATGGAAACGATCCGCAATGTAGTGAAAAAGACCATTTTCAAGGAGTAACTTTTTATTTTGACGTACTTGACTGATCAGCGGCAGAAGCCTCATATGCTGTACGTTCAATATGAAGGCCAAGCATTCACACTGACATTGTCCAGATGCTGATCATTCTGACTCGGTCGTAATACTGGGAGTGTGTTGGCATGGAGACAATAAATTGCTGCAACATCTGAAAGAGGTGGCAGCAAATTATAGTCAGTAGGGATAAAAAAAACTGGATTGTGATGTTTCTAGTTTGTAATGAAATTATGCATTATCATAGCAAAGTAAAAAGTATAATCATTTGCCCTTTTTAACCCTTTTATTCCTGCAGTGGGATTAGTCATGTAATTTTCTATGTAGTTTCGCACAAGGACCATTAGATACACTTAATAATTCATAAAATTAGGAGTTAATGTCTCTCAGATATGTAGGCATAGTACATCCAGGAACCCATTTGGTTCGGTATTTGTTTACATTTTTTCAAACAGCATCCGAGGAATCTTGGATTGTGGATCAGTTTTGGGAAACATCATGTGGTAGGTCAAGGGTCACATAAGATGAATAAATTTATTGATAAATGGAAGTGAAGACCGAGACTGATTTATATTTGATTAAAAAGGGTAATGGGCTGTAGCCCAGAATGAGAAACTGACACGCCATCACCATCCATTTACTAAATGTGCGTGAAAATCCACAGACCTGTTTCTGCACGGAAATAAAACGACTACATTCTTCCCTGTGCATGAACTGCAGGACCACTGGGGATTTCTCCAACAAGAGGAAGTTAAAATGACAGAAAAAAATCTGCCCAGTAAAGACACACTAAGGTTCAGTGATATATATCGTTTTAAAATGTACAATTTGCAATTTTACCCCTAAATTCATAACACCCTAGAAATGGAGGTGCAAACTATGCGGTGCAGAGGCAAGGAAGACAATCCTACTTTTAACTTCCAGCCTCATCAGCATTACATCAACTTACTTGACAAGGGTATTTGAATTTCACTCAGTGTTGAAACTAATTAAAATGGATAGGTAAGTGTCGGAAGGATGGGCGAAGTTCAGAGGGGGAGGGTCAGCTCAAAATAAAATTCCCTCTGTTACTAAAACAAAGGAAGAAGCGCTCTTGCTCCTTTTGAAGCTATATTGCAGTAGATGAAAAGTTTACTGGTAAATCTATGGTTTCCAGATGTCCTTTTAAGAATTGCTATAGATCTAAAAATAGACAGAGCTTGCAGCAATACCAGCCTGCACGTACTAATAACCAATTTTGGAAAAGAAAAGAACCAATTTTGGAATTGCTCTGAATAGACATTATGTACGGTCGGTTAATTGTCGAGCATAAGATAGTCGTGGGAATGTTTTATTTTAATGGTGGAGTGAAGTTACTTCCTACACTGAATTGGAAAATTGGTTCTGCATTTTAAACAGTAAGATATATGGCCATAGGATTTATGAAACCCAATAACCTTTGGCTTCAGTCCAGTTATCAATTTTCCCATTTAGTCTCAGGTCATTAATTCTGAGACTTACACAAATGCAACCCAGCAAAGTGCTGACCTTTATCACCCAGAAATTACATTGTGCTACAAGCAATGTGATGCACTTAGCTGGAATTAGAGATAACATTTACACAGCAGTTTTAATCTGAACCAAAAAATCTCATTTAATATATCCTTTTCTTTGGTATTATTAGTGATTGTGTTTGAAAACTATACAGATAAAACTGATGAAATAAAAAAAATGATATTCTGCAGGATTCTATGTTCTTTTGAAATTTAGACAGTTTTTTCATTATGTTGGAAAAGGGCATTAGCAGATCACCTGACACTTTCTATACCATCTCATATATTAATATTTATTTAAACACCATCCAATTTACGAAAGCTTGCCTTACTTTCTCGTCAGTTGGAATGTTATGTTTACAATTGTACAAGACGTGGTGAGGCTGCATTTGGAGTATTGTGGAGTTTTGCAGCTGAAAGCAGTTGGCATCCTGGAGGATTGCTCCGAGTGGGTGTAAAAAAGGAAGGCAGATACAAGTGGAGCAGCCTGTTTAGGAGCAGCCATGTGGAAGTGAAGTTCATAAGTTCTAGGAGCAGAATTAGACAATTTGGCCCATCAAGCCTAATCCGCCATTCAATCATGGCTGGTCTACCTTTCCCTCTAGACCCCATTCTCCTGCCTTCACCCTATAATCCCTGACACCCTTACTAATCAAGAATCTGTCAATCTTCGCCTCCGCAGTTGGCTGTGGCAATGATTTCCACAGATTCACCACCCTCTGACTAAAGAAATTGGTCCTTATCTTATTTATTCTGAGCCTACAGCCTCTTGTCCCAGACTCTCCCACGAGTGGAAACATCCTCTCCACATTCACTCTATCCAGGCCTTTCACTATTCAGTAAGTTTCAATGAGGTCTCCCCTCATCCTTCTAAACACTTCTTAACTGAAGTGCCTTGTGGAGGATAAATGTGAGGCTTTGGTGAGGATAAGATTGCAATGCACACTGTAGACACCTAGTTTACAATCGGTCCCTACATTTCAAAGAAACTGGATGGTGTATCACACAAAATTGTGATGCTACTTGATCTGATATCGTGGCATTAAATTCAAAACTCAAATACGTGTCAGTGTTCAGAGTTATCAGCTGTTCAATTTTGGAATTGCATGATAACCATTCACTCATGGAGTCATAGTGCCGTGCAGCATAGAAACTGGCCCTTCAGTCCATTATAACCATATAACCATATAACAATTACAGCATGGAAACAGGCCTTCTCGGCCCTTCCAGTCCGTGCCGACCATTTATTTTCCCCTAGTCCCATCTACCTGCACTCAGACCATACACCTCCATTCCCTTCCCGTCCATATACCTATCCACTTTATTTTTAAATGTTAAAATCGATCCTGCCTCCACCATGTCTGCAGGAAGATCATTGCACACAGCCACCATTCTCTGAGTAAAGAAGTCCCCCCTCATGTTACCCCTAAACTTCTGTCCCTTAATTCTCATGTCATGCCCTCTTGGTTGAATCTTTCCTACCCTCAATGGGAAAAGCTTATCCACATCAACTCTGTCTATCCCTTTCATCATTTTAAAGACCTCAATCAAGTCCCCCCTTAACCTTCTGCGCTCCAAAGAATAAAGACCTAACTTGTTCAACCTTTCTCTGTAACTTAGTTGCTGGAACCCAGACAACATTCTAGTAAATCTCCTCTGTACTCTCTCTATTTTGTTGACTATTATATTCATTCCAACCATCAAGTATCCATCTACGCTAATTCCATTTACTAGCACTTGATCCTTAGACTTCAGACAAAGACTAATGAAGAATTAAATGCAATAAGTTGAGCTACCATTTACTTTGTGTTTATAGGTACTTGGATAGGAAAGCTTTAGAGGGATATGGGATAAACGCGGGCAAGTGGGACTCATGCAGATTGGGCATTGTGGTCGGCATAGTCAAGTTGGGCTGAAGGGCCTGTTTCCATGTTGTATGACTCCATGACTCTAAAATAATGAAATTGCTAATCCTTCAACTTAATGGAGAACATGGAGCTGCATTTTCAGAGCATGAACCAAGTACATGGTAGTGGCAATCATTGTTCGAGATCTTTAGTATTCAGACAGCATCCAGGGCATATAAGTGGCACATGCATCACATATGATAACCTTGTCCATTAACGAACATACTCTGCAGACTTTATTTGACATGTAGGGAAAATGAGAGGGGGTTGCTAGTGTTCTTTGATAACAGTGGTAAAGGCAGTTGGGGATTCATTTAGCATGTTCACTTTTGTTTAGTGAAAGCAGCAGGTTGTCACCTTCCTTCTTTTACTGTTGCTGCTGTCTAACAGCCATCATCACAATATGATCTGCTCTAATCAACTGTATGTCTTTCTTCATTATAAGATTATGTGGGTCACTGCAAACTAAATTGATTCTGGAGAGATTCTTATCAAGATGCCATATTAGAACCACAAGTTCTTTCTAGATACCAGAAGCAAACGTTGGCTGTAATTGTCAGTCTTCATTACATCCATTATCTATCTTTCTGGAAACATACACCATGGTTGCAATGTATACTCCTGCATATAATCAACCATGCTAACTGGTAACTACACAATAATTGGATGAAAGTTGTTCATATTTCTGAAATTGGAAAAATGATTACATGAGGGTCTATGTGTCACAAGCATTTCAATAGTACCTATGAATGCTATTTGGTATATCTGGATAGTTCATTCTTTCTTATTAGAGCAACTCAGTGGGACAGGCAGCATCTTTGCAGAGAAGCAACGGGTGACATTTCTGGTCGAGACCCATTCTTTAGAAGTCTGAAGAAGTGTCTCAACCCGAAACGTCACCCATTCCTTCTCTGCTGAGATGTTGCTTGTCCCGCTGAGTTACTCCAGCATTTTGTGTCTATCTTCGGAGTAAACCAGCATCTGCAGTTCTTTCCTTCACATTCTTTCTCATTGGCTTGTTTTATTGAGCACCTACTGGAAGAAAGTACTGGCAGCTTACCTAAATCCCCAGAAGTTGGAGATTTAATTCATGTTCGAAAGTTCAAAGGTTCATTTATTGTCACATACGCCAATTGGTGTAGTGAAATTAGAGTTTTCATTGCAGCACAATAACAAGAATACAACATAACATTATAAAGAAATTTAACATAAAATATAAAATCATCCCCCCACAATAGTTCCCACTGTGAGGGAAAGCACAAAGTCCAGTCCCCATCCCCTTGTCCAGCCATAGTCAGGCCAATTGAGGCCTCCACAGTTGCCGCTACGGGGCCTGATGTTTCAGGCCCTTTCTGCCGGGTGATGGTGCTCTGGCGTCGGGAGAACTCTCTTAGCAGATTGGGATACCTGGAATGGCCGCTTCCTTACCGGAGACCGCGGCTTCCGAAGCCAACAGGCCACTCTGGATGGAGCTCCACCACTGGCGATCTCGACGAAAGATCCCATGCTCCGCGATGTTTAAGGTCAGCTCCGCCGCCCGCAGCTGGCCACTCCACAGCCCCGCAGCTCCACGATGCTCCATCGGTGGACCCATCACACCGGAGCTCCAGCGCGGCGACGCGCTCCAGCGTTGTGCCGCCGCCGAAGCCGTGGTTCTGGCCGGTCATGTAATGGATCTTGAGTAGAAATCTAGGGCGAGGCTAAGTTTAACAGATTTCCTCTTCGATGTGAGCTGCAAGTTTTCAGTTGACAGATTTTCTCAGTTGCCTTTTAAGGAAATCATTGCATACCCATTGCTGTGTGATGATATCCTAGTAAGATCAGCTAGTTTATCAGCCTGCTCAGTGTGTCCTGGAGCTATACAGCATGGAAATAGGCCTTTTGACCCAACTTATCCATGCCGACCAAGTTGCCTATACGAGCTAGTCTTACCTGTGTCTGACCATTGGCCTGCCAACCCTTTCGTATTCATGTAGCTGACAAAGTGTCTTTTAAATGCTGTAATTATACGCCGCTCTACCACTTACTCTAGCACCCCCTTCCTTCCAGCCTCTGTGTGGGGAAATTGCAACTCAGATTCCTTTTAAATATTTCCCCTTTCAATTTCGACCAATGCTCTCAGTTTTAGATTCCCCTACCTGGGGAAAAGACTGTGGCTATTCACCCTATGTATGATTTTACGGACCTCCATAAGGTCACTCCTCAGCCTCCAAAGCTCCATGGAAAAAAGACCCAGTCTATCCAGCCTCTCCTTAAAACTCAAATGAGTATGGATATTAGAGAACAAATATGATCAGTGCTGCCTCAATCTAAATTATTCCAATCTCGTCTCATCGATGTGGCTTTTAGCAGAGCTTCTTAAACATGTCAGGAAAAATGTGGAGATAATATCACATTTCATCTGTGTCATATTTTTACAAGCCTCTAAGTGATTAGAGCATCCAAACCGGTATTATAAAATGACACGATATGCTTTATGATTGTCCTGGTGGTCCCTTGCCATTCAGCTGCGGTGAGGTTTCAAGAGTGCCATCAACCATGTACAATGACATCCTCTGTCCCATTGCCAGTACTCTCTAATGTTCATGGATGGGTGGGAACGTGGGGTAGATAAGTACCACAGAATGGAGGATATGGCAACTGCAAGTGAAATTGGAATAACCCTTGAATTATTGTTCTCCTGTGGCTACATCCCATGAGAGTATTCCCTGTTAATTTGTTATTTGTTCATCTTCTAATGCGCACTCAGTTGAAAGAGTACAGTATATTGTGCCTAAAACACACACAAGGGAAGCTGGCTAGGGCCACAGATCCCATTGCTGAATACAGCCTCCGTCAGTAATGTAATGTATAGATTTTATCTGATAGAGTTATTTGTGACATACTAAGTGAAGTTGTGCAGGCATACTAGTAGATTTAGGCTACCTCAGCAGGAACCTGTAGATGAAAACATTAAGGACACCCATGAATTTGAAAAGTACTGGCAACGTATTGTCTTCTGAACCAGAGAGATAGCAATGTTGCAGGAAGGAACTGTAGATGTGTGGGAGTGGTGGCGCTGCCTTGGCAGCAGCGGCTCGCCTGCAGTCCGTCTGTTTTTCTTTTTTTTTGTTTGTTTTCTTGTCTTGTTTTAGCATGTTAATTTGAGTTATTATGTAGTGTATGTGTGTGGGAGGGGTGGGAGAAACGTTTTAGTCCCTTCCTTTTGGGGGGGACACGACTTTTCTTGTCGTATCCCCCGTCTCCGTCTCCGTCTGCGCTGAGGCCTAATGGCGGAGTTGACAGCCTCCAACTGCGACCGACCTCGAGGCTCCGGAGGCAGAGCCAGCCAGGACTTACCAGCGTGAGGCTGGCCGACTTCGGGGCTGCGGCGTGTTCGGGCATTCCAGCGTTCCGGCAGCCCGACTCGGAGCTGTGGCGGCTTTCCGGTGGCAGGGGCGGCGGCAGCGACTTTGGAGGTTCGGCCGCGGGCCCAGTGGACAACATTGTCGGGAGCTCGCAGGTCACAGGTTGGTGGCCTGTTTTTCCGGAGCTCCCGCAGCAACAGCTGCGTCCGCTGGACTAGAGGGCGGCAGCTTCGACCGCCCCGGGCCGCGGAATGGAACCGGCCCGTTCGCGGAGCACGGTTAAGCCACGGGACTTATTACATCACCCGGTGCGGTCATAACATCGGAGGCCTGGATCGCCTCAGTGCAGAGGAAGAGGAAGAACAAGAAGGGAAGAGACAAAGACAAGCATTTTGCCTTCCATCACAGTGAGGTGTCTGGTGAACTCACTGTGGTGGATGTTAAATATGTGTTTATTGTGTGTTTTGTTATTTACTATATGTATGACTGCAGGCAACGAAATTTCGTTCAGACCGCAAGGTCTGAATGACAATAAAGTTTTCCATGATTCCATGATTCTATGATGCTGGTTTAAACCAAAAATAGACACAAAATGCTGGAGTAGCTCTGCGGGACAGGCAGCATCTCTGGATAGAAGGAATGGGTGACGATTCGGGTCGAGACCCTTCTTCAAACATTCTTCTTTGGAAGTAGGGTCTCGACCCGAAACGTCACCCATTCCATCTATCCAGAGATGGTGCCTGTCCCGCTGAGTTATTCCAGCATTTTTTGTCTGTATCCAGCAGATAGCAAGTATGATTGCCAAATCTACATGGAATACAGACAGTTCACTGCTGTAGAGTTTACTTTAGACTTTAGAGATATAGCGTGGAAACAGGCCCTTTGACCCACAGAGCCCGTGATGGCCAGCGATCACCCCGTACACTAACGCTATCCTACAGACTAGGGATAGGATCACCCCATACACCAACACTGTCCTACATACTTGGGATTAGATCATCCCATACACTTAACATTATCCTACACAATAAGGATATTTTTTTTAACAATCTTATCGAAGCCGTGTATGTCTTTGGAGTGTGGGTGGAAACTGGAGCACCTAAAGAAAACCTACATGGTTATAAGGAGAACGTACAAACTCCATACAAACAGCACCTGTAGTCAGGATCAAGCCCAGGTATCTAGTCCTGTAAGACAGCAAGCAACTTTACCGCTGCGCCTCAGTGCAACCAATTCTGTCAGGTGAAGGGAATGCAAAGTCCCTTGGAGCTGGCCAATAGTTAATTTGGCCTGTCTTAATCTTTCTACTGACATCAAATAATTTCTAAAATTCACACCTGCAATTGCTAGGAATGTTACAAAATTTAGAGATTTAAAAAATCAAGCTTGTAATTTATCCCATCAGATAACACATAAAAAGAACTTTAATTTGATACCTTATTCACTTTCATATCTTCAGTATTAAAAAAGGTAATGGTCATTTTCATACTCGGAAATTAGCATCTTGTTCCCTATTGCTTTTCCATTGACTTAACACAAAAGCTGTGACCGAGGACAGTCAAAAGCCCATAACTTTCTTAAAAATTAAGAGCTGAATGAAATTTTCAGTTATTATAGATTGAAGCATTCTGAAACAAATATGAAACATCGTACTTGATTGACCGGAAATGAAAGCATATAATTAGTTAGTTACCTAATTGTAGCTAATTACAAAATTGACCGTTGTGACGGAAATAGTAATAAACACCCAGATTGCCTTGAACATTCAAAAATGTGATATTCTCAAGATCATAACTTTAATATTAATGTATTATATGCTGTAAGTCCATAACAGATAGGGAAATAAATTACAATTTCTAGCAAAACACCAAGTCTTTATCGAGAAGTTCAGTTGCTAGCTGGTACATTGGCATATCATAATCAGTAGCATCATCATACTCCTCAGATTGTAACCAATAAGCAACTCTGTACACCTTGTTTTTCCTCAACTTTTCAATTTTGGCATTGTAAACTAAGTTTTTGGTCTTCAAACCATGCATGCTGCCTTTCTGCCCACTACTTTCCCATTAAGAATGTCATGTCGATCATCACATTTGGAGTGATGATCGACATCACTTACAAGATTCTTAAGGGGTTGGACAGGCTAGATGCAGGAAGATTGTTCCCGATGTTGGGGAGGTCCAGGACAAGGGATCACAGCTTAAGGATAAGGGGGAAATCCTTTAGGACCGAGATGAGAAGGAATTTTTTCACACAGAGAGTGGTGGGTCTCTGGAACTCTCTGCCACAGAGGGTAGTTGAGGCCAGTTCATTGGCTATATTTAAGAGGGAGTTAGATGTGGCCCTTGTGGCTAGGGGGATCAGAGGGTATGGAGAGAAGGCAGGTACGGGATACTGAGTTGGATGATCAGCCATGATCATATTGAATGGCGGTGCAGGCTGGAAGGGCCGAATGGCCTACTCCTGCACCTAATTTCTATGTTTCTATGTTTCTATGTATGTGGGCCTAAATAACATTTTTTGCATCATAAGATTAAAATGAAGCCACACCAAAAATCAAAATAATATGTTAAATAAACGACATGCCTTTTGTTTTGTCATGATATTGCGATCCATGATGTTGAAGGCATTGAAGGTGTTTTTAGTCACGTTTAAGTTCAATCCAGCGACGCAATGGTCTAGCAAATTTAAAAACAACGGGAAGAGAAACGTGTACGATTTTTCTTCATCAGCTAGCAGCACAAGGAAATCTCTCTCCGACAATCAATACAAACCTGCATTTTAACCCCCCCCAAGCCTCCGGAATCGCACGCACAGGCAGTGGCAGATCTGGAGCGCTGCTGATGGTAGGATTTGTAACAATGCTACAATTGAAGGACCAGTTGCTACACTCTTCCTTGCAATATTTATTCATACAAAGCAGAAGAGACAATGCGACAGCAATGGTGAGAAGTTAATGTTTAATTAGAATGAAAACGCTAATAGGGGACCTTGGACCCCATCTTTCAGTCACGTTAATTGCAAAGGATATCCCATTGAGTTTTATTAAAAGACACAAAGTGCTGGGGTAACTCAGTGGATTAGGCAGCATTTCTGGAGAACATGGATTGGTGACTGTGGCGTTGGGGATGACACCAGATTCGGCAGTGACTGCACTGACACTCACAGCAGGGTGAATTCAAGCAATATATTTTATTTACAGTAGTAAGATAGTCCAGGACTGCATGGGGGCGCTGCCCCTAGTTGACAGAGAGGGTGGTGAATCTGTGGAATTCTTTGCTGTAAGTTCTTTTTTTAAGGCCGGGATAGATAGATTCTCTGATTCTTGATTAATGTGTCAGAGGTTATGGGAGAAGGCAGGAAAATGGGGTTAGGAGGGAGAGATAGATCAGGCATGTTTGAATGGCGGAGTAGACTTGAGGGGCTGAATGGCCTAATTCTACTCCTATCCCTTATGACCTTATGAGTGCATGGTCGATGATGCCGAGATTGCCAGCATCATTTATTTGGGCAGTTTAGTCCTGGTCTCCGAAGGAGGAGGCACAGCAATCTCGGGTTTCTCCCTGCAGTTCACCCCTGCCTCGAGAGGAGGCGCTGGCGGTCTCAGGTTTCTTCTTGGCGACTCAGCTTTGGGACTTGAAGAGGCGACCCTAGTGGTCCCTGAATTATCCTGGTGGCCATTCTTTGCATCTGCGTGTGTCCATAATCCCTCGTTGTCTGTGAGCAGAAAGAGGTTCGAGCATCTCAGGCTTGTTCCAGCCACTCAGTCTTAGCCACAGTAGAGGTGCTGGGTGTCTAGGGTTTTCTTCCCGGCAACCCAGTCTTGACTACATGGCAGCGCTGGTGGTCTCGGCATCGTCCCAGTGGCTCAGTCTTCCTCGAATCTGCAACAGGGAAACATCCCAAAATAAAATTAAACCCAGCCAAAATCCCTTCAACGTTTACGTAATCAAAATACATTTCCCCTCTTACAATCTCCACTCTTTGGCAAAGAACACTGCACTTTGGAAATAGATAATTGATATGTCCATTCAAACTTCCTGTTAGATCCAATTTGAACAGTTCAAATATGCATTATTTTTTTTTTGTACCAGGAACAGAACCTTTAACACATTGATTCAAATAACTGTGCAGTCCCTGCTTAGACGTCTTTAGTACGTTCCGAACTATATCTGTACATTTTAATTTTGTGAAATAGCAGCATCTAGTGGAAAAACAATTTTGCGCTGATTTTATCTTTTCGCAGCAGAAAACCTGGGGCAAGATATTCCGAGCAGCTTTGCTCTTGGTATGATACATGTTCTGAACTGTGCTGACGCACAGAGATCACTCCAATTACTTTCTGTAGATTTGCTTCATTTTTTATTTTTTGCTTTCTCTCTTGGCTCTTATAATGTGCATGCTAGGCTTCTGGCTCACCATTACTGTTCCTCATCACTACTAGATCTGAAACGTGTCGTCGACACTGTGCATGACATTCCAACTTCCAGTACCCAACACCTCAGTAAATGGAAGTTGTTAGTTGCTTTAAAGAAGTATTTTATAATTATTTAATATAGTAGCAATGTTACAAAATTTTGAGATTTAAAAAATCAAGTCTGCAATTTATCCCATCAGATAAAGCATAAAAAGAAGTTTAATTTGACACCCAATTCATTTTCATATCTTCAGTATTAAGAAAGTTATGACCATTTTCATACTCGGAAATTAGCATCTTGTTCCCCATTGCCTTTCAATTGACTTAACTCAAAAGCTGTGATCTAGAATCGTTAAAAGCCCATAACTTTCTTAAAAATTAAGAGAACTCAATGAAATTTTCAGTTATTATAGATTGAAGCATTCTGAAACAAATATGAAACAATCTTACTTGGATTACCTGAAATTAAAGCATATAATTAGTTAGTTATCTAATTGTAGCTAATTACAAAATTCAATGAGTAGATCTAAACATCTATCCATTTCTTAAGAAAAGATAAACTTTTTTAAAATTGCCTAAGTGTCCAAATAACATTCACACAATAATCCACAATATAACATAAATTTTAAATCTAATTTTCATGAATTTCAGGGTCAAATGGAAGGAATTTAGTGTTTAATGCCTGTAAATTAATGGCCATTTAAATCAACTAGCGAGTGGGTTTTAGTGGAATGCGGTGGATTGGAACATTGCGGTTTGCTGTGAAGTCGGTATGAAAAACACAGCCGGTTCATATGTTTTTTTTGGACCCCATTTCGCAACATGAAAATATTATTAAAGCCTCCATAAAAACCAACTTTTAATATAAAAATAAACTGTGTACCTTTTTATCTCCCCTACGCAAAATCCTTCCTGTTATCGGCGCTCACGGCTTTTGAAGGTGATTTTTAAATTACTCTAGATAATAAATAATCTAGCGTAATTTAAAAATACCTTCATTAATGAAATGTCGGAGCGATTTTTCTTCCGCAACGAAATCGCCCGACATTGATCGATTTGCCCAGTCTGAAGAAAAACGGCACTTTAAGCCCGCCACGTCTCTGAAAGGCGCCAAAGTTGCGCACACGGGGAGCGGCAGAACTGCAGCACTGCTCAATCTCTCAAGACTCAACATAAAGAGAAAGTACTAAATTGGGATAGGGTAAATTACAGCATTATCAGGCAGGCACAATGGAGAGTCCATTCAGAGCAACTGTAATTGGATAAGTCCACGTCTGACATGTGGAAATTGTTTAAAAATCAACTGATCAGAATTCAGGACCAGCATGTTTCAGTGAGGAGGAGGGACAAGGATGATAAGGGAGGGAAACTATGAATGACTGGAGAAGTTGTAAATTTGGTCAAAGAGAAAAAGGAAACAAATGTTAGGTTGAGGAAGATGAAATTGGATGGGGCCTTTGAGGACCGTAAGAAAACCAGGAAAACTCATGCATGGAAGAATGAGTGCCATGGAATGTCAATGGCAAGTTGGATTAAAGGGAATCCCAAGGTGTAATATACATATATTAAAAAACAAGAAGGAAACTAAAGAGATGGTAGAACCACTTTTAGTTTTGTTTAGTTTTGAGCCAGAAACAGGCCCTTCGGCCCACCGAGTCCGCATCGACCAGTGATCCATGCACACTAACACTACCCCAACACACTAGGGACAATTTGCATTTACACCAAGCCAATTAACCTACAAACCTGTACGTCTTTGGGGAGTGGGAGGAAACCGAAAATCTCAGAACAAGCCCCGCAGTCACAAGGAGAACGTACAAACTCCATACAGACAGCACCCGCAGTCGGGATCGAATCCTGGTCTCTGGCATTGTAAGGCAGCAAATCTACTGCTGCACCACTGTGCCACCCTTGAGGTAAAACAGGAACATTGGACAATTTTTGATTATTATATATTTAACTGTGTATTGTTGCATTTACAAGCCTGTTAAGCTGCAGCAAATACGATTTTCATTGTTCTGTTGCCATTAGATATGACAGTTAAACACCGAAGATAGACACAAAATGCCGGTAACTCAGCGGGACAGGCAGCATCTCTGGAGAGAAGGAATGGGTGACGTTACGAGTCAAGACTTTTCTTCAGACCGAGAGTCAGAGGACAGGCAGCCTGGAGATATGGAGGGTCAAGGTATGAAAATGGCATATGAAAGCAGACGATGTGTGGGAAGTGTAGTATGGTTCATCGTTAGCTGAGGAGAAGGTGACAAGGAGGGATACAATCAGTAAAATGGTTCAGAAGGACAGTGAAACTAGTCAGTGAAACTACGGCGGGGAATTGTGAGGGAAAGGAAAGGTTATTTGAAATTAGAGAAATCAATATCCATACTGCTGGGTTGTAAGCTGCCCACTCTTGACTCTTGATAAATGTATGTTGAACATCAAACAAGTAGTTTGCGTTGTACAGGAGAGAGGTAGAACTCCTGGATGAGTGGTACCCCAATATCAACCTGTCAAAGAAAGCAAAGAACTAATCATTGATTTCAGAAACGGGAAGTCAAAACACAAATGAGCTTTCATTCGAGTTTCATTCATAATTAGCAGCTTCAAATTTATGGGCATTAACATATCGGATGATCTGTCCTGGTCCCAGCACATAGATGCAAACATGAACACGCCCTTTGTCACACGATGTCAGTGCCAAACATGATGCTAAGTTAAACTAATTCCCTGTACCTACATGTGATCCATATCCCTTCATTCCCAACATATCCATGTTCCTATCTAAAAGCCTCTGAAAGCATGTCAAATCTTCGCCTTAAAAATATCTATTGACTTGGCCTCCACAACCTTCTATGGCAATGAATTCCACAGATTCATCGCCCTCTAACTAGAGAAATTCCTCCTCATCTCCTTTCTAATGGTATGTCCTTTTATTCTGCCAGTCCCAGACTCTACCACTGGTGGAAACATCCTCTCCACATTCACTCTAGTCAAGTCAAGTTTATTCGTCACTTACACATACGGGATGTGCAGTGAAATGAAAAGTGGTAGTGCCTGCGGACTTTGTTCAAAAAACAAACAAACAGCCAACAAACTACAAACAGAATCACATGTTCTTTTTCATATTAAATATTGTGGGCGGTATTGTGGTACAGTAAGTTAGTAGAGTTAGTCCCTGGTGAGATAGGAGTTTACAGTCCGAATGGCCTCTGGGAAGAAACTCCTTCTCATCCTCTCCGTTCTCACAGCATGGCAACGGAGGCGTTTGCCTGACCGTAAGAGCTGGAACAGTCGGTTGCAGGGGTGGAAGGGGTCACCCATTATCTTATTGGCTCTGGCGTTGCACCTCCTGATGTATAGTTCCTGCAGAGGGGCGAGAGAAGTTCCCATAGTGCGTTCGGCCGAACGCACTACTCTCTGCAGAGCCTTCTTGTCCTGGGCAGAGCAATTCCCAAACCAGATTGTAATGTTTCCGGACAAGATGCTTTCCACAGCCGCAGAGTAGAAGCACTGGAGGATCCTCGGAGACACTCTGAATTTCCTCAATTGCCTGAGGTGGTAAAGGCGCCGCCTTGCCTTACTCACGAGTGCTGCAGCGTGCGATGTCCATGTCATATCCTCAGAGATGTGGACTCCCAGGTATTTAAAACAGCTCACCCTATCCACAGTATCCCCATTTATCCTCAATGGTGTGTACGTCCTCAGATGATGTGCCCTCCTAAAGTCCACAATCAACTCCTTCATTTTTTTGATGTTCAAGAGGAGGCTGTTGTCCTGACACCAGAGTGCCAGATCAGCTACCTCCTCCCGGTAGGCCTTCTCATCGTTGTCTGAGATCAGGCCCACGGTGTCATCAGCAAACTTGATTATCTAGTTGGAGCTGAACCTAGCCACACAGTCATGTGTGTACAGGGAGTACAATAGGGGGCTGAGGACGCAACCCTGGGGGGATCCTGTGCTCAGGGTGAGGGACCTCGATGTATTCCCTCCCATCTTTACTAACTGGGGCCTGGCGGTGAGAAAGTCCAGGACCCAGGCACACAGGGGGGTGTTGAGCCCTAAATCCAATAGCTTCGCGGCCAGTCTTGTGGGGACTATCGTGTTGAAGGCTGAACTGAAGTCTATGAACAGCATCCTCAAGTAGCCCCCCTGGCTGTCAAGATGGGAGAGAGTGGTGTGCAAAACCTGGGAGACAGCTTAGTCCATGGATCTGTTCGGATGGTATGCAAATTGTAACGGGTCCATGTTGCGAGGGAGGAAGGCGCAGATGTGTTTCTTCACCAGCCTCTCAAAGCATTTCATGACTACCGAGGTGAGGGCCACCGGACGGTAGTCATTCAGACAGGCTGGGGAGGCATTCTTTGGTACAGGTACAATGGTGGATTTTTTTAAGCAGGCAGGGACTACGGACTTGTCCAGGGAGAGGTTGAATATTGTAGTGAGCACTGGAGCTAGCTGCGTAGCACAGGACTTAAGTACTTGCATCGAGATGCCATCTATCCAGGCCTTTCACTACATGGTAAAATCTGTTAGATTTCAGTTCGTGCCGAATCTTTCTTACAAAGTAGTATTTGTTTTGCAGACATGGATACAATTTTACGTTTCTTTTAATGCCCACAGAGTTAACACCACAACTTGGTTGTATTTAATCTCAAGAGCTATTAGGAATCCCTCTGATCTTGACTCCACTCCTCTTACTATCGCAATAGTAGGATTAAAGTGTTACTGTTTATGTAACTTCTGACTTGTTTTTCTAATGCTTCATTCATTCTATTTGTCCATAATTGCCTTCTGCATTAAACTGTCAGATACCTAATCCCACCTCCTGGATTCAGTGTGTTTAAAAATTATTTTTTGACATTTATGATTTCTTTAGAACATTAATTTAATGTTGCAGTATATGGTAACAAATAGTAACAAAGGATCCAGACTACAATTATAAATTACAAGATGATTCCACCACCTTCCCATAAATTTTAGTTTAGTTTAGTTTAGAGATACAGCATGGAAACAGGCCCTTCGGCCCACCGAGTCCGCACCGACCGGTCAAGCCTCGTGGCAATTGGGGCCTTGGCGATGGTCGATGAGAGCATGGAGGACGACCGTGAGGGGGGACGGGGGAAGAGAACAAAAGGAGGAGCAGACATGCTTTGTATCTTTGTCAGCGCCATAGGTGCCTGCTATTTGAATACATTGGGTATGCAAGCAAAGAATTTCACTGTGCCTTGTCACATGTGACAATAAAGTATTTCATTCCATTCCACATTAACACTATCCTACACACACTAGGGACTATTTACACTTATACCAAGCCAATTAAATACCAAGCCAATTAACCTACAAACCTGTATGTCTTGGAGTGTGGGAGGAAACCAAAGATCTCATGGGAAACCCACGTGGTCACAGGGAGAACCTACAAACTCTGTATAGACAGCACCCATAGTCAGGATCTCTGACGTTGTAAAGCAGCAACTCCACCGCTGCGCCGAAGTGCCACCCGCGAAATCAAATACTTAAAAAAATTAACACTTATGGTTTTTGCAGGACATTGATTTAACTTTGCAGTATATGGAGTAACAAAGGATCCAGACTACAATTAGAAATTGTAAGATTCCACCACCCTCTAACAAATACACAAAATACTCCATTATTTCATTAAAATGACAGGTTTGGGAAACAAAGCTTTGCAAAACTTATGGGAGAAAAATATTAAAAATGGGAGTGCTTTATTGTCTGATTAATCCTACCAGAATAGGAAACATTGGATGGCAAGAGAATTTCAGAGGGATTACTGCTAATCAGCATTTTGCAATGCGAATTGAATACTGCAGTAAATAATTACCACTTGTCAACAAAGAAGAACTAAATCAGTTTCTGTGTGTGGATTCCATTAATCCAGTCTCTCCATTTCAAGCAAAATCTCTTCCTCATAATTCTGTTGTTAAATTTATCTCAATGCTAAATGCTCTGTGTTACATGTATTATTTAATGCATTTGTTTTGTTTTCAAAATACTTTAGTCCATCGGGTGTAATCTGTGTGAGCAATCCTTTCACAGCACAGTCACACTCCCACAGCCGAGTGTCTTAACAAGAACAACTTGCATTAAAAGTGCTGGAGTAACTAAGAGTGTCAGGCATCATCTCTGCAGAACAATGGGTAAGTGCAGTTTTGGGTCAGGGCCCTTCTTCAGACTGATTGTAGGGGAGAGGGGGCAGTGGAAGAAAGTTGGAAGAGAGGAGGAACAAGACAAAGCCTGGCAGTGAATAAGAAAGGTTTAGAGGGATATGGGCCAAATGCGGGCAAATTAGTATCTTAGATGCAGCAAATTGGTCATGGGAGAGATGGGTCAAACGACTTTACAACGGTACCCTTAACATAGCAAAGTAGCCCCAAGACAAGATTTAGACAAAACCGGACAAAAACAAACACTGAATCAAGATATCCAAATGAAGAGAGTTTTAGGACTTTTGTTTCCAGTTTCAATGTGGAGTGACAATCCAAGAAGTTGAAGAATGAGGGGTAGGCCATTTAGGACAGAGATGAGGAAAAACCTTTTCACCCAGAGAGTTGTGAATTTGTGGAATTCTCTGTCATGCAAGGCAGTGGAGGCCAATTCACTGGATGTTTACAAGAGGGAGCTCTTGTGGCTAATAGAATCAAGTGATATGGAGAAAGGCCAGAATGGGGTACTGATTTTGGATGATCAGCCATGGTCAGTTTGAATGGCAGTGCTGGCTTGAAGGGCCGAACAGCCTACTCCTGCACCTATTTTCTATGTTTCTATGTTCAAGTACAAGCAGAAGATTCTGGGGTAAGGGGTCTAAACAGCTGAGTACATTCTGGCCATTGCTTGGGTAAAGGCAGGAGGCATGTATCAAATGCCAGGCCATGAAGACTAAAGTTCATGAGATGAATGGAAGAGATTGTGGTACTGAAGGAAATTATGGAGATAATGAGGGGCAAGAGTTTTAAGTATAAAGATTTAAGATTAATTTTGGTGTAAAGATCAGAAGGCAATGTAGTTATGGGTTTGGAAATGTATTGCAGAATTGTGTTTAGGCTGAAGCTTATGAACAACGCAGCAAGAAATTAGAGCCATAGAGTCATACAGCATGGAAACAGGCCCTTCAGCCTAACCTTCCCATGCCGACCAACATGCCCTATCTAAACTGGTCCCACATACCTCCTTTTGGCCCATATTTCTCCAAACCTACTCTATGCATGTGCCTGTCTAAATGTTTCATAAACATTGCGATAGTCCCTGCCTCGCCCTCCCTAATTCTGTTGTTCTCCAAATTGTAAGAAGGAACTGCAGATGCTGGTTTAAACCGAAGACAGACACAAAATGCTGGAATAACTCAGTGGGGACAGGCAGCATCTCTGGAAAAAAGGAACGGGTGACTTTTCGGGTCGAGACCTACAGTATGTAGTGCCTTTCATGTCCTTGGAATAGCATAATATTCTTCACAATGAATTATTTTTGAAAGATTATTATTGTTGAATTGGCATGCATGGAAGCCACGCGACCACAAGTAGAAATAAATTGTTTTCTCTTTGCATTGATAACTGAGAGCTAATTGCTAGCCCTGCACATCACTGGGTACTGCTGAAATCGTTTGGATTGAGCTCTAATGAGATAATTCATACCTGTCAAAATAAACAGCAGATATATCATTTTAATCACATATCCAAACAAATGGCACAAGTGACAATGAAGTGCTTCCTCAAAACTGGCTTGAGGTATTAGCCCAGATAACACATTTGCCTTTACAGTGGAAAAATCTGGGTTGAATCATCTCCCTTAAAATGCATGGATTGAAATGTTGCTGACTGGCCCATTCCACTCTGCAGGGGTATGTGCTGATAGACGCACTGAAGCTTGGTGCAGCTGATGCGATGGCTCTGCGCTGGAGGACCGCAGTCTACATTACTTCTGTTGCGGGACATTGAAGGACAGAGCACGGTGGAAATATAGGGGCCCACGGTGGCACAATGGCGCAGCGGTAGAGTTGTTGCCTTACAGCACTTGCAGCGCCGGAGACCCGGGTTCGATCCCGACTACGAGTGCTGTCTGTACGAAGTTTTGCGTTCTCCCCATTACCGTGTGGGTTTTCTCCAAGATCTTTGGTTTCCTCCCACACTCCAAAGACGTACAGGTATGTAGGTACATTGATTGGCTAGGTAAATGTAAAAATTGTCCCTAGTGTGTGTAGGATAGTGTTAATGTAGGGGATCGCTGGTCGGCGCAGACCCGGTGGGCTGAACGGCCTGTTTCCGTGCTGTTTCTCTAAACTAACCTAAACTAAAAAACCCTCAAACAAGGGAAGGGATAACACCCCAGGGTGCTGCATGAGTGCCAAGGGTGTTTCTTTAAAGATAGGCTTTAGAGTTTAGAGTCTTTGGAGAGATACAGCACAGAAACAGGCCCTCCAAATCCACACCAACCAGCAATCACCCCTCACACTAGGGACAATTTTTACCAAAGCCAATTAACTTACAAACCTGCACGTCCTTGGAATGGGGGGGGAAGCACCCGGAGAAAACCCACGTGATCAGAGAGAACGTACAAAATCCATACAGACAGCACCCGTAGTCAGGATCGAACTCAGTCCTCTACCGCTGCGCCACTGTTACATCAGTGAACACTGCTGAATATGATGCAATTGAAAATATAAACACATTGAGAATGAAGAGCTTTTGCACAGTTTTTGTTTTGTAAATATTTTTCAATTCTGAAGAAAAATTATTTTTGAAATTAAAACAAGTTTTATTTCAACCGGATGAGGTTTACCTCAAATTCTTTCAGCCGCAACTGGAGAATAAAATCAGTCTCTATTCAAACTTGGGTGTGGGAGCTCACGATCTTCCCAGCTCATTTTCAAAATATTGTATCTCAATATACAAGGAAAGGGAATGGAAAACTGACTTATGATTTAAACTGTAATCGACAATTAACTTTTTTCAGTGCACGGGTGACATACCAGGTGGCAGGAAAACGGATTGTACTAAGGTGCTGGTAAAGGTTAAAATTACCCATGAACAAATAAATAAGCAAACAGTAAATTAAATTACTTTTACACCTAATCATCTGTGAAAAGTGCTGAGAATCAAATTTGTAACAGCTAATTGTAATGTTATAGATTAGTTTTATTTAATTAATGATAATCTGGAAAGTAACGTGATATTTTTTTCCCAAAAAAGATTCAGCACTTAACAGGAACAATGAATAGATTTGGATTTCAGATTAGGGCGGCTATTAATTTAGAAAGTCTCAGCTCTCCAAAAATAATGATATACAAAGTGTGAACAAAACTTTCTTAATTGCACACAAACACTATGTCTTAATTATAGTAGTAATTTTATTTGGAAACCTGTTACTGGTATGTTTAAAGGGAATTAAAAAAAGATCTTACCTTCTGGAAAACACATAATATGATCATCATGCCTCTGGGAAAATAGATTATTTCCTAATACAGTACTTTCATAGTGTTAAACTATATAAAATAAGTAGAATCAACAATAATACAACGTTAATTGAATCTTGAAGGCAAAGTATCAGTAAAAACTATTGTGCAGGAAGGAACTGCAGGTGCTGGTTTACACCGAAGGTAGACACAAAATGCTGGAGTAACTCAGCGGGGCAGGCAGCATCTCTGAATAATGGGTGACGCTTTGGGTCGAGACCCTTCTTCAGACTGAGAGTCAGTTGAGAGAGAGAGAGACACCGAGTAAGGTGTGAAAACGAGACATCAAAAGAGTTGTGGATCAAGGAAAATGTGGAATAGAACATTATTAGCTAGGAGAAGGTGACAACAAAGCAAACAGAGATAAAATGCAATCGGGGACAGTCAGAGAACTGTGAAGGGGAGGAATGGAGAGAGGGAGAAAGCAAGGGTCACTTGAAGGTAGAGGTCAATATTCATGCCGCTGGGGTTTTTTTCGCTGCCCAAGCGAAAAACTACTGCCTTGGCTATTCAAGTTAAGGAAGAGCTCAAACATCGAAGGTGCCCAGCATCAATACTGAAGCTTCATCATAGAGGTGTGTGGTGCACATTTGGTTACCTTTCATTTTAATTCTCCATCCCACTTTCTATCTGTTATCCTCTTTTCAGCACATGATCACTGTGAGTCATGCCCTTGTATAACACTGGCGGGCAGCGACATTTCAATAGTTCGTACATATTGAAGAAAGAGAAAATAAGTCACAGAAATAGTCCCGACCTGAAACATCATCTATCCATTACCTCCCTAGATGCTTCCTGACCTGCTGTGTTACTCCAGCTGCACAAGATTCCACAATCTGTATTTCCTTGTTTCTCCTCAGAAATAGTCTGGAAACTTGGAGAAGGTCTTGATTGGGCCCAGTATGGCAGGTTGACAATACTACCAAGACTCCAAGATCAAGATCAACCAAGAAGGGCGGCACAGTGACACAGTGGTATCGTTGCTGCCTTACAATGCCAGAGACCCGGGTTCAATCCTGACTGCAGGTGCTGTACAGAGTTTGTGTGTTTTCCCTGTGATTGCGTGGGTGTTCTCTGGGTGCTCCGGTTTCCTCCCACACACCAAGGACGTATAGGTTTTGTTAATTGGCTACGGTAAAACTGTAAAATTGCCCCTAGTGTGTGGGACAGTGTTAGTGTACAGGGTGTTCGCTGATCAGCGTGCACTCGGTGGGCCAAACGGCATGTTTCTGTGGTGTAGCTCTAAAGTCTAAATAGGATTGGAATTAAACGAGTATCAAGTACTGTTAAACAGTCTCAAACATGCAATCTTGGATGGGAGATGGCACTGCCAGTTTTAAAGATGGCCGCCAAATATTTAGCCAAATGAGTCCTGTTTATTTATCTCACTGAATCTTTCGGAGAGTTTACAGAGTCAGTAGACGATGGTAGTGTAGTTGTAACCTATAAAGATTTTTTTTAAAAGACCTTCACTAATGTCCTCATATAATACCCATGAATTAAGCTGGATACTTCAAAGTCAAATGACAACTCTGCAGTGCAGATTAGAGAGTTATTGAGCCAAACTGTATAGAACCCCCCCCCCAAAAAAAAAACACCCACCCTCGCTCTTTCCACCCCCCCCCCCCCATCACCATCCATTCACTCCCTTGTGCCCCACCTACCTTTTTCTCTCCTCCACGGTCCACCCCCTCCCCTTCTTTCCACTTTCCTCTCCAGCTTTACAATCTGCAATTCTTCAAACTTGCCTCATGCCTTCCTTTCTTGTCACTGGTCTTTGTTCCAACCATCTGCCTATCAACTACATTCCCCCCCCCCCCCCCCCAATCTATGTCAACCCAATACCTGCCACACTTTGTCCTACCTCTCCACTTTTCCAGCTTTCTTCCCCCTTAGCTAGCTAGGAGATGGTGCCAACGAAACATACAGATACAAAATGTATTCCGGGGGACGGTCAGACTGGTCAGAGATCTAGGAAGGGGGAGGGATAGAGAGAGAGGGAAAGCAAGGGTTACTTCAAGTTAGAGGAATCGATATCCATACCGATGGGGTGGCAGCTAACAATGATCTGTTCTACATTTCCCTTAATTCTCATCTCTTTTGATGTTTCATTTTCACACCTTACACTTCCTTATCCCTTTGAATCCCTCTCCCCTGACTCTCAGTCTGAAGAAGTGTCCCAACCTTGGGAAACCTCACCCATTCTTTCTCTCCAGGGATGCTGCCTGTCCCGCTGAGTTACTCCAGCATTTTGGTCTATCTTCAGTGTAAACCAGCATCTGCAGTTCCTTCCAACACATTTGCATTTATCTGTTTCTGCCTTGATTTCCTGATCAGTTCTATTGTCCTCAGCCTGGTTTATAATCCACAATGTTTGCTTTACTATTAGCTAGCTGTGCTTTGGAATCTAAACGCCCGATAAATCTATCTATTGCCTATGCTATGTCGGTGACTTTTAGAAACATAGACAATAGATGCAGGAGTAGGCTGTTCGGCCCTTCGAGCCAGCAACACCATTCAATATGATCATAGCTGATCATTCAGAATCAGTACCCCGTTCCTGTTTTCTCCCCATATCCCTTGATTCCGTTAGCCCTAAGAGCTAAATCCAACTCTCACTTGAATACATCCAGTGAATTTTCCCCAGTATGTAAGCCCTGGGGTTAAACATATTGCAAACTACTCATCTTTCTTACAATTTCCCGTATTTCGTACATCACATGCATTGCTGACACCTTGGGCCCATCTTGTACTGTAAGCAAAGAAACAATGCCTGCTTTTGAATCAGATACTGCAGCTTTTATATAGTGAATGATCAATGCAATGCAGTGCTTGATTTCTGCCGAGCGAGTCTTGTGCTAAAGGGAAGCTGTCAACCTCCAAAGATTACAGATCATGACTAATTTTTCTATTGGCTCCAAACCAGACATAAGGATTCATTGTCCAATATATTCATTTAATCAATCAAATTTAAAAAATGCAGATAATAGACACAAAATGCTGGAGTAACAGGACAGGACAGGCAGCATGTCTGGAGAGAAGGAATGGGTGACGTTCTGGGTCGAGACCCTTCTTCAGACTTCAGAAAAAAAATGGAAACTGATTTAGAAATCTCGTAATATTTTATGCTCCTTGGTACGACTTATTTCTCTGACGGCGTGGCACAGAAATATATAGACTCTGAGCACTATGATAATGAATTATATTTGACTATATAACTGCTGTGGTATGCATGAAAACCTTTTATAATCAAGTGGGCCATCTTATTCACTCAGAGTTTATTGTAGTATTTGCAATTTCTGTCATTTTTTTCAGTAAAAAATGTAAAATATTAAATTAATACATTGAAGTTCCATTTTATCGCTTCTTACAGTGTGAATCTGTAGAAGCAGGCAAACTCAAATTACATTTTTGTTTCAGTAGTTTTAAAAAAGTTGTTAATTTGCGCAAAAGGATCAGTTGTGAGGGTTGGAACCATGACCAACTAATATAATGCTGCATTTAATAAAAGGGGGAGGTTTTCTTAGGCAGATGGTTGGACAAAGGCCAGAGTTGAACACAGTTAAAGTGTGCCCCCTCCTCCTGTGTTCACCCATTACCTGCCAGGCTCTGTCCTACCCCTCCTCTCTCCAACCCACCTCCCCCCCCTCACCCCACCCCCACAACCAGTCTGAAGAAGGGACCCGACCCGAAACGTCACCTGTTTATGTTCTCCAGAAATGCTGCCTGACCCGCTGAGTTCCTCCAGCACTTTATGTCCTTTGTTTTGTAGACCAGCATCAGCAGCTCCTTGTGAAAGAAGGATCTGCAGATGCTGGTTTACACCAAAAATAGACACGAAATGCTGGAGTCACTCAGCGGGTCTGGCAGCATCTCTGGAGAAAAGGAATGGGTAGATACAAAATGCTGGAGTAACTCAGCGGGCCAGGCAGCATTTCTGGAAATTCTTCATCAGACAGATGAAGTTATTCAGTCTGATGTAGGGTCTTGACCTAAAACGTCACCCATTCCTTTTCTCCAGAGATGCTGCCCTTACCCGCTGAGTTACACCAGCATTTAGTCTCTATCTTCAGCAGTTCACTATTTCTACTTACAGTGCATTTACGTATTCCTCTTGATTTCTTTCATTGTTGGATTCGAGCTGCTAAGAAAGTCTGGGTGTACCTCTTCCAGCAAGAATGAACAGGCTTATTGATCGGGGTCGGTGTGGGGGAGAGTGGATATGGCTGATGGTGCTGTGGAGTGGGATGGTGATCGATTGAATGGATAGGGGTGGATTTGTGGTGTTCTGGGGGTATATGGTGTTGTTGGGGTGCAAAGACTGGGAGAGATGAAATCAGATAAGAACATAAGTAGTTTAAGAACATAACATAAGCCTGGGGCTTATCGATATGATATGATACGATAGAACTTTATTTATCCAGGAGTGAAATTGATCTGCCAACAGTCATAAATACAAGATACATTAAACGTGAATTTAAAGTGACGAATGGATGTGCAAAGATTGGGGGGGGGGGGGGGGGGGGAGGGGAGTCAGTCTCAGTCTACCCCACGACAGAAGGGAGAGGAGTTGTACAGTTTGATAGCTACAGGGAAGAAGGATCTCCTGTGGCGTTCTGTGGTCGAGAAAACAAAGGAGGTTATCGTCGACTTCAGGAAAACCCGGCACAGTCCCACACCACTTCACATCAACAACAGAGATGTGGAGGTGGTCAGTAGCACAAAGTTCCTGGGGGTGCAGATCACTAACAGTCTGACCTGGTCGAATAACATCTCATCAACTGTTAAGAGAGCGCAGCAGCGGTTGCACTTTCTGCGCCGGATGAGAAGAGCTCACCTCCCCCATCCCATCCTCACTACTTTCTACAGGGGCACCATAGAGAGTATTCTGACCAGCTGTATCTCTGTCTGGTTTGGGGACTGTAGAGCTTCCGACTGGAAGTCTGTGCAGAAAGTGGTGAGGACAGCGGAAAAAATCATCGGGACCTCTCTCCCCTCAGTCGTGGATATTGCGACCAAACGCTGCGTGTCTAAGGCCAACAGTATTATAAAAGACCCCACACATCTCCATCACGGACTGTTCACTCTGCTGCCCTCGGGAAAAAGATATCGCAGCATAAGGAGCAGAACATCAAGGTTCTGCAACAGCTTCTTCCCACGAGCCATCAGACTCCTGAATGCCATGTAATGGGCTGCCACCATTGTCTATTTATCCTTTTTCATCCATGCCTATCCTTCGGTTAATTTATTGTGTTGCACAGGGAGCCAAATGCAACGTAATTTCGTTTGGAACTGCATATATCAATGTATTTCTAAATGACAATAAAGTTTGTTTGACTTTGACTTTGACTTGACTGTCCTGCATCTTGGTAGAACCAATCTGTTGCTGAAGGTGCTCCTCAGGTTGACCAGTGTGTCATGGAGGGGGTGAGCTGTATTGTCCAGGATGCTTTGCAGTTTGAGGAGCATCCTCCCTTTCAAGACCATCTCCCATGAAAGGGCACATTACCACTGAAACCGGAATGCAATTGAACGAGGTGGGCCGCCGCCTGCAGTGGAAGCTCGGAAGCCACTGAGCTCGGCCCTGAAGACTGGAGAGTTGAGGAGGAGTGAGCAACTGGTGAAGACAGACACGAGGAGTGGGCCGGTTGAAGAGGAAGCAGGGTATTGCTTTCAAGGTCAGCTGCAAGAGATGCCCCCTGGGGCTACAGAGGCAGTTGTGTGGGCGAGGAGAGGGACGTCGGCCAAAGGGCCGAGGCGGTCGAGTGTGACGGAGGACGCCCTGCAGCAGCCTGGGGCCTACGAGTTTACATGGATCGGGATGCTCCAGTACATCCAGCATTGGATCAGACTTCTGACTTTTTCTCTGTGAAAAATTTTGTAAATTGTGCTACAATATGGCAACGGGTGCAAGAACTTCACTGTGTAGTGCACACAATCCACAATCAAGAACCATTAAAGCTCGTAGCTTGGAGTTAATTACACTTACCTGGCTAATCCCCACAACGTTTTAATTTCCCTGCTGTCCAAAAAGACGTCTCAATTCTACCTTGATCATTTTCAATGACCACGTCCACAGTCTACTAAGGAGGAGAATTTAAGATGCGTTAAGAACATCCTTCTCATTTCCATCTTAAAAGACCAGTTTTGTATCTGGAACTCCGTAAATTAGAGGCATCCGCTGAGCTGCTTACCCCCCTTATCTTTTTCAGAATCTTTTATGTCTCGTTCTTCTAACTCAATTTATTAAATTATGCCTCTCAGTGCAATTCTTTATACTAGAAATGAAACAACTAAACCCTTTGTTGAGTTTCCTTCTGTGCACATATATCTCTTCTTAAAATAAGAAGGTAATAAAAAAGTAATAACAAATATATATAATTTTCACCTCTGCGTGAAGACACCTCTGTTTACAATGATTGGCATAGAGTTTAGCTCGCATTGCATGAATATGGTCAATCATTGCATTAGTTTTGATCATTTGCATTAAAAATTGACACAATGCCATCGTGCTTGTAGCTTGATTTAAGTGCAATTTTTTAGTCATTTCTGTAACACTGCTTCCAGTTTTTGGTATAGAGATACAGCCTGCGGCCCACCGCGTCCACACCGACCATCGATCACCCATTCACACCAGTTCTACGTGTAGGAAGGAACTGCAGATGCCGGTTTAAACCAAAGATAGACACAAAATGCTGGAGTTCAGACTGACTCAGTCTGAAGAAGGGCTTGACCCGAAACGTCACCCATTCCTTCTCTCCAGAGATGCTGCCTGTCCACTGAATTACTCCAGCATTTTGTGTCTATCACCAGTTTCCTCACATTCTTATCCACTCCCTACACATTCAGGGCAAATTTCCAGCAGCAAGTTAACCCACAAACCTGGGATGTGGACGGAGGCTGGACTGCTGGGAGGAAACCCACATGTTCACAGGGAGAACGTGCAAACTCCACACCTACAGCACCCGAAGTTGGGATCGACCCGTGTCTCTAACACTGTGAAGCTACAACTCTATCAGCTGCACCACTGTACCAAATTTAAAAAATCCTCTTGGAAGATAATCTCTTGATATTTGAACACACGGAACCGAACTCACAAAACATATCTTTTAACCTTTACCATTCAAGCTAGCTGACACTATTAGGAAGAAAGTTTGACATTATCATAGGTAAAGCTATTCAGATACCACATTAAAGGTAAGTTCCAACTATCTGGTCAGTCACTTAATCAGCTGTGAGTGGGCCTCTGATGTTCAAACTGATTGTCATATCTGCTTACAATATCTTCTTGAACTGTCATATATTAAAAAGCTGTAAAATATCTAGACATTCAAACACAGTGAAAAAAGAATGAATTCAAAATCTCCTTGCGAGGAAAAGTAAATGGCATCATGTTCATAAACTCATAAGTGATAGGAGCAGAATTAGGCCATTTGGCCTATCAAGTCTACTCTGCCATTCAATCATGGTTGATCTATCTCTCCCACTCAACTCCATTCTTCTGCCTTCTCCCCATAACCCCTGACACCCGTATCTGCAGTTAGATTTGAAGTGAAATTTGAGGCGAGACATAAAGTTTACATTTGCAATGCAAGTTTTAGTAGTGGAATAAATTAACATTATTGCTGAAATAGATCACTGTCATTTATCTCATGCTCTTCTGTACAATAATAAATGTCCTTCCAAAAAAATGTATTTGGGACCTGCTGAAATAGGGAAATGTTCTAGATTCGTCTTTATGCAATCTTAAGGCCATTAATGGAGGCCCCTTAATCACTTAATGCATACAAATTGCAGAGACATTTTCCATATTAAAATGGTGCCAGTTATTATTTGTGTAAGAAAGTGATATCAAGATCCATCAGTGTCAAAGTCCCAGGACGGGAGCTGGGAGAAGAGGGAATGGCTGGAGAGGGACGTCTTTGATTATGTTGCCTGCTTTTCTGAGGTAGCAAGAATTGTAGATGGAGTCACTGGCGGGAAGTCTGGTCTGTGTGATGGACTGGGCTACATCTACAACTCTCTGCAATTTCTTGGGCAGAGCTGTTCCCAAACCAAGCGGTGATGCAGCCCGACTTCTATTCTTTCTATGGTGCATCTATAGATGTTTGTAAGTGTCATTGAAGACATTTGCAAATCTGGAAGATGTTTATAGCTTTTTCTTGATAGTGCAGAATCAGGTTGTCGCTAAATGACACCTTGCCTCCACATACTGAGAGACAACCCTGCTTCAGGTGCTAATATTGCAATGTTATCCCAAGTGAATATTTGGGGAAAAGATACGAGGAATATCCACTTCATATTGGCTGGATGGAGAAACATTAATCATTTTTAATTAGTTTACTGCCTTGTCAGGAAAGTAAATGGATTAAAAGAAAGGGGGGCAGGAGAACACATTAATGTGAAAGAGGATATTGTCACAAAACAAGGCCATGTGTGACATTTGGCATTGTGACTAAAATTAACCATTGAAACCAGCTGTCCTCAAAAGACGTCAAAGCTGTCAGTCTTCTGGAGATGACCACTCAGGGGATAAAATGCACACAGAGTAGCGGCATGGTGGCGCAGCAGGAGAGTTGGTGCCTTACAGCGCCAGAGACCTGGGTTCACTGCTGACTATAGGTGCTAGTCCGTACGGAATTTGTACGTTTTCCCCGTGACCTGCCTGGGGTTTCTCCGGGATCTCTGGTTTCCTCCCACACCTAAGGTTAATTGGCATGGTATCATTGTAAATTGTCCCTAGTGTGTGTAGGATAGTGTTAACGTGTAGGGAGCGCTGGTCGGCGCAGACTTGGTGGGCCGAATTGCCTGTTTCTGCACTGTATCTCTAAACTAAACTAAGGCAACATTTATCCCATGCTGTCATTTCCCGATGTTCTGCCACACGTTGTACAGGTATACCATTGATTTTCCGACACCCTTGTTTCCAGAGCCTTGCCAGATTATCCATTTTGCTGGACCAACAAAGGTCACGTAATAATAATTCAACAATACACCTGCGGCCCACTGATTATACCCCTCCCGTGTCTCTAACACACCAGGGACTGCTAGAAACCTAAACAAAGAATAAACAAAGAAGTGAACAATGAACCCTTTCAGGACGGAGGCACACGTCGTATAAGGTGCCACACGCAATGCTCTAGTCATTTTGTCCTGGTTAAAGGAGGTGCCAGACCATCAGTTGCTGGAAAATCGGTGGTGTACCTATATTTGCATTTGGGTTCCATTAAAGTAAAGGGCCAGCGTTTCAAAAGCTAAAGTCATTGAACACATCGTTACCTCACAAATTTAGCACAAGCAGCAGATGAAGAATTTCTATCCCTCTATCCTTGTGGATGCTAATATTATAGCATAGATAAGGTAGCCTGTGGGGTCAATAAGGTGGACCATGACATAGATAGGATAGGTGTCTGAACCTCTTTCCCATAGATAGGATAGGTGTCTGAACCTCTTGGAATTGTCAAGGACTAGAGGGCATCGCTTTAAGGTGAGAGGGGCAAAGTTTAAAGGAGTTGTGTGGGGCAGATTTTTCACTCAGAGAGTGATGGGTAGCTGGAACGCGTTGCCTGGAATTGTGGTGGAGGCAGATACAATAATAGCATTTAAGGGACTTTTAGATAGGTACATGGATATGAGAGGAATGGAGGGAGATGGATCATGTGCAGGCAGAGGAGATTAGTTTAACTTGGTATCATGTTCCGCACACATATTGTGGGCTGAAGGGCCGGTTTCTAGGCTGTATTCTATGTTTTATGTTTACTCTCCACGAGGCAGGTCCACATGAGGTTATTATATGAAGCTTGGCCACTAATATGGTTGAGTATCTATCAATAGGCACAGTGGCGCAGCGGTAGAGTTGCTGCCTTACAGCCATGCAGCGCCAGAGACGCTGGTTAATGTGTGGGGATCGTTGTTTGGCACGGACTCGATGGGCTGAAGGGCCTGTTTCCGTGCTGTATCTCTAAACTAAATATAAAATGTTGAAGTGCATCTCCTGTCATTGTTAAGATAGTCAGGCCTAAGTGTTGTTCCTACTGCAGTTGAGGTCTTGCGGAAGATAGACAGCCCGGTTATACTTGTGCCGTCTTGTGGAGGAATATTCCAGCTGGGATCATTCCACCTTCACTCATTCAATTTCATTATATTTAGTTCTGAAACAGGGAGAGGGGAAAAGGAGAAGTGTCCTCCCTGAGGTGAGAATATATTTGTAGATCAGTGAAGTTGCTTCTGGTGCAATATATTTGGAGGATTCCTACACTTTCAGTTTTTTCTCCCCCAGCTACCTTTGTGACTCCTGTTACCCAGAGCCATCCAGATGCAATCAACTGTAACTGAAGGGAGCCTGGCAGTCTTGTAGAGAGGAGATGAATGTGCAGCATCGCAGTCTCAGAATTATTAACTCTGCCTTCTGAGCTCTGAAGGTAACGCATCATTTGTCCAGCTGCTGTTCTGCACCACTTGTATGCACTTGGCATTAGGGGTACTTGTCCGTTGCCATCAGCATGTGAATTTGATACTTCTTTGTGGGGCTGACAAGATGCTTACTACTGTTTAGTCAGAGGGGGGTGGGGATGGGGGGAACATGCTGGGTTTACAAGGTGGAGGAGCGGCTAATCCTTCAGATCACGTTTTGACATCCCGATCACATCTGCTGCCAGATCAGTAGCAATACTGGCATCCAGATTTTTGAAGCAGGTGTCTAAGCAAAGGTAGACACAAAAAGCTGAAGTAACTCAGCTGGGTCAGGCAGCATTTCTGGAGAGAAGGAATAGGCGACCCTTCTTCAGACTGTGAGTCAGAGAGAGGGAACCGAGAGATATGAAAAAGTGCACGGAACAAAACATTTGCTGATTTGCAAATTGCCACTTGGCAGGTAATATACTATACAATAGACAATAGGTGCAGGAGTAGGCAATTCGGCCCTTCGAGCCAGCTCTTGAAGGAGCTTCCTGGTTCACTTAAGGCAACACAGATAGCGTATTGCCTTGTTACTATTCGTACACCATTGGTTTGTATACTTCCATCCAAGGGAAGATAAACACAAAATGCTGGAATAACTCAGTGGGACAGGCAGCGTCTCTGGAGAGAAGGAATGGGTGACGTTTTGGGTTGAGACTTCTTCAGACTGAAAAAGGGTCATCTTCAGTTTAAACCAGCATTTGTAGTTCCTTCCTACACATCTCAGGGAATACTAGGGCTAATTAGCCACGACTGCTGAGAGAGCGCCAAGCCAAGGGTTACTGTCAGGGGTTAGGAGTAATCAGAATAGCAGGCCACCAGGATGCATAGTTTATATTACACCAAACAGAATGTGTACTCTGCAATAAATTAAATGTTTTACCTCGAGTGCGGTGATGTCCATTCTCATATACTCACGATTTACATCAAGGACAGAGTGGCCTTGGAGATGATTCTATTTTGGAACCTTCCAAGTCTCAAAGATAATAATTACAGTGAGCAATCAGATCTTAGGGGCGGCACAGTGGCGCAGTGTTAGAGTTGCTGCCTTACAGCGATAGAGTCCCGGGTTCGATTCTGCCTACAGGTGCGTATATGTTCTCTTTCTGGTTTTCTCCGAGAGCTTCGGTTTCCTCACACATTCCAAAGACGGGCACCTGTAAAGTGTGTAGGATAGTGTTGGCGTATGAGGTGATCGCTGGGTGGCGGGGACTCGATGGGCCAAAGGACCTGTTTCCGTGCTGTATATCTGAAGTAAAGTCTAAAGATATTAAAGTCTGAACCTGTGTTCAGAGTAACTGGAATCTTTTTGTTAAGACAATAGGAATAACTTGATTTCAAAAGAAAATTAGTAGAAACAATGTGATTCAGACATATCACCCAAAAAACCCATCAAATCCTCCACAGTCATAGACCTATTTGACTTCAAATCACCCGCACAATTAGGAATTTTTCAGAAAATGGTTTATCAATTTAGTTTAGTGCCACATATACCGAGGTACAGTGAAAAGCTTCTGTTGGCGTGTTATCCAGTCAGCAGAAAGGCAATACATGATTACAATTGAGCCATTCACAGTGTTTAGATACATGATAAGGGAATAACTTTTAGTGCAAGGTAAAGCCAGCAAAGACCAATGTCAGAGGGTCACCAAAGAGGTAGATAGTAGTTCAGGACTGCTCTCTGGTTGTGGTAGGATGATTTAGTTGCCTGATGACTGTCCCTTAATCTGGAGGTGTGCGTTTTCACACTTCTATACGTTTTGTCTGATGGGAGACTGGAGAAGAAGGAGTGGCCAAGGTGGCGTCAACATTCCTGATGCAGACAACAAAATTGACTAATTTCTTTATGTACATTAGACGAGCTAATTGATGCACAAACAGGAGATTGTATAGGTATCATGTGCTAAGTAAACTCCAGGTGAGTTAGTTGCATTATCGATTGATGCAGATCGCATATTAAGATTAATTTTTGATAGAAATGGTAAAATATCCAGTGATCCACGCTTTTAAAATTTGAGATTATGTTTCATTTTTGAAAGCCTTCACAAAACTGCAATTTAAAGTAGGTTAGAATTTCAAGATGTTTTTTAATGCACGCTTCAAGCTCCTTTGGTGATTGCAGATGAGCTAAGTACACAAGGTTTTCAGAATCAACAACGCAAGGAAAGCTTTTGGTGGCTTTCTGAAAGAACAACACATATTCTTCATCAATGATTTTGTTTTTTGTTTGGAATTTAATTCGCTTATGATTATTCATGTGTGGAGTCAAACAACAAATGTGGCTGTATTTCGTTGAATGTTATCCAGTCATCCAACATGAAAACAGGCCCTTTGGCCCAACTTGCCCATGGCAGAAGGGATTTCTTTAGCCAGAGGGTGGTGAATCTGTGGAAATCACTGCCACAGACGGCGGTGTGGGCCAAGACATTGGGTATTTTAAAATACCCATGATATGTTCTTGATTAGGAAGAGCATCAAAGGTTACAGGAAGAAGGTAGGAAAATGGGGTTGAAAGTGAAAAAGAGATCAGCCAGGATTGAATGATGGACTCAATGGGCTCAATGGTATAATTCTGCTCAGTTTAGTTTAGTTTAGAGATACAGCCCACCGAGACGACACTGACCAGTGATCCCTTCACATTAACACTATTCTACACACACTAGGAACAATTTACAATTATACCAATTAACCTACAAACCTGCATGTCTTTGGAGTGGAGGAGGAAGCCAAAGAAATGGAAAGAATGTGCAAACTCCGTACAGACTAGCACTCGTAATCATGATTGAACTGGGTCTCTGGAGATGTAAGGCAGCAACTCCACCACTGCGCCACTGTGCTGGTCCTATGTCTTATAGTCATCTGCCAACCAAGATGCACCATCAACACCAGTCTCACCCACTCACATTATGCCCATATCTCTCTAGTGATTGATAAATAGAATTTGAATGTATTGCCTAGTTAAATTATTTTGAAGTTTGTGAAAGAAACACTTACAAAGTTCTCAAGAATTAATCATTCTTCTAAAGTTTGCAGCCAATAATGAAGTGATATTGATCAAATCTGACCATGGCCATTTTCTCAATGGGATAATTGGGGCCCAGCAACAATGATGTCATTGAATAGTCTAAGTGGACAATCACTTTCAAGAGCTCTTGAAATTAAAATGCTCACATTTTTAAACTGTTAACACATATTATAGAGAACAGAACAAAATTTGGAAGATACCAATGAAGGAACAGCAGAAATAAATCAACACGCTTTTTAAAGTAAAAAAAACTCTTTAAAATAAATATTTTAAAAACATGATGTAATTTAGGAGGGAGGGGTGGGTTAGGAGGGAGAGAAGGATCAGCCATGATTGAATGGCAGACTTGATGGGCCAAATGGCCTAATTCTTCTCCTATCACATCACATTAGCTTAATTTTTAAATAATTATCAGAGATAAATTAGACTCCATGCAATAATTTATCTTTTCAAGGGGTGGAGAGATTGTTTACCATTAATTACAGCTAAGTGCATCATTAAAACTTAGCTGCATCTCTTTTTTCAAGAATATTTACAGCAAGAATAATCTGTAAAATTTGAATTGTTATCAATTCAGTGACTTCAAAAAGATTTCCATCTGTGAGAGATTCAGCAGCAGTAGGTGTATAACTGACAGCAGGTTTAGAAATTCTGCAATTCACTTTCAAAGATTCCAGATGTTGGTGCGAGAATCGCAGTGTAATTAGAGAAGATGCTAACAGTGTTACCATTATTACAGCTGTATAATTTAGGCCAAGGGTTCTGTTTTAAAAAAACCTGTATGTGAGTCTATTAAGATAAACAATGCTAACACGGTGGCGCAGTGGTAGACTTGCAGCCTCACAGCGCCAGAGACCCGAGTTCGATCCCGAATACGGCTGCTGTCTGTACGGAGTTTGTACGTTCTCCCTGTGACTTTGTGGGTTTTTTCCAGATGCTTCAGTTTCCTCCCACATTTCAAAGACTTACAGGTGTTTAGGTTAATTAGCTTTGTTAAATTGTCCCTTGTGTGTAGGATAGAGTGTTAATGTGCAGGGATCACTGGTCAGCATGAACCTGTTTGGCCGAAGGGCCTGTCTCCACGCTGTGTCTCTAAACTAAACTGAACTGAACTAAATTAAACTAAACTAAACAAATATGGCTTAGCAGTGTCTGTTTTATAGCACAATCTGATTTCTAGATTATCTTAGTTTTGCTTAACACTGCACAGTAATATTGAAAAATTGACCACCCAGGATGCTCAATAAAGGGCCGCACAATAACACAGTGATAGAGATACTGCCTTACCGTGCCAGAGACCCAAGTGCAATCCTGACTACACCTTGCGCAAGGTGCAATATGTTGCAAATATTGCAAACCTCAACTCTCTGCAATGCTTACACACAGAAAACACATCAAATAGCAAAAGCGGCAGGAGAGGTACAAAGTTTAAAGCATGTTCTCATCACATCAGGTGGTTTCAAAGTTATGAACTAATGCTTCAAGTAGTGAGGTTTGCTTGGAAGATAAGAAAATATATCAGGCGTAGATGAGATGAGAGGCATGAGGCCCTTTGAAGACCAGGGCATTGATGTGGCCCATATTCCACCAGGTAAAGAAGTTGCCCGTGATATCAAAGACATCAGGTCTATCCATGAGCATTCCATAGTTTCACTGATAAGCTGCTCGATAGTAGCTCAGGTAAAGTTAGGCACTTACAGTACACTGGAGTGGGCCTTCACCATCAAAGTAAGCATTGTTCATGCATACAAGGCAGGAGTGACATGGCACGCCTGTTGCTCTCTGATTGATGATACTCTGGGAATATGCACAGTACCACGATAGAATTAACCACGAAAAGCTGCTTGTTTTCAACAACCTGCTCTCTGTGTCTAAACCATAAACATCAGCAGTAAACCTCACCGAAGATAGACACAAAATGCGATAGTAACTCAGTGGGACAGGCAGCAACTCCGGAGAGAAGGAAACATAGAAAAATAGAAAATAGGTGCAGGAGTAGGCCATTCGGCCCTTCGAGACAGCACCGCCATTCAATATGATCATGGCTGATCGTCCACAATCCGTACCCCGTTCCTGCTTTGTCCCCATATCCTTTGATTCTGTTAGCCCTAAGAGCTATATCTAACTCATGAATGGGTGATCTGTCCCAAGATTAGACAGTTCTTGACCCAAAACGTCACCATTCTTTCTCTCCAGAGATGCTGCCTGTCCCGCTGAGTTCCACCAGCATTTTGTGTCTATCTTCGGTGTAAACCAGCATCTGCAGTTCCTTTCTATGCATTAAACTTCACTTTTTGTAACACTTTCTAACTTTGTGCACTGCTTCAGTCAAATGAAATTTATCACCTATAAACCTTGTACCCAAAGCAAATGAAACTAGATGCCATTTTTCTGGGCTTATTAAATTATAATTTGAAATGGGCATCGATCATAGTCAAATTATGGAAGATGATTGCTGTGGATGTGGATGTGAACGCTGCTGTGGGTCACAAGCTCAGTATGTTTTAAATGTTTCACAAGTCCAACATTAAATTGCTTTCCAGGAGCACCAAACTAGGTATATCTCTCCCCTCTTTACAAGTATGTATCGATACATTTATCTGTACACTGTAAATGGCTCGATTGTAATCATGTATTATCTTTCCGCTGGCTGGTTAGCATGCAACAAAATCAATAATAAACTAAATTGAACTGAACGAGTACTCCAAGTTCTGAAGGGCGGCACATTGGCGCAGCGGTAGAATTTATGCCGTACAGCGCTTGCAGCGCTGGAGACCCGGGTTCGATCCCGACTAAGGGTGCTGTCTGTACGGAGTTTGTATGTTCTCGCCATGACCGTGTGGGTTTTTCCGAGATCTTTGGTTTCCTCCCACAGATGTACAGGTACATTGCGTAGATAAATTGGCTTGGTAAATGTAAAAAATTGTCCCTACTGTGTGTAGGATAGTGTTAATACGTAGGGATCGCTGGTTGGCACGGACTTGGTGAGCGAAGGGCCTGTTTTCTCGTTGTATCTCTAAACTAAACTAAACTATCTTTGTTATTTCTATTCTACATTTCTTAGTCTTCCTGCACTTCAAGTTTATTTTTTGCAGAGTTCTTGTCTTCCTTTTTGACACTCGTTTTCTTTCCATGACATTCCTCCATATCCTGCCATCTCACACATCTGCCTTGTTACCTTTCCTCTTTGCCATTGCTTCCACCTCACCCAACATCTTTGTCTTGATCCACTGTTAATTATGAAATATTATAATGGAGACTATCGTCTGGTGAGAAATGTTGAGCATTAGAGGGGGATGGAGGTTTCGTATTTTATTTCATACCCTTGTTAGTCTTAAATCTTTGCTGTCTTTTTCAATTGATGTATGTAAAAACATGTGTAGTATTTATTTTTTCTTGCAGAAAAGAAGTAAAAATGTATTTTACAGAGAAGCATAGTGAGTCATACAGCAAGGAAACAGGTTCTTCATCCCAACTTGTCCATGATGACCAAGATGCCCCATCTTGTCAAATTAGTGTTAAAATAATGAAGATTTCAGGAGACATATTCAGTCAAAAAAGTAGATTATTTTTGCTTTATTGACCCTAACTTAATCAAAAGAATCCTGCACATTATAAGGATGTTCTTGATACACTTAGGCTGAGCTTTTGCATCCCTGGAAAGCAGTGTTAGCCTCAGGGTAAGCCTGAAGTTCTTGGTGCTTTATTTGGAAAACTTTTATATAATCTAATTGGAAATTCAGATGTCCTGTACACAAAAAAACAGGTGCAGGAGTAGGCCATTCGTCCCTTCAAGCCAGCACCGCCATTCAACATGATCATGGCTGATCATCCAAAGTCAGTACTCCGTTCCTGCTTTATCCCCATATCCTTTGATTCCGTTAGCCCTAAGAGCTAAATGTAATTCTCTTGAAAACATCCAGGGAATTGGCCTCCACTGCCTTCTGTGGCAGAGAATTCCACAGATTCACAACTCTCTGGCCTCATCTCAGTCCTAAATGGTTTATCCTTTATTCTTAAACTGTGACCCCTGGTTGTGGACTCCCCGAACATGGGGAACAGTTTTCCTGCATCAAGCTTGTCCAATCCCTTAAGAATGTTATATGTTTCTAAAGAGATAGATCAATTTAAAAAAAGATGTGGAGTGAGAGGGCAGCTGCGGGATATAGAGGAGACCCTGGTGAGAGCCTCATCTATAGTAAAAGAGGGGAACCTCAGTTCCCTAAAGAATGAGGACATCTCAGATGCCCTGGTCTGGAACACCTCATCCTGGGTGTAGATGCTTCATAGACGGGGTAATTGGGAGTAGGGGATAGAGTTCTTTAGGAAGCAGGGTGGGAAGAAGTGTAGCCCTAAAGAATGAGGACATCTCCGATGCCCCCCTAAAGAATGAGGATATCTCCTGAAGTGCTCTCACCAGGGTCTCCTCTATATCCAGCAGCACCGTTCTCACTCCCCATCCCCTACTCGTAACAAGGACAGAGTTCACCTTGTCCTCACCTTCCACCATACTAGCCGTCGCATACAACATATAACCCTCTGACATTTTCGCCACCTCCAACGGGATCCCACCACTGGCCATATCTTCACATCTCCTCCCCCTTCTGCTTTCCGCAGAGACCGTTCCCTCCGTAACGTAAATGTTACACTTGTCGCGTTACCTCCCCCCTCGACTCCATCCAAGGACCCAAGCAGTCTTTCCAGGTGAGGCAGAGGTTCACCTGCACCTCCTCCAACTTCATCTGTTGCATCCGCTGTTCCAGGTGTCAACTGCTCTACATCGGTGAGATCAAGTGCAGGCTTGGCGATCGCTTCGCTCAACACCTCTGCTCAGTTCGCAATAACCAACCTGATCTCCCGGTGGCTCAGCACTTCAACTCCCCTTCCCATTCCGAATCTGACCTTTCTGTCATGGGCCTCCTCCATGGCCAGAGTCCCACTGCAAATTGGAGGAACAGCACCTCATATTTCTCTTGGGTATTTTATACCCCAGCGGTATGAACATTGACTTCGCCAATTTCAGGTAGACCTTGCTTTCTCCCTCCTTCCCCTCCCCTTCCCAGCTCTCCCACGGCCTACTGTCTCCGCCTCTTCCTATCTTGTTCCTGCCCCCCTGACAACAGTCTGAAGAAGTGTCTCGATCCAAAGATGATGCCTCACCCACTGAGTTTCTCCAGACCTTTGTCTATGTTCGATTTTTCCAGCATCTTTCTTAAACAACTGCTATAGCCAAAGTTATTTTTCCAATGCTTTCAAGGATTTCTAGTCCCTAGAATTTGTATAAAACTAAAGATTCATATTCATTGATAACAACTTAGACGAAAGAAAAGTTTATAATTGATCTAGTATAGCATGTTTAAATCAAATATGGGAGTAAAGCAATTAAGATAAAAAAGATCGATAGATTATTAATCAACCTTTAATTCGTTCTTGATTAACATTCAAGGATTTTAACATCAGGGCTAACACAGGAGATGGAATGAAATCATCCTCCTTAAAGTATTCTTAGAAGAGGAAAAAAAAATAAAAATACGACATTCATTCATGAAATAATTACAGTGTCCAATGTTTAAAGAAATCACTAGCCTCTACCTTGGAGTAATAATGTTTAAATATATTGAAAAATACAAAATCAAAAATGCAATAAGGTTAATAGAATGAAAATTTCAGGAGACATATTGAGTCAAATAAGTTGATTCTTTTTGCTTTATTGGCCCTAGCTTAATCAAAAGAATCCTGCACATTATAAGGATGATCTTGGAAAGAACTGCAGATGCTGGTTTAAATCGAAGGTAGAATCAAAATGCTGGAGTAACTCAACGGGACAGACGGCATCTCGAGAGAAGGAATGAAGAAGGGTCTCGACCTGAAACGCCACCCATTCCTTCTCTCCAGAGATGCAGCCTATCCCGCTGAGTTACTCCACCATAAGGATGTTCTTGATACATTTAGGCCATGCTTTCTCGTCCCTGGAAAGCAGTGTTAGCCTCAGGGTAAGCCTGCTGCCTGCAGCTCCTGGTAGCAAGTGCTTTATTTAGAAAACTCTTTTATATAATCTAATTGGAAATTCAGATTTCTTGTATACAAAGAGATAGATCAATACTTTCTTTCAAAGAATTACACATTTAGTGATCATCATTGTCATGACTGCCCTCATTTTTGCCACAATCTAAATATACAAACCTACACCCTTCCTCTCCCGTGCAAGACCATTTATAGTTTCTCTTACCGTAACCCATTCATATTCAGGCAATAATGCTTGCAATATTCCTTTCCCTGAAAGCCCAGACCTATTTATAATAACAGCTGGTAGAGGCGCTGCCTCTCAATGCAGGAGATCCAGGTTCGATTCTGACCTTGGGCGCTGTCTTTGTGATGTTTGCACGTTCTGCCTGTGACCGTGTGGATTTCTTCCAGATGCTCTGGTTTCCTCCCACTTCCCAAAGATGTGCAGGTCAGTGGGTTAATTGACCTCAATGGTTTGGTTTGGTTTAGTTTAGTTTAGTTTTGTTTAGTTTAGAGATACAGCGTGGAAACGGGCCCTTCGGCCCACCAAATCCACACTGATCAGCGATCCCTGCAGACTAACACTATCCTACATGCACTAGGGATAACAGCGCAAACGTGTACATTTTTGAAGTGGGGGAGGAAACCGAAGATCTTGGAGAAAACTCACGCGGTCATGGGGAGAACGTACAAACTCTGTACAGACAGCACCGATAGTCGGGTTCGAACCTGGGTCTCTGCCTCTGTAAGTGCTGAAATGCAGCAACTCTATCGCTGCGCCACCGTGCCGCCCATTGGATGGCATGGAACTGGTGTGAATTGGTGATTGACAGGCTTGTTGCCATGCTGTATTTTTCAATTCAATAATATTCATCTTGCCGTTACTAAACATAGACATAGAAACATAGGAAATAAGTGCAGGAGGAGGCCATTTGGCCCTTCGAGCCAGCACCGCCATTCATTGTGATCATGGCTGATCGTCCCCAATCAATAACCCGTGCCTGCCTTCTCCCCATATCCCTTGACTCCACTAGCCCCGAGAGCTCTATCTAACTCTCTCTTAAATCCATCCAGTGAATTAGCCTCTACTGCCCTCTGTGGCAGGGAATTAACAAATTCAGAACTCTCTGGCTGAAAACGTTTTTTCTCACCTCAGTCTTAAATGGCCTCCCCTTTATTCTAAGACTGGGGCCCCTGGTTTTGGACTCGTCCAACATTAGGAACATTTTTCCTGCATCTAGCTTGTCCAGTCCTTTTATAATTTTATATGTTTCTATAAGATACCCCCTCATCCTTCTAAATTCCAGTGAATACAAGCCTAGTCTTTTCAATCTTTCATCATATGATAGTCCCGCCATCCCAAGGATCAATCTCGTGAACCTACGCTGCACTGCCTCAATCACAAGGATGACCTTCCTCAAATTAGGAGACCAAAACTGTACACAATACTCCAGATTGTCCCTAGTGCATGTTACTGTTCAACTTAATTAATCTTTCTTCATTCCACAGATTACTAAATAGATCATATTCCACATCATGAGTTTTGCATTTCACACGGGCTTTTCAGTTTAGTGTACCAACATCTCGCCATTACTAATTTTGCAGTTGTGATATATTTCTTCATCTAAGTTCTCATGCATTTCCAAAATGAAGAGAAATTGTTGATTATTATTAAATGATTTCCCAGGGGCTAGTTTTAATAACATAATCCCAAATGTCTACTAAACTATATTTTTTTCCCCGTGAAGCAAGTGTAATTGATTGTTTAGGAATCTAGTAACCATTAAAATTACTGAAGAACCCTAGCCAGCATTGCAGAGTTAACAGTACATTAGATTGTAACAGGTGCACACGTACAATTCCCTAATTTAGCAGCATACATTTTATCCACAGTGGAAATAATGACCATCAGTGTTAATGAGCACTGTTATATTGAAAGAAATAAAGCAAGGCTCGAAAAACTGCTGGATCAATTTGCAAAGCATTGCACAATATCCAATTATATCAAACAGCTGGCCAATTTCAAAGATATTCATTAATGGTTTCACAATGTTCAATTCCATTTGCAATTCCTCAGTAAATAAACCAGCCCTACCAGCACGGAAGATGAAGAAGACACATACAAACAAGGAACTGCAGATGTGGTTTTACAAATGAAGTGCTGGGGTAACTTAACGGGTCAGGCAGCATCTCAGTAGAACACGGGTAGTGACATTTCAGGTCGAGACTGATCGGGGGGGACGGGGGGGGGGACAGAAATCTGGAAGGGAAGAGGAGCAGGACTAACCCTCACAGGTAATAGGTTGATGCAGGTGAGGCGGGTTTTTTAATAACCAGATGGTTGGCCAAATACCAGAGGTGAAAAGGCGGAACGTGTGAGACCTAAGGATCGAAGAGTAGTGGAAAGTGAAGGTAGAGGAAGGAATGTAGGTGGAAGGGGAGAAAAAGGTGTGCGTCTGGGGCATAGGCAAGGGGGGAGGGTTATGAGGTTAGCTAGAATTGGAGAATTCAGTGTTCATACTGTTGGGTCAGATGCTACACAAGCGGAATACGAGGTGTTATTCCTCCAGTTTGCATGTGGCCTCACTCTGGCAATGGTAGAAGCCCAGGACAGAAAGTTCAACATGGGAATGGGAATAGGAATTAAAATGGTTGACAACCGGGTGATCCAGCAGACCTTGACGGACTGGCGGGAGTGCAATGTAGGTTCACGAGGTTAATTCCCGGGACTGTCATATGATGAAAGAATGGAACAACTGGGCTTGTATTCACTGGAATTTAGAAGCATGAGAGGGAATCTTACAGAAACATATAAAATTATTAAGGGATTGGATATGCAAGATGCAGGAAACATGTTCCCGATGTTGGGGGAGTCCAGAACCAGGGACAACAATTTAAGAATAAGGGGTAGGCCATTTAGAACTGAGATGAGGTAAAACATTTTCACCCAGAGAGTTGTGAATCTGTGGAATTCTCTGCCTCAGAAGGCAGTGGAGCCTGAGTCACTGGATGCATTCAAAAAAGATAAAGCTCTTAGGGCTATGGATTCAAGGGATATGGGGAGAAGGTGGGAATGTGGTACAGATTGTGGATGATCAGCCATGATCACATTGAATAGCGGTGCTAGCTCGAAGGGCCGAATTGCCTACTCCTGCACCTATTGTCTATGTATTAAGTGTTCGGCGAATCGGTCGCCATGTCTGTGCTTGGTCTCAACGATGTACAGAAGGCCACATAAGTTCAAACCAGGCGCATGTGAACTTCTGTTTCACACGGAAGGACAGCTGAGGTCCCTAGATGAAGGTGGTATAGGGACAGGTGTTGCACCTCCTGCAGTTGCTGGGAAAAGTATCTAGGGAGGGGATGGTTTGGATGGGAAGAGATGTGAAGCAGGGAATTGCGGAGGGAGCGGTCACGGCACGAAGTGGAAAGAGGTGGGGATGGGAAGGCGTGACTGGTGGTGGGTTGAGCTGACGGATATGTCGGAGGATAATGTGTTGGATGTGGAGGCTGGAGGGGTGAAAGGCGAGTACCAGGGCAATTCTATCCTTGCTCCATTTAGGGGATAGGGATAGCGAGAGCAGAACTGCGGGACACAGAGGAGACACGTTTGGGGGATCCATCTATGACAGCAGGGAGGAAAACCATATTTAATAAGAACAAGGATATCTCAGATGGAGGAAGATCTCGACAACTGATAAGGGCAAGCAGCGTTTGCATGCCAAAGTAAGAGCACCATGTATCGATTTCAACACCACCACTTTGCCTTCCATCACAGTGAGGAGGTGTTTGGAGAACTCACTGTGGTGGATGTTACATTTGTGTTTATTGTGTGTTTCTGTCATTTTTTAAAATTATATGTATGACTGCAGGGGAACGAAATTTCGTTCAGACCGAAAGGTCTGAATGACAAATAAATCCAATTCAATCAGCCTCCATGAGCACCTTCAGCAGCGCTATCCAGGCACCCATAACCCTCTGTGTAAAAAAAAACTTGCCTTGCACATCTCCTTTAAATTTTGCCCCTCTTACCTAAAGCGATGCCCTCTAGTCTTCGACATTTCCACCCTGGCAAAAAGGTTCTGACTGCCTATGCCTCTCATAATACTTCTCATAATCATATCACATATCCCCTCAACCTCCGGCATTCCAGAGAAAACAATCCATGCCTTCATTTTCATGTTCTATTATCTTCTGTAGCGCTATTGTAAAAGGTATCTTCAAAATCCTGCAATCACTAATGATGTATCATAGTCAGAAACATTCGCTCAATGGTCCCCATAGGTTCAAATCTAACTGAATTTAGTGCCCTGTGACATTTCTTAATACCTTCACAAACAAAATTTATGTTACCTATCACTGAAAGCCTTATCTGTTTTACAGGATTCCATGTCAATTATTGATCATAGATCATGCAATTTATTACGGTTCTTAACTCAGTTTTAGTGGCAGCCGTGACTTGATTTTTTTTTCATCCAAGAGACACATACAACTAAAATTGAAAACTATTAAATCCAATACCTTCCACCGAATGAGTGTGTGTTTTGGTACTAATTCTGATAAATGTTTAATTACAATTGCCACTCTTTAATATGGAAATATATAACCATCAGGGATACTGTGCATAAAGGTAAACATTATGCTGGAGAAAAAGATAGACACAAAATGCTGGAGCAACTCAGCGGGCCAGGCAGCATCTCTAGAGGGAAGCAATGGGTCACTTTTCTGGTCGAGTCCCTTCTTAAGTATCAGTTCAGTCTTGACCCAAAACGCCACCATTCCTTCTCTCCGGAGATGCTGCCGGTCCCGCTGAGTTACTCCAGCATTTTGTGTCTATCTCCAATCGTCTTGGCCCCGCTCTGGGAGTAGGAGTGGGGCCGTATCCGGATCCACAACGGCCGTGAGCCCCAGGCCGAGCTTGACGATCGTTTGCCTGCTTCTGCTGTTGTTAGAGGTGAGACGTTGCGCCGCGCCAGGGTCTTGGGCCTGTCCCACTTTGGCCGTCAGTTACGAGACAGGCCGGTGGCGCGTAAAGACTTTGTGCAGGACGAAGTTCACACTCCTCCACGCCACTCCACACTCCTCCACGACACTCCGTGCGTCCGTCCCGCGCTACCCACACGCCAGCAGGTCGCGTAAATGGCGCTCGAATGACGGCCAAGTGGGACAGGCCCTTTACTCCAGCATTTTGTGTTTATCTTTAAACCAGCATCAGCAGTCCCTTCCTACACACATGCTGGTGTAAAACATATTTTAGTTGAACATTTTCGAAGCCTTTATGAAACAAAAAGCGAGCCTTACCTTTCTTTTCATTGAGATGGAAGAAAAGGCTGGAAGCCATATGGCCCAATTTTAGGGAACTGGGGTTCACTGCTTATTGACAACATCGCCAATGTCAAGCGGGAAAGGGTTCAGAGAAGATTTACGAGGATGTTGCCAGGACTAGAGGGTGTGAGCTGTAGGGAGACGTTGAGTAGGAGAATGAAGGGTGACCTTATAGAGGTGTACAAAATCATGAGAGGAATAGATCAGGTAAATGCACAGACTCCCTTGCCCAGAGTAGGGGAATCGAGGACCAGAGGACAAAGGTTCAAGGTGAAGCAGAAAAGATTTAATAGGAATCTGAGGGGTAATTTTTTCCACACAAAAGGTGTGGTGTATGGAACAAGCTGGCAGGTGAGGTAGTTGAGGATGGGACTATCCCAACATTTAAGACACAGTTAGGCAGGTACATGGATAGGACAGGTTTGGAGGGATATGGACCAAGCGCAGGCAGGTGGGACCAGTGTAGCTGGGACATGTTGGCAGGTGAGGGCAAGTTGGGCCGAAGGGCCTTTTTCCACATTGTATCACTCCATGACCCTAAATAATGAGTTCATCCTTCTTCAGTCACGTAATGAATATTCCAGCACAACATAGCATAAAAAAATAAGGGCGCAAGAAGTTGGCTCAAGTGAAGCTATTTGGCACTGTGAGATTGCTCTACTATTCAACAAGATCACAATTGACCCAATCTATCCTCATCCCATCTTGCTTCATTCTTCTGCATCCAAAAATTATATTAATTTCACTCTTGAAAAAATTAATGACTGAGCATCCACACCAATCTTGAGTAGAGAATTCCAAAGCCACTCCACCCTTTAGGTGAAAAAGAAAATTCTCCCCGTATTTGTCCTAAGTGCCACCTATATTAAACCAATAATTGACATGGGATAAAATCCATAAGTATGCAAGTACTGGATTGCTGAATTTCAGCAAACCAGTTTCTTTGTTCATCGATTCCCAACCAGGTCTTTCTCTCTCCCCTCTTTCACTCCCCTCTTTCTCTTTCTCTTTCTCTTCCTCTTTCTCTCCCCTCCTCTTTCTCCCTCCCCTCCTTTCTCTCCCTCTCTCACTTTTTCTTTCCCTTCCTTTCTCGCCCCCTTTCTCACCCCCACCCTTTCTCTCCCTCACTTTCTCTCTCTCCCTCTTTCTCTCTCCCTCTTTTCCTCTCTCCATCCTTTCTCCCTCTCCCCTTTTCTCATTCCCTATCTCTCCCTCCCAAATATCTACATATCTAACAATTAATTATTTCTAATACACTAATTAGGGAGGACCAGTTTCATGTGCAAGGACATTAGTGGGCCGACTGTGATCTTCTGGGCCAGTTTTAACCAGTCAATGAGCTCAGGATCTATCTCCCCATACTATTACTAAAACTCTCATCTTGACCACTTCCTGTCTGCGTTGTATTTAAATTTGCACAAAAACGATCCCCTATAGCGCTACGATTTTTTGCCACCTTACTCACCATTCTCCTCTGCTGCAAGTCAAATAAGTTTTGTTCCAATCGGTGAAATAGTACAAAAGTTATGAAGGATTAAAAATCATTAAAAAACTTCCGGAACCCGCTGTCAATAACGCGGCGAGGAGAATAAAAAGCTGACGGGACAGGAGTGTGTCGCGCAGCCCGCGGAGAGCGTGCAGCCCATGGAGAGTGAGCAGCCTGTCGGCTGCTTCTGCGGCGACCAGCATGACCAGCCGGAAGCTGATGAGCTGAACTGGAAGCCTCTGAGTGAAGCCGGAGTGGGACCGTGATCCGCTGCGTGAGGCCGACAGCTGAAGGTGCGGGGATGGGCAGAGTGCGAGCTGCGTCTGCTGCATCCTCCCCGCCCCCCCTCCCCCCACCCCCCTTTCCCCACACACCCCCTTTCCCTACACACCCCCATTTCCTACACCCCTCCTTCCCCCGCCCCCCTTCCCCCATCCCCTCCTCCACCCCCCTGCCCCCTCCCCCACCCACCCAACCCCATGCCCCCCCCAAAAGGGCCTGTTTCCATGCTGCATCGCTAAACAAAACTGAACTAACTACAGCAATATGGCCTGTTTTGAATACAGAGCAATTATCTTTCATGGAAATAATTCATTTGTGTTGATTTCTTTGCTTACACGGATATGGGTCTGCTGAATATTATTGATTTTCAGATACTGATAAGTGCTTTTGTTGTGTGAGAATAGTATTGGACATACTCAGATTAGTGCTAGCTTGTTTATATTGCAATATGTTGCCCAGGGCTGCTGATAATCCATAAGGAGAGAAAAATAAACCAGAGGAGAATTAAATTACTTTATGGCACATGTATAAAGATTTTAGGCTGTTGTGACATCAGGTTAATATTCATATAGTAGCTCTCGCTGGAATAGCCAAGGTATATATGTAAGCTTGGATGAGCATTGCATTATTTTTCCTATTTAAGAAAATGACCCATAATCTACTTGTAAATATATTTGCTTGGAGACACTATCATCTATGTGGTAGCAACTCATTTTACAGTTTCAAAGGAAAACACTTTAGTTACATATTCCTCTGGAGATTCAGAGATGGCCTTTTCAGTGCTATGGCATGCCTGAGAGATAAGCACAATTTTCCCCTGGAAAATCTAGCATCCGAACGTTTGAATATCACTACGATTGCCTTGAGAACTCAAGTTTGATCCCGCAGTTATTTTTGCCCTGAACGTTGTACACCTTCTCATTTCACTCTGATTCTCTGGAGGTATTACAACCACAACCAGAGAGCAGTCCTGAACAAGGGTTTTTTTTTTTTTTTTTTTTTTTTTTTTGTTTTTTTTGGTCTACCTTCGATTTTCCAGGATCTGCAGTTCGTTCTTAAACAACAGTCTTGAACTACTATCTACCTCATTGCTGACCCTTGGACTACCCTTGATCGGACGTTGCTGGCTTTACCTTGCACTAAACGTTATTCCCCTATCATGTGTAGGAAGGAATTGCAGACTCCGGTTTAAACAGAAGATAGACACAAAAAGCTGGAGTGGCTCAGCATTTCTGGAGAAAAGGAATAATTTCCTGATCGTTTTCACACTAATTCCAAGAGCTAACACATGGACACACGAACAGGAATGATTGTAGGTGGGTGTGTTACAATATAAAGACACATGGTAAGGGAACGAAGATAGACACAAAAATTGTAATTGGTGACGTTTTGGGTCGAGACCTTCTTCAGACCAAAACGACCCTTCGCGTCCCGTAACTTAATCTTTGTCCCTTTATCATGTATCTTTACACTGTAAATGGCTAGATTGTAACCATGTATTGTTTTTTGCAGACTGGTTAGCACGATACAAATGCTTTTCACTGTACCTCAGGCCTGGTGGGCTGGCAGCTCAGTCACTCCAGGCTGGTATCTCAGAAACTGCCAGAAATTCTGCCCAAAACAGGTGAGAGACTGTGAGAGAGAAGGGGGTGAGGGTGGAGAATCAATTTTAGACATTTTTCATCTTTTTCCTGGTTTGGATCTCACAGGGAGCCAATAAAGGAAAGGAGAAAAATACTGGGGTGAGGTTTAATACTTGCAGGGGGAATACTTACTGATGGGCCGAAGGGGAACTTACAAAAAAAATCTGAATGAAATCTCAGTGAAAGGCACTTTTTCTTGTATTTTCCTGGCCTGGCACGGGCCAAAAAGCTCCACCTGGGCTAATACGGGCATTTTGGGCAAAAGGGACTGGTTTCTCAGCTAATAGGGGCCTTGTGGGCCGTAATTAGTGGTTTCAGGCAGGCCAAACAACTAATTTAATTTCCATTTCCAGTTCCATTTCCATTTCAATTTCAAGCAGAGGGCAGGCCAAACAGCTCATTGCATTTTACTTTCATTTCCATTTCCATTGCAGTTTTAAGCACAGGGCAGGCCAAACAAATTGCATTTTAATTAAGGACTAACAAATCATTTATTGCAAATACATTGCAGACTCACAGTTCAGTTGATTCACAGCTTAGAATCAGAGTTGTGGCCTCTCCCTCACGATCTTCCAGAGTGACTGACTCACGTCCAGGCATCCAGGGTTTTATAGTCTTGCCCCCCCCCCCCCCGGAAGGGGCGTTACATTCATCATGGTGATTGACAGGCGAGAGGACCAATCAGCTGAACTCAGGATTTTTTAAACACTCATAACTTTTTTTATCTTTCTTCGATCAGAAAAATCCTCGTGGCTGCCTCAGCAGAGGAGGACTGTGAGTAAGATGGCCAAAAATCATAGCGATATAATGTAGCTTTTTTTTTTCTAAAATCAATATACAGCGAAAACAGGAAGTGGTCAAGAGGAGACTTTTCGTTATATAGATGTGATGGGTAATTCTTTTTTATACAGAGTGTAGTGAGACTCTGGAACGTGCTGCCAGGGATGATGGTGGTGGCAGATACGATAGTGGCATTCAGAAGGATTTGGGATAGGTATACAGATATACAGGTGTGCAGGTAGGGCAGATTAGTTTAAGTTGGCATCATGTTCAATGTGGACATTGTGGGCCGAACGGCCTGATCCTGAGCTATGCTCAATGTTCTGTGTTCTTCAAATATCCATGAACTGGATGATGTCAGTTTACTGCTGGGTGTAAGTGAAGCTAAAGCAAGAAAAGTTGAACATGAGCAGCAATAGAAACATAACATTTTTTTCATTATCTGCAGTGCTCAAGTGCTTTAAATTTTTTTTCATGGTTTGTAGAATGTGAACGTGATATTTAGAACAATTGAAGGTGACACTTTCAGATTGCCTATTTGGTTGATACCTCAAGGAAGTATTTCAGATTGATTTGAACAAAAGGACAATATGTAATTAATGATGCATAACATCAAAGCACAATTGTCTGAAGATAATTCGTTGATCATGATTCTTATGTTGCAAATAGCAAGTCTGCATTGTAATGCTAATATCATTTCATGCTGGCAGCTGTCAGAATCTGAAATTGTTCATTCAAAGAGGTTCAGTTCCTTTTTATTAGTCAATATCCTTTCATTTATCGAGACCGACTGCTTATTGTACCTGAAGCAGAAATAAAGGCGACGTGGACCCGAGAAGATATTTAGTGAAGCTTTTAGTCAGACCTCACAGGAGCAAGTCCAGAGGGAACTCGCGAACACTTTTAGTGCCAGCGAGCAGCTGTGAAGAGCTGCAGAGAATAAGGGTCAAAGGACAACATACTGTAAAAGGCAAAGCAGAGATATGCAGCTTTATTCTCTGTCGATCTAATCTTTAAAGGTTTGCTTATACCATACAAGAAAATATCATTTGATAAAACTTCAATAACATTTTCTTTTACCTTAACTTTCATTGGAAAGTCTTCTGTCTATAAATAGAAATCTAATAAAATGTGACTGTTAAAATTGGTTTCCTGCTCTGCAGGTTTTATAAACGAGGAACCTGTTCACGAAGAGGCATTTTAACAAGTTTCCCAGAAAACATGAACTGTATTTTACAGTTTGTTCTATTTTACATCCACAATGGAACAGTAATTGTGTTACGTGTAATTAAGCTAACACCTACAATACAGCGACTTGATAAATTGATAAATTTGTAGTCATTTTGTTACAAACCAGCATGGGGACAGAAATCAAGTATCACAGTTAAGGCGTGTTGATTGAATACTAATGAATCATTTTTATGCTATAGCGTAGGCGAGAGGTTATAAAATATAGTTTTTAAACAGTAAGAGTTTTTATCTGCAAACCTGTTTTTTGCTCAGAACAAGTGCCTTGCATCATCCATTTTCATCACCTCATATAAATTATTAGCTTTAATTATTGAATATTGTCAGTATCATTCTAATAAATAATAAAATTACATTTCTAGAAGCTTACAAAGCCTGAAAATAGTTCTGTTTCTCCTAATTTGAAAGTAAAGAGTTACATTAACATTATGCTACTGGATTGAGGGCATTTGAAAAATGATTTTTAAAGTCCTTTAAAGAACCAAGGAAGGAAAAGTAAGTTACATTTGAGTTAAATTATTACAACAATTTTGTGCTGCTATTTAGATAGATTTTATTGGACACTGGTAAGCAGTTAGATTTCTGCAAGTAATAATTTCATTGTTCGATCAGGGACACATGACAATAAACTCTTGAGAGTTGAATATATTTATCTTAAAAATATGAATAATAAAGTTTGCTCAGAATGTATATTAATGCTCCAACTTCAACGCTATTTCTCATATCCTTACCAATCACCACTGTGAACACATCTTGGCTCCTTCATTTAATCTCAAACATATGTAATTTGCTGCTAAACATCGTGCAGAGGTTGATCCGACTAACTTTACTTCAGGTTGGGGCTACCTGCTGCACATTTATTTAAATAACAATGCGACACTCTTCTATTAAATATGCATTTCTAGTTTCTTGAGAATTATTTTACACTAGATAAGTACCGTATTTCCCGGCAATGAAGATGCACCTGCGTCGAAGACGCACCCCCATTTTGAGTTGCTAAATTTTGAAAAAAGGTTGGCGAGACAAGATCAAGGGTTTGGTTTAGTCAGTAGAAAGGAAGATGAGAAACACCTTCAAGGAGGCAATGAGGACCAGGGAGCCTCCATCTTCGCCTGTCCCACAATGCACTGTGCAGTTCAGGTCTGAGGGACGGGGACTTCCTGGCTCAGGGAGAACACATATCGGGGAGAGAGAGAGAGAGAGAGAGAGAGAGCCCGGGATGGAGCAGCCAGTCTTCCGCCTAGTCGCTACCTGCCAACCACCACCTCCACCAGTTACGCCTGTGCTGAAGGACACATGGCTGGCTGGCGGGCCAGCAGAAGGCGCTGAGGTGGCGGCCACTTCCGCTGTCCGGTCCCGGCGGCCGCTCGCAGCCACCAGAGGTACTGAGTGAGTTGCTGGCATGATCCCCGACCCCCTCCTTCTCAACGCTCCTGCCCTCCGTGCAACTTTACCCCAGGCGGCCCAGCTAAGTTTGCTACTTTGCCGTGCTGACCCGGGCCAGACTCCCCACACGCTGTTGAAGGAACTCTCCCATCCTTCCCCCCCCCCAGCGGGGCTGTCCTTTTGCAGCCGCTGTACTGAGGGATAACCAAGTCTATCTTTCTTGGCTAACAATCTAACCTTTGGCCTCCAAGACGCAGGTAAATATCTGGGCTCCTCATTTTCGGGTAATAAATAGTGTCGTCTCTGCCGGGATATACGGATTTAAAAAAACCTCAGTAGTTACAGTTTCCTTTCCAATTTTGCAGCATTCCTTTTTTATTAATATCTAAATATTGGTTTGCTGACATGCGATGGCACATTAACGCAGCAGTAGAGCTGCTGTCTCAGCACAAGAGACCCAGGTTCGAGCCTGACTACAGTTGTCGTCTATGCGGAGTTTGTACGCTCTCCCCATGACCGAGTGAGTTTTCTCCGGGTGCTCTGGTTTCCACCCATATCCCAAAGACATGCAGGTTCGTACATTAATTGGCTTCTGTAGAAACATAGAAACATAGAAAATAGGTGTAGGAGTAGGCCATGTGGCTTCTCGAGCCAGCACCACCATTCAATATGATCATGGCTGATCATCCAAAATCAGTACTCCGTTCCTGCTTTTCCCCAAACACCTTGATTCCGTTAGCCCTAAAAGCTAAATCTAACTGTTGAAAATTGGCCTGCAAGTGACTAGTACATGGGACCACACCATCTAATAACAATAAGCACTGATAATAAGTTGTACTAGGAACAAAGCCAAACTGTATCCTGTTTTTTTTGCTTGAAGAGCGATTTATCACAAGGCCTGGACTCGCCTTAATTTCAAAGATAAATGGACCTCCATCAATAAATATCAAATTAAGTTCCACCTCCAATAATTCCTGTTTGTTTGTCCGGGTGTTAGCTCTTGCAATTAGTGCGAAAACGATCAGGAAATTAATTCCAAAAACCACAATGAGAAATTGATACTAGGTACAATAAGTATTTTTTTTAAACCTAAGTAGTTACAGTTTCATTTCCAATTTTGCAACGTTCCTTTTTCATTAAAGTCTAAATCTTTCCGAACTGACATCTGCTTTAATATTCACCGTTTATTACTCCAAGTGGTTTCACAAACATCTGTAGTCATCTGCATGCATACTGCACATCATTCATGTATATAGCCTGACATTGTCTAAATAATCCCGTACCTCTGCTCTGTTCTTTATTATATTTAATCTCACCACCTTCACAACTACAGCAGGAAAAAAAATGACTGCTGATTAGCATAATTATTTCCAACCACACTAAAGATGACATTCTGAAACCTCATTAATTTCAATCGTCTCATCTTTACTAGAAAATTAAATTGCAGTTTTAATTTTAAAAAGGGCAATATCTATCTTTCTTCATCCTGATTTTTTTGGAGTTTAACACAGAGCCAGTAGATAATTCACAGTAAGCCGATCGTCAGTTCTATAAATATTCCAAATAACCTGCTGAGCCTGGTTTTTAAATTAAAATTTCTGTATATACATTGCATATGGTTATATACATATACACACACATACACAGTCTATAGATATCTATGTATAGTCTATATATATGTCTATAAATATATAATATAAGAAATGTAATATAATATATAATATGATACCTACATGTTACAATCTCATTTCTTTCAGCGAGAACTGATTTGATTTTCTCTTTGAATTTATCAAAGTTTATCTATACTTTCCACCAGAAATTAACTTCAAAAATAATATCTGCTAAATGTCAAATATCTGATATAGAAAGACAAATGTAAGTAAATCTATTTTCAAAATTGTGTAGTTGTACACATGGTTTCTGGAGGTTTGGAATGGAAGCATTAATTTGCAACCGAGATCTGAGGTCCTTTGGAAACAATAGAGGAGGCTACTGGGGTAGACAAAGAAGAAGGAAATATTCGATACACACAGCAGGCCAATAAGCATCAGTAAAGAGCAAAGGCAGACTGTAATTGCAGACACTGCATCCTTCATTGCACTGAATTAAAGCCAAACATACTGAATTACAATTTGGAAAACTGCACGAGGAGTCAACTGGGTTTTTAAGTAGTCAAAGGAGGTTGCGGGTGCTGGAATTTAGAATCTATAAAACACTGGAAAAAATTAGTGGGGCTATCAGCACCTGAGTAGGCAAAAGATGCAAGTCAATATTTTGGATCAAGACCCTGCATCAGTCGGGAAGTGGTTATTGGGAAGAAGTTGCAACTCTTGTCATGGAAAGGTGCATGGAAAGACAGGATAGAGTGGAGGAAGAAGAGAATGTGGGAGAATTGGATTATTCACGCCTAGGGGAATGATGATAAGATATGTTGTAAGATAAATGTTTCTCTGTGTTTCCAATTGACAGTGCAGTTTCATGCAGAGTGTGGATAATAATTGTGGAGAAACACTGAAAGCTCTAAAAAGCTTTTATATAAGGTTTTCTCAGACTGCTTACTATGAGACACAAATGGTCAAGTACAGTCGCAGCAATGTTATACATATTTGCGACTGAAGCAATTTAGTGCGGCCACATTTGGAGTATTGTGTGTAGTTCTGGTCGCCCCATTACAAGAAGGATGAGGAGGCTTTGGAGAGGATGCAGTACATTTACGAGGATGTTGTCTGAATTAGAGGGTATTAACTATTCAGAGAGGTTGGACAGGCTTGGATTGTTTTCTCTGAAAAGTCGGAGGCTGAGGGCAAACCTGATAATATATAAATTTAGGAGGTCCATATATAGGTTAGACAGTCTGAACCTTTTTTCCTCATGATGGCAGTGTCAAAGACTGTGTGTGTGTGGGGGGGGGGGCATAGCTTTAAGGTGAGAGGTGCAAAGTTTAAGAGAGAAGGTGCAGGGCACATTTTGTTTTGCACAATGTGGCGAGTGGCTGGAATACGCTGTCAGAGTTGGTGGAGGAGTCTTTTGAATAGGCATATGGATATGAAGGGAAAGGAGGGATATGGATCACGTGCATGGAGAGGAGTTTAACTTGCCATCATGTTTGGCACAGATATTGTGGGCTAAATGTCCTTTTTCTGTGCTGTACTGCTCCATATTCTATGTTCTGAAAATATCAGGCACAATAGTGGCATTTACGAGACTTGTAAGAGCAGTATTAGGCCGTTCAGCCCATCAAGTCTACTCTCCCATTCAAGCATGGCTGATCTATCTTTCCCTCTCAACCCCATTCTCCTGCCCTCTTCTGCATAGGCACATGCATATGCGGGTAATGTGGGGGGCATATGGATCACGTACAAGCAGAAGAGATTAGGTTCATGTGGTATCATGTTCAATGTGGGCATGGACAATGTGGGCCAAAGAGCCCTTTCCTGCTGTTTTGTTCTATATTCCACGTTCTATGTTTACAAGTACCATACATACTGGAGCCCAGCCTTGTTGGGGAATTCCTTGTCAGTACAGATGGAATAATGGGGGCCATTAATGATGCACTTAGGCCATGAACAAGCAGTTGTCTCAGTTCTTGAATCGACCACTAACCAGAAGCTGAGCTTTAAGCAGAATTAACAACCCCCTGTTGGTGCCATTTAAATGACAGCAACCTGCTAATTCACAATCTCAGCCTAAATATCACTGCACAGCTATGAGTAATCCCTGTACTTTGAATGTTCTTTAAATAAACCAAATGTTGGCCATGTACATGCGGTTTTATTATGCTCAAGATATCGGCATGACCTGTCTCTTATTAGCTGCTGCCACATATTGTTGAGTATAAATGAAGAGAGTAGTGCTTGTCAGGTTGTCTTTAGGACTAAAGGTATTTTACAATACCCTGAAGGTACAGTTACATTCTGCTTTGATTTCAACAAGTGATGAACACCAGCGCTGAGGAATAAGACACATTTCCTCTCAGGTATTCCAGGATCAGTGTGAGACACTGTTTGATCAGGAAGCGTGAGAAGTGATTTGGAGGAAAATCGTTCCCTTCTGCCCAAACAAAATGTGTTACACTAACACCCTGCTCCACTGGTACTTTGTCTGGTTTCACCACATCTCAATCAGTGGGTGAGGAGACATGCATAACCACTACAAAATTAAATGGGACTGCCCATATCCATTACATATTGAAGCCTTCTTAACCTGCAAACGAAGGCAATATTCACCAAACGTCATCTGGAATGATATTGAAACAAGCTGCAGAATTAGAAAATAATATTCAATCCTGGGCGGCACAATGGCGCAGCTGGTGGCGCGGCTGCCTCACAGCACAAGAGAGCTGGGTTCGATACTGACGTCGGGTGCTGTCTGTGTGGAGTTTGCACTTTCTCAATGTGACTGTTTGGGTTTCCTCCAGGGTGCTCCTGTTTCATTCCACATTCCAACAATGTGTGGGATTTTAGGCTAATTGGCCTCTGTAAATGTCCCTAGTGCGTAGGGAGTGCATGTGAAAGTGAGAACTAACATTGAACGAGCGTGAACAGATGATGGATGGTCGGTGTGGACCCGGTTGGCCAACGGGTTCGAAGAAGGGTTCTGACCCAAAACATCACCCATCTTTTTTCTCCCAAGGTGCTGCCTGACCCAGTGAGTTACTCCAGCACTTCGTGTCTATCTCCGATGGGCCAAAGGGGCCTGTTTCCATGCAGTATCTTTCACTCAATCAACAAATGCACATGGATTTTTCAGCACAGCTGCTAAATGCTGGCGAAACTATTAAAATCGACTTTAAAACCATAAATAACAAGCAATTAACAATCAATTCTGCTTCCGGTATGCACCTACTACTCATAAAAAGCAAAATATTGTGTGCTCTAATCATCAGAAATACAAATAAGAAAATGCCAAGACTATTCAGAAAGATACTGAACATGGCAGACCAGTGATCTCCTTCCTATAACCATATAACCATATAACAATTACAGCACGGAAACAGGCCATCTCGGCCCTTCAAGTCCGTGCCGAACAACTTTTTTCCCTTAGTCCCACCTGCCTGCACTCATACCATAACCCTCCATACCCTTCTCATCCATATGCCTATCCAATTTATTTTTAAATGATACCAACGAACCTGCCGCCACCACTTCCACTGGAAGCTCATTCCACACCGCTACCACTCTCTGAGTAAAGAAGTTCCCCCTCATGTTACCCCTAAACCTCTGTCCCTTAATTCTAAAGTCATGTCCTCTTGTTTGAATCTTCCCTATTCTCAAAGGGAAAAGCTTGTCCACATTAACTCTGTCTATCCCTCTCATCATTTTAAAGACCTCTATCAAGTCCCCCCTTAACCTTCTGCGCTCCAGAGAATAAAGACCTAACTTATTCAACCTATCTCTGTAACTTAGCTGTTGAAACCCAGGCAACATTCTAGTAAATCTCCTCTGTACCCTCTCTATTTTGTTGACATCCTTCCTATAATTGGGCGACCAAAATTGTACACCATACTCCAGATTTGGTCTCACCAACGCCTTGTACAATTTTAACATTACATCCCAGCTTCTATACTCAATGCTCTGATTTATAAAGGCTAGCATACCAAAAGCTTTCTTTACCACCCTATCTATATGAGATTCTACCTTCAAGGAACTATGCACGGTTATTCCCAGATCCCTCTGTTCAACTGTGTTCTTCAATTCCCTACCGTTTACCATGTACGTCCTATTTTGATTTGTCCTGCCAAGGTGTAGCACCTCACATTTATCAGCATTAAACTCCATCTGCCATCTTTCAGCCCATTTTTCCAACTGGCCTAAATCACTCTGTAGACTTTGGAAATCCTCTTCATTATCCACAACACCCCCTATCTTGGTATCATCTGCATACTTACTAATCCAATTTACCACCCCTTCATCCAGATCATTGATGTACATGACAAACAACAAAGGACCCAACACAGATCCCTGAGGCACCCCACTAGTCACCTGCCTCCAACCCGACAAACAGCCATCCACCATTACCCTCTGGCTTCTCCCATTCAGCCACTGTTGAATCCATCTTGCTATTCCTGCATTTACACCCAACAGTTGAACCTTCTTAACCAACCTTCCATGAGGAACCTTGTCAAAGGCCTTACTGAAGTCCATATAGACAACATCCACTGCTTTACCCTCGTCAATTTCCCTAGTAACCTCTTCAAAAAATTCAAGAAGATTAGTCAAACATGACCTTCCAGGCATAAATCCATGTTGACTGTTCCTAATTAGACCCTCTTTATCCAGATACTTATATATATTATCTCTAAGTATCTTTTCCATTAATTTGCCCACCACTGAAGTCAAACTAACCGGTCTATAATTGCTAGGTTTACTTTTAGAACCCTTTTTAAACAATGGAACAACATGCGCAGTACGCCAATCCTCGGGGACTATTTCAGTTTCTAATGACATTTGAAATATTTCTGTCATAGCCCCGGCTATTTCTACACTAACTTCCCTCAGTGTCCTAGGGAATATCCTGTCAGGACCTGGAGACTTATCCACTTTTATATTTTTCAAAAGTGCCAGTACTTCTTTTACTTTGAAACTCATAGTATCCATAGCTACTCTACTAGTTTCCCTTACCTCACATAATTCAATATCCTTCTCCTTGGTGAATACCGAAGAAAAGAAATTGTTCAATATCTCCCCCATCTCTTTTGGCTCTGCAGATAGCTGTCCACTCGGTCTCTCCAATGGACCAATTTTATCCCTTGTTATCCTTTTGCTATTAACATAGCTGTAGAAACCCTTTGGATTTACTTTCACCTTACTTGCCAAAGCAACCTCATATCTTCTTTTAGCTTTTCTAATTTCTTTCTTTAGATTCTTTTTACATTCCTTATACTCCTCCAGTACCTCACTTACTTCATGCTGCCTATAATCATTGCAGATCTCCCTCTTTTTCCGAACAAGATGTCCAATTTCCCTTGAAAACCAGGGCTCTTTCCAATTTTTACTGGTTCCTTTCAACCGAACAGGAACATAAAGATTTTGTACTCTTAAAATTTCCCCTTTAAATGTCCTCCATTTCTCCTCTACATCTTTCCCATAAAACAAAATGTCCCAGTTCACTCCTTTTAAATCATCTCGCATCTCGTCAAAGTTAGCCTTTCTCCAATCAAAAATCTCAACCCTAGGCCCAGTTCTGTCCTTCTCCATAATTATATTGAAACTAATGGTATTGTGATCACTGGACCCGAAGTGCTCCCCTACGCATACCTCCGCCACCTGTCCCGTCTCATTTCCTAACAGGAGGTCCAGCACTGCCCCTCCTCTAGTAGGCAGCTCTATGTATTGCTGCAAAAAACTATCCTGCACACATTTTACAAACTCCAAACCATCCAGCCCATTTACAGAATGTGCTTCCCAGTCTATGTGTGGAAAGTTGAAATCTCCCACAATCACTACCTTGTGCTTACTACTAATATCTGCTATCTCTTTACATAATTGCTCTTCCAATTCTCGTTCCCCATTTGGCGGTCTATAATATACCCCTATAAGTGTTGCTACACCTTTCCCACTTCTAAGTTCCACCCAAATAGCCTCCCTAGATGAGCCCTCCAATCTATTCTGCCAAAGCACTGCTGTAATATCTTCCCTGACTAGCAATGCAACACCTCCACCTCTTGCCCCTCCAATTCTATCACACCTGAAGCAACGAAATCCTGGAATATTTAGTTTCCAATCACAGCCCTCCTGCAACCATGTTTCACTGATCGCCACAACATCATACTTCCAGGTGTCTATCCAGACTCTAAGCTCATCCACCTTTCTTACAATGCTCCTAGCATTAAAATATGCACATTTAAGAAACCCCCCATCTCTTATTCTCTGTTTATTTCCTTTTTTTTCTTTCTCCTCTTGTGTCCGAGTGCTTCCCTTTTCTGCTTCCTGCCTCCCATTCTGTCTACTAGCTTTTGCTATTTGCATCCCTCGCCCCAACCATTCTAGTTTAAAGTCTCCCCAGTGGCCTTTGCAAATTTCCCCGCCAGGATATTGGTCCCCCTCGGGTTCAAGTGCTATAGTTCCTGCCTCTAATTCATTGCTAGAATAATAATAATAATAATAATAATATATTTTATTGTCATTACGCATAAGTGCAACGAGATTTGGTTTGCAACTTCCATCCGATGTCATAACTTAATCGACAAATACAATTTAGGTTTAGATACCCCGAGAACAAGGTTTGTAAAACGGACATTAGACCCGGAAAGTCAAAAGAGACTAAAGAAGGTGTTCTTAATGGTATCAGGAAACTATACTTTGCTTAATAACTTGGCTGATGCTTCTTGAAATACCTCACCATTGTAGAGGTTCCAAAGAACAATTCAGCAGAGGAAAAGGCCCATCGGCCCACGATTTCTTTGCTGAACATGATGCTGTTAAAATAATCTCAACTGCCTGCACATGATCCATTTCTCTCCATTCCCTACATATCCAGTTTAGAGATTTTTGCCCATCCAAAAGTGTCCTAAATGCCACTATTGTATCTGCCTCCTCCACCACCTATGGCAGTGCATTTCAGGCACCCACAACTCTCTGTATAAAACAAAACGCACGGCACATCTCCTTTAAACTTTGCGCGCCTCACTTTAAGGTTATGTCCTCTAGCCTTTGACATTGCCACCCTGGGGAAAAATGTTTTGACTGTCTACCCCAACTTGGACAAACTTGTCCGTTGCCCACTTTCAGTCCAGCATCCGACAAGCAAACAATTGGTCATAATTTCCAAATTCTGTCTGAGTTGGAAGAATGTCTGGTAACTAATTTCTTGCTATATTTAGTAAAATATTAACATGTAGATTTTGAACCATGGAACTAATATGTATCCTGGCCATGCCCTCTTCTCCCCCCTCCCATCAGGCAAAAGGTATAGAAGTGTGAAAAGGGACAATTTCGTCCCAGATGTTATCAGGCAACTGAATCATCCTATCACAACCAGAGAGCAGTGCTGAACTATTATCAGGGGAAGTACAACGGGATCTGGAGGTCCTTGTTCATCAGTCAATTAAACTTAAAGCAGGCAGTGAAGAAAGAAACTGTTGCCTTCATAACAAGAGGAGTTGAGTATAGGAGCAAAAAGGTCCTTCTGCAGTTGTACAGAGCCCTAGTGAGACCACATCTAGAGTATTGTGTGCAGTTTTGGTCCCCTAATTTGAGGAAGGACATTCTTGCTATTCAGGGTGTGCAGCGAAGGTTTACAAAGTTAATTCCCTGGATGGCGGGACTGTCATATGCTGACAGAATGGAGCGGCTGGGCTTGTATACTCTGGAATTTAGAAGGATGAGGGGGGATCCTATTGAAACATATAAGATTATTAAAGATAATACTCAACAACTTCTCTTTTGACTCCTCCCATTTCCTCCAAACACAAGGCGTAGCTATGGGCACACGCATGGGCCCTAGCTACGCCTGCCTCTTTGTCGGGCACGTCGAACAATCTTTGTTCTCGGCGTACCAGGGCCCCACCCCCGACCTTTACCTCCGTTACATTGACGACTGCTTTGGTGTCACCTCCTGCACCCACGCAGAACTGACTGACTTCATCCATTTCACAACCAACTTCCATCCGGCACTCAAATATACTTGGACCATTTCCGACATTTCCCTACCATTCCTTGACCTCACCATCTCTATTGCAGGTGATACACTCCTGACTGACATCCACTACAAACCAACTGACTCCCACAGCTACCTGGACTACTCTTCCTCCCACCCTGCTTCCTGTAAGGACTCCATCCCCTATTCCCAATTCCTCCGTCTACGCCGCATCTGCTCCCAGGATGACGTGTTCCACACCAGGTCATCGCAAATGTCCTCGTTCTTCAGAGAACGGGGTTTCCCCTCCCCCACTATAGATGAGGCTCGCACCAGGGTCTCCTCCATACCCCGCAACATTGCCCTCTCTCCCCATTCCCCCACTCACAACAAGGGCCAAGTCCCCCTGGTCCTCACCTTTCACCCCACCAGCCAGCGCATACAACAGATAGTCCTCCGCCAGTTTCGTCACCTCCAACGTGACCCCTCCACTCGCCACATCTTCCCATCTCCCCCCCAGTCTGCCTTCCGCAAAGACCGCTCCCTCCGCAACTCCCTCGTCAATTCTTCCCTTCCCTCCCGCTCCACTCCTTCCCCGGGCACTTTCCCTTGCAACCGCAAGAGATGCCACACTTGTCCCTTCACCTCCCCCATCCAATCCTTTCAGGGACCCAAGCAGTCATTCCAAGTCCGACAGAGGTTCACCTGCACCTCCTCCAACCTCATCTACTGCATCCGTTGCTCCAGATGCCAGCTGATCTACATCGGTGAGACCAAGCGTAGGCTGGGCGATCGTTTCGCCGAACACCTCCGCTCAGTCCGCAATAACCAACCCGACCTCCCGGTGGCTCAGCACTTCAACTCCCCCTCCCACTCCGTATCCGACCTCTCGGTCCTGGGCCTCCTCCACGGCCAGAGTGATCAACACCGCAAGTTGGAGGAACAGCACCTCATATTCCGCTTGGGGAGTCTGCATCCTCTGGGCTTAAACATTGAATTTTCTCAATTCTGTTAACCCAGACTGCCTCCCCCCCACCTCTCCCTCAGCCCTCTGGCCCTGACATTCCTTCTCCATCTCCCCCCCCCCCCCCCCCCCCCAGTCGCACTAGCTTCTCATTTTCACACCACAAACAGCTTACAATGGCCTGCTTCCTTTATCACCAATACTTTTTTGCATATCTTTCACTCATTGTTCCTTATCTCTCCACATCACTGTTTATATCTCTCGTTTCCCTGATCCCTGACCAGTCTGAAGAAGGGTCTCGACCCGAAACGTCGCCTATCTCCTTCGCTCCTTAGATGCTGCTGCACCCGCTGAGTTTCTCCAGCTTTTTGTGTAACCCTAAGATTATTAAAGGTTTGGACACGTTAGAGGCAGGAAATCCTGATATTGGGGGAGTCCAGAACAAAAGGCCACAGTTTCAGAATAAGGGATAAGCCATTTAGAACGGAGATAAGGAAACACTTTTTCACACAGAGAGTTGTGAGTCTGTGGAATTCTCTACCTCAGGGCAACGGAAGCCAGTTCTCTGGATACTTAAAGATAGCGGAGTCAGGGGATATGGGGAGAAGGCAGGGAACTGATTGGGGATGATCAGCCATAATCACATTGAATGGCGGTGCTGGCTCGAAGGGTCAAATGGCCTACTCCTGCACCTATTGTCTATTGCCTATTATCCATTGTCTATATCTACCTCTTTTGTGACCCTCGTACTATCCTTGATCGGACTTTGCACTAAACGTTATTGCCTTATCACTTCTCTATACACTGTAAATGGCTCGATTGTAATCATGTACTGTCTTTCTGCTGACTGGATGGCACGAGACAAAAGCTTTTCACTGTACCTCGGTACACGTGACAATAAACTAAACTGAACTAGGATTGTACAGCACAGAAACAGGCTCTTCGACCCAAATGGTACCTTGTATGTTTTACCCTCATTTGAGTGGTAGGTCTTAAGTTAATGATATACTCCAGTGCCTTTGGTATCACAATCAACTTAATTAAATGACAGCATGATGGGCATTCATCTCATTCCTTAAAATGACAAAATGCTTTAGCAATAACTGTTTTGCACAAATGCTCAATAAAAGTCATTTGTTTCAAAATGGAACCCTTTTGAATGCTCTGAACGCACCAAAGCATTATAATTGCATAAGTATTTTCATTCCATGAAAATATCAATTTCAAAGAGTAATAAAAAATTTAAATTTGAAATTCCCTCATTTTTATAAATATCCTCACATATTTTAAAATCCAATATCATGCTTAAAGTATTTTGCATGCTAGTTTTATTTTTCTTACGCAAAAGATCACATTATCTTTCTCTGTCAACGACGACTGAAATAAATTTCAGTGTATTCAGAATAATTTCAGAATAAAATTCGACCAATTCCTGTATTATTGGCAAGCAGAGATTAAAGGTGAATTTGTCTTTAGTTGTTTAATGCTGCAGTTCCAGTTTGTATGAAAGTGCATATAGGTAACCCTGTGGCAGCAGTACTACAGCAGGATAAGTGGACAATTCAAGTCCCTATTAAATGCATTTTGACCCTTCATGTTTCTTCAGTTTACATTATGACCATTTAATGGCAAGCCCTCCTACTGCGTTTTATAGAAAGGTGTGTTTTAAAAACTGCCATAAAGTGCTCATTTTAATTATAAAATAAAACAATAGCAAGCAAATTCATGTTAAATGTGCTGCAAGGACACCTCATTTCCTACCAGGTATGAAATGTCTGCTTGCTCCAGTTCCATCTGTGTCACTGCCTTGTGACTGTCTAGCTATGACTCCTATGACTAATGCATATGATGTCAGTGGATGACAACATCAGTATCTTCCTCCATTGTCAGAGTGAGGCCAAAAGCAAATTGGAGGAACAGCATCTCATATTTCACTTGGGCAGCTTACAACCCAACGGTATGAATATTAATTTCTCTAACTTCAAGTAACCCTCGCATCACTTCTCTCTGCATCTCCCTTTCACTCAAGTTGTTGTACTAGTTTCAAAGTCATCTTGTTCACCAAGCCCACAACTGGAACATCGAAGAACATCAAAGAGGAGGATGGCTGAACTTTGGTGCCTTCCCTCACAGTGGGAAACTTTGATGCCGCTGTGTGGGGATGTTGATGTTATAGACTATCATGTTCTGTGTTCTTTATTTTATTCGTATGGCTGTATGGTGCCCACAAATTTCACTGTACCAATTGGTGCATATTGATGACAATAAATGTCTCTTGTCTCTTAGCTTTTACCTGCTAGATAGACACAGAATCTCCTCCTTTACATCGAAGTAAATAATAAAATCCAAATCCAATTCAGGATATTATACTTCATTACATCAAGATTATGATATTTCATTCAAGATTTAGAAACTTAGAAACATAGAAAAATAGGTGCAGGAGTAGGCCATTGATTTTGTGGCGATCATGGCTGATCATGATTTTCAGGTGATCATTGCCATTCAACATGATCATGGCTGATCATCTAAAATCAGTTCCCTGTTCCTGCTTTTCCCCCATATCCCTTAATTTCCCCATATCCCTTAATTCCTTTGGCACCAAAAGCTAAATCTTAGCTTTATAGATGTATGAGGATGTTGCCAGGACTAGAGAAGGGGAGGTTGACCAGGCTACGGTTTTATTCCTTGGAGCGCAGGATAATAAGAGGTGATCTTATTTAGGTGTACAAAATCATGAGAGAAATAGATTGGGAAATGCACAGCTTTTAGGAGATTCAAGAATCAGATAACATAGATTAAAGGTGAGGGGGGAAATATTTAATAGGAACCTGAGGGATAACTTATTTTTCTATACAAAAGGTGGCGGGTATATGGTACGAGCTAATAGGAGAAGGTAATTGAGGCAGGCAATATCATAACATTTTAGAAACATTTGGACAGACCCATGGATAAGATAGGTTTTGAGGGTCATGGGCCAAGTGCAGGCAGGTGGGATGAGTGTAGATGGGGCATGTTGGATGGCATTGGTAAGTTGGGCCAAATTGCCTGTTTCCATGCTGTATGACTCTATGACCCTATAATCTCTCCACTGTCTCATAAGATACTTGGAACCATATTTCATGAAGCCTGGTCTACTGAGCTGAATTTCAAGGTGTCTGACGACATTTGGAATGAAGGTTTGACCAGAATCCAAACTTGTTCGATCAATGCCAGGCATGAACTGATCCAGTTTAAAGTCATCCATAGACTTCATTACTCAAAGACCAAATTACATCGAATCTACTCAGCTATTTCTCCATTATGTGACAGATGCAAAGGTGCAGATGGTTCTTTAACACACATTTTCTGGCTCTGTCCTCATATACAAAGATACTGGTCTGAAATATTTACGTGGTTCTCTGTGGTTTATGCTTTTGGTGTGCTGGCCTTTATAAATCAGAGCATTGAATATAGGAGTAGGGAAGTAATGTTAAAATTGTACAAGGCATTGGTAAGACCAATTCTGGAGTATGGTGTACAATTTTGGTCGCCTAATTATAGGAAGGATGTCAACAAAATAGAGAGAGTACAGAGGAGATTTACTAGAATGTTGTCTGGGTTCCAGCAACTAAGTTACAGAGAAAGGTTGAACAAGTTAGGTCTTTATTCTTTGGAGCGCAGAAGTTTAAGGGGGGACTTGATTGAGGTCTTTAAAATGATGAAAGGGATAGACAGAGTTGACGTGGATAAGCTTTTCCCATTGAGGGTAGGGAAGATTCAAACAAGAGGGCATGACATGAGAATCTGGACAGAAGTTTAGGGGTAACATGAGGGGGAATTTCTTTACTCAGAGAGTGGTGGCTGTGTGGAATGATCTTCCTGCAGAAGTGGTGGAGGCAGGATCGATTTTAACATTTAAAAGTAAAGTGGATAGGTATATGGACGGGAAGGGAATGGAGGGGTATGGTCTGAGTGCAGGCAGATGGGACTAGGGGAAAATGAATGGTTGGCACGGACTGGAAGGGCCGAGAAGGCCTGTTTCCGTGCTGTAATTGTTATATGGTTATATGGTTATGGAAAAGATATTCCCCCTGATCCAGAACTGGCACTTTTTGGATGCTCAGAGACTGCTTTGTACTTCACGTCTGAAGAACAACAAGCACTGATGCTTGGTATGGTGGCAGCCAAGAAAATGATCCTAACAGACTGGAAATCTCCCACACCCCCCTGCTTCAACAAATGGCTCGATGAAATGATAACAATCATACAGATGGAAAGGATACCCTTCTACAACTCCAAGATACCGAACAACTTTTTAAGTGTTTGGGGACCATTTGTCAACCACCTCAAAGACCAATAATTTCATAAGCTCATATTATTTGCACTGATGTAGTCCTGTGCTTTTTACTTGTGCTCTTGCAATACCTGCCTGTGTAGCACCATATGGATTGCACCAAACTGTTATGTCTGGCGGCTCTTATGTTATTTTTCTTTTTTTCTTTGATGTCTTTTAAAAAAAAAAATTTTTTTTGTTTTTGTTTGTTGCCTTCCCTTTTTTTGTCTTGTTTTGTTTAAGTAAAATTAAAAATAAATAAAAGAAGGAACCATATTTCATAGAACAAACAAGAAAGAACAAAGAATGATGATCCTAAGCACATTTCAGGTTGCACAGGACAGAGCCCCACAAAATGACAGAAAATAAGACGAAAGAAAGATAGAAACTGAAAGACCATCTAAGCAATGGTCCAAAGCTACTTTATTGTCACATGTTCCTAGGTACAGTGAAGTTCCTTTTTTCCATACAGTCCAGTAAAAAAATCTTACTATACATTATGCACAATCCTACTTAAGTTCCAGAGTGTAAGAATAGTAGATTACACTGAGGCAGTACGCAAGAGTCGCCATGTTTCCAGCGCCACGTGTGATTCCAGTCAAAATTTGTTAAAAAAAGGAAAAATTGTTTAAAAAAAAGACTCACAAGCTGTGAGTCTTAACTTTGCCATATAGATCCGTTGTCCTGGCGACAGCACTGGGCCCGTGTTACAAGGTAAACTGTAAAATTGAAGAATGGAGTATACTCACCATTATTTTAAAACCCACAATAAAAACTAGCAAATATTATTTTTGGTGTGAAGTTGATATCTGTTTTACACACTGCAGGAGATTCTATTAAGTGATTTTCCTACGCTACATACAATTTGTAATTAAGTGTTTTAAGGTGAAGGGGAAAAGATTTAATAGGAATCTGAGGGGTTGCTTTTTCACCCAAAGGGTGGTGGGTGTATGGAACAAGCTGCTGGAGGAGGTAGATGAGGCTGGGTCTATCCCAATATTTAAGAAACAGCTAGACAGGTATATGGATAGGACAGGTTTGGAGGGATATGGACCAAAAGCAGGTTCGGAGGGATATGGACCAAACGCATAGCTACTAGTGTAGACCCTTCCCTGACCAGTCTGAAGAAGGGCCTCGACCCGAAACGTCACCTATCTCCTTCGCTCCTTAGATGCTGCTGCACCCGCTGAGTTTCTCCAGCTTTTTGTGTAACCCTAGCTACTAGTGTAGCTGGGACATGTTGATTGGTGTGCGTAAGTTGGACCGAAGGCCTGTTTCTACACTATATCACTCTGAATAGGATAGGAGAGTATGGTCAAGTGTAATAGGGATCGATGTGAAAAGTGAGATGCGTCAGAACCCCAAGAAAGAGAGTTTGTAGAATGCATCGGAGATGGATTCTTAGAGCACCTTGTAATGGAGCCGACCAGAGAAAAGGCAATTCTGGATTTAGTATCTTATCAGATATGATAAGAGAACTCGAGGTAAAGGAACCGCTTGAAGGTAGTGATCATAATATGATTAGTTTTAATCGGCAATTTGAGAAGGAGAAGGTTAAATCTGAAGTGTCAGTGATGCAGTAGAACAAAGAGGAATATGAAGGCATGAGAGGGGACTGGAAAGGGATCCTAGCAGGAATGACGGTGGAACAGGAATGGCAGGAATTTCTGGGCATAATCTGGCAGGATCATTTCATTCCAAAAAGGAAGAAAGATTCTAAGGGGAGTAGGAGGCAAGTTAGGGATAGAATAAAACTAAAAGAAAAGATCTATAACACAGCAAGAGTAGCCGGAAGCCAGAGGATTGGGAAACTTTCATAGGACAACAGAAGGAAACAAAGCGGGCAATATAGGCAGAAAAGATGAAGTACAAAGGGAAGCTGGCCACGAATATAAAGAAGGACAGTAAAAGCTTATTTAGATATGTTAAGGGAAAAAGAGTAGCAAAGTCAAATGTGGGTCCCTTGAAGGTTGACACGGATGAGATTGTTCTGGGCAACAAGGAAATGGCAGATGAGTTGAATAGGTACTTTGGATCTATCTTCACTAAGGAAGACACAAACAATCTCCCAGAAGTACTGGAGGACAGAGGATCTAAGAGGGTCGAGGAACTGAAATAAATTTTCATTAGGCGAGAAATAGTATTGGGTAGGCTAATGGGACGGAAGGATGATAAATCTCCTGGGCCTGATGGTCTGCATCCCAGGGTCCTCAAGGAGGTGGCTCTAGAAATAGTGGACGCATTGGTGATCATTTTCCAATGTTCAATAGATTCAGGATAAGTTCCTGTGGATTGGAGGATGTCTAATGTTATCCCACTTTTCAAGAAAGGAGCGAGAGAGAAAACGGGGAATTACCAGTTAGCCTGACTTCGGTGGTGGGAAATGTTGGAGTCAATTATTAAAGAGGTAATAATTGGGCATTTGGATAGCAGTAAAAGGATTAGTCCAAGTCAACATGGATTTCTGAAAGGGAAATAATGCTTTCTAATTTTCTGGAATTTGTTGAGGATGTGACAAGTAAAATAGATGAAGGGGAGCCAGTGGATGTAATGTATATAGACTTTCAGAAAGCCTTTGATAAGGTCCCACATGGGAGACTGGTGACTAAAATTAGAGCACATGGTATTGGGGGTAGGGTGTGACATGGATAGAAAATTGGTTGGCAGACTGGAAGCAAAGAGTAGGAGTGAACGGGTCCTTTTCAGAATGGCAGGCTGTGGCGAGTGGAGTGCCACAAGGCTCGGTGTTGGGGCCGCAACTGTTTACCATATATATTAATGATTTGGAAGAGGGAATTAGGAGCAACACTAGCAAGTTTGCGGATGACACAAAGCTGGGTGGCAGTGTGAACTGTGAAGAAGATGTTAGGAGGTTGCAGGGTGACCTGGACTGGTTGAGTGAGTGGGCAGATGCGTGGCAGATGTAGTATAATATAGATAAATGTGAGGTTATCCACTTTGGCGTCAAAAACAAGGGGGCAGATTATTATCTCTATGGGGTTAGGTTAGGTAAGGGGGAGGTGCAGCAAGACCTGGGCGTCCTTGTACACCGGTCACTGAAAGTTGGCGTGCAGGTACAGCAGGCAGTGAAGAAAGCTAATGGAATGCTAATGGAATGTTGGCCTTCATAACAAGAGGATTTCAGTATAGGAGTAAAGAGGTTCTTCTGCAGTTGTATAGGGCTCTGGTGAAACCACATCTGGAGTATTGTGTACAGTTTTGGTCTCCTAATTTGAGGAAAGACATCCTTGCGATTGAGGCAGTGCAGCGTAGGTTCACGAGATTGATCCCTGGGATGGCGGGACTGTCATATGAGGAAATAGTGAAAAGACTAGGCTTGTATTCACTGGAGTTTAGAAGGCTGAGGGGTTATCTTATAGAAATATATAAAATTATAAAAGGACTGGACAAGCTAGATGCAGGAATAATGTTCCCAATATTGGGCAAGTCCAGAACCAGGGGCCACAGTCTTAGAATAAAGAGGAGGTCATTTAAGACTGAGGTGAGAAAAGATTGTTTCACCCAGAGAATTGTGAATTTATGGAATTCCCTGCCACAGAGGGCAGTGGAGGCCAAGTCACTGGATGGATTTAAGAGAGAGTTAGATAGAGCTCTAGGGGCCAGTGGAGTCAAGGGATATGGGGAGAAGGCAGGCACGGGTTACTGATAGGGAACGATCAGCCATGATCACAATGAATGGCGGTGCTGGCTCGAAGGGCCGAATGGCCTCCTCCTGCACCTATTTTCTATGTTTCTATGTTTCTTTGAATCTCTATGAATCTCTGTGACCTTAGGTTGACCCAGACTTCTGTACTGCTCTTCAAAGAGATGTTAGGAGGTATACATGAATAACTCAGATTAGACTATTAATCGTACCTCATAAGTGCAAGGAAATTATTTGACCTTACTTAACACCACACCTTGAAAATTGCAGTGAGAGGATATTCCTTAGATTAAATCAAGAATCTTGTGTTTTATCAGTGGAGATGTATCAGAATGGTATAGAAACACAAACTGCAACACTTAGTTTGCATGTGTTGAGCACCTTGTTGACAGAGAGATCATTTAGCTACTTTAATTATTCCCAAAATTTACTTTTATTTCCTTGCAGTATTCTACATGCAATTTATAATACATCAGTGATATAGTGAAGATAATTAATCCTTGTTTCTAAGATTAATAATTAGTTACACGTATTTCCTGTAAATATATTTTTGTTTGCTATGTTGTAAAACTTTATTTTCCTGTCTTGCTTAATGTAACATTCAAACTCGCTTGTCTCTCATCTAAAGTTGGAGTTGTAACCCATTATTTCAATAATGTTTAAACTAACAAAATACATGTAAAGTGAAGACCCTGACCTGGGCTTTTTAAATGGCAGTTCATTTGATATCGATGAAGGCGTGACATGTTCAATTTTTATCTTATTTCAATCTAGATCCATACCTGATAAATGGATTCTATTAAATTAGCATGGTTAGGAATTTAGATTCTTTTGTGATTTTAAGTCCAATCTCTTGATCTTTTTGGTCCTTTTTAATTATTTTCCAAGCCCAACATAAAATGCCACATTATCCATTAAAATGGGCCCAGTGCAATTCTGAAAACATTGTTAACCTTAACAAACCATGTTAGTAGGATAGAGACATAGGCCGCGGAACCAGGGGGGCTGGGGGGAATGCAGCCCCTCCACTTTTGTGGCGGGACATGCTTCATAACCCAAAATAGTAAGATTAAACGAGAACTTACCAGTTCGAAGGTTGATCTTTATTTTATGAGGAGTTGCGATGAGGGATTTCGTGAAGAACCCGCCAGCACGCATGCGCGACATTCTTCAAAGTAGCGGTGTGGAATCACAGAACAACACAGAGAAATGACTTGGCATAGTAAGATTGAAGAGACTCAAATTACCAGTTGATTATGATCGAGGGTTGGGAGCGGAGGGCACGAAATCCCTCATCGCAACTCCTCATAAAATAAAGATCAACCTTCGAACTGGTAAGTTCTCGTTTAATCTTACTATTTCATTTCGGAGTCACGTGAGTGACTTCGTGAAGACTTCAAAGCTCTGTGATTTCACGCCCTGGACCACGTCCATGCTGTCACACACCACTATTAAGGATAGATGGGAGTAAACAACTTTCCAGACTGCTTGTACTGAAAAACAAGAATAATATTTATTAACAATCAAAGCAAAAACCCCTCAATCGGGGACATCTCCACGTTCTTGACCTGCATTCAGCACGGCCTCCACGAACTGTAGAGGAGCGGCAACAGGCTTGTTATAAAACTGCTGAAAGATGGCTTCATTCGCCCATCCTGCTGTGGCGAGAATATGGTCCATGGGCACCTCCATGACCCTCGCCGCCGACGTTGATGCAGCCCTGGTGGAATGGGATTTGAAGACATTAGTGTCGATACCTGACTTACCCAAGACGATCCTGAGCCACCTGGATATCGTCTGGACTGTCACTCGATGGTGAGGTTTCTTGTGAGTGACAAGCAGGTATTTCTCCATTCCCCTTAGGTGTCTCGTCACTTTGACATAGTGACGGATATGGGCGGCTAGACATAGCCTTGCATCTGCGGGGTATGCCGGGAACTTAAGCTGCAGCCCTGTGAAGCCAGGTCTATGCTGCTTGAGTAGCTCATCTATAAAGAAAACTACTTCTGCAGGGGTAGAGATCATCCTGTCGATCCGGATTTTATGGAGTGTCTGTACCCTCTGCACTGAAGTCAGTGCCAGTAACATCACCAGCTTCAGGGTGAGTTTGTCCAGCTCTAGCCCCTCCATGGGCGACCACGTCCTGAGCAGGGTCAATACTTTCCCGATATCCTAGGTGATATTATAGCGTGGTCTGGGCGGATTCGAATTGAATATTCCCCGCATGAGCCTGGACACCAGCCTGTTGGATCCTACCTCAATATTGAGGTAGAATGACAGCGCACTCCTGGCGCTGTTGATGGCACTGTAGCTCAGGTGTTCATCATGGTGCAACCCCGCCAGGAATTCCAATACGTCGGTTATGGTTACAGCGTCATAAGTAATTTGGGAGCGGCCGCAGTAGGTTTCCCATTTCCGGATGTGGGAGAGGTATTGCCGCCTGGTGGACTCCCGGCATGACGCTCCAATGGTATCCATAGTTCTGGGTGATAGGCCATACCGCAGTAATGGCCTGTTCAGAACCTGCAAGCCAACAAGTTTAGATAGCTGTGGCAGGGATGTGGTTCCCCTGACACAGGGTTAGTGACCAATTGTGGGCAACCCTCTAAGAGGACCCAAGGTTGACTGATCATATCAAAGACCACCGGATACCATGGCTGCGTAGGCCAGTCAGGTATGATAAGAATGCCCTTGGCAGCATCCATGTGGATTTTCTGCAATACCCGACTGATGAGGCAAAATGGAGGAAATGCATAGAAGACCCATTTCCCCCAGTCCAGCGAGAACGCATCCATCGCCATTGCCCCAGGATCTGGTTCCCACGAAACGTATGTTGGTACCTGATGGTTCAACCGCGACGCAAAGAGGTCGATATCCGGTTTACCAAATTTGGCTGTAACTTTAGCGAAGATTTGAGGATCCAACATCCACTCGATGTTGTCATTGAACTTGCGTGACCTGGTGTCAGTATTGAGCTCACCTGGTAAATAGGTAGCTGAAATCCAAATATTCCGTTGAATACACCAGAGCCAAATTGTATTTGCCAATTCATCACATGAAATTGACCTGGTACTGCCCATACGGTTTAAATATGCCACCGCAGTGGTATTGTCTATTTGGAGATGGACATGAGCGTCAGTAAGATTAGAACAATAAGCTCGAAGTCCGTGAAATGCTCCAAGCATCTCCAAATAGTTTATCCCCTGTGACAATAACAGAGTAGATTCAAGGGTGTCCCATCTGCCCCCACAACTAGAGTAGTTGTCCGTAGCTCCCCAGCCATGGGAGCTTGCGTCTGTTTGTAACTATACCACCGGATTGGGCAAAATGATGGGTTTAAATGAGTCACAAATATTGTCCACCCACCATTGTAACTCAAACTTAGCTTTAGGAGGCAGCTGCATAGGTCTGTCGAAATGTCCAGCATTTTGTTTTAACGCTGAGATCTTGGCTCTTTGCAGATTTTGATAATGCAAAGGTCCGTATTGAGCAGCTGGAAAAAGTGCTACGATCTTGCCAATTACCTTAGCAGTTTGTCTAATAGATGGTATACTGGCCCAGACTAAATCCTCACATACTTGGGTGACATCCCCAACTTTGTTAGCTGGTATGGTGGCCCTCATGCGATTGGAATCCACCGTGAACCCCAGATAATCCATGACCTGTGAAGGGCAGAACTTTGATTTATCTGGATGGATAATGAATCCCATTTCCTGAAAAATAGCCACAGTGGCTGAAACTGCCAGTTCAGCTGATTCCAGGGTGTTGCCAACAATCAAGATATCATCCAAATAGGCCATCACTATATGATGTTGTTTCCGTAGCGTGGCCAGAATAGGTTTGAGTAATTTAATAAATAATCTAGGGGCTGTGGTAAGCCCATTTGGCAAAGCCCTGTATTGCCAGAGCTGATCCATCCAGATGAATTTTAAGAACTTCCTATGGTGTTTCCGAATGGATACAGAATAGTATGCATCTTTTAAATCAATGCATGCCATAAAGCAGCCATGAGAAATCAATGGCTTGGCTGTTTCGAACGTGTCCATTTTGAAATGGGTATATGTTACAAAGGTATTCAAATGGGTCAAATCAATAATAACCCGACATCCTCCATCCTTCTTGGGCCTGGTGAATATGTTGGATACAAATTCAATTGGTTCGTGTATAGTTTTTTCTATCACGCCTTTTTCTTGTAACCTCAAGATTTCAGCATAGCCTGCTGCCATTTCAGTGCTAGACAGCGTAAATTTCCGATCGGGCATACGCTGGGATGGAGGGATGTTGCCATTGATGAATTCAATCTCATGGCCTGAATACTTTGTAAGATAAACTCATCTGAAGTGATAGTTTCCCATGCCCCCGTGAAGAACCGAAGTCGCCCACCAACATGTGAAGTTAAGCACACAGGTGCATGAAAACCAGACCGCCTTACCTCCATGGTTACCGGCGGTCCCTGACATGTTTGGCGGGACGTGGAGGTGCTGGGTTGGGCTGATGATGCGGCGTCCGCATCTTCCATGGTGGCCGCTGCGGGCCTTGCCCTAAAAAAGGCCGCGGCTCCTGGGGCTGTTGGTATTGAGGCGGAGCTGGAGTGTAGGTTCGTGCCGGTCCGGTGGCAGGGCCTCGCGGCCTGTAAAACGGCGCTTTCTTGGCCGCCTGCCTGGGCGCGATCTGAAACCGCATCAGTCCCACCGTTTTGGCGTGGTCGTCCAGCTCCTTGACCCTCTTCGGGAGGTCTTCCCCGATCAACTGTCTGGGCAGTGGTGTAGGAGGCGCCTTACACAACCCCGCGAATTTTGGGTTGAGCGTGGGTCGGATGACACTCTTCCGGAAGGCATTGATCTCGTGCTGAGTGGCACACAGCAGAGCGAGAGCATCTTCCTGCTCCGTGCTTAGGTCCTCTCCGTGCACCGCCCGCGCAAATGCGGTAATCCCAGCAGTAAGCAGCTTCAGGATGCGCTGGAGCTTTATCTCCTAGGTCCTGATGGCTGTGCCAATGTTGCCCCAGATTGGCGTATTGACTGTGGGCACGTTGAGGGAGTTGCAGTTGGCTGGAGCCTTGTGCCTGTTGATGGCCTCCGATAGAACCTCCTCCTGGAGCTGATGATTGGTCAGGAAGTCCACGGTGGCAGGCAGTTTGGGGTTGAGGGGTAATCCCGATGTCTCCGAGGATGCGAATTTCGCCGCTACATCAAGGAGTTCTTCCTGCGGGATCTCTGATGGAGCTGGTGTAGGGTCCAGAATGTCCTCATCCTCTGGCTGCCTGAGGCTCCCTGTTGACACTGGAGCTGGATGCCTGCTGTCGTTGATTCTGTTGCAATAGGAGCTCCAACATCAGCTCCATTCGGTCAATACGCCCCTCGCCCTTAGAACTTGGGCGGTCGGAGTCCTCATGTTCTGCTGAACTGCTGAGGCTCCGTTCATCGGCCCGCACCTCGTCGAGGTGAACCCGGTGCCGGAAGTTGTCGCTTCCAGCTGCCGCAGCAAAGCTGAGCGATTCCCGCGCGGGAGGTACGCTCATACGCCTCCTTTTGGCGGAGCCTGATCCCGCTGCCTCGGAGGGCAAACGCGGTTTAGAGTCGGCACCCAATGCCTCAGCACGGTGACCCGACGCCCGCGCGGGCTGCCGGCTGCCCACATCGTGGGCCGAGCCGGCGTACGGAGGACTCGGTGACCGTGGCGGGACTCCTCCCAAGTGACTCTTCCCGGTCTCGATAGTTGGGGAGTCAACACTGGTCCTGATAGGTCTCCCAGTGGACTTGAGTCCCGCCATAACACCAATCCGCATTTTAGCGGCAGGTGACGTCTTAGCCCCTAAAGGGTTAGACTTACGGGCTCCATCCCTCCCTCTCCTCCGAGGGCTCAGGGAGAAGGGCCGTGCAGCCGCACTCGAGCCCTTGCCCACCTCGATACGGAGACAGGGTCTACCTGCTCCGGTGGCACACCAAAATCCTGCTCCTCGAACTCGTCACTGGAGCTCCGGTGTATCGGCGGGTCGGGCCCTGTGGCGACAGGGCTCCCCGACTTCCCCGCCTTCTTCCCGGCCTGACTAGCAGGTGCAGCCGTTGATGAGGGCCCCGGGATAGGTGGCCGGCGACTCCGGATGGACGTCCTACGGCCTTTGTTCCTCCCTTCCATGTCCCTGTTGAAAGAACACACTTCCAACAAGGACCAACCAACTTAAGGTTAGTATCACTTACCTTAGCAGCTCCTTATGAAGGGCTGGCGGGGAGCCGCGCTCCACCGCCAGCTGTCAGCAGCAACGCCTTGCGACGATATGTCGCGCATGCGTGCTGGCGGGTTCTTCACGAAGTCACTCACGTGACTCCGAAATGAAATTATCCGTCCCACAGGCATATTTTTCCCTTCTTCTGAGGACCTCCGACATCCAGAACCTTGGAACAAGCGTGCAGTGAGCGCGGCAAAACCAAAGATCTTAGAGCAGAGCTCTGCTCTATGATGTTGGGCAAAACCATGACCAGCCATGGCGGAAACCGACTGCCCCCCCCCCCCAAACCCTCCCTCCCCTCTGCTCAACGGCCAATCACAGCGCGGGTCACAGTCGAGATATGGGGCAGTGAACGAAGCGCTGTGATTGGACGCCGAGCGGGAGGGAGGGAGGGGGCCCCAAGAGAAAGAGAGAGTCGGCCCCGAGAGGGAGGGAGGGAGAGAGAGGGGGGGGGGTGGGTGATACATCCCCCCACTTTTTGAGTTGGGGGATGGCCTGTATTATCCCCCAGTTTTTGGAGGACAAACAACAACAAAAATTAATAATTGTGCCACCCTCCCCCCGCTCCACTCCCTCACTGGGTAACCCCAAGGCCGGAGATCAGTGATCGCTCAGCACCCCCACTTTCAAAAACGTTCCGCAGCCCCTGAGAAGGAGAGACTTAAACTTGAGGGTGAGACAGGAGTGATAGGTAGCATTGACTGGGTGCAAAATAGGACACTGACTGGTTCAACTTGAAACCTGTGAGCACAGAAGGTAGAGTTGTTGGCAGCGTACAGTATTTGTACAATAGATAATGAGTTATTCTTCCTAATGTTTAAGTTGAATCGATAAGAATTGTGCCTTGATGTTATTCCAAAAGAAGTCAAGTGCAAGATTTATTTTGGCATTTTCTTTCATTGTACTGTTAAAAATTATCTTTTCCATTAAGGGGAGCTGACGCTGGACCATTTACTTTGTAGGGTCAAGTGATCATGTTGATCATTTTTCTATAAAAGCTAATGCAGGAGAAGAGTTGTATCCGACAATGTTTCATTCAACGGCTGCGCAGCGATAGGATTGCTGCCCGACAGCGCCAAAGACCCAGGTTTGATCCTGACTATGGATGCAGTCTGTATGGAGTTTGTATGTTCTCCCTGTGACCGCGTGGGTTTTCTCCGGGTGCTCCGGTTTCCTCTCACACTCTAAAGACGCATGGGTTTGTAGTTTAATCAACTTTGGTAAAATTGGAAATTCTCCCTAGTGTGTGTGGGATGGTGTTAGTGTGTGGGGATCGCTGGTCGGCCCAGACGCGTTGGGCCGAAGGGTCTGTTTCCATGCTGTAATCTCTAAACTAAACTAAAATCAAGTAGTCTTTTATGAGACTGAGATATAGCTCCATGGAGCAGGGGGTTGTGGCATTGCAATTTGGCACATAGAGAAAAAGGCATGGTCAAAGGAGGATGCAAACCTGGTAAAAGGATTGAGCAAAGGGATCTGTTGGGTCTTCAAGAGAGAGGGAATATTGGTCTGGAGGAATGAAAGCATCTTCTGGTTTCCCCATGTATGACCTGCCTATGTTCTAGTGGATATAGAGGATATAAGGAGGAAAGAAGATAATACTTTATTGCCTCCACCATAATGAGGAATGTGGGGGAGCCACTGTGGTGGACGTTTATGTTAACCCTTATGTAGTTGTGTGTCTTGTTGTTTTTTTGGTATGACTGTATGGCAAATCAAATTCCATGTATCTTTTTACGTACTTGGCTAATAAATTAATTACAATACAATTAATTACAATACACTCCCAGACTAACCCAGAAATCAAAACAGGTGGAGCTTTAAGAGCCCAGGCAATGCGTACATCTGCCACCATGCATGACTGAACAACTATCACCATTAGTCATTCCTAAAGTTATCTTCTTACTTTTGTGGAAGTCAAGGAAGACTGTAAGTGGTATGAATAGACCTGCTGACAAATGTCTGTTTTGGGACTTGAAGAGCCTTTTCTACTTTAGCGCAAATGACCCCGAGATATTGGTCTCGAAGCAGCCAAAGTAACATTACTTTCAGCTAGCCATAAGCCAAAACATGCTTCAGACATCTTGGCAAATACAACTTTTGTTTCACAAACTAAAATGGTCCATTGATCCAATTTATGCAATAACTTGCTTTGAGGTTCGTCAAGAGATTTAGAAAAGAGTCAGGATATAGAACTCTGCTGTGACCAAAGCAGAGAGAAATTAAAAGCAAGGGGAAAAAAGACAAAGCGATGTAGAGTGAAAAAATAGGGATTTCTGGCAAAAAGAAAATACCAAAGAATAAAAGAAATAGAACAGAGAACAGAGAAAAAGTAATGATTAAAATGATGTATATTTAGAAATATTTCTCTTGTAAATTGGATTAAAAATTGAATTATAGATAGTAATAATTTCATTTATCTTATTTTTATACACATAAAAAAAGATCAGAATACATGTAAAATTTGTGAAATTAAAATAACTACATGAATGAAGGAAACCTTCCCATTTTTATTAATTCTGTTCTAACGTGGCTTTAGTTTAATTTAGTGATACAGCATGGAAACAGGCTGTTTGGCCCACCGAGTCCACACTGATAACCCATGCATTAGTTCTATCCTACACCATATAACCATATAACATATAACCATATAACAACTACAGCACGGAAACAGGCCTTCTCGGCCCTTCCAGTCCGTGCCGACCATTTATTTTCCCCTAGTCCCATCTACCTGCCCTCAGACCATACCCCTCCATTCCCTTCCCATCCATATACCTATCCACTTTACTTTTAAATGTTAAAATCGATCCTGCCTCCACCACTTCTGCAGGAAGATCATTCCACACAGCCACCACTCTCTGAGTAAAGAAGTTCCCCCTCATGTTACCCCTAAACTTCTGTCCCTTAATTCTCATGTCATGCCCTCTTGTTTGAATCTTTCCTACCCTCAATGGGAAAAGCTTATCCACGTCAACTCTGTCTATCCCTTTCATCATTTTAAAGACCTCAATCAAATCCCCCCTTAACCTTCTGCGCTCCAAAGAATAAAGACCTAACTTGTTCAACCTTTCTCTGTAACTTAGTTGCTGGAACTCAGGCAACATTCTAGTAAATCTCCTCTGTACTCTCTCTATTTTGTCGACATCCTTCCTATAATTAGGCGACCAAAATTGTACACCATACTCCAGAATTGGTCTTACCAATGCCTTGTACAATTTTAACATTACTTCCCTACTCCTATATTCAATGCTCTGATTTATAAAGGCCAGCACACCAAAAGCTTTCTTTACCACCCTATCTACATGCGATTCCACCTTCAGGGAACTATGCACAGTTATTCCTAGATCCCTCTGTTCCACAGCATTCCTTAATTCCCTACCATTTACCATGTACGTCCTATTTTGATTTGTCCTGCCAAGATGTAGCACCTCACACTTATCAGCATTAAACTCCATCTGCCATCTTTCAGCCCACTCTTCCAAATGGCCCAAATCTCTCTGTAGACTTTGAAAATCTACTTCATTATCCACAGCACCCCCTATCTTCGTATCATCTGCATACTTACTTATCCAATTTTCCACCCCATCATCTAGATCATTGATGTACATGACAAACAACAGTGGACCCAACATAGATCCCTGAGGCACCCCACTGGTCACCGGCTTCCAACCTGACAAACAGCCATCCACCATTGTGTTAAAGAAGGAACTGCAGATGCTGGAGAATCGAGGGTTACACAAAAAGCTGGAGAAACTCAGCGGGTGCAGCAGCATCTAAGGAGTGAAGGAGATAGGCTTTCTAAGGAGTGAAGGAGATAGGCCATCTAAGGAGTGAAGGAGATAGGCTCATCTAAGGAGTGAAGGAGATAGGCCTATCTCCTTCACTCCTTAGATCCTGCTGCACCCGCTGAGTTTCTCCAGCTTTTTGTGTAACCCCAGCCATCCACCATTACTCTCTGGCATCTCCCATTCAGCCACTGTTGAATCCATCTTGCTACTCCGCCATTAACACCCAAAGATTGAACCTTCTTAACTAACCTTCCATGGGGAACCTTGTCAAAGGCCTTATTGAAATCCATATAGACAACATCCACTGCTTTACCCTCATCAATTTCCCTAGTAACCTCTTAAAAAAATTCAAGAAGGTTTGTCAAACATGACCTTCCAGGCACAAATCCATGTTGACTGTTCTTGATCAGACCCTGTTTATCCAGATGCTTATATATATTATCTCTAAGTATCCTTTCCATTAATTTGCCCACCACTGACGTCAAAGTAACAGGTCTATAATTGCTAGGTTTACTCTTTGAACCCTTTTTAAACAATGGAACAACATGCGCAGTATGCCAATCCTCCGGCACTATTCCCTTTTCTAATGACATCTGAAATATTTCTGTCATAGCCCCTGCTATTTCTACACTAAGTTCCCTCAATGTCTTCGGGAATATCCTGTCAGGACCTGGAGACTTATCCACTTTTATATTTTTCAAAAGTGTCAGTACTTCCTCCTCTTTGAATCTCATAGTTTCCATAGCTACTCTACTTTTTTCCCTTACCTCACAGAGTTCAATATCCTTCTCATTGGTGAATACCGAAGAAAAGAAATTGTTCAATATCTCCCCCATCTCTTTTGGCTCTGCAGATAGCTGTCCATTCTGGCTCTCTAATGGTCCAATTTTATCCCTCGTTATCCTTTTGCTATTAATATAGCTGTAGAAACCCTTTGGATTTACTTTCACCTTTCTTGCCAAAGCAACTTCATATCTTCTTTTAGCTTTTCTTATTTCTTTCTTAAGATTCTTTTTACATTCTTTATACTCATCTAGCACCGCATTTACTCCATGCCTCCTATAATTATTGTAGATATCTCTCTTTTTTCGAACTAAGTGTCCAATTTCCCTTGAAAACCATGGCTCTTTCCGATTTTTACTATTTCCTTTCAACCGAACAGGGACATAAAGATTCTGTACTCTTACAATTTCCCCTTTAAATGTCCTCCATTTCTCTTCTACATCCTTCCCATAAAACAAAATGTCCCAATTCACTCCTTTTAAATCATTACGAATTCCCTCAAAGTTAGCCTTTCTCCATTCAAAAATCTCAACCCTAGGTCCAGTTCTGACACTCTCCATAATTATATTGAAACTAATGGTATTGTGATCACTGGTCCCGAAGTGCTCACCAACGCATACCTCCATCACCTGACCTGCCTCCTTTCCTAACAGGAGGTCCAGCACTGCCCCTTCTCAGGTCGATACCTCTATGTATTGCTGCAAAAAAAACTATCCTGACCTAGGGATAATTTACAGAAGCCAATTAACCTACAAACCTCCTCGTCCTTGGGATGTGGTAGGAAACTGGAGCATCCAGAGGAAACCAACCTGGTCACAGGGAGAAACAAAATGCTGAAGTAACTCAGCGGGTCAGGCAGCATCACTGGAAAGAAAGAATGTGTGACGTTTCTTCAGACTGGTGTCAGGGGAGGGGCGGGACAAATATAGAATGTAGTCGGAGACAGTAAGACTGGTGGGAGAACTGGGAAGTGGGAGGGGATGGAGAGAGAAAGCAAGGGCTATCCGAAGTTAGAGAAGTAAATGTTCACACCGCTGGGGTGTAAACTATCCAAGTGAAATATGAGGTGCTGTTCCTCCAATCTGCGCTGGGCCTCACTCTGACAATGGAGGAGGCCCAGGAGAGAAATGTCAGAATGGGAATGGGAGGGAGAGTGGTCACAGGGAGAACGTGCAAGCTCTGTACAGACAGCACCCGAGGTCAGGATTGAACCGGGCCACTGGCTCTGGTAGGTAAGTCAGCAACTTTACTGCTTCAACACTGTGCTGCCCTGATAACCTTATTATTTTTAATGGGGCGGCACGGTGGCACAGAGGTAGAGTTGCTGCCGTACAGCACTTGATGCGCCGGAGACCCGGGTTCGATCCTGACTACGGGGGTAGGTAAATTGGCTTGGTAACATCAGGAGCTCGCAGTCTCGGGTAAGAGACCGATGTCAGGAGCTCCAAAAACCGCATGACATTCAACAAGCCCCAACCCGGGGCCAGATCGCACGGTGCAGGGAGCTGACATCCCCCCGATGCAGGAGCTTGACTGCCCCGATGAGGAGGCCCGCTGCCGGCTACGGGAGTAAGATCATCCTGTCAACGGAAGGTTAGAGACTGCTGGAAGACGAAGAAGGGAAGAGATTGAACTTTTTTTCGCCTTCCATCACAGTGAGGAACGTGGGGGAGCCACCGTGGTGGATGTTTATGTTATAATGTATTTTGTGTGTTCTGTTGCTTTTTATTAGTATGACTGTAAGGTAAATCAAATTCTTTGTACGTTGCAAAACATACTTGGCTAATAAAGTATGATTATGAATGGGTTCCAGTAAGAGAAAATATAAATGGTCTTGCAAGGGGGAGGAAGGGTGTTGGTTGGACACAGACACATCTGCACTTTAGTCTGTTTTGACTGTTTTAACTGTTCTAATGTTCTTTTTACAAACCTTGTTCTCGGGATGTCTAAACCTAAATTTTATTAGTTGTTTAAGTTATGACATCGGATGGAAGTTGCAAACCAATGACAATAAAATATATTATTAATATTGTTAGTATATTTAGATTGTGGCAAAAATGAGGGAGGTCATGCCAACAATGACCATTAAATGTGTAATTCTTTGAAAGTAAGTTTTGATCTATCTCTTTGTATACAGGAAATCTGAATTTCCAATTAGATTATATAAAAGAGTTTTCTAAATAAAGCACTAGCTACCAGGAGCTGCAGGCAGCAGGCTTACCCTGAGGCTAACACTGGTTTCCAGGGATGAGAAAGCACAGCCTAAATGTATCAAGAACGTCCTTATGGTAGACACAAAATGCTGGAGTAACTCAGCATCTCTGGGGAGAAGGAATGGGTGATGTTTTGCACCAAGACCCTTCTTCAGACTGATGTCAGTGGAGGGGGCGGGACAAAGATAGGATGTAGGCAGAGACAGTAAGACTGGTGGGAGAACTCGGAAGAGGGAGGAGATGGAGAGAGAAAACAAGGGCTATCTGAAGTTAGAGAAGTCAATGTTCACACCGCTGGGGTGTAAACCACTCAAGCGAAATATGAGGTGCTGTTCCTCCAATTTGCAGTGGGCCTCACTCTGACAATGGAGGAGGCCCAGGACAGAAAGGTCCGAATGGGAATGGGAGGGGGAGAACGTGCAAGCTCTGTACCATCAGCTCCCGAGGTTAGGATCGAATTGGGTCACTGCCTCTGGTAGGTAAGTCAGCAACTTACCAAAATACACAAACGAACACAAATGCATGAGTAACTCAGCAGGTCAGGCAGCATCCCTGAAGAACATGGATAGGTGACGTGTTGGGTTGAGTCCTTCAGACTGATTGTGAGGGGCTGGAGGGGAGAAGACAGTTGGAAAAGGTGAGAGGCAGGACAAAGCGTGGCAGGTAAGAGGTCGACACAGGTGAGGGGCGTCTTGACAGGCAGATAGTGGGAACAAAGGCCAGAGATAAGAAATTAAGGTGTGAGCTAGAGAGCAGCAGGAATCAGAGGGGGAGCAGTGGAAGATGTTCCCACCGAACTATCGTCGGCGAGAGGAGGAGAACCTCTTCAAAGTAGACATACCTTGAGGAGATTTCGCAGCAGAGCAAAATCTAATAATGCCCAAAAGATGAAAGCAAACATATACTTGACTAATCCCGGGCAAATGTGCAAGACTATGATGAGAAAAGGTTTGATCTCAGTTGTGTTTGATGGTCACAAACAGCACTTTGGAATTCCTTAGAAGTTAAAGTGACCACCCTGTCTTGCTTGGAAAACTAGTACCTTTATCATAAATGTCTTTCCGGTACCATAGATTATGAGTGCCCCCTTCTGGCTAATATGTTTAATAAATCGTTCAATCTGTACCATTCAAAACCACATTGAATGTCAACTCATGTGAAGATTGTTACTTCTTTAAGTAGCAGGCAGCTGGCTCTGCGGAAAATGATTTGAGGTTGGGAAAGTGATTGCAAGCACCCAGCCATAGTTATTTTAAATATATATTTTGGGCCGGCACAGTTACATAAGAGTTGCTGCCTTACAGCACCTGAGACCCGGGTTCGATCCTGACTACCTGTGCTGTCAGTATGGAGTTTGTACGTTCTCCCCGTCACCGCATGGGTTTTCCCTGGGTGCTTCCGGTTTCCTCCCGTACTCCAAAGATGTACAGGTTTTAATTTTTCTTTACGAGTGTATCTGATTATTAGAAACATTTGCAAACAATGCAATGGCCTCTGACAATATGTGCGGGTTGGTAGGTGTCGGAAGAGGATGGGAAAGTGGGATAACATAGAACTAGTGTGAATGGGTGATTGATGGTCGGCGTGGGCTTGATGGGCCAAGGAGCCTGTTTCTGTCCAGTATCGCTAAAGTAAATACAAGCTGCCCAAAGACCATCAAGGGGGTACGACACAAGGCTTGCAGGATCAGAACTTGTTAGTAAGCCTTCCTCACTGCAACCTCTTGCTGTGCTTTGTGGAACCACCATGGCATGGTGAGGATTGGCGGGTAGCAAACGTAACCCCTCTTTTTAAGAAGGGAGGGAAAGAGAAAATGGGGAATTACAGACCAGTTAGTCCAACATTGGTAGTGGGGAAACTGCTAGAGTCAGTTATTAAAGATGGGATAGCAGCACATTTGGAAAGTGGTGAAATCATTGGACAAAGTCAGCATGGATTTACAAAAGGTAAATCATGTCTGACGAATCTTGTGGAATTTTTCGAGGATGTAACTAGTAGCGTGGATAGGGGAGAACCAGTGGATGTGGTGTATCTGGACTTACAGAAGGCTTTCGACAAGGTCCCACACAAGAGATTAGTATATAAACTTAAAGCATATGGCATTGGGGGTTCAGTATTGATGTGGATAGGGAACTGGCTGGCAAACAGGAAGCAAAGAGTAGGAGTAAATGGGTCGTTTTCACAATGGCAGGAGTGACTAGTGGGGTACCGCAAGGCTCAGTGCTGGGACCCCAGCTATTTACAATATACATTAATGATCTGGATGAGGGAATCGAAGGCAATATCTCCAAGTTTACGGATGACACTAAGCTGGGGGGCAGTGTTAGCTGTGAGGAGGATGCTAGGAGACTGCAAGGTGACTTGGATAGGCTGGGTGAGTGGGCAAATGTTTGGCAGATGCAGTATAATGTGGATAAATGTGAGGTTATCCACTTCGGTGGCAAAAAGGCCAGGTCAGGATCTGATGCAGTGGCTACCTCTTGTACTTGCTAGATGGATTCAAAAGTGTTTTGAAAACATTTCTGGCACTTATATGTTGATTTTATTTTTGCTAGTGTCTGAACAGACTACCGTTAATTGGCCATATTTGCCAACAACCGGTCTAGGGTTGTATTCTTGTATAGTGCTAATCTTCTCAACACATTTATAGCATCATTCATAATACTTAAACTGAGCCTTAAACTGAGTTCTTATAATGTACACCAAAAAGCTGGAGTAACTGAGTGGGATAGACAGCATCTCTGGAGAGAAGGAATGGGTGACGTTTCAGGTCGAGATCCTTCTTCAGCCTAGTTAGGGAAAGGAGAAACAAGAGATATAGACAATGATGTAAAGAGATAAAGAACAATGAATGAACGAAATGCAAAAAAGGAACAATGATAAAGTAAACAGGCCATTGTTAGCTGTTTGTTGGGTGAAAACGAGACGCTGGTGTGACTTGGATGGGAGAGTGATAGAGAAAGGAAATAGAAACATAGAAAATAGGTGCAGGAGGAGGCCATTCGGCCCTTCGAGCTAGAACCGCCATTCATTGTGATCATGGCTGATCGTCCCCTATCAATAACCCGTGCCTGCCTTCTCCCCATATCCCTTGACTCCACTAGCCTCTTGAGCTCTATCTAACTCTCTCTTAAATCCATCCAGTGATTTGGCCTCCACTGCCCTCTGTGGCAAGGAATTCCATTAATTCATAACTCTCTGGGTGAAAACGTTTTTTCTCACCTCAGTCTTAAATGACCTCCCCTTTATTTTAAGACTGTGGCCCCTGGTTCTGGACTTACCCAACATTGGGAACATTTTTCCTGCATCTAGCTTGTCCAATCCTTTTATAATTTTATATGTTTCTATAAGATCCCCCTCATCCTTCTAAACTCCAGTGAATACAAGCCTAGTCTTTTCAATCTTTCCTCATATGACAGTCCTGCCATCCCAGGGATCAATCTCGTGAACCTACGCTGCACTGCCTCAATCACAAGGATGTCCTTCCTCAAATTAGGAGACCAAAACTGTACACAATACTCCAGATGTGGTCTCACCAGAGCCCTATACAACTGCAGAAGAACCTCTTTACTCCTGAAATCCTCTTGTTATGAAGGCCAACATTCCATTAGATTTCTTCACTGCCTGCTGTACCTGTTAGCCAACCTTTAGTGACCGGTGTACAAGGACACACAGATCTCGCTGCACCTCCCCTTTACCTAACCTAACCCAATTGAGATAATAATCTGCCCCCTTGTTTTTGCCACAATTATTGTCATTATTACACATTTATCTATATTATACTGCATCTGCCACGCATCTGCCCACTCACTCAACCTGTCCAGGTCACCCTGCGACCTCCTAACATCCTCTTCACAGTTCACACTGCCACCCAGCTTTGGGTCATCTGCAAACCTGCTAGTGTTGCTCCTAATGCCCTCTTCCAATGCCGGGGTTACAAAGTTAGAGAAACCAAGATTCATACCACAGGGCTGTACGCTGCCCAAGCGAAATATGAGATGCTGTTCCGCCAATTTGCGTTCAGCCTCACTCAGCTAATGGAGGAGACCTTGGTCAGAAAGGTCAATTTGGGAATGGAAGGAGAATTAAAGTGTTTAGCGACCATGAGATCAGGTTCAGGTGAACGGCACTGGTTTTCTCACTTGCCACATAGAACTTGGAACAGTACAGCAAAGGAACAGGCCCTTCAGCCCATAATGTCCGTGCCGAACATAATGCCAAGTTAAACTACTCTCTGCTTGCATGCGTTCCATATCCCTCCAATCCCAACATATCCAAGTGCCTACCTAAAAGCCTGTTAAATGTTACCGTCGTATCTGCCTCCACCACCACGCCTGGCAACACGTTCCTGGCACCCACCACTATCTGTGTTATAAAAGACTTGACCCACACATGTCCTTTATATTTTGTCCGTCTCACCTTCACATTCTTCAGGTTTGATGAAAAGTTATCAAATTCTAGAGAGGACCAAAGTTTACAGGAGCTGTGCAGGGCAATTACAAAAAAAATTATACACGGAGGATGATGAATGCCTGGATCACACTGCAAGGGGGACTTTTGAATAGGCATGTGGATATGCAAGGGATATGGATTATGTGCAAATAAATAAGTGTTGGTCTTGGTTTCATGTTCGGCACTGACATTGTTGGCTGAAGGGCCTGTTCTTGTGCTGTCCTATCCAAAACATTAGTCAGTAATTGCAAGGTAAAAACAGAAATCTTGGAAACATTCGCCAGTGCATGATGCTTCTGTCAAGAGTATAACACAGTCAATGATTTAGCTTAATCTCTGTTTTTCACCCCCACTTTGTCCCAGATCTGTTGGAGAATCTTGGCTTTGAAATGTTAACCCTGTCTCTCTCTCCACAGATGCTGCCTGACCAGCATTCTCAGTTTGTATTTATTCCAGTACTTAAAGGTTTTTAAACTTTCAAATAAAGGAATTGTTTTATTTCATTTTGGCCTTTTTTGATGCATTTGATCACCTTTTAAGAGTTTTAATTATAATTCTTGCTTTTCTTAAATGATTTAAGTTGAACCGTCTTTAAACGTCTCAGACTAGCAGTGACATTTAGAATTACTTATAAAGCCTCTGACAGCTTTGAGCGTTCCAAGATATGTTCACTGCTTGAAGCTACCCTCCACCTTAAGGGGTCCTTTCAAATAAAGAGAGTCAGCCCATTGAATCTTCTGCATTTGTAAAAGGTAAATTTGTTAAAGGTAAAATGTCAGGCAGGCAGCGAGTCTGTGGAGTTCAATAGTCAAAGATATCAAAAAAAGTAAATTAGCACTGAAAACAATTACAATTTAAAATCCGCTCAATATTTAATTCTTGGTTCAAATGCAGACAATGTTCAGTCTGAAGAAGGGCCGAAACGTCACCCATTCCTTGGATCTTATAGAAACCTACAAAATTCTTAAGGGGTTGGACAGGCTAGATGCAGGAAGATTGTTCCCGATGTTGGGGGAGTCCAGAACAAGGGGTCATAGTCTAAGGATAAGGGGGATTTCATTTAGGACCGAGATGAGGAAAACATTTTCACACAGAAAGTGGTGAGTCTCTGGAATTCTCTGCCACAGAAGGTAGTTGAGGCCAGTTCATTGGCTATATTTAAGAGGGAGTTAGATGTGGCCCTTGTGGCTAAAGGGATCAGGGGGTATGGAGAGAAGGTAGGTACAGGATACTGAGTTGGATGATCAGCCATGATCATATTGAATGGCGGTGCAGGCTCGAAGGGCCGAATGGCCTACTCCTACACGTATTTTCTATATTTCTATGTTTCCTTCTCTCCAGAGATGCTGCCTGTCCCGCCAAGTTACTCCAGCTATTTGTGTCTATCTTTGGTTTAAACCAGCATCTGCAGTTCCTTCCTACAACATCAGTATTAACCCATGTGTTACTATAACAATTACAATAATGACAATAATTTTATTTCCTGGGCACATTGATTCCTGATAAAGAACCTTCAAGTAATGTTTGAAGTTACTCCAGCATGTTGTGTTTATCTTCGGTGTAAACCAGCACCTGCACTTCCTTCCTACACATTTGAAGCAATGTTGCCTGTGCCCAGTCCTGTTTTATGTTTAGTGAAGATGCAGAGTATATTAAACACCTAACCCTAACCCTACACATAATGTTCTACCACGTCAACGTAAGTGACTGCATTTCTCATAATACTTCAAAATCCATCTGCATTTCAGCCCAGTAGCTCAGGCATCGAAGGGATGGCTTTGTTAAAGTCGTCGGCATCTGTTCTGCCGACAGTGATCTACAGGGTTAGAGCAGACACAGTGTGGTGCCATGTCAGGGTCAATAATATAAATCCACCCAGATTAGTCCACTGTCATTTTGTGCTTCGTACCAGCAGGAAGGCTAGGACTTCAGCCACAGTCATGTGGCGCTTGATATTCTTCCTTGCTATGGGGGTGCAACAGCGACTGCTGTGAAACCTCAATTCTCATATGTGTAATTAGGATCTAGTTATGTTAATTTCAATTAAAAATGCAGATTTTTTATAAGGGTCTAATCAACATGGAACTAATGGGATTTGGATTCCACAGGTTGTGGCATTTTGCATTCAGACTGTTAGTAAGTAGTCTGCATTGATGCAGTGTTTGCAATTTCTTTTGCCTGCCTGGCAGTCTCAGCTCATCTAGAAATCTATATCCATTACATTAAACCTTAACCAAAACTGACATGGATTTATGTGGAGTGCACTAACATATCACAGTCATGGAGGGAGCAGTTTGAAAGATGCGTTCTGTTTTTTTAAAATATAGATTGAGAGCCATGTTATGACAGGTTTGGTAACAATTATACCGGCGTCAATCACCCTTTCTTTACTGGATGGCCAAGCATCACAAATCTGGGGTTTACTGCACTACGTAGATCTTTGCAGGATGAGTACGTACCTACAGTAAGGGACAACGTTTGCAAAATCCCTTTTTTTTCTGAAGGTTATCAATTACCAAGTATTATCAGTATCATGATCATCTAAAAGAGATGGGCCCAGGGTGGCACCATGGCGCAGCGGTAGAGTCGCTGCGTTACAGCACTTGCAGCGGCAGAGACCCGGGCTCGATCCCAGCTATGGGTGCTTGTCTGTGCGGAGTTTGTATGTTCTCCCCGTGACCGTGTGGGTTTTCTCCGAGATCTTCGGTTTCCTCCCACACTCCAAAGATGTACAGGTTTGTAGGTTAATCAGCTTGGTATAAGTGTAAATTGTCCCTAGTGTGTGTTAATATGTGGGGACTCAGTGGGCCGAAGGGCCTGTTTACCACTGTATTTCTAAAACAAAACTAAATATAAACCAGGGCGACACAAGGAACTGCAGATGCTGGAATCTTGCGAAGAACGCAACTTGATGGCTAAACCATTGATAGACAAAATGCTGGAGTAACTCAGCGGGTCAGACAGCATCTCTGGAGATAAGGAATAGGTGATGTTTCTGGTCGAGACGCTTCTTAAGACCCAAAACATCACGTAATCCTTTTCGCCAGAGATGTCTGATCCATTGAGTTACTCCAGATTTTCGTGTCTATCTTTGGTTCAAACCAGCATCTGCAGTTCCTTCCTACACACTGGGAAAACCATTTCAGTGTAAGCAGAGGCTTTCCATCTGCCCAAGATTTTAGAGGAATTTTGAAAGTGTGTAGAGTTCTTCAGCACTCTCCCTGAAGCTCTACCACATTCAAGCAAGATCAATGGTGGTGTACCGATAGAGTTGCTGCCTTACAGTGTGAGAGACGTGGGTTTGATCTTGACTACGGGTGCTGTCTGTATGGAGTTGGTACGTTCTCCCCGTAACCGTGTGGTATTTCCCCGGGTGCTCTGGTTTCCTCCCACGCTCCAGAGATGTACAGGTTTGTAGGTTGATTTGGTTTTGGTTTAAAAACAAATTGTAAATTGTCCCTAGTGTGTAGGATAGTGCAGTGTACGAGGATTGCTGGTCGGCATGCACTTGGTAGGCCAAAATGCCCGTTTCCATGCTGTATCTCCAAACTAAACTAAATTAAATAATGGAATGGAAAATTTGAAATGGAAAGTTTTGAGCAGCAAGGAATTACTTCCTTATTTCATAAGTGCATAAGGCTTAGGAGCAGAATTAGGCCGCTCGGCCCATTGAGTCTACTCCGCCATTCAGTCATGGTTGATCTATCTTTCCCTTTCAACCACATTCTGTCTTCTCCTCGTAACCTTTGACACCATTAGAGCACTATTTGGAGTGGCCTGGTTTAGCAGTTTGGTGACCATGGGTAGCATCTGGCTCATTGACTTTAGCAATGTTAGAACCGAACATCCTGCATTTTGTAACACTGGGATTGGTACGTGGGGAGGAACTGCAGTTTGAGCAGGTTGGGGGAGAGAGATGAACTCAACATTTCTGTAGTCATTGACAAGAGCAGCTGCAATGTAGTGAGCAGGAGTGGCAGTAAGAGGAATGAAGCCAGTAAAGGGGTAAGTGAAACCCTAGCAATCTTAGAGTAGGTAAATAGTTAAAGGATTTTTCCCCTTGGTGGGTACAGGTGAACAACAGGACACAAAATGTGGGCCAGAAGAATAATGGATCCTGAACTAATGAGGGGCAAGTTAGTTGGATGGGCTTCTAAGTGTTGCTGGCATTAACTAGTAATTAACAATAAAAGTTCCTTTGGTTACCATTAGCTATGGATGAAATTCAAGTTCTTGTCATCCTTACACATTCTTCCAATTCTTTCCAGTCCTCGTCTCTCTTCATGTAGAAACAATGAACTCCAGGTGCTGGTTTACACTAAAGATGGACATATAGTGCTGGTGTAGCACGGGGGTGGAGGGGAGGGGGAGCTCTCCTAAAGTCTACAATCAATTCCACTGTCATAAGAGCATTGAGCTCCAGGTTGTTGCGATGGCACCAGGACGCCAGCTGTGTCACTTCCTGTCTGTAGGCAGATTCCTCCCCATCCTGGATCAGTCCAATCAGGGTTGTGTCGTCCACAAACTTGAGAAGCCTGACAGAGGAGTCTGTGGAGATGCAGTCGTTGGTGTAGAGAGAGTAAAGGAGAGGGGAACGTACGTAACCTTACGGTGCTCCATGCTGAGGGTCTGCGGGTCTGAGATGTGCTTTCCCAGCCTCACATGCTGCTTCCTGTCTGTCAGGAAGTTGGTGATCCACTGACAGAGGGGTTCAGGCACAGTCAACTGGGAGAGTTTGGAGTGTAGTAGCTCTGGCACAATGGTGTTGAATGCAGAGCTTCTTCTTCTTCTTTCGTGTGGCGTGCACAGCCTAAAGTTGTTGGACAACTTGTTGTATTTGATCTTCCGTTTGTGCATGTCGAGTTGATTGCATTAGTCGAAACGGGGCAGACCACGTGACGGTTGCAATCTTCCACCCCAATGCAGAGCTAAAACCCACAAACAAAATCCTTCCATAGGTCCCCTGGTGGTCTAGGTGCTGGAGGACGAAGTGCAGGCCTAGGTTGACTGCGTCATCCACTGCTCTATAGGCCCGGTATGCAAACTGCAGGGGCTCTAGCAGGGGACCCTCTGCATTCCATTATTCCAGAAGAGTTCTGGAGTTATGCCATTCCACTACTCCAGAAGACTGGGAAAGGAAAAAAAACAGGTAACTACAAGGCTGTCAGTTTAAGAAGGAAGCTATGAAAATGCCACTGGGGATACAGTAGCTGGACATTTAAAGCAAGTATGATCAGTATTTGCCAGTGTACCTTTGTTAACAATAAAAATTGAATGACTCACTTCTAAGAATCTATTTTTACTGACCACGCACTTCCTCCTTCAAATCTTGATTTAAAGTAAAATTCAGTATCCAATCTATAACATTTACCATTTAACACAGAGGTCATCTCCAACTAGTGATGCAAGAAATTGCAGAGTTGTGGGTGTAGCCCAGTCCTTCACAGAGGCCAGACTCCCCACCATTGACTCCATCTGCATTTCACAAAGCCTTGGAAAAACAGCCAACATAATCAAAGACTTGTCTCACCCTGGGCATTCCTTCTTCTTCCAGCTCCAGTCGGGAAGAAGTTACAGTAGCTTGAAAGTACACAACACCAAACTCAGGTACACCTTCCTCCCCTGTGTTATCAATCTTCTGAATGGTCCTTCCATAAGATAGCGTACAGACCGATTCACCTCTACCTCATTGCGAACATTCGACTTTGTCTCATGAACTGGTGCTAAGAACTTTATTCTGCACTCTACATTTTCCGCGTTGCTTTCCCCATTATACTTCAATTGGACCTGATTGTATTTATGTATAGTATTATTTGGAGGTTGTACGTTCTCCCCGTGACCAGGTGCTCTGGATTTCTCCCACGTTCCAAAGACGTATGATTTTATAGGTTAATTGACTTCTGTAAAAATTGTAAGTTGTCCCTAGTGTGTAGGATAGTAGTACTGCACGGTGATTGCTGGTCGGCACTGACTCGGTGGGCCGAAGGGCCTGTTTCCATGCTGTATCTCTAAAGCAGACTAAACTAAACATGCAAAATTTAGCTTTTAGTACATGTGGCAATAATAAACCCAAACATTGCACTTAAAATCTAAGCAACATTGCTGTGAGTGCTATTCAAGACAACCATGTGACCTTTGGTTCCTGCCTTCCCAAAGATGATACCCTACCAGAAAGACACAAAATGCTGGAGTAACTCAGCGGGACAGGCAGCATCTCTGGAGAGAAGGAATGGGCAACTTGAGCACCCTGGAGAGGAAAAGACTACAAAAAGAAGTAAACACTGCCCAGTCCATCATCGGCTCTGACCTTCCTTCCATCGAGGGGATCTATCACAGTCGCTGCCTCAAAAAGGCTGGCAGCATCATCAAGGACCCACACCACCCTGGCCACACACTCATCTCCCTGCTACCTTCGGGTAGAAGGTACAGGAGCCTGAGGACTGCAACGACCCGGTTCAGGAACAGCTACTTCCCCACAGCCATCAGGCTATTAAACTTGGCTCGGACAAAACTCTGAACATTAATACCCCTCCATCTGTTATTTGCACTTTATCAATTTATTCATTCATGTGTGTATTTACGTATATAATTGTAGTCAATGCCTATTATGTTCTGTTGTGCTATGCAAAGAAAGAATTTCATTGTCCTGTCAGGGACACATGACAATAAACTCTTTTGACTTTGACTTTGACTTGACTTGATTTGTTACTCCAGCAACTTGTGTCTGTCTTTGATTTAAACCAGCATCTGCAGTGCTTTCCTACACATTGCCTACCAGTATCCTGCTTCACCCACTATCACGAGAGAAACCTGCTTGGGGAACCTGACTCCGGTGTCTAAACTAGCCTGTTTTCAATGTGGAGATTGAAGTCGATGAAGTGGGGGCATGTGCGCATGTGCGGGGCTCTTCTAGAGTGTGCGCAAGCGCAGGACATTCCCGGAGTGTGCGCATGTGTAAAGTATTTCGGGCGGGAAAGGCTTGCGGAATCAGCCATGTTTGCCAGACGTTTCTGAGTAACGTATTAAAGAAATAAGTTGCTTAAAGCTTAAATAAAGTTAAGTAAATTACGGGCAGTGAAAGTTTCATTTACCTCACAACAATTTAAGCAACTTATCCTTACCAGGGTGGTACTCAATTGAATAACTATATGCAGATAATTCAATCCTCCATTCATGAATTTTACTGTTCTTAATCTTCGTTCGTTTCCGATTATCCAGCATAAAAGCTACTGAACGCTGATCTGTTATCAAAGTGAAGTGTTGGCGAGCAAGGAAATGACTTTCTAGAGTATGCAAGTCCAAAGCAACTACAAGAATGGTGACTGCTGCCATGTATACGCCTTCTTTATGTGCAATTTCATTTCGGAGTCACGTGAGTGACTTCGTGAAGAACCCGCCAGCACGCATGCGCGACATATCATCGCTCGCATTTGCAGTCGACGGCTGGAGGAGGAGCGCGGCTCACCACCAGCCCTCATAAGGACCAACTCAGGTAAGTATAATCAACCTTGAGCTGGTTGGTTTGTCTGTTAGTAATTTTTACCTACAGAGAAACATGGACAGAAGAAGTAAGGGCCGCAGGACGTCCGGAAGGATCTGCAGGCCACCAAGCCCGGAGCTCCCTTCTACAGCGCCCGCTGGAAGGACCGGGAAAAAGGCACGCAAATCGGGGAGCCCTGTAATCACAGGACCCGAATCACCGGCACAGCTGAGCTCTAGCGGGGTTCCCGCAGAGCAAGAAGTCGGTATAGCGCCGGAGCAGGTGGACCCTGACTCCATTTCCCTCTCGCCAACTGGATCATTGGCAGAGGCGAGCAAAAAGGGTTTACGTGCTGCTGCACGACCCTTCTCCCTGAGCCCTCTTAGTAGGGCCAGGGATAGAGCTCAAGAACCTAGCCCTTTTCGGGCAGAGGGTTCACCAGGCGCCGCTAGATCGCGGCCTGGTGTAGCAGCGAGACCTGAGTCCACTGGCAGACCAAGGAGGGCCAGTAGAGACTCACCACCTAGTCGGACCAGGAAGAGTCACACAGGTGGAGGCTCGCCACGGTCACCGCTTCCCCCGCGGGGGGATGGACGGGACCGACGCCGTCTGGGTCCAGAAAAAGGACAGTCGGCAAGCCCGCGCGGATGTCGGGTCACCACGCCGAGGCGTCGGGTGCCAACTTATCACCGCATATGCCCTCGGAGGCAGCCGGATGCAGCTCAGCCAAATGGATGGCGTATGAGCAGATCCGCGCGGGAGTCGTTCAGTATCGCTGAGGCGGCTGGAAGCGACTTACCGTCACGGCACCGACATTACCTCGACGAGGTACGGGCCGATGATAAGAGCCTCAGAAGTTCCTTCGGGCATGAGGACTCTAATCGCCCATTCATGCATGATGAAGGGCGCATAGACCGGATGGAGAGGATAATGGAACAACTCCTGCTTAATCAAAGACAGGAAGCCCACAGTTCCAGGGGACTTATGGACATATCCCCATCATCTATGGGCAGCATGAGGCCAGAAGAGGAGGAAATTTTGGTACATGCCCCAGTTGCACCTGAAGTTCCCCAGGAAGAGCTCCTGGACGTGGCAGCCAAGTTTGGATTACCCGTTTCATCGGGCCAACCCCTCGATACCAAGCTGGCTGCTACCATTGATTTCCTCACGAATCATCAACTACAGGTGGAGGTCCTTGCAAAGGCCATGGATAGACACAAGGCGCCGGGCAATTGTAATTCACTCAATGTGCCTACAGTCAACATGCCGATTTGGGGCAATATCAGCCCGGGCATTCGCACTCAGGAAGTAAAATTACAGAGAATCCTGAAGTTGCTCACATCTGGGATTACTGCGTTTGCAAGGTCGGTGGATGGAGTGGACTTGAGCATCGATCAGGAGGATGCAATGGCTCTACTTTGCAACACGCAATACGAAATTAATGCTTTTAGGAAAAGTATTATCAAGCTGACATTAAACCCCAAATTTGCGGGGTTATGTAGAGCACCTCCAACACCACCACCCAGGCAGCTATTCGGTGAAGACCTCCCGAAGCAGGTCAAAGACCTAGATGATCATGCCAAAACAGTGGGTCTGATGAGGTCACACCCCGTGACCAGACAGACGGCCAAGAAAACTCCATATTTCAGGCCACGAGGTCCCACCGATAGGCCAGCAAGGACCTACGTTCCAGCGCCTCCTATGTACCAACAGCCTCAACAGCCCAGGCCTTTTTTAGGGCAGGGCCCTCAACGGCCAGCATGGAAAATGCGGTTTCCGTATTTCCAGCGCAACCCAGCACCTCCACGTCCCACCAATAACGTCAGGGACCGCCGATAACCATGAAGGTAAGGGGGTCTGGGTTTCATACACTGGCATGTCTAACCTCACATGTTGGGGGTAGGTTACGGGGGTTCAAAGAGGCATGGGAAACCATCACCTCAGATGAGTTTATTCTACAAAGTATTCAGGGTTATGAGATTGAGTTTACAAATGACCAAATTCCTCCACCTCAGCATATGCCGAATCGCAGATTTGCACTTTCCAAGAAGGAAACAGCAGTAGGCTATGCTGAAATCTTAAGACTCTTGGAGAAAGGTGTGATAGAAAGAACTACACATGAGCCGGTTGAGTTGTATCCAATATATTTACTAAAACCAAAAAAGATGGTGGATGTCGGGTCATTATAGATCTAACCCATTTGAATACCTTTGTACAATATACCCATTTCAAAATGGACACGTTTGAAACAGCCAAATCTTTGATTTCTGAGGGCTGCTTCATGGCATGCATTGACTTGAAAGATGCATACTATTCAGTATCTGTTCAGAAACATCACAGGAAGTTCTTGAAATTCATCTGGATGGATCAACTTTGGCAATATAAAGCTTTGCCCAATGGGCTTACCACAGCCCCTAGACTATTTACCAAATTACTCAAGCCAGTGTTAGCCACACTGAGGAGGGCAAATCACACGGTCATGGCTTATCTAGATGATATCCTCATTATTGGGCATACATTGGAATCAGCAAAATTGGCAGTTTCAGCCACTGTGGATATATTCCAAAAAATGGGATTTATTATCCATCCAGATAAATCAAAGTTCTGTCCTTCACAGATCATGGACTATCTGGGGTTCACCACAGATTCCAATCACATGATTGCCACCATACCAACTAACAAGGTTGGGGATGTCATCCAAACATGCAAGAACCTAGTCTGCGCCAGTATGCCATCAATTAGACAAACTGCTAAGGTAATTGGGAAAATCGTAGCAGTTTTTCCAGCTGCTCAATTCGGACCTTTACGTTATCAAAATTTACAAAGATCCAAGATTTCAGCATTAAAATTGAATGCTGGACATTTTGATAGACCTATGCAGCTGCCACTCAAGGCAAAATTTGAGTTACAATGGTGGATTGATAATATCCATAACTCATTTAAACCCATCATTGTGCCTCGTCCGGTGGTATACTTACAAACAGACGCAAGCTCCCATGGCTGGGGAGCTACGGACAACAACACAAGTTGTGGGGGCAGGTGGGACTCACTAGAATCTACCCTTTTGTTAGCACTAGGGATAAATTATTTGGAGATGCTTGGGGCATTCCACGGACTCAGAGCTTATTGTTCAAACTGTACTGACACTCATGTCCGTCTCCAAATAGACAACACCACTGCGGTGGCATATCTAAATCATATGGGTGGTACCAGGTCAATTTCATGTGATGAATTGGCTAATACAATTTGGCTCTGGTGTATGCAAAGGAATATTTGGATTTCAGCTACCTATTTACCAGGTAAGCTCAACATAGTGGCGGACACCAGGTCACGGAAATTCAATGATAACATCGAGTGGATGTTGAATTCCCAAATATTCGAACAAATTACAGCCAAATTTGGTAAGCCGGATATTGACCTTTTTGCGTCACGGTTAAACCATCAGGTACCAACATATGTATCATGGGAGCCAGATCCTGGGGCAATGGCGATGGACGCTTTCTCGCTAGACTGGGGGAAATGGTTTTTCTATGCATTTCCCCCATTTTGCCTCATCAGTCGGGTATTGCGGAAAATCCAGCTAGATGCTGCTAATGGCATCCTTATCATACCCGACTGGCCTACTCAGTCATGGTATCCGATGGTCCTTGGTATGATCAGTCAACCATGGGTCCTCTTGGAGAGTTGCCCACTATTGGTGACGAACCCCGTTACAGGGGAACCACACCCCTGCCATAGTCATTTGAATTTATTGGCTTGCAGGATTTGAACAGGCCATTACTGCAGTATGGCCTATCATCAAGGACCATGGATACCATAGGAGCATCATGCAGGGAGTCCACAAGACGGCAATATTTATCGCACATCAGGAAATGGGAAACCTACTGCGGCCGCTTGGACATTGCATATGACTCCGTGTCAATCACAGATGTGCTGGAGTTCCTTGCGGGGTTACATCATGACGAACACCTCAGCTATAGTGCCATCAACAGCGCCAGGAGCGCACTATCATACTGCCTCAATTTGGAGGTAGGATCCAATAAGTTGGTGTCCAAACTGATGCGGGGAATATTTAATTCCAATCCGCCTAGACCGCGTTACAACGTTACCTGGGATATTGGGAATGTACTGACCCTGCTCAGGACGTGGTCGCCCATGTTTGGGCTTGAATTGGACAAACTCACCCTGAAGTTGGTGATGTTATTGGCACTTACTTCGGCACAAAGGGTACAGACTCTTCATAAGATCAAGATTGATAGAATGATCTCTACCCCAGAAAAGGTTATTTCTTTATTGATGAATTGCTTAAACAGCACAGGCCTGGATTTACAGGTCTGCAGCTGGTGTTTCCAGCATACCCCGCTGATGCCAGGCTATGTTTAGCCACCCACATCCGCCACTATATTAAAGTGACGCGGAAATTAAGGGGAATGGAGCAATACTTGCTAATCAGCCATAAGAGACCTCACCATAGAGTGACGGTACAGACAATCTCCAGATGGCTCAGAATCGTTTTGAACGAAGCAGGTATAGATACTAATGTATTTAAATCCCATTCCACCAGGGCTGCATCAACGTCGGCGGCAAAGGTCATGGAGGTACCCATGGACCATATACTAGCCGCAGCGGGATGGGCCAGTGAAGCCACCTTTCAACGATTTTATAATAAACCTATTACCGCTCCTGGAATGTTTGCAGAAGCTGTACTGAATGCAGGCCGAGGACATTCGGCTACTCCCTAGTGAGGGTTTTTTTCTTTTGTTATTATTAATAAATATTATTATTTTTCAGAACTAGCAGTCTGAAAATTTTTGATACTCCTGTCCATCCTTATCGTGGCGTGTGTGATAGCATGGACGTTGTCCAGGGCGTGTAATCACAGAGCTTTGAAGTCTTCACGAAGTCACTCACGTGACTCCGAAATGAAATAGTAAGATTAAACGAGAACTTACCAGTTTGAAGTTTGATCTTTATTTTATGAGGAGTTGCGATGAGGGATTTCGTGCCCTCCGCTCCCAACCCTCGATCATAAAGTCAACTGGTAACTAGAGTCTCTTCAATCTTACTATCACAAGTCATTTCCTTTGGTTGTTGGTTCTGTGATTCCACACCGCTGCTTTGAAGAGATGTCGCGCATGCGTGCTGGCGGGTTCTTCACGAAATCCCTCATCGCAACTCCTCATAAAATAAAGATCAAACTTCAAACTGGTAAGTTCTCGTTTAATCTTACTATTACAGCTGCATTTCCTCAGAGCTTGTCCCATGCAGCTACAATGGTATCCATCAATGGCCATACACTTAATGTATTACTTGATTCTGGCAGTTTAGAAAGTTTTATAAGTGAACAAGTTGTGTCTCGACTAAATCTAACTATAATTCCATCAAATAAGGAAACCTCGATGGCTCTGACAACTCTCAACACTCAAATTATAGAATCTTGTATTGTAGACTTTATTCTGAACAAAACGAGCTATTAATCTGCATGTCTAGGTATTTTGAAAAAATTGTGTAGCGATATAATTCTAGGTCAGGATTTCCAGAAACTGTACAGATCACTTCAAATAATGTATGAAGGATCTATGCCTGATCTTGTATTGTCAAAGCCACCAGTATTGTGTGGTGTTTCTGCTGCATCTGTTGAATGCCCTTTATTATTCACAAATTTATCCTTCAAGTGCAAGCCAATTGCTACAAAATCAAGACTCTTTAGTAAAGATGATAGGAACTTTATCAACACAGAAGTAACTAATCTTTTACATGAAGGTATCATAGAGCCCAGCTCTTCCCCTTGGAGGGCACAAGTTGTCGTGGTTAAGGACCCCTTGGAGAGACATAGAAAGAGACTCTGCATTGATTACTCTCAAACTATAAACCAGTTCACGGACCTTGATGCATATCCACTACCTCGAATAGAAGAGATTATCAATACATTAGCTAAGTATAAGATATTCTCTACTTTTGACTTAAAAAGTGCTTACTACCAAATTCCTCTGAAGGAATCAGAGAAGAAATACACTGCGTTTGAAGCAAATGGGAAATTATATCACTACTGCAGAGTTCCTTTTGGTGTAACTAATGGCGTGGCTGTTTTTCAGAGAGAGATGGACAAACTTGTTGAACAGGAAAACCTTAAACATACTTTTCCTTATCTTGATAATATAACTATTGCAGGAAAAGACCAAGCTGAACATGATGAGAATGTACAACGGTTTTTAGATGTTGTACATTCTAAAAACCTAACCTTAAATGAGGCGTAGTCAATAACATCAGTGTCATCAATTAATATTCTTGGTTATTGGGTTGGAAATGATATAATCAAGCCTGATCCAGAAAGACTCCGCCCACTCCAAGAGCTACCTGTTCCAGTTACATTAAACTCTCTACGAAGAGTCCTTGGGATGTTTGCATATTATGCAAAATGGATACCAAATTTTTTTGACAAAATTCAGCAATTGATTAGAGCAAAATCTTTTCCCCTTGACTCTACAGCAATTGGTGCCTTTACTTCTTTAAAGAAACAACTGGAATCTGCGACATTACACGCCATCGACGAGGATCTCCCCTTTGTTGTTGAATGTGATGCATCTGATTTAGCAGTATCAGCAACATTAAATCAAGGAGGATGACCAGTGGCTTTCATGTCTCGTACTCTCCAAGGTAGTGAATTGCACTACCCACCCGTCGAAAAGGAAGCTACAGCAATTATTGAAGCAGTGAGAAAATTGAGTCATTTCCTTGCTCGCCAGCACTTCACTTTGATAACAGATCAGCGTTCAGTAGCTTTTATGCTGGATAATCGGAAACGAATGACGATTAAGAACAGTAAAATTCATGAATGGAGGATTGAATTATCTGCATATAGCTATTCAATTGAGTACCGCCCTGGTAAGGATAATGTTGCTCTGGATACATTAACCCGAGCATTTTGTGCCTCTGTTCATTCCTCTGCACTCACTGATCTTCACAATGGACTGTGTCATCCTGGAGTCACTCGTTTGCTACACTAAAACTTACCCTTCTCTACATAAGATGTGAAGATGACGTGCTTCATGTAGAATCTGTGCTGAATTAAAACCAAGGTTCTTCCGTCCTGAAGAAGGTAAATTGATCAAAGCTACTCAACCTATGGAATGTTTGAGTATTGACTTCAAAGGGCCTTTACCGTCCTCCTCTCGAAATGTTTATATACTTACCATAGTTGATGAATATTCGAGGATCCCATTTGCTTTTCCTTGTCCAAATATGTTAGCTGCTATGGTTATCAAAAGTTTAGATCAACTGTTTTCGTTCTGTAGATTTCCAAGTTACATACATTCTGATAGGGGCGCCTCATTCATGTCGAAAGATTTAAAGGACTACCTTTCTAAGAGAGGAGTTGCAACAAGTAAAACAACACCGTATCATCCTATTGGAAATGGTCAGGTTGAGAGGTATAATGGAATCATTTGGAAAGAAGTGAAACTGGCTTTAAAGACATACCAGATCAGCATTGGGAAAGTGTTCTACCAGATGCATTACACTCCATCAGATCTCTACTATAAACTGCGACCAATACTACTCCACATGAGCGGTTCCTTAACTTCAAACGGCGTTCTTCTAGTGGTACTTCTCTGCCATCATGATTGACTAGACCTGGGACCGTGTTGCTTCGTCGTTATGTCCGATTAAATAAGAACGAGCCTTTTGTTGATGAACTGACTGATGTCAACCCTTCTTATGCAACTATCAAGTATCAGGATGGACGCCAGTCAACTGTCTCACTTCGTGACCTTGCACCATGCCCGTCTTCTCCATCAGCTCCGTCACTTCTTGATAACACTAATCGAGAACTTCCTCCAACACTTCCAACATCCCCTATGGAAACTTCTATAAGAAATCCTAAAATTGTAAATCTAAATGACAATATGAGTGAAGTTGATGACCAAGCAATATATCTACCACCAGCTATTGAAACGCCATTACCTCCTGAAGCTCCAGTTCTGCAACGGTCATCAAGATGTATTAAACCTCCTGACCGTCTCAACTTATAAATAGGAGGGGAGAATGAAGTGGGCGCATGCGCAGGACATTCCCGGAGTGTGCGCATGTGTAAAGTATTTCGGGCGGGAAAGGCTTGCGGAATCAGCCATGTTTGCCAGACGTTTCTGAGTAACGTATTCAAGAAATAAGTTGCTTAAAGCTTAAATAAAGTTAAGTAAATTACGAGCAGTGAAAGTTTCATTTACCTCACAACAGTCGACACATGCCATTTGCACAGTAAATTGAAAGCGCTGTACATTCAAGGTTCTGTTTGGCTGTTCAGATGTAAGTTAAAAGTCCTTGTAAGATAGTATTCTGAAAGGCTCTGGTCAACAATGCCACAGGATTTGATTTGTTCAATCTGCCTTTGGAAAGGATTCTCCTGCCTCTTTGTCTGCAATCTGGTTAATTTCAGTAAGGGAAATTGCCTTTACAAGTTGATTTTCCCTCTCTGGAAATGTACAGTACTCAGTTCCTTTTAGGTAAGGATTTTGTGTTTTGAAATATGTGGAAGACACAACACGGAAGTGAGGTATTCTTCTCAGTCAGTCTTTGTCAGGGCCTGTACTTAATTCTTGAAGATAATGTCATTTACTTATCCAGTTCCCTAATTCTTTTGCCCATCTTTCTATCTTCAAGTGGATTGTACTGGGGAAGGATCTCTGACCAAAAACGTTAACTGTTTTTTTCTTGGTAGAAACAAGTAACTGTTTCTACCAAGGCAGCATCTCTGAAGAAAAAAGATGTTTCAGGTTGGGACTCTTCTTCAAACTGCTTTAGGATTAGGGTTCTTCTGAAGAAGGGTTCCAACTCGAAACGTCACCCATCTTTTTTCTCCAGAGATGCTGCCTAACCTGCTGAGTTACTCCAACATTTTGTGTCTTTTTTTCAGAGGGGCGGAACAGTAGTAGAGTTGCTGCCTTATGCCCCTGTCCCACTTAGGAAACCTGAACGGAAACCTCTGGAGACTTTGCACCCCACCCAAGGTTTCCGTGCGGTTCCCGGAGGTTTTTGTCAGTCTCCCTAATGGTCGAAACTGACAAAAACCTCCGAGAACCTCCAGGAACTGCACGGAAACCTTGGGTGTGGCACAAAGTCTCCAGAGGTTTCCGTTCAGGTTTCCTAAGTGGGACAAGGGCATTACAGAGCCAGAGACCCATGTTCAATCCTGACTATGAGCGCTGTCTGTGCAGTGTACCTATGTTCTCCCCGTGACCTTTAGTCAGAGGAATTATTTGCCACAAAAAGCTGTGGAGGCCGTCAGTGGATATATTAAAGGCGGAGATAGATATAGTCCTGATTAGTACAGATGTCAGAGGTTATGTGGAGAAGGCAGGAGAATGGGGTTAGGAAGAAGAGATAGATCAGCCATGATTGAATGGCGGAGTGGACTTGATGGGCCGAATGGCCTAATTCTACTCCTATCACTTATGACCTTATGACCTGTGTGGGTTTTCTCCGGGACCACCGGTTTCCTCCCACACTCCAAAGACGTACAGGTTTGTAGGCTAATTTGGTCGGTAAAAATCGTAAATTGTCCCTAGTGTGTGAAGGATAGTGCTAGTGTGCGGGGATCACTGGTCAGCATGGACTCAGTGGGCCATTTCTGCGCTGTATCTCTAAACTAATCCAAACTAGATCGCACTTGACCGGCTGATTTCCCCCAGCCATTTACTGTATTTATTTCCTTCTCCAACCTATCCAATCTTTTATTGTTCATAGTATATTTTTTGAGTATGCCTTAGCTTAACATTGTCTGGTAATTTAAAAACTGATGTTGAACAGTATAGTTTATTTCCCCTTATGCCATTGCAGAATTGAAGACCCATTGAAGTTTGACAGCTAAAGCCTGACCGCTAGTGTCTTTCTATCACACAATCCCTTTCCACTCATCCTAATGCACGACAGGAGATTAAAATGGCATATCACATGGTTCCAAATGAAGCTACACAAATCCATAGGCCGTAAATTGAAAGTGAAAAGAGACGGGGCATAAAAAAAGTAAGCTTCGCGCTCCTTGGAAGAGTTGGCTGAAACACTAAATGCTATAACTATTTGTTAACCTGTACTGATCCTTTAAACAGCGTGACATTATAAAAACTGGAGACGTCAATCAGAGAGAGCTTAAAGCCTGTCAGTAATTAATACTGTAGCATCTCAGCTTTCATTCCAATATGAAAACTACCAGAAATAAATCAATTGTTATGCTAGGATCTGACAGCAGTATATAATTTGCCGGAGTTTACTGGCCACAATTGTGTTAGGATATTATAAGCACTAGAATGTTTCAGAACATACCCAGCGGGCTGAATGGAATGGGCAGCTCAAGAGCCCTTGCGTTTTGGATACTGCATTTCACGATATTTTTCCATGTTTTATTTAGTTTAGTTTGCAGACACAGCGTTGAAACAGGCCCTTGCGGCCCGCCGCTTCCGCGCCATTCAGCGATCCACGCACATTAACACTACACACTAGGGACACTTTTACATGTATTCCAGGCCAATTAGCCTACAAACCTGTACGCCTTCGAAGTGTGCGAGGAAACTGAAGGTCTAGGAGAAAACCCACGCAAGTCATGGGGAGGACGTACGAACCTCGTACAGACAAGCACCCGTAGTCAATATCGAGCCCGGGTCTCTGGTGTGGTAAGCCCGTAGCTCTACCGCTGTGCAACCATCCCGTCCAAGATCCCAAAGCAAGTTCGTTTCAGCAAAACAAAGGTTTTCTTATTCCCTGCTTGCTATTTTTATTTTTGAAATTGGTGCATTTAGTTTCTTGAATAACGTGTAAAAAAATTCATTTAGAACGCGAGATAATGTTATCTTTTGGAGCTTGCATTCCAGTCTCCGATGAGCAACTTGCAGCCTGGTGATGCTGATTTTTACCGAGCAACCCTCCATTTTTTACCCGAGCAGCCCTCGATGTATCGCATTGAATAAGCGGGTATTTAGAGTAGGCACTCTGTACCTGACTTGCAGCCTTTATGCATATCCAGCTAGTGTAGCTAGATTTTAAAGTGAAGAACACATCATCATTTACAAAGCATTCTAGATATTGACTACAGGCCTCCCCACTCCCCCCTTTACCCATGGACTGTGTTCCTACAAAACTGTCAATTTTATTTCGGAGTCACGTGAGTTCAAGGCGCTCCCGCTACAATTTGAAAGTCGGGCCGACAGGTAAGAGTTTTACCGTGGCCGTGTGTATTTTCTTTGTGGTCTGCTTTGTGTTCCAGAAAGAATGAGCAAGACCTGAGGAAATAAATCTGTAGCTCGCCCCCGTTCATCTCCCATTGAGGAGCGTTCTTTGGAGGGGGGGCGAGAGGCGGCAGGATTGACTACCGAGCCGAGCCCAGCACCGCTAGTGCAGCCTGAGCAGCGGGCTGGACGAACCTGCAGCCAGAACCAGGCGGTAGTATCCGACAATTCGGATGAAGATGCCTCACCGCTCGAGAGCGGCAAAGGCAGCCGCCTAAGCCGAATGGAACGGCTTATGGAGCAATTGTTCCAGTGAGATCTGCTGAGAGAGCAGCAGCAGACTCGCCAAGGGAGCTCACGCACTCCCGCAGTGCCCTTTACGGCACTGGCCATTGCTTCACCTTCTATTGAAGGTAGCATTGGCGACCAGGTCTGGGCTGGTCAAGAAGAAGGGTCACTGGCTGAAGATGTCCGGAGTACGCAGGGTGTACAGGATCAGGAAGAGCTGCTGGGTGTGGTCAACCGCTACATGGCCACTCCACGAGCACGTCGGTCTTTAGAGCCGAAACTTGCAGCCAGCATTGACCACCTGTCCTCAAAACCCCTACAAGAACGGGTGGTCAATGATCCTCTTCAATTATATTCAGCCCCAGAAAATTGTATATCACTGAATGTACCAGCTGTAAACAGCCAAATTTGGGGACATTTGGGGCAGAATATCAGGAACCTGGAGTTGAAGCACCAGAAAACCCTAAAACTCCTGACAGCAGGAATAACTTCATATTCTCGGTCCATAGATGGTGTGGACATCACCACAAATCAGCAAGATACATTAGCTCTGCTGTGCGCCACTCAATTTGAGATTAACAATTTATGGAAGGAAATCATCAAGCCTGCCCTCAACCCTAAGTTTGCAGGACCAATTCTGCTCTTTGGAAAGGACCTTCCAAAAAAGGTGAAAGACCTGGAGGAAGAGTCCAAGACCTTTGGTCTCATGAGGGCAGGTTTGGGTCTGAGCAGACCTAACAAACCCAGGCGGCAGTACCCCACGGCGTCCACCAGTCGCTGACTACCATATGGGACTGGTGAAAGCTCGGGGTCCGCAACCATTCCCCGTAAGCCTTTTTTAGGCCAGGGCCCAGAGCGGACCCCATTGAAAATGCTCCACCCCCAACATCAACATCAACAGCAACATCAACATCAACAGCAGTCCTCTACAGCCCAGCAGACACCTCATCATCCAGCGAAGAGGCAGAAGAAGCACCAGTAACCATGGAGCTAGGTGGGTCTGGTTCCTCTCAGCATATGAGCAGTAGGGGCTCTATACTAACAGGGGGGAGATTGGACTTGTTTTTGGATGCATGGGAGTCTATCACTAATGACAAATATATACTCAGCAGCATTCATGGCTATAAAATTGACTTTGTTCATGTAAACATGCCGGCAGTTCAGCATATACCCCAAAGGGTATTCACCCTCTCAGTCAAAGAGAAACAAGAGGGTCAAGCTGAACTGATGAGGCTACTAGCAAAAGGTGTCATTGAAAGAACAAAACATGAACCTTTGGAATTTGTGTCTAATATTTTCACTAAAACTAAAAAAGATGGTGGATGTCGCATCATCATTGACTTAACTTCTTTAAACAAATCTGTTAAGTATATACATTTCAAGATGGAAACTTTTGAAACAGCCAGACAATTGATTTCTAGAGGGTACTTTCTGGCAAGCATTGATTTAAAAGATGCCTACTACTCAGTACCCATACACAAGGAGCATCGTAAATACCTAAAGTTTATCTGGATGAACCAGCTGTACAATTTGGGCATCTGCACTATTAAAATTTACAAAGAGCAAAAGTGCACGTGCTAAAGAAAAAGTCAGGTCACTTTGACTGAGTTATGAATTTAGCTGCTGAATCCATTCCAGAGTTACAATGGTGGACAAGGAACATTAAGCTTAGTTCCAGTTACATAATAATCACTAATCCAGTATTAACCATTCAAACGAATGCCAGTGCTTTGGGCTGGGGAGCAACTAACATGCAATCCAGCACAGGGGGCAGATGGACTAATTTTGAATCATCCTGCCTACAGACACGGGGTATTAACTACTTAGATATGTTGCGTGTGTTTTATGGTTTAAAAGCATATTCATCTAATACACATCACGCACATGTCCGGTTACAATTAGATAATACCAAGGTGGTGGCTTATATCAACCACATGGGTGGTGTAAAGTCGATATCATGTGACAATTTGGTCAACCTAATCTGGCAACGGTGTGTCGAAAGACATATTTGGTTTTCAGCAACTTACCTACCAGTTAAGCAAAATACAGTGGCAGACACCAGGTCACACAAATTTATCGATAACATCGAATGGATGTTAAATCCCAAAGTATTTGCTGAAATTACAAAGCAATATGGCACACCAGATATCGATCTATTTGCATCTAGGCTGAATCACCAGGTACCAACGTATGTCGCTTGGGAACCAGACCCTGAGGCAGCAGCAGTTGATACATTCACGATTCATTGGGGGAAAATGTTCTTCTATGCTTTTCCTCCCTTCTGCCTCATCAGTCGGGTATTATGCAAGATTCAATTGGATTCCGCTTCAGGAATCTTGATAATATCCGACTGGCCTACACAGCTATGGTTCCCAGTGGCCCTCGACATGGCTGTCGAAACACCGTTGGCATTCCCCAGCAGTCCAGAATTAATCCACCCAGTGTCAGGCATTAGTCACCCGTGCCATGACAGAGTCAATCTCCTGGCTTGCAGATTCTAAAAAGACCTCTACTGGGCCTGGGACTGTCTGAGGATGCCATCAACATGATGACCGCATCCCACCGGGAGTCCACCAGGAGACAATACCTGACCAACATAAGGAAATGGGAACGGTATTGCTCCAAAACAGGAACTACCTACACTACAGCAACAGCCACCAGTGTTGTGGAGTTCCTGGTTGGATTACATGGGGATGGACTCAGCTACAGCGCCATCAATACAGCCAGGAGTGCGATGTCAGCTTATTTGGTTCTAGCAGCAGGACACCAGGCTTTGAGGTCCCATCCACTGGTGGTCAAAATCATGAGGGGTATTTTTAACACTAATTCCCCCAGATCAAGGTACACTCAGATCTGGGATGTCAGCATTGTGCTGATGTACCTTAAGTGATGGCCACCACCCAGGTCACTCATGCTGGAACAACTTACTCTGAAATCAGTCATGCTCATGGCACTAGTGTCAGCTCAAAGGGTACAGTCTCTCCACCTTCTGAGGCTGGACAGCATGACAGATTCAATGGACTGTATCACATTCCATATTCAGGGTCTGGTCAAACAAACTAGACCAGGAACCACGCCTCCAGTTATGGAGTTCCGGGTATATTCATCTGACCCACCACTGTGTGCCAAGACCCATCTCGCCAATTACATAGACACAACATACAACTTAAGAGGGAGAGAAAAAGCCTTATGGATAAGCCACAAGAAGCCCCATGGCCAGGTGACAAGCCAAACCATTTCAAGGTGGCTCAAGCAGGTGCGTAAGTCCGCAGGAATCAACACTAATGTTTACAAATCCCACTCCACCAGGGCTGCATCCACATCGGTGGCTAGGCAAATGGATGTGCCTGTGGACCATATTCTGGCTACAGCAGGATGGTCCTCGGAAAGAACTTTCAAAAGGTTTAATAATAAGCCGCTTGCGGAACCTGCTCCATTTGCAGACAGAATTTTAGAGTCTGCAGATAATATTTAATTTAAGCACGGGGGAGCTCTCTGTTTTTTGTTGTTATTAATAAACCTTTTTTGTTCACAAACAGGTTATTGTTGATTGTGATAACATACTTCCTCCCTCAAAGGTCTTAAGACAGTGAGTGAAGCATGAGCTGGTACACGGTTCGGAATCACAGAGCTTTGAAGTCTTCACTTAGTCACTCACGTGACTCCGAAATAAAATAGTAAGATTAAATTATTTAAGAGGGAGTTAGATGTGGCCCATGTGGCTAAGGGGATCAGAGGGTATGGAGAGAAGGCAGGTATGGGATACTGAGTTGGATGATCAGCCATGATCATATTGAATGGCGGTGCAGGCTCGAAGGGCCGAATGGCCTACTCCTGCACCTAATTTCTATGTTTCTATGTTTCTAAATGAGAACTTACCAGTTCGAAGTTTGATCTGTATTTTATGAGGCGTTATGATGAGGGATTACGTGCCCTCCGCTCCACCCTCAACTGGTAATTAAGTTCTTATTTTTTCTTTACTATATTTGTTTCAATCGTTGTGTTTTTTCTGTGAATCCACACCGCTGCTTTGAAGAATGTCGAGTGCCGGACGGGGTCTTCACGTAGTCCCTCAACGTAACTCCTCATAAAATACAGATCAAACTTCGAACTGGTAAGTTCTCATTTAATCTTACTATTTTACGTTATACAAATCCATTTTTCCAATTGGATCCCATGTTATAAGTTCATGTCATAAGAGCAGAATTAGGCCACTCGTCCCATCGAATCTACTCTGCCATTCAATCATGGCTGATCTATCTTTCCCTTTCTAACCCATTTCTCTTGCATATCCAGCTAGTGTAGCGGGATTTTAAAGTGATGGGGGTAAAATGAGTAAAATGGGGTTTCCCTCTCAACCCTATTTCTCCTGCATATCCTGTCCAGCAGTGTAGCGGGATTTTAAAGTGAAGACCACATCATCATTTGCAAAGCATTCCAGATATTGAGCACATCCCCCCTTTACGCAGTGTTCCTAGAAAACCATCATTTTTCCCTTATACAAATCCCCTTTTCCCATTGAATTCCATGTTATAAGTTCATGTCCTAGGGGCTGAATTAGGGCATTTGGCCTATCGAGTCTACTCTGCCATTCAATCATGCCTGATCTATCTTACCCTCTCAACCCCATTTCTCCTGCCTTCTCCCCAAAATCCAATTATAAGTGGTGATGTGCTCCTATGTGGTGTTTCTTTTCTCTCATTAAGCTGTTTCATCAATGACAGCAAGGTGAACCACTGCTGTCATTTAATAGTTGAGGCCAACGTTAGACTTGGAGGGTGTGGGAAGGAACTGCAGATGCTGGTTTGAACCGAAGTTAGATACAAAAAGCATCACCCATCCCTTCTCTCCAGAGATGCTGCCTGTCCCGCTGAGTAACTGCAGCTGTTTGTGTCTATCTTAGACTTGGCGGGGATTGGACGAGGCTCATGGATTAGGGACGAGTTTAGGAAGGAGCGATATTTTAGTTTAGTTTAGTTTATTGTCACGTATACCGAGGGTTAGGGTTAGGGTTAGGATGAATTCTACAATAGCAGGCATCCTATCGTGATGCTTTACTGCTTAGATTGGCAATAGCTTTGCCCAAGACCACATGAAGCTGCAGAGTTGTGGATGTAGCCCAGTCTATCCGACAGGCCAGCCTCCCCAATATCAACTCCATCTAGACGTCATGCTGCCTTGGGAAAGCAACCAAGATAATTTACGACGATTTACTCCCTGGTCATTCCCTTTTCTCCCCTCCCCCATCAGGTAAAAGATACAAAAGCTTGAAAAGATTTACCACCACATTCAGGAGCAGCTTCCTCCCTGCTGTGGTCAGAGTACTACATGGTCATCTCATAAGTTTGGGGCCAGATCCCAATCTCCCAACCTACACCATTGCACTTGTTTAATCTGCACTTTCTCTGTAGCTGTAACACTATAACACTGTATAATTTAATTCCGTTCTCTGATATTTTTCTCTTTGCTTAACCTTCTATACTTGCGTACGGCTTCATTTAACGGATTAGCACACAAACCAATTTTTTTGCTGTATACCTCTTTCCCCATTACAATAATAAACCAATTGTATCCAAATATAATAAGAATAGACTGGATAGACTCGGCTTGTACTCGCTGGAATTTAGGAGATTGACAAAGGATATTTATTACCACATACACCAATTGGTGCAGTGAAATTTGTCTTGCCATGCAGCACATAGATAAAGATAAGACATAACATTAAAGAATTTAACATAAAACATAAAAAACATCCCCCCCACAAGGCACAAAGTCCAGGCCCCATCCCCAGTTCACCCATAGTCGGGCCTATTGAGGCCTCCGCAGTTACCACTATGGGGGCCGATGTTCCAGGCCCTTCTTTGCCGGGTGATGGTGCTCCGGTGGCGGGAGAACCCTCTCAGCGGCTCGGGGTGCCTGTAACGGCCGCTTCCTTGCTGGAGACTGTGGCTTCCGACGCCAACAGGCCGCGCTAGATGGAACTCCACAACTGCCGCTTTCGCCGAGAGATCCCAGGCTCCCGATTTAAGTTTCAGCGCCGCCACCTGCGGCCGGCTGCCCCACAGTCCCGCAGCTCCGCGATGTTCTCCTGCGGTCTTCAGCTCACCGGAGCTCCAGCACGGCGACCCAGGCAAGGCATCGCCCGCTCCACTCCGCGATGGTGCCCCAGCGCTGCGCCGCTGCCGAAGCCGTGGTTCTGGGCGGTCCCCCCAGGAAACGCCGCTCCAGGCCCGCTGGTAGGCCGCGAGTACGGGTCGACGGTGCAGCCCGGAGAAAGCTGCCTCTCCGACCAGGTAGGTACTCTAGAAAGCAGTTTCCCCCTTCCCTACCCCCACCCCCACATAAAAAAGGCTGGGACTCCGAAAATCATAAAAACTCAACTGACTAAAAATGTTTAAAAAGAGAGAAAAGACTGCGGGCTGGGCAGCCATACCCATACCGGACAGCACCCTGGAATGTGGGGGGATCTTATAGAGACTTACAAAATTCTTAAGGGGTTGGACAGGCTAGATGCAGGAAGATTGTTCCCGATGTTGGGGAAGTCCAGAACAAGGGGTCACAGTTTAAGGATAAGCGGGAAGTCTTTTAGGACCGAGATGAGAAGATCATTTTTCACACAGAGAGTGGTGAGTCTGTGGAATTCTCTGCCACAGAAGGTAGTTGAGGCCAGTTCATTGGCTATATTTAAGAGGGAGTTACATGTGGCCCTTGTGGCTAAAAGGATCAGGGGGTATGGAGAGAAGGCAGGTACAGGATACTGAGTTGGATGATCAGCCATGATCATATTGAATGGCGGTGCAGGCTCGAAGGGCCGAATGGCCTACTCCTGCACCTATTTTCTATGATTCTATGAAGAAGTCGATCACATTTAGAATCATCGAGAGATACAGCATGAAACCAGACCTTCGACACATTGACTCCGCACTAGTTTAGTTTAGTTTTTTTTTGAGATACAGCACGGAAACAGGCCCTTCGGCCCACCGAGTCTGTACTGACCAACACATTAACACCATCCTACACACACTAGGGACAATTTACACATGCACCAAGCCAATTAACCTACATACCTGTACGTCTTTGGAGTGTGGGAGGAATCTCGAAGATCTCAGAGAAAACCCACACGGTCACGAGGAGAACATACAAACTCCGTACAGACCAGCACCCGTAGTCGGGATCGAACCCGGGTCTCCGGCGCTGCAAGCGCTATAAGGCAGCAACTCTACCGTTGTGCCACCGTGTCGCTGACACAAAATCTGTCTTTATTCACCCCAGATACTCATCGACTCCCCTCAGATTAATTGGCTGCAGAAAGAAGGAATCACAGCACCCAGAGGACATTCACTCAGTCACAGGGAGAATGTATAAACTGCACACAGATAGCACCCGAGGTCAGGATTGAACCTAGGTCTCTGGCATTGTGTGTTCGGGGAACTAATACCTGCGACTGAGCCATTGATTTAGCGGACAGTGAAGTGATGATCAACTTCCATTGCGTGGCGTGCAATAGCAGCATACCACGCACCGTATTTTGTCGGCCAAGTACGGTACTGGGCGGCACAATGGCGCAGCGGTAGAGTTGCTGCCTCACATCACCGGAGACTCACATTCGATCCTGACTACGGATACTGTCTGTAGGGAATTTGCACATTCTCCCCGTGACCCCATGGGTTATCCCCAGGTACTACGGTTTCCTCCCACACTCTAAAGACGTACAGATTCGTAGGTTAATTGACTTCGGTAAAAATTGTTAATTATTCCTAGTGTGTAGGATAGTGCTCTTCTACTACAGGCCTCTCAGACCTCAGTGGTGTGAGGGGCCTGTTTCTGGATAGTGTCTCCAAACGAAACAAGACTACAGGAATTCAAGTACATGAAATATAAGGTATTCTGCATGCCTTGTCTTCGTTCCTCAGTAAATGCCAAACATAACAATTGTGCACCAGAATGTCTCCGTGATGTTGTTGTTTTTTAGGTTTGGTATTGCAAATAGGTAGAACACAAAGAGAGGCTGTAACATAGTATTCACTACGGGCAGCGAGGGCTTTCAGCAGACAATTCAACCCGTGTTAGGTCAGAGAACAGGGAGTACAGTTCTCTCAAACCAGTTAATCCAGAGCATGGTTGAGAGGACGGTTTATTCCCCGTGCTCCTTGTAATCTTTCGAGTTTCTGCCCATGTCTGAACAGCCAAGAGAAAGTGCTTTCCCTTCAGACTGGCTTTAGTTCGTAACTCCAGCTTACAATGAGTGGAACAGCTAAAAACCTGCTGCCACGTCCAAATTACTTGAGGCTGTGGTTGGAGAGTATTGAGCTGGCTCCACATTCCTGGCATCTGATGCTATTAATTTTTTTTTTAATTTATATTCTTTTCTGAGGCTTTTGATATCATTTTAAGCAATGAATATATCTATTGTAACTTAGGCAAATGAAACATTTTTTAATTTAAAGCTAACCTGACCTGCGCAAGGGTGACACGCAAAAATTTGTATATCGTTCTAGGGAGGCACGGTGGCTCAGCGGTAGAGTTGCTGCCTTACATCGCCAGAGACCCGGGTACAATTCCGACTAAGGGTGCTGTTTGTACGTAGTTTGCATGTTCTCTCTGTGACTGTGTGGGATTTCTCCGGGTGCTCCGGTTTCCTCCCACCTTCCAAAGACGGGGTTTTTCGGTTGACTGACTGGCTTATATAAATTGTCCCCGGAGTCTCAGATAGAATTAGTGGGTGGGCGATCGTTAGTCTGCACAGTAGCACAGCGGGTAAAACCCTCTTTCAGTTGAGTGATAGTCATAGTGTCATAGTCATCGAGTCATACAGTGTGGCAATAGGCCCTACTGCCCAACTTACCCACACCGAACAACATGTCCCATCTACACTAGTCCCACCTGCCTGCGTTTGGCCCATATCCCCCTAAACTATCATATCCATGTACCTGTGTAAATGTTTCTTAAACTTTGCAAAAGTACCTGCCTCAACTACCTCCTCCGGAAGCTTGTTCCATACACCCACCACCCTTTGTGTAAAAAAAGTTGCCCCTCTCGTTCCTATTAAATCTTTCCCCCCTCACCTTAAACCTATGTCCTCGAGTTCTCAATCGTCCTACCCTGGGCAAACGTTTGCATTTACCTGATCTATTTCTCTCATTATTTTGTACACCTCTCATCAAGATCACCCCCCCCATCCGCCTGTGCTCTATGGAATAGAGTCCTAACCTGTAAAACCTCTCCCCTTAGCTCAGCCCCTCGAGTCCTGGCAACATCTGCACCCATTCCAGCTTGACAACATCTTTCCTATAACATGGGGCCCAAAACTGAACACAATGCTCTAAAAGTGGCCTCACCAACATCTTAGATAACAGCAACATGACCTCCCAACTTCTATATACTCAATACTCTGATATGATACGATATAACTATTTATACCAGGAGGGAAATTGATCTGCCAACCGTTACAGAGAGTGGTGAGTCTGTGGAATTATCTGCCTCAGAGGGCAGTGGAGGCAGGTTCTCTGGATGCTTTCAAGGGAGAGCTAGATGGGGCTCTTAAAAATAGCAGAGTCAGGGGATATGGGGAGAAGGCAGGAACGGGGTACTGATTGGGGATGATCAGCCATGATCTCAGTGAATGGCGGTGCTGCCTCGAAGGGCCAAATGGCCAACTGCACCTCTTTTTTTACACAGAGGGTGGTGGGTGCCTGGAATGTGCTGCCAGGGGTGGCAGATAAGATAATTGCATTTAAGGGGCTTTTAAATAGGCCTATGAATATGCATGAAATGGAGCAATATGGATCACATACAGGCAGAGGAGATAAGTTTAATCTGGCATTATGTACGGCATGAATATTGTGGGCTGAAGGGCCTGTTGCTGTGCGGCACTCAACTATGAGTAACTCAGCGGATCAGGCAGCATCTCGAGAGAATAAGGATGTGTGATAATTCTGGGCGGCACTCTTCTTCAGACTCGGTGCTCTTTTATGTTCTATGTTAAAATGCATTTTTAACTGATGTCCGTGTTGGGACAAGACAGGTCACTTTAGATTTGTGGGTGTCACGGAGGTAAACATTTGAACCCGTAAACACAATTCATACTAGCAACTTTAAGGTTGCTGACTTGAGCAGTATTTCCCCTACGCTTACTTGTATATTTTCATGGCAGCTCATGTAGTGCTCATAGTCATTCCAAGAATAATCTCATCTCCCACTTCCAATCATTTGTATTTTCTTTTACAAAGAACCGTGCTGCCATCTAGGATCAGATTCAAGGACATTAAGAGTGTTTTATTGTCATATCTCCCGAAACGGAACAATGAAATTCCTACTTGCAGCAGCACAACAGATATATAAACATAGCACTCCGTAAAACCCATAATAAACAGCTGAAAAAGTTCAGTATGTAAAAAAATAAATCGACAGTAATAATGCCAAAATAATGTCCCCATGTCTATATAGTTCAGAACCTATTTGGAGGTTGTAGTGTTTAATAGCTTGATGGGTGTTGGGAAGAAGCTGCTCCTGAACCTGGATGTTACAGTTTCCATTCTTCCAGATGGCAGGAGTGAAGTGAGAGCGTGGCCAGGGTGGTGTGGGTCTCTGATGATGCTGGCTGCCTTTTTTGAGGCAGTGACTCTTGTAGATCGCTTTGATGTTGGGGAGGTCAGTACCAATGATGTGTTCTCCACTTTTTGTAATTTTTGTGATTTTTGCATTTTGCATATGGGACTCACAGTAAAAAAAAAATATTGGGATTGCTTTTGTTTCTTACTTTTCATTCCATTTGATCACTGGGTATGTCTCTGTGCTGTATCCTTCACCTTTATTTGCCGTTATGTGCGCTCACTAATTCTGTTACCATGGCGACTTTTATAACTGGGCAGTTAGATTCTTTTGTAAAGGTTGCTTGAACATAATCCAAAGAAATGAACTTGAAATTGCCATGCTAGGATTGGTAACCCATTTCCACAAACTACCTATGCCGACAAATAGGCATGTAACATGATGGCACATGTTTATTGCATGTGAACATATACATTAGGAGCAGTCCCCTCATGTCTGCTCCTCCATGTAATAAAATTATGGCTATCTGAATCTCCACGTTCTGTCTACATGTGTTCATTTTTTAAATCCTCTTGCTTATCAAGTAGCCAGTGGGTGGCACGGTGGCATAGCGGTGAAGTTGCTGCCTTACCAAAGATCCAGGTTCGATCCTGACTGCGGGTGCTGTTCGTACATGTTGGATACTGTTCAGAGAAGGTCAACATACTAATAGCTGGAATGGATGAGTTGCTTAGGTTTAGGTTTGTTATTGTCATCTGTACCAAGGTACACTGAAAAGTTTCATATTGCATGCTATCTAATCCAATGGTTTTGTAGTAATGGGAACTTTCTTCCTCAAAGGATAGTTGGAGAGAGTCTTTGAATATTTTCATGGTAGATTAAGTGTTTAGGAAGGAACTGCAGATGCTGGTTTAAACCAAAGGTAGACACAAAATGCTGGAGTAACTTGGAGGGACAGGCAGCATTTCTGGAGAGAAGCCTTCTCTTCAAATACGCTGCCTGTCCCACTGAGTTACTCCAGCATTTTGTGTCTATTCATGGTAGATAGTTTAGTTTAGTTTAGAGATTAGTTTAGAGATATAGCGCGGAAACAGACCCCTTGGCCCACCGAGTCCACGTCGACCAGCAATCCCCGTACACTAGCACTATCCTACACACTGGAACCAATTAACAATTGTGCAGACACCAATTAACCTAATAAACATGTATATCGTTGGAGTTTGGGAAGAAACCAGGCCACCCAGAGAAAACCCACGCAGTCACGGGGAGAATGTACAAACTCCATACAGACAGCACCCGCAGTCATGATCGAACCCGGGTCGCTGGCGCCGTAAGGCAGCAACTCCACCTCTCTGCCGCAGTGTTATTCCAGAGATCTCATGGACAGGTTTTTAATGGAGATGACAGGAGGTAGGATTCCCTGTTTAATCGCCTCTATTGCTTATATAAAAAAAGAAGGTGCAACATTATGTAGAATATGGCCTATTTTTCATTGATTCTGTCTGATATAAATCTACTAAAAAATGTTCAATATACGGTATATATAGATTTTTTAAAAACCTTTACAAATGCTAGCAGCAGTATTATGTTTAGTCAACACCAGTCTTATTACATGAAAAGATATATTAATTAAGTCTGTAATGCACCACTTTTGTCAGATTTGAACAATATGCAAATACAAATGAATAACAAAATAAACAGACAACACTCCCGGTTCAAGAGGGCAATCCTATTTTAAATGTCTCCCCTTCATTTAAAACCAACAAATTTAATTGCGGGCTTGGTTTTATTTTATTAGTAGCTCCATGGGAGAACATTAACTGCAGATAGCTGCTCCCTGTCAGTTTTCCCAATGATTAAACAAAGTGCATCGACTCTGACCATATGATTTTACGTGTAGCTAAAGGATCAGCTGTTTAAAAATCCACCCGTGTAAGGCTTGTGTATGCACATAATCAATAGCCACAGGTAAACAGGATCCTTGGCACAGAGTAATGAAGTCACCAGCGGTACATTTTATTCTGCCTATGGTGAAGTAATCATTTTTTCACAGAGTTGAGGTCATGTTCTAATTACAAATGAGTCTGTTTTTATTCTTTTAACCAAAATGCTCTGACCGTAAGCATTCCGAATGCATGTGGCAATAATGCAACTCGCATCCGAGCTGCCTTCAACTGCACAGGAGCAAATTCACAAGGGCTATACCACAAGGTAGCCAATTGAACATAAACTAATTTTTGCTTAATTACTTTTTAATGCACAGCAAGAACAGATTATATGTGAAGGCCCATGGGGTACAATTTAAATCCTACCTGTAGTACTGACCATATTTTATCAGAAACGTCATCAACCTCTCGGTCTTATCATTTCCTTCCAGAATCAGAGTATGAATATTTTCACAAAGGGCCTCTCTCATCTGTCACATGCACACACTGCCTGGTTTCTCCATTCAGGCATGTTCCCCACTGAAAGATGGATGAAGTTTATGTAAATAGATGACATTTATGTGACGGTGTTTAGCTAGAGTGTGGATCAAACCAGTTATAGATGCCTTGAGAGTTCTCTACCTCCCTTGCGTTTCATAAGGTCATAAGGAATAGGAGTAGAATTAGGCCATTCGACCCCTCAAGCCTACTCCGCCATTCAACCATGGCTGATCTAACTCTCCATTCTCCTGCCTTCTCCCCATAACCTCAGACACCTGTACTAATCAAGAATCTAGCGATCTCTGCCTTAAACATATCCACTGACTTGGCCTCTACAGCCTTCTGTGGCAAAGAATTCCAGAATACTCAGTAGTGTCCAGTATATATTCTCCAATATACTTAGCATTGTTGGGTTTGAGGTGATAAGGGCAGGTACACACGCTTACATTACTAATGAACGATAAGGTTAGAGAAAATGAACTCATTCAGTTTACCAAGGATCATGTGTGGTCTCTGTGTGGGGTAGGAAGGAACTGCAGAATCATCATCATCATCATTGTTGAAAACATGAGTGACGCAGTGGTGCTGGTTTCCGACGGGCACGGTGACAGACGCGCCACACATCTCTGTCCTCCATGCAGCTGGCAAGCTCCTCTTTTGTCTCTACACGTGCGTCTTCCATCAATGTCTTCAGCATCATCTTGATTGGCCGTCCCGGGTCACGTCTTCCATGGGTGGATCCCACAGCACAACCTTGTTTGTTGGCATTTCTGGGTGGCGGTGGCAGTGACCAGCGAGCCTAATCCTTCCAGACCTGATCTTCTCGGTCAGAGGTAGATAGTTACTCCAGCTATTTGTGGGGTAAGTCGCAATGTCCATGACCACGTATTTCAGCTTTGATCTCATGAGCAGATTGCTTTCAGTTGTTTCAACTCTGACCTGGTTTAAGTTCACAGCAGACACTGCATTGTGCAAAAACAAAGTTTATTGCAACAAAAGGGCAGGGGAAGTAGTGGCACAATGCATAGCCATCCTCAAGCAGTGAAGAAATCTGTACAAGAGTAGGAACAGGGCAAAAGGGTGTGTTTAGATTCAAGCTAGATGAACCCCCTCGATGCTTACAAATGCATGCGCAATATAAGCTGGAGTCATCGTTATATAGCACGGAGACAGGGCTTCAGCACAGCTTGCCCATGTTGATCAGGATGTCTCATCTTTACTAGTTCTGCCTTTTTAGTTTAATTTAGAGATATAGCTCTAATTTAGTTGAGTTCAGAGAGACAGCCCTTCGACCTGGTCCGTGCCGACTAGCGATGGCCTGTATACTAGTACTATCTTACACTCCAGGGACAATTTACAATTTGCAGAAGCCAATTAATCTACAAACCTGTACATCTTTGGGAGGTGGGAGGAAACCATGGCACCCGGAGAATACCCACGTGGTCACAGGGAGAACTATAAATTCCGTAGACAGCACCCGTGGTCAGGATTGAACCTGGGTCTCTGGCGCTGAAAGACAGCAACTCTACCACTGCGCCACCCACCTGCCCCTGTTTGGCCCATATCCATCTAAACCTTTCCCATATTGACTCTTCTTTAAAACAACACAAAATTAGGAGCAGAATTAAACTCTTCAAACCTATCCCTCCATTCAATATGATCATGGCTAACCTGCCCAATGCCCCAGCTGCTTGTGTTTGCCAGCTCACCATAGCCCTGAATTCCCCAACCTTTCAAAACTGTATCTACCTCAGGAAAGTGCACAAAGGTATGGTTTATTGGCTGATAAAGAAACACCAGTTTCTCTATTTAGTGCAACACACAAACATACAAGATATGCAAAATAAACGTATGATCTGTAACTAATGCTGACCCAGTTGGTCAGGCAAGCATGCAAGCAGCAACAAGGTGGCTCGTATCAGTGCAGGGAGCAACCTTTCTGTTATCACCTTGACACACTGATCAAAGTGTTAGCATTTGTAGCACCTCAAGTTCTTCTTCAGACGCCTGCTTAAACACCTCTCTGAAGAGTTGATGTGTGTTCACTGTCCTTCACCTCTCTAGATACTTCATCCCAGAAGTGAACCAGTCTCCAACTGATACACGCTCTCGTGGATCCTCATTGATGATCTAATGTGCCGTATACCTTCCTTGCTCCATTTGCTTTAGCATGCCCAGCCTGGACAATTTCCATTGATCTGGTCCTATACACCTTTAGTTTAGTGTTTGTTTGGAGATACAGCATTGAAACCGGGCCATTAGTCCACCAACTGCACGCGACCATCATCGCCCATATACTAGTTCTATGTTTCCCTACTTTCGCATCCTAGGGACATTTTACAGAAGCTTCATTTGCCTGGCCTGGAAAATTTCCATTGATTGGCCCTACTCACGTTTAGTCTAGTTCAGTTTAGTTTAGAGATGCAGCATGGAAACGGGCCCTTCGAGTCAACGCTGACTATCGATCATCCATACACACTACTACACACCAGGGGCAAGTTACAGAAGCCAATTAAACTACAAACCTGCACGTCTTTGAAGTATGGGAGGAAACCAGAGTTTGGATCGAAACCGGCGATACGCTGTGAGGCAGCAACTCTACTGCTGCGCAACTGTGTCACCTATACTACAACTATAATTGTTTGACTTAATTGATCAAGAGATACACGATAGAAACAGGCCCTTCGGCCCACCGAGTCCACGTCGACCATGGATTACAAATACACACTAGTTCTATGGATATCCCACTTTCTCGTCCACTCCGTACAAACTGGGGGCAATTTACAGAAGCCAATTGACTTACAACACACAGATGTTTGGGGTGCAGGAGGAAACTGGAGTACCTGGAAAAAACTCACACTGTCACGGGGAGACCCTGCAAACGCTTCCCAGGCAGCACCTGGGGCCAGGTTTATATCCAGGCATCTCACGCTGTGAAACTGCCGCTCCACCATCAAGATTTTTCCCCATTGTGCAGATGATAATCCACTTTCATTCATACCAATAAGGAATGCAGCTGCCCTTGGAAACACGGAGCCTAGTGAGTTTTATCTGGAAGCCAAGTTTCGAAGATTTTTACCTGTAAATTAAAAAGACCTTGATAATCCAGTTAGTTGGCTTGTAACCTGATTTCCAGCAATATAGTGTCTACATTCCCACAGTGATCCTTTCAATTTGTACATAGAACACAGTTTTATGGCAGGGAGCATAATGGAAATTGATGGTGATGTTGATAATGTGCCTGCATAAAATAAAACTGTACAGGAGCAGTACGAAGCCATTCTTCTAACTAAAATGGGTTCTCAAATGCATTCCCTGTTAACAGCACCGATAGCTAAATGTGTCTAGTTTGGCAAAAACGGTACAAAAGTTCCATAAATTCTAAACAATCAGAAAGTCAGGAGATCTTCTCCGCTCTTGCTCCCCCTCCCCCTGAGTCGCAACAGGGACAGAGTCCCCCTAGTCCATACCTTTCACCCCATCAGCCGTCGCATACAACGCATAATTCCTCTGACATTTTCGTCCCCTTCAACTGGATCCCACCACGAGTCACATCTCCCCATCTCAACCCCTTCCTGCCTTCTGCAGAGACCCCTCTCCACCCCTTTCTCCCTCTGCAACTCCCTGGTTAACTCGTCCCTTCCCACCCAAACCACCCCCTCCCCAGTTACCTTTCCCTGCAACCACAGGAGATGCAACACCTGTCCCTATATTTCCTCCCTCGACTCTGTCCAGGGACCCCGACAGTCCTTTCTCGCACACTCCAAAGATGTGCAAGTTTGTAGGTTAAATGGCTTCTGTAAATTGTCCCTACTTTGTTGGATAGAACTAGTGTTGGGGTGATTGCTGGTCGGCATGGACTTGTTGGGCCTAAGGGCCTGTTTTCCCACTATATCTCTAAAATAAAACACACCACAATGTATAGAAATGCAATTAAGAAAATATAGCCATTTTGGGACAGAGTGATTTCAGAATTAACGGAGGTATTAGGATATATAGTCTCCAAGAAGTGTTCCATTTTATACCTGGGTAATATAACTACAGTGGTGCTGAAGGAAGATCATTACTTGGTTAAAATCCTACTCACAGCTGGCAGAAAGGCCATTACAAGAAACTGGCTTGCACCACCCAGACTTAGACAATGGTTAGACATAGTACAGGAAATATTTGTCATGGAGTAAATGACATATTCTCTAAGAGTGAAAGAAGACGAGTTTAACAGAAAATGGGGGAAAATGGATTAGGTATAGAAATAAAGACATCAACACTGTATAATTTTATTGACAATAATGTAAGTTATTGGAAAATGTTTCAATAAGAAAATAGTTCTGTATACTGCATCATTAATTGTAAACTGAACCCCCCCGCTGCACTGTTGTACGTTTCACTGCATTGTTGTATGTTTCGTTGTTATATTTGTGTTTTATTTGTGTATACATAAAACCAATAAAGACTACAGTGAAAAAAAATAGCAATAGACATGTAGGGGGGCAGTGGCGAAGCGGTAGAGTTGCTGCCTTTACAGCGCTTGCATCGCCGGAGACCCTGGTTTGATCCTGACTATGGGTGCACCTGAGTATGGAGTTTGAAAGTTCTTCCCGTGACCTGCATGGTCGGTTTTCTCCCACACTCCAAAGACATACAGGTTTGTAGGTAAATGGGCTTGGTAAATGGAATAAATGTCCCTAGTGTGTGTAGGATAGTGTTAATATGTGGGGAATGCTGGTCGGCGTGTAATCTGTGGGCCGAAGGGCCTGTTTCCACGCTGTACCACACACTAAACAAAAGTAAGTACCAAAGAAGAAAATCTTTGATCATTGGAAGTTTTCGACCGATTACACAAGCACAATGTAAAATTCACACAGACCAAATCTGCATTCACCTCAAAGCTAAAAATGGATGCAAAATGATTGCACTCAGTCAAAGAAAAAAAAGATTGTGAAATCATTGCGTTCATTTTCAGGCATGGTATAGTAGCATGGAAGAGGTTTGACAGAATTAGCAATAGCACTGACACTTTACATCAGTTGCTGAAGAAAGATGAAAAACAACACTGCGGCAAAGAAAAGCAAACAGCATGAAATTTATGTAAGAAAGTCAGGGAAGCGTCTGTGTAAATTCATTATGATACAACACATGCATTGAACTTGATCTGAGGGGGTGCGAATTTGTGGAGCAGGAACCATTATTTGTCATGTCGTGAACAGTGGTCAAAATGCACAATTGATTTTGCATCAGATTTTGAGAAACAATGCTTAAACCTAGAGAAGGGCATTAGAGATTGCCTTTGGAGTGAAAAAGTTTAAATCCTTATTGGACAAATGTTTCATCTTGGTCACAGACCGTAAGCTTCTGTGAGTAATTTTTCATCCCAAATCAGACATTCCAACAATATTGCTTCTTGGAATATTGCACAGGTGGACCATTATCTTATCTCAACATAAGTCATAAGGTCATAAGTGATAGGAGCAGAATTAGGCCATTCGGCCCATCAAATCTACTCCACCATTCAGTCATGACTCTCTCCCTCCTAACCCCATTCTCCTGCCTTCGCCCCGTAACCCCTGACACCCATACTAAACATGATTAGACAAGCAAGTTTAGAAATTGAATCTAAAATACAGTACAAAAATACAAATTTGGAAATGCCAAAAAACCCCATCAAGATTACCAAACCAGAATTCAGGCACAGGGAATGGTCTTCACAATGAAAATCGTAGAGGACAATCTTGAAGCTACTGCAATGAAGTAAAAGAACAAACTAAAAGAAAACATGCAGATAAGAAGACATGGCATCATTATATAATGGATGAAATGTATTGTTGTCTAAGTAGTGGTGTGATAAATACAGAAAGAGGGGTGTCTTAGAAACATAGAATTATACAGTACTGAAACTGGCCCTTCGGCCCAACTCATCCATGACAAACATGATGTCCCATTTAAGCTTGTCTCATTTGCATGCATTTTGCCCAGATGCCTCCAAGTCTTTCCTATCCATTTCCCTGTCCAAGCTCCATTTAAGTGTTGTTATAGGATCTGTCTCAGCTACCTCATCTGGCAGCTTGTTCAATTTACCTGCCACCCTCTGAGTGAATAGGTTGCCCCTCGGATTCATATTAAATATTTCCCCTCTCACATTAAACGTATGACCTCTTTTAGTTGATTCCCCTACAAAGGGTAAGAGGCTCTGTGTCTTCACCCTATCTGATCCCCTCATTTTACGCACAAGTACAAGATACTTTGAGAAGACAAATTTGAAAAGACCTTTACAGTGAATATCAGATATTATGAGCATAAAGGCTACAGCCAGAAGGTTTGTTTATTGTCCAGGATTAGATATTGATGTTGAGGAGCTAATCAGAACTCTACTATCTGTTAAGGCAGTGGAACCAAACTATTGAAATTATCTTTTCAGAGCAGGAAATGGCCAACTTTTCCACAGATCCAAGTAGATTATGGTTGGAAGGAGACTGTGAGTTTATTTGATAGCTTCCTATACTCATTGTCAGTCACTTGAAATGGATGAAGGTGAAGCTTGTTGAGTCCAGTACTATAACAGAGTATACTATTGAAGAATAGAACCATATTTCCTCAAGCTTTTGTTTATCAGAAGAGCCAGCTTTTGTTAAGCATTTGAAAAGGTCCCACATAGGAGATTAGTGGGCAAAATTAGGACACATGGTATTGGGGGTAGAGTGCTGACATGGATAGAGAAGTGGTTGGCAGACAGGACACAAAGAGTAGGGATTAACGGGTCCCTTTCAGAATGGCAGGCAGTGACTAGTGAGGTACCGCAAGGCTCGGTGCTGGGACCGCTGCTATTTACAATATACATCAATGATTTGGATGAAGGGATTCAAGGTAACATTAGCAAATTTGCAGATGGCACAAAGCTGGGTGGCAGTGTGAACTGTGAGGAAGATGCTATGAGAATGCAGGGTGACTTGGACAGGTTGGGGGAGTGGGCAGATACATGGCAGGTGAAGTTTGATGTGGATAAATGTGAGGTTATCTACTTTGGTATAAAAAACAGAAAGGCAGATTACTACCTAAATGGTGTCAAGTTGGGAAAAGGGGAAGTACAACGGGATTTGTTCATCAGTCTATGAAAGTAAGCATGCAGGTACAGCAGGCAGTGAAGAAAGCGAATGGCATGTTGGCCTTTATAACAAGAAGAGTCAAGTATAAGAGCAAAGAGGTCCTTCTGCAGTTGTGCAGAGCCCTCGTGAGACCACACCTGGAGTATTGTGTGCGGTATGGTCCCCTAATTTGAGAAAGGATATTCTTGCTATTGAGGGAGTGCAGCGTAGGTTTACAAGGTTAATTCCCGTGATGGCGGGACTGTCATATGCTGAGAGGATGGAGCGGCTGGGCTTTTATACTCTGGAGTTTAGAAGGATGAGAGGGAATCTTATTGAAACATACAAGATTGTTAAGGGTTTGGACACGCTAGAGGCAGGAAACATGTTCCCGATGTTGGGGGAGTCCAGAACTAGGGGCCAAAGTTTAAGAATAAGGGGTAAGCCATTTAGAATGGAGATGAGGAAACATTTTTTCTCACAGAGAGTTGTGAGTCTGTGGAATTCTCTGCCTCAGAGGGCGGTGGAGGCCGGTTCTCTGGATACTTTCAAGAGAGAGCTAGATAGGGCTCTTAAAGATAGCGGAGTCAGGGGATATGGGGAGAAGGCAGGAACGGGGTACTGATTGGGGATGATCAGCCATGATCACATTGAATGGCGGTGCTGGCTCGAAGGGCTGAATGGCCTACTCCTGCACCTATTGTCTATTGTCTATAATATTTGAATACTTTATGAAGCAAAATTATATTAAGCACATGCTTAATCACAGTATCAAATGTGTTATACTATGCAGTTGAGACTTTTTACCAAGCCACGGAACAATATCACCCATCACCATTGGCTGTACTGTGCTGACCAATTAATGCTCAGAAGACTCGGAACACAACTGAGGTCAGTTCATGTGCATAAGTTCCAGGAGCAGAATTAGGCCATTCAGCCCATCAAGTCTAATCTGCCATTCAAGCATGGCTGATCTATCTTTCCTTCTCTACCCCATTGTCCTGCCTTCTCTCCATAACCTCTGACACCCATACGAATCAAAAATCTATCTATCTCTGCCTTAAAAAGACCCAACGACTTGGCCTCTACAGCTGTCTGTGGTAATGAATTCCAGATTCACATCCCCCTGATTAAAAAAAATCCTCCTCATATCCTTTCTAAGGGAACGTCCATTTATTCTGAGATTTTTGCCTGCAGGATTCTCCTACATTTGAAGTATGAAATGACCCTGCCTAAAGTCAAGTGGACATAATGCTAATAACTAAAGTTTCTTTCTTCTTCTTATCGAGTCCACACACAAGATTAGAAGTTGTTCATCCAGAGCTGAGCATACAATGCATTTAGAAAGTATTCAGACCTCTTCACTTTTTCCACATTTTGTTATGTTACAACCTTATTTTAAAATTGATTACATTCTTTTTTTTATCATCAATCTACACACAATACCCCAGAATGAAGAAGCAAAGACAGATGTTTCTACAACTTGATTGGAATCCACCAGTGGTAAATTAAATTGATTGGACCAGATTTGGAAAGGCACACACCTGTCTATATAAGGTCCCACAGTTGACAGTGCATGTCAGAGCAAAAGCCATAAAGACGAAGGAATTGTCCGTAGACCTCCGAGACAGGATTGTGTCGAGACACAGCTCTGGGGAAGGGTATAAAACAATTTCTGCAGCATTGCAGGTCCTGAAGAGCACAGTGGCCTTCATCATTCTTAAATTGAAGTCCTTTGGAACCACGAGGAATGTTCATAGAGCTGGCCGCCTGGCCAAACTGAGCAATCGGGAAAGAAAGCCCTTGGTCAGGGACATGACCAAGAACCAAATGGTCACTCTGACAGAACTCCAGAGTTCCGCTGTAGAGATGGGACGAACCTTCCAGAAGGACAACTATATCTGGAGCACTCCACCAATCAGGCCTTTATGGTAGAGTGGCCAGACGGAAGCCACTCCTCAGTAAAAGGCTCATGACAGCCTGCTTGGAGTTTGCCAAAAGGCATAAGAAACAAGATGCTTTGGTCTGATGAAACAAACATTGAACTCTTTGGCCTGAATGACAAGTGTCACGTCTGGAGGAAACCAGGCACTGCTCATCACCTGCCCAATACCATACCTACGGTGAAGCATGGTGGTGGCAACATCATGATGTGGGGATGTTTTTCAATGACAGGAACTGGGAGACTAGTCAGGATCGAGGGAAAGATGAACAGAGCAAAGTACAGAGAGAGCCTTCATGAAAACCTGCTCCAGAGCGTTCTGGACCACAGACTGGGGCGGAGGTTCACCTTCCAACAGGACAACGACCCTAAGCACACAGCCAAGACAACGCAGGAGTGGCTTCATGACAAGTCTGTGAATGTCCTTGAGTGGCCCAGCCAGAGCCCACACTTGAACCCGATCGAACATCTCTGGAGAGACCTGAAAATAGCCATGCATTGACGCTCCCCATCCAACCTGACAGAGCTTGAGTGGATCTGCAGAGAAGCATGTGAGAAATTACTCAAATACAGGTGTCATAACCAAAGCGTAACAAAATGTGGAAAAAGTGAAGGGGTCAGAATACTTTCTGAATGCACTGTGCTTCTCGGCATCAAAAGTATTCTGACCCCTTCACTTTTTCCACATTTTGTTACATTACAGCCTTATTCTAAAATTGAATAACTTCATTTCTTTCATCATCAATCTACACACAATACCCCATAATAAAAAAGTAAAAACAGGTGTTCAGAAATGTTTGCAAAGTAATTAAAAATAAATAACTGAAATATCACATTTACATAAGTATACAGACCCTTTACTCAGTACTTTGTTGAGGCACCTTTGGCAGCGATTACAGTCTCATGTCTTCTTGGGTATGATGCTACAAGCTTGGCACACCTGTATTTGAGTCATTTCTCCCATTCTTCTCTGCAGATCCTCTCAAGCTCTGTCAGGTTGGATGGGGAGTTTCGATGCACGGCTATTTTCAGATCTCTCCAGAAATGTTCGATCGGGTTCAATTCTGGGCTCTGGCTGGGCCACTCAAGGACATTCACAGACTTGTCATGAAGCCACTCCTGCATTGTCTTGGCTGTGTGCTTAGGGTCATTGTCCTGTTGGATAACAAGGGAAATAAGGGATAGTGTCTAAACAAAAGATGAAGCATACAAATTAGCCAGAAAAATCAGCCTACCAGAGGACTGGGAGAAATTCAGAGTCCAGCAGAGGAGGACAAAGGGCTTCATTAGGAAAGGGAAATAGATTATGAAAGAAAACTGCCAGGGAACATAAAAACTGACTACAAACGTTTTTATAGATATGTGAAGAGAAAAAGATTAGTTAAAAGAAATGTAGGTCCCTTGCAGTCAGAAACATGTGAATTGATCATGGGGAACAAGGACATGGCAGACCAATTGAATAACTACTTTGGTTCTGTCTTCACTAAGGAAGACATAAATAATCTGCCGGAAATAGCAGGGGACCGGGGGTCAAATGAGATGGAGGAACTGAGTGAAATCCAGGTTAGTCGGGAAGGGGTGTTAGGTAAATTGAATGGATTAAAGGTAAATAAATCCCCAGGGCCACATAGTCTGCATCCCAGAGTACTTAAGGAAGTAGCCCCAGAAATAGTGAATGCATTAGTGATAATTTTTCAAAACTCTCTGGATTCTGGATTAGTTCTTGAGGATTGGAGGGTAGCTAATGTAACCCCACTTTTTAAAAAGGGAGGGAGAGAGAAAACGGGGAATTATAGACTAGTTAGTCTAACATCGGTAGTGGGGAAAATGCTAGAGTCAGTTATTAAAGATGGGAAAGCAGCACATTTGGAAAGTGGTAAAATCATTGGATAAAGTCAGCATGGATTTATGAAAGGTAATTTATATCTGACGAATCTTATAGAATTTTTCGAGGATGTAACTAGTAGAGTGGATACGGGAGAACCAGTGGATGTGTTATATCCGGACTTGCAGAAGGCTTTCAACAAGGTCCCACATAAGAGATTAGTATGCAAACTTAAAGCACATGGTATTGGGGGTTCAGTATTGATGTGGATAGAGAACTGGCTGGCAGACAGGAAGCAAAGGGTAGGAGTAAACGGGTCCTTTTCAGAATGGCTGGTAGTGACTAGTGTGGTACCGCAAGGCTTAGTGCTGGGACCCCAACTATTTACAATATATATTAATGATTTGGATGAGGAAATTGAATGCAACATCTCCAAGTTTGCGGATGACACGAAGCTGGGGGGTAGTGTTTGGTGTGAGGAGGATGCTAGGAGGCTGCAAGGTGACTTGGATAGGTTTGGTGAGTGGGCAAATGCATGGCAGATGCAGTATAATGTGGATAAATGTGAGGTTATCCACTTTGGTGGCAAGAACAGGAAAGTAGACTATTATCTGAATGGTGGCCGATTAGGAAAAGGGGAGATGCAACGAGACTAGGGTGTCATGGTACACCAGTCATTGAAAGTAGGCATGCAGGTGCAGCAGGCTGTGAAGAAAACGAATGATATGTTGGCATTCATAGCGAAAGGATTTGAGCAGGGAGGTTCTACTGCAGTTGTACAGGGTCTTGGTGAGACCACACCTGGAGTATTGTGTACAGTTTTGGTCTCCTAATTTGAGGAAAGACATTCTTGCCATAGAGGGAGAACAGAGAAGGTTCACCAGACTGATTCCTGGGATGGCAGGACTTTCATTTGAAGAAAGACTGGATAGACTCGGCTTGTACTCGCTAGAATTTCGAAGATTGAGGGGGGATCTTATAGAAACTTACAAAATTCTTAAGGGGTTGGACAGGCTAGATGCAGGAACATTGTTCCCGATGTTGGGGAAGTCCAGAACGAGGGGTCACAGTATAAGGATAGGGAGGAAGTCTTTTAGGACCGAGATGAGAAAAACATTTTTCACACAGAGAGTCGTGAACCTGTGGAATTCTCTGCCACAGAAGGTAGTTGAGGCCAGATCATTGGCTATATTTAAGAGGGAGTTAGATGTGGCCCTTGTGGCTAAAGGGATCAGGGGGTATGGAGAGAAGGCAGGTACAGGATACTGAATTGGATGATCAGCCATGATCATATTGAATAGCGGTGCAGGCTCAAAGGACCGAATGGCCTACTCCTGCACCTATTTTCTATGTTTCTATCTGCATACCCTGATGTCTGTCTTGCACCTATTGTGCGTGGTGGTGGAAAGATTGGTGGAAACAGGGCCGCGACGTGAACGCTCTTTCCTTGACCCTACTGATGTTCCTTTGAAAAGATGAAAAGGACTCAGGAAACATGTGGTGAAGTTTAATCTGTGAATAATATTAATATTTTCAGAAAGGAAAATGCATGGACTATAAAGGGCAAAGGACATTTATTGTCACATACATCAATTGGTGTAGTGAAATTTGTTTTGCCATGCAGCACACAAATAAAGATAAGACACAACATTAAAGAATTTAACAATAAACATAAAAAACATCCCACCACAATATGAGGGCAGGCACGGAGTCCAGTCCACAACCCTTTGTCCACCCATAGTCGGGCCTATTGAGGCCTCCGCAGGGTGATGGTGCTCCGGCATCGGGAGAACCCTCTCAGCGGCTCGTGGTGCCTGTAACGGCTGCTTCCTTGCTGGAGACTGTGGCTTCTGACGCCAACAGGCTCCACAACTGGCGATCTCGCTGAGAGATCCCAGGCCCCCGACGTTAAAGTAGAAGTTCAGCGCCGCCGCCCCACAGTCCCACAGCTCCGTGATGTTCACCCGCGGTCTTCAGCTCACCGGAGTTTCAGCGCGGTGATCCGGGCAAGACATCGCCCGCTCTGCACCGCGATAGCTCTCCAGTTCTGTAACGCCGTCAAAGCCGTGGTTCTTGGTGGTCCCCCCCAGGAAACGAGGATGGGTCGACACTGCAGCCAGGAGAAAAGCTGCCTCTCCGACCAGGTAGGGACCATAGAAAGCAGTCTCCCCCTACCACCACATAAAAAAGGCTAGGACTCCGAAAACAAAAAACTCAACTGATTAAAATTTATAAAAAGAGAGAAAAAACGGACAGCTGCAGGCTGGGCAGCCATACCCGTACAGGACGGCGCCCCCTAGAATATGTGATGCGATGCATGTGCACACGTGCAGTGTCTATAGAGAGGGGAATGAATCGCACACTATAACAACTCACTATCTCATTACAGGATGTTTCACATTGTTTCCATTCAAAGAGATCCTGCGAGTGCACTGCGGGCTCTTCAGAAAGGCTCCCATCATTTCCGGCGTAAACCCAATGAGTATTTAATGGACTAAGCCCATTATGTGGCTGAGGCCCTGTTATACAATATGCCCTGTGACTGTTGGTGCCTGTGAAAAAACTCACCCATTTGTAGTGTTACTACAGAATTTTAAGATTAGTATCAGCATAAAGGGGCAGCCGTGAAAATGATTAAACTTAATAATGGGGCGGCACAATGGTGCAGCGGTCGAGTTGCTGCCTTTCTGCGACAGAGACCCGGGTTCAATCCTGACCAGGGGTGCTGTCCGTACGGCGTTTGTATCTTCTCTCCTTGATCTGCGTGGGTTTTCTCCGGATGCTCGGGTTTACGCTATGATACGATACTATGGAACTTTATTTATCCCAGGAGGGAAATTGGTCTGCCAACAGTCATAATTGGCTCATGTAAATTGTGCCTTGTGTGTAGGGTAGTGTTCACGTATGGGGTGATCGCTGGTTGGTGTGGACTCGGTGGGTCGAAGGGCCTGTTTCTGCACTGTATCTCTAAAGTCTAAAGTCTAAAACTGATAAGGTTTCAAACCTATAATATGAACTGCTTGCCAAGTCTCTGACGATAGAACCTATTGTATATCTTTTTTTGAAATAATGTTTATTTTAGGATTTTAAAAAAAAACTATACCTTATTAACCCTTGGCATCACCATCATTATTTTCTCAAGCAATGATTCTTAAACGTTGCCATTAAACCTGCCTCGAACTACCTCCTCCGGCAACTCATTCAATTTACCCACCGCCCTTTGTGTTAAAAAGTTACCTCTCAGGTTCCTCTCCCAGTGGAGGGGTGAGGCTCCGCTCCCAGTGAGGTGCAGTCAGGTCTCAGGCACTGTAAGGAAGCAACTCTACTGCCGTGCCACCGTCATAGAGTCATCATGTTATCAGCATGGAAACAGACCCTTCGGCTCAACTCATCCATGCCGACCAATATGCCTTGCTGAGCTAGTCCCTATTGCATGCGTTTGCTATCCATATGCCTGTTTCAATGCCTTTTAAATGTCATAATTGTACCCTCCTCTGGCAGCTTGTACCACATACCCTCGCACTCTATGTGGAAAGGATGTTCCTCAGTTCCACTTTCATTATAAATCTCTGCTCTCTTGCTTTAGACTGCCCTACATTAAAATGATACTGTAACCATTCACCTGATCTATGCCCCTCATGATTTTATATATTTCTGCCTCTTTTATATCCTCAGCCTCCATATTTTGTATATATTTTATTTCGAACATGTAAAGCCTATCTAACAAAAAAAAGTTAAAAACAAAGCAAAATAACAATAAAATGAACAATAAACCTATACACCACTCATTGAATAACCTCATAACTTCTATAAAAATACCCAGCCCATTTTATGTATTGCTACATCATTCATATACCCACTGATCTACATATTGTTCCATAAATGAACATGATTACATTTCAGCAGCAAATCTTATTCAAACGTAGGCTGGCAAAATCTTCATTACATGTTAAACTCTGCACAGCAAGATCATTGGCCTGAAATGTCAATTGTTTTATTTTCCCCAAAAGGTACCTGACTCTTTAAAATCTTTCCAGTATATTCTTGTTTCATTTCAGATTTCCAGCATATGAACACTAAAAATGGAGCAGGTGCAGTGTCCTTGAGTCTGATCTGCAAGGTAATGGGATTATGTCGGACTTGCTCACTGGTTTTAAATCAACTTTCCTCACTGAAATCCAAGACCTGCGTGGACCAAAAACCCACAGCATCCACAACTCTTTAAGGCAGAGAATTCCAAAGATTCATGACCTGAAAGAAAGAAAGATCAGTGGGAAGCCTTTGATGATTTTCGAGAAGATGAGGTGAATTTTAACTCATTCTGTTTTGCTCTGCAGTTTATTCGGGAGGACGATGGGACTGAGTAGATCGGCACTGGAAGCAGGACTTTCATTGACAAATCTACAGCACTCATCAAGAACATTTCCGCAATTCTACATCGCTGTGATTAATGCCCCGGGTGTATTCACGCTGATCAAGATCTCGCCTGAACTACTGTTTCAGTCCGACTGTTCAGTCCGTCTTGGCCTACACAATCTCCCAGTTGCCAAATACTTTAACTCCCCTTCCCATTCCCATACTTGCCTTCCTGCCACTGTCAGAGTGAGGCCAAATGCAAATTGGAGGAACAGCAACTCATATTTCAAAGCTAGACACAAAATGCCGTAGTAACTCAGCGGGGTTTCAGAGGCAGCAGTTTCACTGGAATGAAGGAATGGGTGATGTTTCGGGGCGAGACCCTACTTCAGACTGAGAGTCAGGGGAGAGGGAAACGAGAGATATGGAAGGGTAAGGGGTGAAAAAAAAACATCAAAAGAGATGAAGTTCAAGAAAAATGTAGAATAAACCATTGTAAGATAGGGGAAAGTGACAACAAAGGATACAATGCAACATTTAGTCAGAAGGATAGTCAGACTGGTTGGAGAACTAAGATGGAGGAGGAATGGAGAGAGAGGGAAAGCAAGGGTTACTTGAAGTTAGAGAAATCAGCTTACAATGCAGCAGTATGAGTATTGACATGATCATTATCATCTCGAGACATTATCAACCTTTTCCACAGCCAACAATGCACCATTGTGGGCTCCAACTTTCCTTGATCATTGGCGCTGGCTTTGATTTGTCCTTTTCATACTTTTAATTCATTTGTTCTTTGTGCCTTTTCATACCCCTAGTTTCCCTTAACCCTGACTCTCAGTCTGAAGAAGAGTCTCAACACGAAAAGTCACCAATTCCTTTCTCTCTCCAGAGATGCTGCCTGACCCACTGAGTTACTCCAGCATTTTGTATCTGCCTTTGTAAACCAGCATCTGCAGTCTCTTCCTGCACATGCTGTTTGTATCATACAGGCAGATGCATGGTATCACATTACCAAAGTGCACCTCCAAGGTGTAAATTTTATTTCCAATGAAAATTAGAAACATAGAAACATAGACAAACTCGTGAAAACATCATCTGAATTGGCCTCCACTGCCTTCTGTGGTAGAGAATTCCACGGATTCACAAATCTCTGGGCAAAAGTGTATTTCCTCATCTCAGTCCTAAATGGCCTACCCTTTATTCTTAAACTGACCCCTGGTTCTGGACTCCCCCAACATCAGGAACATATTTCCCACATTTAACCTGTCTAATCCTTTAAGAATTTAATATGTTTCTATAAGATACACTCTCATCCTTCTAAATTCTAGTGAATACAAGCCCAGTCAGCCATTCTTTCATCCTTTCAGATTAGACTTAGAAATGATCGATGCTTAATTTACCTCATCTAAATTTTAAGTGGTTGACCCCTCAATCTGAGAATATAGAAACATAGAAACATATAAATTAGGTGCAGGAGTAGGCCATTCGGCCCTTCGAGCCTGCACCGCCATTCATTATGTTCATGGCTGATCATCCAACTCAGTATCCTGTACTTGTCTTCTCTCCATACCCCCTGATCCTTTTAGCCACAAGGGCCACATCTAACTCCTTCTTAAATATAGCCAATGAACTGGCTTCAACTACCTTCTGTGGCAGAGAATTCCAGAGACTCACCACTCTCTGTGTGAAAAATGTTTTCCTCATCTCGGTCCTAAAGGAATTCCCCCTTATCCTTGGACTGGGACCCCTTGTTCTGGACCTCCCCAACATCAGGAACAATCTTCCTGCATCTAGCCTGTCCAACCCCTTAAGAATTTTGCAAGTTTCTATAACATCCCCCCTCAGTCTTCTAAATTCTAGCGAGTACAAGCCGAGTCTATCCAGTCTTTCCTCATATGAAAGTCCTGACATACCAGGAATCAGAACTGGTGAACCTTCTCTGTACCCCCTCTATGGCAAGAATGTCTTTCCTCAGATTTGGAGACCAAAACTGTACGCAATACTCCAGGTGTGGTCTCACCAAAACCCTGTACAACTGCAGTAGAACCTCCCTGCTCCTATACTCAAATCCTTTTGCTATGAATGCTAACATACCATTTGCTTTCTTCACTGCCTGCTGCACCTGCATGCCTACTTTTAATGATTGGTGTACCATGACACCCAGGTCTCGTTGCATTTCCCCTTTTCCTAATCTGCCACCATGCAGATAATCGTCTACCCTCCTGTTTTTGCCACCAAAGTGGATAACCTCACATTTATCCACATTATACTGCATCTGCAATGCATTTGCCCACTCACCCAGCCTATCCAAGTCACCTTGCAGCCTCCTATCATCCTCCTCACACCTAACACTACCCCCCAGCTTAGTGTCATCCGCAAATTTGGAGATGTTGCATTCAATTCCCTCGTCCAAGTAAATAGCTGGGGTCGCAGCACCGAGCCTTGCGGTACCCCACTAGTCACTGCCTGCCATTCTGAAAAGGACATGGTTACTCCTAACTCCACTGGTTCTCCCTTATCCACTCTACCAGTTACATCCTTGAAAAATTCTTAAGATTCGTCAGACATGATTTACCTTTCGTAAATCCATGCTGACTTTGTCCAATGATTTCACCACTTTCCAAATGTGCTGCTATCCCATCTTTAATAACTGACTCTAGCAGTTTCCCCACTACCGATGTTAGACTAACTGGTCTGTAATTCCCCGTTTTCCCTCTCCCCCCTTTTTTAAAAGTACTCAGGAACTACTCCAGAATCTTAGGAGTTTTGAAAGATTATCACTAATGCATCTACTATTTCTGTGGCTACTTCCTTGAGTACTCTGGGATGCACACTATCTGGCCCTGGGGATTTATCGGCCTTTAATCCGTTCAATTTACCCAACACCACTGACCGGCTAACCTGGATTTCACTCAGTTCCTCCATCTTATTTGACCCCCGGCCCCCTGCTATTTCCAGCAGATTATTTATGTCTTCCTTAGTGAAGACAGAACTAAAGTAGTTATTCAACTGGTTTGCCATGTCCTTGTTCCCCATGATCAATTCACCTGTTTCTGACTGCAAGGGACCTACATTTGTTTTAACTAATCTCTTTCTCTTCACATATCTATAAAAACGTTTGCAGTCAGTTTTTATGTTCCCTGACAGTTTTCTTTCTATTTATCTATTTCCCCTTTCCTAATGAAGCCCTTTTTCCTCCTCTGCTGGACTCTGAATTTCTCCCAGTCCTCTGGTAGGCTGCTTTTTCTGGCTAATTGGTATGCTTCATCTTTTGTTTTTTTACTATCCCTGATTTCCCTTGTTATCCATGGATGCACTACCTTCCCTGATTTATTCTTTTGCCAAACTGGGATGAACAATTGTTGTAGTTCATCCATGTAGACTTTAAATATCTTCCATTGCCCATCCACTGTCAACCCTTTAAGAATCACTTGCCAGTCTATCTTGGCCAATTCACATCTCATACCTTCAAAGTTACCTTTGTTCAAGTTCAGAACCTTGTTTCTGACTTAATTTTGTCACTCTCCATCCTAATGAAGAACTCAACCATATTATGGTCACTCTTGCCCAAGGGGCCACGCACAACAAGACTGCTAACTAACCCTTCCTCATTACTCAATACCCAGTCTAGAATAGCCTGCTCTCTCGTTGGTTCCTCTACATGTTGGTTTAGAAAACTATCCCGCATACATTCCAAGAAATCCTCTTCCTCAGCACCCCTGCCCATTTGATTCACCCAATCTATATGTAGATTGAAGTCACCCATTATAACTGCTTTACCCTTGTTGCATACATTTCTAATTTCCTGTTTGATGCCATCCCCAACTCCACTACTACTGTTAGGTGGCCTGTACACAACTCCCACTAGTGTTTTCTGCCCCTTAGAGTTTCGCAGCTCTACCCATATCGATTCCACATCCTCCAAGCTAATGTTCTTCCTTTCTATTGCATTAACCTCCTCTCTCACCAGCAACGCTACCCCACCTCCTTTTCCTTTCTGTCTATCCCTCCTGAATATTGAATATCCCTGGATATTCAGCTCCCAGCCTTGGTCACCCTGGAGCCATGTCTCCATGATCCCAACTATAGCGTAGTCATTAATAGCTATCTGCACATTAAACTCATCCACCTTATTACGAATGCTCCTCGCATTGAGACAAAGCCTTGAGGCTTGTTTTTACAACACTCTTACTCCTTATACAATTAAGTTGACAAGTGGCCCCTTTTGATTTTTGCCCTGGATTTGTCTGTCTCCCACTATTAATTTTCACCTTGCTACCGATTGCTTCTACCCACATTTTATACCCCTCTTTCTCTCTGCTCACACATTTAAGAAACCCACCACCTCTTATTCTCTGTTTATTTATTTTTTCTTCTATTCCCCCTACATGTTGGGTCTGAGTGTTTCCCTTCTCTGCCTCCTGCCTCAGACCCAGTCTACTAGCTTTCTCTATTTGAGTCCCTCCCCCCTATGCTCCCTACTTCTGAATTGTCCCACCAGGGAATACATCTGCTTGGTCTGTATCTTGCCAAGTGTCCTGTGAATCTTGCATGTTCTAACGGGATCCAAACACTAGCATGTAACTCAACCAGCACCATCTTCTGAACCACTATGGTTGTAGCAAGACTGCCCTCCATTTGTACTTCCTCCCCCATGCCATAGAGGACAACATTCCATCAGCCTTACTAATTATATGCTGTAGCTGCATGTTAACATCTTGTGGTCCCTGTACAATGATTCCCATATCTCTCTGAGCACCAACATTCATTATCTTCACACAATTTTAATATTATGCTTTTTTAAAATAGTTTCTACAAAACTGGATAGTCTCACACATTACACTTCATCTATTACATTTTGCCCACTCGTGTAGTCAGCTTATACCATTCACAAACTTTTTTGCATCTTCCTCCTAACTTATTTTCACATCTTTCTTTGTATCTTCAGCAAATTTTTGGTGAGGTTTTGCTGGCTTTATCTACGTAAATAATTAGTACGAATTATAAAACTTCTCTCTTCTCTTGTTAGGCAGTCCCCAGCATTAAGAATGATTTGATTCCACTCTAGTCTTGCAGGAACTGATGGGCGATGGGGACAACATTCCTAATTTGAGGAAGGACATTCTTGCTATTGAGGGAGCGTACTGTAGTTAATTCCCGGGATGGCAGGACCGTCATATGCACAGAGAATGGAGTGGCTGGGCTTGTACACTCTGGAGTTTAGAAGGATGAGAGGGGATCTTACTGAAACATATAAGATTGTTTAGGGTTTGGTCACGCTAGGAGCAGGAAACATGTTCCCGATGTTGGGGTAGTCCAGAACCAGGGGCCACAGTTTAAGAATAAGGGGTAAGCCATTTAGAACGGAGACGAGGAAACATTTTTTCTCACAAAGAGTCTGTGGAATTCTGTGCCTCAGAGGGGAGGCAGGTTCTCTAGATGCTTTTAAGAGAGAGCTAGATAGGGCTCTTAAAGATAGCGGAGTCAGGGGATATGGGGTGAAGGCAGGAACGGGGTACTGAATGGGGATGATCAGCCATGATCACATTGGCTGGCTCGAAGGGCCGAATAGCCTACTCCTGCACCTATTGCCTATTGTCTAACATGGGAGCCACGGTCCCTGCAACCTTGGGTCAGGAGTTGCTCGGAGTTGCTCATTCCTTTTCTCCAGAGATGCTGGCTGTCCCGCTGAGTTACTGCAGCTTTTTGTTTCTATCTTCGTTCTAAACCAGCATCTGCGGTTCCTTCCTACACATCTTTGCACTGAGGATAGTGGGCATAGGGAACAAGTTGCAAGAAGAAGTGATGGAGACGGGTACAATTACAACACTGAAATACCTTGAATAAAGTGGTCACTTTGGAATCGCTGTTGCTTTGCGTAAGCCCAAGAGTAATCTCTTTAGAATTTGTGGTTGTCTTAACATTGCTTTCTCTCGCTGCAAGGAGATCCCTCTTTTTAAAGCTCCATCACTCTTAGCTCAGTACTTCTTGTCCCGCAGTTTAAATTCTCTAACTTCTGACAAGCATCTACATTATACTTTTCCAGAATCAAACACCCAGATATATTTCTACAGTGACATTTGGTCACTAGTGTGAGGAATTTCTGCGATTTTTATAACAATCAGACGAGATGCTTGGCCAGGTCAGGTCAGATAGCTTAATGTTCATGTCAGATAGCCTCATAACAAGAGGATTTCAGTACAGGAGAAAAGAGGTACTTCTGCAGTTGTATAGGGCTCTGGTGAGACCACATCTGCAGTATTGTGTACAGTTTTGGTCCCCTAATTTGAGGAAGGACATCCTTGCGATTGAGGCAGGGCAGCCTAGGTTCACAAGATTGATCCCTGGGATGGCGAGACTGTTATATGAGGAAAGATTGAAAAGACTAGGCTTGTATTTACTGGAGTTTAGAAGGATGAGGGGATTTCTTATAGAAACATATAAAATTATAAAAGGACTGGACAAGCTGGATGCAGGAAAAATGTTCCCAATGTTGGGTGAGTCCAGAACCAGGGGCCACAGTCTTAGAATAAAGGGGAGGCCATTTAAGACTGAGCTGAGAAAAATCTTTTTTACCCAGAGCGTTGTGAATTTATGGAATTCCCTGCCACAGAGGGCAGTGGAGGCCAAATCACTGGATGGATTTAAGATAGAGTTGGATAGAGTTCTAGGGGCTAGTGGAGTCAAGGGATATGGGGAGAAGGCAGGCATGGGTTATTGATAGCGGACGATCAGCCATGATCATATTGAATGGCGGTGCAGGCTCCAAGGGCTGAATGGCCTACTCCTGCACCTATTTTCTATGTTTTCTATGTTTCTATGTTGTTGGCATAAGAATGGTGGTTTACAGTCTGTCTTCTGTATGAGCACGCTATTCTCCCTGATGAGTTGTTTGTATTCTGCTTGATAGGTGTCTAGGAAGGAAAGACTGCGAGCATCTGTGCAAATAAATCCCACAAGCAGATACTAATAGAAGCCTTGGCCCCTGAAAACCTGCACAAGGTTCTCTCTTTCTGCCCAATGGCATTTCCCCATGGAGTTCGGCTGTTCCATCATTATTTTTCTCTTATGTTTCCATTGCGGTGTTCAGCATTTTAATCCTTGACCAGGGTCTAGCATTTTATCGGAGCTGAAAAGTCAGTGACCCTCGGGAATATTTTGATCACAGAGGGGTCATAAACAGGGAGCAGGAGAAGCAAGTGCAAAGCTCTCTTTGTTCTTCCGATACCTGTATTCTCCATCAGTCCCACTGTTGAACCTCCTTCAAAGACACTGACTGGATTTCTTGGCTACCTCTGATGTGTGCCAGTACCGTTATTGCTTGTGCTTTTCTAAATGGTCATCGAAGTCGAGAGAATACATGAATGTAATTAAAAACGGTTTCTATATGTCATCATTGTTGAGTTCGCCCAACTATTGCATAAACATTTATTTGAAAAATAGACAAACCCTGGTGAAACAAAGGTCAGATTGTAAAATAATCCACTCTTCATTTCTTGGTTCCATCATTCAATGGTTCAATGACACTTTATTTGTCGCATGTACCGAGGTGCATTGAAATTTATTTTGTATACAGTTCAGTACAAATATCACCATACATAAGCACTTAGCAACATCTTAGATAAGCATTTCAGATACAGTACAAGTGTATAGCAGTGGTACATTGAGCCAAGCCAGATGCTGCCTGTCCCGCTGAGTTACTCCAGCTTTTTGTGTCTATTGGCAGTTCCTTCCTACACATATATATAGACTTGTATAGACAGGAAGAAGGGTCTTGACCCAAAACGTCGCCTATCTCCTTCGCTCCTTAGATGCTGCTGCACCCGCTGAGTTTCTCCAGCCTTTTGTGTACCCTATATATAGACTTATTTGGTTCAATTAGTATAACATGATGGGAACCTTTAGATTTCGGTTCATTATTATTACATGTACTGAGGCACAGTGAAAGGCTTTGTTTTCCATACAATCCAAATAGATCAGATATACTATTCACAAATACAATTTGACTTAAACTGAAGTACAATAGACAGAGCAAAGAGGAAGATACAGAGTGCAGCATCAGTTCTCTGCATCATAGGGTTTTCCCCGGGTGCTCCAGGTTTGTCTCCCACACTCCAAAGGCATACAGGTTTGTAGGTTAATTGACTGGTAAAAATTATAAATTGTCCCTAGTGTGTAAGATAGTGCTAGTGTTGCAGGGAAAGCTAGTCGGCACAGACTCAGTAGGCTGAAGGTCCGGCCTCCACGCTGTACCTCTAAATAAAACAAAATAAACGTCATGAATGAAGTGAATGAAGAATTATGACCTGGGCCTCTCTATATGTATATTTCAAGAAGTGCATCGTTCAGAAAGATAGAGAGATCTGAAGAAGGGTCTTGACCCGAAATATCACCCATTCCTTCTATCCAGAGATGCTGCCGTTGTCCAGCATTATGTATCTATCTTTGGTGTAAATCAGCATTTGCAGTTCCTTCCTACATAGTTTAAATGATATCTCCCTGTTGGAAATGGAAAGTCAAATTGGCTAATATGAAAACCCCATGATTGAAATACATTAGAAAAATAAAACGATTGACAATTGTGGAATCCAATGGAGAGTCTAATAACAATATACTTAAAATATTAAATCTGTGCACTCTTCCTATGAACTTTTCCCAATATAAACCCCCGGGCTCAGATTTACAGTCGTAAACTTGTTATGTTGTAATTGCCTTACTTTTGGATTGTATGAATTTGATAAATCAGTGAATTATGCTCTAGCACAATTATCTTGACCTTCTAATCCCAGTTCACTTGAAGATTACATTCAGTTTTGATTTCTCATGCACAATGCCATGGGCGGTTTAGTTTAGTTTAGTTTAGAGATACAGTGCGGAATCAGGCCCTTCAGCCCACCGAGTACACGCCGACCAACAATCCCTGCACACTTACACTATCCTACACACACTAGAGACAATTTACAATTATACCAAAGCCAATTAACCTACAAACCTGTATGTTTTTGGAGCGTGGGAGAATACCGGCGATCCCGAAGAAAACCCACGCAGGTCACGGGGAGAGCACACAAACTCCGTATAGACAAGCACCTGTAATCAGGATCGAACCCGGATCTCAGGTGCTGTACGGCAGCAACTCTACTGCTGCTCCACTATGCCGCCCTTGACCATTGTTGAAAGGCTTACCATTATAATTCAACTCCTGCAAATGTCATGCTGGCTTTCGGTTATAGTTCAAACATCATAATCCAGATGCTCCATTTGTATACATTCCGATATACACTGCAAACACCATACCAATCCCCAGGCATGGAAATCGCTCTCAAAACATGGGAGGGAACACAATTCCTTGGCAGCCGCACATGCATGTGCACACACGGTCACATGCGAGGCTTCGGCCATGGGCCCTGTGGACGGTAACATCGGGAGCTGACCTGGTTGGTGACCGACTCCGAACTCCAGCAGCTGCAGCTTCGTCCCCCCGGAACCGTGGGGCTTCATTCGGCCCGTTCGAAGGGGCTTCAACATCGGGAGCCTCAATCGCCTCGACTCAGCAATTTGACCGCGGGGCGGTAGAAAACCATGCGAACGGGCCGATTCAAGCTCCGCTCAATGATCTTTGCTCCACCAGGACGTCTCCCTCCTCCAATCACCACGCTCTATCCTCAGTCCCACCCCCATGCTTCCGCCTCTGACCGACACCTTCCTCCAACAAACATCACACTGAATCATCATGGTCCCCCCATTGCCTGCTGACCGACGTCTCTCTTGTCCAATCGGCGTCCTCGATCATCAATCAGGGGGGAGTGGGGGGGGCGTCCCCTGCCTCTCAAAACATGTCCCCCCATCCCCCCTGGGATTTCTGCCCCTGCCAATCCCCAAATCCCAATCCTTCCCGCACACATGCACAACAGTGTGTGCAAGGTCAAATGCACTAATGCTACATTTAAAAAGTAAATTCACATTACATAGTATAAAATATGGCTGCCAACTGATTGTGAAGATTTCAAATAGATCACAAAAAAAACATATGAAAAAGATAATTGTTACCCAGGACTCATAAAAGATAGTAAGAATAATACCAAAAGGGGCAGCAGAGTTGTGCAGCAGTAGAGTTGCTGCTTTACAGTGCCAGAGACCCAGGTTTGATCCTGACTGCAGGTGCTGTCTATACAGAGTTTGTACACTCTCCCTGTGACCTGAGTGGGTTTTCCCCGGATGCTCCGGTTTCCTCTCACACTCCAAAGGCTTGCAGGTTTGTCAGGGGAAAATAAATGGTCGGCACGGACTGGAAGGGCCGAGAAGGCCTGTTTCCGTGCTGTAATTGTTATATGGTTATTAGTGTGTATAGGATAGTGCTGGTATGTACGGGGATCGCTGGTCGGCGAGGAGTCGATGAGCCGAAAGGCTGCCTGTGGCCGTGCCGTATCTCTAAACTCTAAACTAAACTAAACAATCAAAATCTGCGAGTCTGCACAGAAAACAATCAATGTTAAAAGCAATGTGTGACACCTGAACCTTTTGCTCCTTGGAGGCTCCTAATTTTCATTTGCATTAAGCCTCTGCTATTTTCTTCAGAGACTGTTTCAAGTCTTAATGTACCAAACAGATTACAAAAAGCTTAAGGCTTACAAGCTAATTAAAAAGGACCAGGTGTTACAAAATAAATAGCAGACTCTCCAGTGCTCAGCAATAAGCCAGGCTGATCATTGTACTATTTGGTGCGTCGCAGGCTTTTATAAAACAAACAGAAATTGTGAATAGTCAATCAATTTTATTCTCTATTCAGGTATCATTACAAATATAAAGGTTCGATTTCAATTATTTTAATTGAAGATGTAAGAAGGTGCGGCCTGGCGGCGCAGAGGTAGAGTTGCCCTCTCACAGGGCTGGAGATCCGGGTTGCATCCTGACCACAGGTGCTGTCTGTACCGGTCCCTGTGACAACATGGGCTTTCTCCGGGTGCTCCAGGCTCCCTCCCACACTCCAACGACGTACAGGTCTGTAGGTCGGTTGCAAAATTGTCCCTAGTGTGTCGAATAGTGTTAGTGTACTGGTCGGCACGGACTCAGTGAGCGGAAGGGCCTGTTTCCGCGCTGTATCCAAAGTAATAAAATCTAACAGCAAAATAAACAATGAACTGCATTTGATTAATGATATGAACAATTACTTTTATTGCAAAATATATTTCCTGCACAAAATTGTTTATATTTATATCAGCATCGTCACCGGTAGATAATTGCATTCAATAAAGAAACTTTGCATGATAATTTGGCACCAATTGAGGTAAACATATATAGAGACATAAACACACGATGAAGCTCTTTAAACATACTTTTCAAACTGATAACTGCTGAGTGCTAATCCTCCCGATCTTTATCACCACGCAATATTTTTATTTCCCTTCTCCATTCTGTCATGAGGGCAGCACTCCTACTAGCATTAGAAAATAGTAGGTTCAAGTTTCACTCTGGAGAATTGAGTGCAAACTGTCTTGCTCGGCATTTAGGAATAGTGCTGAGGTATCGCTGCACTGCTGGAGGACCTGTCTTTCAAATGAGATGTTAAACCATGAGCCTGGACCAAAGGCCTGGGTAAAGTGGACGTGGAAAGGATGTTTCCACTAGCGGGAGAGTCTAGGACCAGAGGGTCATAGCCTCAGAAATAAAGAACGTTCTTTTAGGAAGGAGATGAGCAGAAATGTCTTTGGTCAGAGGATGGTTAATCCGTGGAATTCAATACCACAGAAGACTGTGGAGGCCAAGTCAGTGGATATTTTTAAGGCAGAGATAGATAGATTTTACTTCGGAGTCACGTGAGTGACTACGTGAAGACCCCGCCAGCACAGATGCACGACATATCGTCGAACGCATTGCCGAAGTGACTGCTTTCAAGATAAATTTGATGGCAGTACAAAAGCATCGCTCCTCCAGCATGAGTTAAAAACAAGCCGGAGGTAAGTACTTACCATTCTGGTAGAGTTTCGTGGGACTCAGTGTGGTGTGTTTTGCAGGGAAGAACAGCACCATGGAGTCCAGGAAATCGCGGATAGCAGCGGCTAGAATCGCTGCTGTGGAAAGCAGTCAGCAGCGTGCCGAGTCTCCAGAGCTGCAGGTACATCCAGCAGCCCCCGACTTCTCGCCGCAACAGACCGCAGGTGCGCCGCGGTCCGGCGGCAAAACCACCCGGAAGTCGGACAGGTCCGTTGACTCGGCTGGGTCGGGACCTGAGGACACCCCGTTCGCTAATAGCGACGGCGGTCGTCTTACCCGCATGGAGCGGATGGTGGAGCAATTGCTCCAGCGTGACCTGCTTTTATAGGGGCAGAGTCACAGTGGGTCTCTTCGCAGCTTCCTATCAAGGACTGCCAAATGTCTCACCCTCTTCGCAGGGAAGCATTAGGGGTCAGAGCTGGGCTGACCATGAAGAAGGGGACATGGCTGAAGACTCGTCTGCGTCAGGGGTGCCACAAGAAGAATTACTGGGTATGGTCAACAAATTCTCTATGCCTACCCAAAAAGGGCTGCCATTGCATCCTAAACTGGCAGCCAGTATAAATTACATGGCAACAAACCAGCTGCAGGAACAAGCAATAAACAATACGGCAGATAAATACCTTGTGCCAGAGAATTGTATTTCTCTAAATGTGCCTGCTGTCAACAACCCCATTTGGGGCAACATGAACCCGACCATAAGGAGCCAGGAGGTGAAACTCCAAAGAATCCTCAAGCTACTGGCTGCTGGGATTACAGCAGTAGCCAGAACAGTTGATGGGGTTGAGATGCCTGAAGAGCTGCAAGATGCTCTAGCACTCCAGTGCAATACACTATTTGAAATTAATAGCTACAGGAAGAGCATCATAAAGCCTGTACTCAATCCCAAATTTGCGGAATTATGCAGGCCCAACAGTGCACAGCTGCCAACATTGCTGTTTGGGGACAACCTCCCAAAACAGGTAAAAGACCTGGATGACGAGGCCAAGGCTATCGGCATGATTAAGGTGCCAAACACCTCCAAAATCCCATATCAGCGGCGGCAGCACCCCTACACATCCACCAGGCACCGTTACATCTGAGACACCATCTGGTGGTGAAAGCTCGAAGGCCAGCCCACCTGCACAACGGTCTTTTTTAGACCATGGCCCAGCCCGGCCTTCTTGGAAAATGCGCCAACCCCACACTGCAGTAACACAACAGAACAAGAAGCAAGGGCAAAGACAACCAACACAGCACTGCCGGTAACCTTGGAGGTAGGTGGGTCTGGTTGCCTCAAAAACATTGCATGTCTAGACTCATCACGGGTTGGGGGACAGTTGCACTTGTTTTGTCATGTGTGGAGCACTTTTACCTCTGATCCTTACATACTCGGAAGTATTCAGGGATACAAAATTGAATTTGTATACGAACTCCCCATCCCAGTTCAGCAAACACCTAGCCGGAAGTTTATACTTTCACGAAAAGAGAGAACAGAAGGCCATGCTGAACTTTTAAGATTAAACGCAAAAGGGGTAATTGATAAGACAAACAGAGAATCTCAAGAGTTCGTATCAAACATTTTTACCAAAAACCAAAAAGACGGCGGATGCCGCATCATTATAGATTTGACCGAACTGAATACTTCCGTTCAGTATGTCCATTTCAAAATGGACACATTTGTCACAGCCAAACAGTTAATCTCTGACATGGCTACCATGTAGGTACTACATGGCTTGCATCGATCTAAAGGATGCATACTATTCAGTGCCAATACACAAGGATCATCGTAACTATCTGACATTTGTCTGGATTATGGCCTACCTTGATCATATTCTCATTGTAGGGGAAATTTAGAGTTGTCTACATTGGTAGTATCAGCCACAAAGCATCTTTTTCAAAAGCTGGGATTTATCATTCATCCAGATAAATCAAAATTGAGACCCTCCACTACCATGGATTATTTGGGGTTCACCATCGATTCTGTTCAAATGTCTATCATCTTGCCACCAAACAAAGTGGCAGACTTGATGGAAGCATGTAAAAGCCTCACTAGCATCAGAAAACCATCCATTGGGCAAGTAGCCAGAGTAATTGGGAAACTAGTGGCTGAATTTCCAGCAGCACAATTTGGACCACTCCATTACTAAAATCTACAAAGAGCAAAAACATTAGCTCTTAAAACTCATGCAGTCCATTTTGTTAGGCCTATGGAACTACCAGGGAAAGGAAAATTAGAGTTAAATTGGTGGATAGACAACACTCAGCATTGTTCTAACCCCATCACTATCATGAATACCATGGTTACATTACAGACTGATGCTGGTGCAAAAGGTTGGGGAGCAACTAATACCACCTCAAGTTGTGGTGGCAGATGGAGTGCACAAGAATTAACCCTGTTGGGAGCACTAGGGATTAATTATCTAGAAATGCTGGGAGCATTTCATGGACTCCGGGCCTACTGCTCAGACATGCACCATTTGCATGTAAGAGCACAGATTGATATGGGTGGAATAAAGTCGATATCATGCGATGAATTGGTTAATAATATCTGGCACTGATGTCTGGAAAGGAATATTTGGATCTCAGCCACTTACCTTCCAGGTAAGCTAAATACAGTGGTGGACACCAGGTCACGCAAATTCAACGGCAACACCGAATGGATGTTGGATCGGAAAGTGTTTGCCGATATTATAGAACGGTATGGACACCAGATATCGACCTTTTTGCATCCAGATTAAATCACCAACTACCAACATATGTTGCTTGGGACCCAGACCCTGGGGCAGTAGCGATGGACGCTTTCACGCTATATTGGGGGGATTTGTTTTTCTATGCATTTCCCCCCTTCTGCCTCATCAGTCGGGTCTTACAAAAATCAAACGGGTATTTTGGTTGTTCCCGACTGGGCTACCCAACCATGGTTCCCAGTAGTACAAAATATGGCCGCAGAACCCTGCATTTGGATCAACAAACGTCCGAGCCTTTTGGTACACCCTGTGACAGAGGAAAGCCATCCGTGTCATGACCAAATTAATCTGTTGGTTTGCAGATTGCGAACAGGCCATTTCTGGACTACAGACTCTCCGACAGGACGATAAATGTCATCACAGCGTCGTGCAGGGAGTTCACCAGAAGACAATATCTCACATATGTGAAGAAATAGGAAGTGTTCTGCACCAGAACGAACACTTCATACGACACAGCCACCATCACTGAAGTGCTGGAGTTCCTGGCTCCCCTTCATTTTGAAGAGGGATTGAGCTACAGTGCCATTAATTGTGCCCGTAGTGCTCTATCCAATTATCTGGGGTGAGGGTGTGATCACCTGGCTGTGGGATCACACCCACTGGTATCTAAACTGATGAGGGGTATATTTAATTCAAATCCCCCCAGGCCCAGACACACCCATATATGGGACATAAGCATAGTACTGACTATGCTTCGAGGATGGACACCTATATCGGGACTGTCACTGGATAAATTAATCTATAAAATGGTTATGTTAATGGCACTTGTAACAGCACAACGGGTCCAGTCCTTACATAAACTAAGTATGGATGCCATGTATATCACTAATGGCAGGATAAACTTCCTTATACAGGGGTTACTTAAACAGGATAGACCCGGATCCACTGGCCAAAAATTAGAATTTCTGGCCTATCCTGCAGATTGTCGGCTCTGCATCGTGACATGTATATTGCGATATATAGAGGTCACCAAGAGTCTCAGGGGGACAGAGAGGGCTTTACTCATTAGCCACAAACGGCCTCACCATAAGGTCACAGTACAAACCATTTCCAAATGGTTAAGGGTGGTATTGGGTGCAGTGGGGGTGGACACAATATTTTTAAATCTCACTCCACCATGGCTGCATCCACATCGGCGGCTAGGATGATGGAAGTTCCAATGGACCACATCCTGGCAACAGCGGGTTGGAATAATGAACGGACTTTTCAGCGCTTCTATAATAAACCCGTGGCCACTCCCGAGACATTTGCGGGAAAAAATGTAAGTTCTGTTTCATGATTTACCCCAATGTAGGGGCATTATTATTTTAGGTATGAAATAAATACATTTTTGTTTTTCAGCACAGTTCATGCCTGAAATACGTTACATCCTTCATTTCCTAGCATGGCAGTGTGTGTGTATGGACTCGTTCCAGGGCATGAAATCACAGAGCTTTGAAATCTTCACGCAGTCACTCACGTGACTCCGAAGTAAAATAGTAAGATTAAATGAGAACTTACCAGTTTGAAGTTTGATCTTAATTTTATGAGGAGTTACGATGAGGGATTACGTGAAGACCCCGCCAGCACGCATGCGCGACATTCTTCAAAGCAGTGGTGTGAAATCACAGATACCAAAGTTGACTAACATAGTAAGATAAGAGAGAACTTTATATACCAGTTGACCTTTATAATAGAGGGGTTTGGAGCAGAGGGCACTTAACGTCTTCACGTAATCCCTCATCGTAACTCCTCATAAAATAAAGATCAAACTTCAAACTGGTAAGTTCTCATTTAATCTTGCTATTCTTGATTAGTACAGGTATCAGAGGTTATGGGGTGAAGGCAAGAGAATGGAGTAAGGGGGGAGAGATAGATTAGCCATGATTGAATGGCGGAGTAGATTTGATGGGCCGAATGGTTTAATTCTACTCCTATCACTGATGACCTCACTGGACTTTATCTTGCACCAAACGTTATTCCCTTATTCTATATTTGTACATTGTGGATGGTTTGATTGTAATCGTGTATAGGCTTTTTGCTGACTGGATAGCATGCAACAAAAACACTCTTCACTGTACCTCTGCACACGTGACAATAATAATAAACTAATCTAAACTAAACTAATTTAATTTGAATCAGCCTGAAGAAGGGTCCAGACCTGAAACTTAACCTATCCAGGTTCTCTATAAATGCTACCTAAACTGCTGAGTAACTCAATTGCTTTGAGTCTTTTTATTATAGACCAGCACCTGCAGTTCATCTGGTTTGTTAGATTAATGCAAGAGTAAGCCAAACATCTGTCCTGAAATTTATGCTGCAAACTGGATATCAAACTGAATGCCTGTCAGCATATACTGAGATTGAATCATAAACATGAAACATAGGTAAGGCAGATGGTGATGAGACTGAGAGTAATACTGAGGCTCAGACACGCAGGGTCGAATGATCTACAATTGGTTTTATTCTCCTATATTCTACGCAATTGAAATAGGTTTAAACGGACAGCTCCATTAAAAGAACTAATATCAGCGTACAAAATGTTTGAGAAGGAACTGCAGATGCTGGAAAATCGAAGGTAGACGAAAATGTTGGAGAAATGCTGGAGTGTGTGAGGCAGCATCTATGGAGCGAAGGAAATTGGCAACGTTTCGGCTCGAAACCCTTCTTCAGACTGATGTGAGGGGGGAGCGGGAGGAAGGAAGGAAGAGGTGGAGCCAGAGGGCTGAGAGAGAGCTGAGAAGGGGAGGAGAAAGTAAGGACTACCTGAAATTAGAGGTCAATGTTCATACCGCTGGGGTGCAAACTGCCCAAGCGACATATGAGGTGCTGCTCCTCCAATTTACGGTAGTCCTCACTCTGGCCATGGAGGAGGTCCAGGACAGAAAGGTCGGATTCGTAATGGGAGGGGGAGTTGAAGTGCTGAGGCACTGGGAGATCAGGTTGGTTATTGCAAACCGACCTTTCTGCCCTGTGAGTCAAAAGTCAAAAGTGAAGCTTGCTTATAATCAATCCAGGCAAAGTCAATGGATATTTTTAAGGTGAAGATTAACATTTTTTTTATTAATACCGGTGTCAGGGTTTATGGGGGAATGGCAGGAGAATGGGTTGAGATGGAAAGATAGATCAGACATGATTGAATGGCAAAGTAGACTTGATGGACTGATATTGACTTGATATTCTGCTCCTAGAATTTATCAACTTTTGAACATTAAAGAATTAAAGACATTTTAGGTTCAAACAGCCCTTTAAATTTTATGAAGATATTTGAAAGTTAGAACAAGTAAAAACTGGTCACTTTTTTTGTCTCTACCCCTTTTTCAAAAATGTCCATTGTTAAGAAATGAAAGCAAGCTTAAAAGAAATTCCACAGGACCAATGTGCGAACTATCTGAATATAATGGCTCACAGCTACATTAATACTCAAGAGGTTCATTTCAAAAGATTCAGGGCTGACCCTGACCAGCACTGAGCTACAAAGGAAATTACAATTCCGTTCTGATTTTACACTGTACAAAGGAAAGACTGACCATGAAATGATGTGAAATGCAACATTATGCCACTGACCACTTTAATAGATGATTTGATCTGGTTTCTGAGATTAGGTATTTTCAAAACAAAAACAATAATTAATTTACACATAGCAGCAGAATCATGCAGAATGGTTATTACCTTGGCGACCTTGGTTCCAGAAGTAACGTTGGCTAAAACCAATGCAAGGTTACTTATGATGACACAGAGTGCTGGAGAAGCTCAGCTATCCAATGCTGCCTGACCCACTGAAGTACTCCAGTAGATGTTGCCTGACCCACTGAGCTACTCCAGTAGATGCTGCCCGACCTATTGAGCTACAACAAGAGCTGTCTGACCCACTGAGCTACATCAGCAGATGCTGCCTGTCTCCCAGAAACATCACCTTTCACCCTACCAGCCTCTGCATACAGCATTTGATCCTTCGTCATTTCCACCAGTTGCAATATGATCCCACTGCCAGTCACGTCTTCCGCTTCCTGCTTTCCAGAGGGACCACTCTCTGTGTGACTCTCTGGTCAACTAATCCTCAGCCACATGCCCCTCCCCATCTCCTGGCAATTTCCCCAGTAACTGTAGGAGGTCCTATACTTCCTCCAATATCCAACATCCAAGGACCTAAACAGCTCTTCCACATCAGGCAAAGATTCACACACACCTTCTCCAACCTCATTCAATGTTCTCAAAGTGGCCTCCTTTACATTGGTGAGTCCAGGCTTAGACAATAGGCAATAGGTGCAGGAGTAGGCCATTCGGCCCTTCGAGCCAGCACCGCCATTCAATGTGATCATGGCTGATCATCTACAATCAGTACCCCGTTCCTGCCTCCTTCCCATTTCCTAGACTCTGCCATCTTGAAGAGCTCTATCTAACTCTCTTGAAAGCATCCAGAGAATTGGCCTCCACTGCCTCCTGAGGCAGAGAATTCCACAGATTCACAACTCTCTGGGTGAAAAAGTTTTTCCTCATCTCCATTCTAAATGGCCTACCCCTTATTCTTAAACTGTTGCCCCTGGTTCTGGACTCCCCCAACATCGGGAACATGTTTCCTGCCTCCAGCGTGTCCAATTCCTTAATAATCTTATGTTTCAATAAGATCCCCTCTCATCCTTCTAAATTCCAGTGTATACAAGCCCAGTCGCTCCATTCTTTCATCATTTGACAGTTCCGCCATCCCGGGAATTAACCTTGTGAACCTACGCTGCACTCCCTTAATAGCAAGAATGTCCTTCCTCAAATTAGGAGACCAAAACTGCACACAATACTCCAGATGTGGTCTCACCAGGGCCCTGTACAACTGCAGAAGGACCTCTGCTCCTATACTCAACTCCTCTTGTTATAAAGGCCAACATGCCATTTGCTTTCTTCACTGCCTGCTGTACCTGCATGCTTTCTTTCTTGTGACTGATGAACAGGGACACCCAGATCACATTGCACTGCCCCTTTTCCTAACATGTCACCATTCAGATAATAATCTACCTTCCTGTTCTTGCCACCAAAAAACTCACATTAAACTGCATCTGCCATGCATCAGCCCACTCACCCAACCTGTCCAAGTCACCCTGCATCCCCATAGCATCCTCCTCACAGTTCACTCTGTCACCCACCTTTGTGTCATCTGCAAACTTGCTAATGTTACTCTTAATCCATTCATCTAAATCATTAATGTACATTGTAAATAGCTGCGGTCCCAGCACCGGGCCTTGCGGTACCCCTACTAGTCACTGCCTGCCATTCTGAAAGGGACCCGTTAATCCCTACTCTTTGTTTCCTGTCTGCCAACCAATTACCAATCCATGTCAGCACCCTACCCCCAATACCATGTGCTCTAATGTTGCCCAATAATCTCCTATGTGGGACCTTATCAAAGGCTTTCTGAAAGCCTGGTGACCATTTTGCAGAGCAACTGCACTCTCTACCTAGTGGCCATCTTGAGCTCCTGTTTGCATGCCATTCCATCTCCCTATATTTCTCCTACATTGATATGTCCATCCTTGGCCTTCTCCACTGCCAGAGTGAGGTCAAACGCACCGATGAAGAACAACACCCTTTTATTCTACCTGGGAAGTCTACAATTCAATGGTATGAATATTGAACTTTCCAATTTCAGGTAATCTGCACCTTCTGTGCTCCTTGCACTCTCTTCCGCTACCCAGGTTCTCCACTGCCGTATTTGTTTCCATCTGCCCATCATTCTTTCCTTATCATGGTCCACTTATCATTTTCCTTACTTCATAAATGATAGAAGCAGAATGTGGCCATTCGGCCCACCTAGTCTGCTCTGCCATTCAATCATGTCTGATTTATCTTTCCCCTCTTAACCCCATTCTCCAGCCTTTCCCCCATAACCCCTGACACCCATACTAATCAAGAATCTATCTTATCCTATGCCAGGACCTCCAGCCTTTACTTATCAAAGATAGACACAAAATGCTGGAGTAACTGAGCGGGTCTGGCAGCTTCTCTGGGGAAAAAGGATGGGTGACGTTTCGGGACACTTCTTCATACTGAAAGCGGGTGAGTGGGGGAGGAGGAGGGAGGGTGTAGAGCTGGAGGCGAGAAAAGGGCAGGGCCAATCAAGGCCAGCCACAAATGACCTCAGGCAGGGCAATGACTGATGAACCCATTGTTCGCTAGGGAAGGTGTGATCTCAACAGGGAAACAATGGAGAAAACTGTAGAACAGGAAAAACGACTAGGGTGGGGGAAGATGGTGAGGGGGTAGGAAAGGGCAGTGTAATAAGTTACTTAAAATTAGATTAAAACTATTTATCACCTTCCAGATTCTGTCTCTACCTCCATCCCCGGATCCTCCCACCCCTACCCCCACCTTGGTCCAACTAGGGATAACTAGGAAACTAGCCAGGGTCTTTGTGTCTTTTTTTCATAAATATTCACTAGAGAGTGGTGACAGAACTGCACACAATATTCAAGCTGTTGCCTGAGCAACAATTTGTACAACTGGCAGCGCGGTGTCGTGGCGGTAGAGCTACTGCCTTACAACGCTGGAGACCCGGGTTCCTTCCTGACTATGGGTGCTGTCTGTACAGAGTTTGTACTTCTCCCCGTGACGAGCGTGGGTTTTCTCCAAGAGCTTCGATTTCCTCCCACACTCCAAAGACGTACAGGTTTGTAAGTTAATTGGCGTGGTATCAACGTAAAAATAAAGTGTCCCTAGAGTGTGTAACCATTTTTCCTTTTTGTCAATGAATTAACTCCTCTTCCATGATGCTCATTCATGCCAATACTCTTTCATTTCACCTGCACAGCTCTGAAAATGAGAGATCTGTTTAATTCTTCAAATAGATTCTATCTAGCGCACAGGGTAAAACGACCTGCATTTTTTAACTCCTTTTTTTCGAGGTTTCTTTAATTTTTATCACGGTATATATAAACTAATTTAAATTCTAAGCGTGCGTCGAAATAAATAATGAACTGCATTTGGGCTTGACAACTGTACTTTTAATAAAGTCCAAAGTGAAGCTTGCTTGTAATCAATCCAGCATTACAATCCGATCTCACGATACAACTGTGTAGGAAGGAACTGCAGATGCTGGTTTAAACCGAAGATAGACACAAAATGATGGAGTAAGTCAACGTGAAAGGCAGCATCTTTGGAGAGAAGGAATAGGCGACGTTTCGGGTCGAGACCTTTCGGTCACCCATTCCTTCTCTCCAGAGATGCTGCCTGTCCGGCTGAGTTACTCCAGCTTTTTGTGCCTAGCTTCACTATGTAACTGTTTAACACTCATGGGCAGGCGGTTTAAATACAGACAATCAAAAGTGAGTTCGTACCGCATAAAACCTGGCTAAGAAGCTCATGACTTTCTTCTTTGGCGCAGAATGAAGGCAAGGAAATATTGATTAAAAAGCTGCTTTATGAGCCACAGATATTTGACAAATATAACTACGTATGGTTGCTAGGATTGTGGTTGCATAGTGATAACATTTCAAAAAATAAATCTCCTTGCCGGGGCCGCGTGATGGGGCGTTCTACAGGAAATTAAGGTCGGCCACCTTCGGTGAGCATTTTCTTGCACAATTATCCAGGATCTATAAATATGATGATATTTACTTAAGTGTAGCCCCACTGACAAGGGACAGCTGACCTGTTATTCTCCGATAGGAAATCCAGCCAGCGCTCTTCGAATGGTACTTTTGCCTGTGGAGTAAGCCTGCTGCTGGACAGATTGTACAGTTCCCTTTTTTTCCTCGATGCCTTTAGGCTATCACAGGTTTCCATATGTGAGGTAATTATGTGCACTGAGGGATAGGATTGAATGATGACATTGCTGTCATGTTGTGTGCTGAGAAGGAGGCCGCCATTGTGCAGCACAAATGCCCTATAACAGTGATGGTTGACAAAGGAGCATAATAAAGAGGCACTCCTCACTTGAGGTTAAAGCTAAATCTCTTCCACAACGACGTGTCCAACTTTGCTGGATTTTATATACATATGCGTTTCAGGTAGTCAGATTAAAAATGTGAATGCATCCTACACGCCAGCTGCCAATAATAAGCATTTTAATTAACAAGGAGTTTTTTGTTTATCTGTCACTGATTATGGGGACTACAGAAAAAATCTTAAAACAAACTAGTCCATGTAACACTCAGGGGGTCTTTTTATGAAACAACCGGGATCGAGAACAGCATATAAATGAATATTCCAACCATGTGCTGTTCACACAAGCACGCAAATTAGAATCAGTTATTGCCTCCGCTGTCGAAGTGAGACACAAAAAGCTGGAGTAACTGTCTCAGCGGGACAGGCGGCATCTCTGGAGAGAAGGAATGGGTGACGTTTCGGGTCGAGACCCTTCTTCAGTCAATATTCACACTGTTGGGTTGTAAGCTGCCCAAGCGAAATATGAGGTGTTGTTCCTCCTATTCTACCCCAATCAATCTGATGTTGTGTCTCAGGGACAAGGAGAATGCAAGTACATGTTCATTTTTTTCCCCCAAAGGTTTCTGATCTATAATTATTTTTCCAGAAGGCTGCACTGTTGATAGGTGTTTCAAATGACTTCCAATATTACAAATATGCCACCATACCTCTACCAGCTTAAAACAAACACGTGACCATACTTACAAAATCCACGTGCATAAATTGTGCAGCGGTAACTGCACATTTCCTCCTGCAAAGCCCACTGGCTAGAACTGAATAGCTTATTCTCTGAAGCATGCATGAATCTCTTAAGGGTCATCACTTCTATAATCACTTTTTACCCTTTAGGCTCAATAGGTTACAATGAATTATTTCCCTTTGTTTTATTAAATGTTTGGAAGCCAAATGTTTAAAGATTTTTGTCCAAACCAAATCTCTACACAACCAAGTTTCTTAAATAGGAATCGTTTTCCTCGACAAACAACAACGTTCCTCAATACTGCAGGGTGTCTGTAACTGAATGTTTCATAAAAATCCTACATTATCTTACATAACCTTCAATGAAATATAAATATTTTTCATTTTCTTGTTAGATTTGAATGCCTTTTTCTCTGTTCAAAAGGGACCATCCATTTTCTTGCATAATATCCATTGAGATTCTATATAATTGCCCATATTATTGATTGTTGAGAGAAACCACAACATTATTAAAGGTATTTCAATTCATAGTAATGACAGGCTGGGAAAAAAAAAATCCTTTAATTGCAGCAACAAACTCAATTACCTTTCTTAGTTTTTAGTTTAGTGATACGGCGCGGAAACAGGCTCTTCGGGCCCACCAAGTCCGCACCGACCAGTGATCCCCGCACATTAACACTATCCTACACACATCAGGGACAATTTACATTTATACCAAGCCAATTAAACTACAAACCTGTACGTCTTTGGAATGTGGGAAGAAACCGAAGATCTTGGAGAAAACCCATGCGGTCGCGGGGAGAACGTAAAACTTTGTATGGACAGCACCTGTATTCTGAATCAAACCCGCGTCTCTGGCGCTGAAAGAGCTGCTGCTGCCTTTATCTTAAGGGCTATCCAAGATAGCCTTTTAAATTTTAAGAACGTAAAGACTAACAGTCATAAATAGACATGCCACAATATCAAAAGTAGGTTAATCACATGGCAGACAGTGAAAATAATTTTAATTAGGAGAATTATTTTATAGCAGAAAGTTGCTTTGGTTCTTTAAATAATTTTGTAATTTTTATTTGAGAAGTATTAGCGCTTTTATTATGTCCAATAAAACTTCTAGTTCTTTTTTAATTATTATTTGATGTTTGGGGACATCATATTTCATTTGACCAAACAGATATTATCTTATCCCCGTATCATCCTCTGGGAAGCAGGTAAAATATTACTCCAGATCACAGATGCATTTTCCTTTACTGTGGCATATTTTTTATATCATGTCATCTAACATAAACAATGATTTTTTTATTTAGGAGCATGAACCTTAACATTGATTTTCAAACCTACAAAATCAAGGCTGTCACTTTAATGCTTTAGACTTTCTTCGAACAGGCCTATTTACAACAATTGTCAGATTGAATCCTGGCAGATATTAGACTGTCAGTCGGCGAAATTACAAAGTTCACCATAACTGGGCCAGAAATTATATGTGGTCAACTTTGACGGGCACAGGCGTTAAAGTATTATGAAATGCCATCGGGTGTTAGAGTGAATGATGTGGTTCATAGAAGTTCTGCTTTCTTGTCTCAGCAGGGATGCACCTCCACCATTAGTTCATGGTGCAGGAAGAGCTGAGGAACTGGAAATGTAGTAATCAGTCTCCTGAGCACTGCCCTGCATTGAATTATATAGGTCAGGATAGATCACTTCATCAAGTATGTAACGTCTCCTTTTATGTTAAATGGGAGTGCGGCGGGCATGGTGGGCAAGAAATCTATAAATGCCAATAGTCTGGACAACTGTGCTCTTTGCAAAAGGGGAAGGCTGTTGTTTACAGTGTTTATCGATAATCTGTGAGATGTAGAGCAAATGCTTGCCTCATTACCATGACAGCAGTTATGCTTATTAACGCCAGCATCAGGGCCTAATGTTATCACACATGCGCTCTGACACACCATAAGTACAAGGGCTTCCTTGGCATTTCACCATGAGAGAAAAAAAGCTCAAACACCATTTTTTCAATAATTGTCATTTTCTAATTATTCGTTAATGTACTTGCATCTTTGCAAATTTGTTAATTCGCTCTTAGTCTTTACTTGGTTCCTGGTTTAATCCAGCTTGTATCTACCCGCAGTTCCATTTGGTTTTTAAAATACCAGCTAAGTGCATCATAAATGTTTCCATGCCATTTGTTAGACAGTAATAAAAAAATACCGACTGCTGTTTAGTTTTATGTAGAAGGTTGTTGGTGGCATTGATAAATATAATTTCATGTGAAATGTACAAAGTGCATTTAGGGCATTGTGTAGTGCTTTACTGAGTCCAGTCAGGATCTGAGTTTAGCACAATAAAGGATTTTGGTTTAATACAGCACTGTTAGGGTCTTAAGAATTCTTCACAGCTCAAAACTCTCACCCAATGCACACAAATCCAAAGGAAAATAGAAAGAACATCTGATTTCATTTTCTTAAAACCATGAACTAAAGAGATCAAAATGCTGGTCGCTCAGCATGTTTGTTTCATAATTGAATACTGTCCACAAGATGACAGAATGATTCCTGTAACCAAATAATGCTCCAAATTGCTATAGAAATTGTATGTCAAGGTATATAAGCGCATATATTCGACCAATTCTGCACATATCGAAAATGCAGATCTTTTAAAAGGATTTTGTAAACATTGCAAACATTATCCTGGACGAGTTTTTTTTTAAGTCTCCCACAGAAATAAGCAGCTAAACATATTAGTGAATCAGAACGTTCTGAAAAGAAAAGCATTTTAACCGCATTCTAACAAAATCCATAATGAAAGGTTATAAACCACAATGATATTATTAGATGACATAGGGATAACATTCGAGTGGGCTTATATTTTCACACATTAAATGTCAAAATCAGAGAAGCCAAATGAAAGAGAAACTGCTCTGTAGCTACACCACGCTTTTAAAAATAATGTTACATTTGCAATGTCTTTATTGCATTCTATATCGATAAAAATATTAATTTTATTAATTATTTTCATCGTCTTTTATTTTCACATAGAAAGTGGATATTAATACATATTTAATTGGTATACTTCCCCTCGCATTGTGCTTGCAATGGTTTGCATTTTTCACAAATTTCAATGAATGTCCTGCTGTTTTAAGTATTTCCACTTATCCTTTTCTGTTTAAATATGATCAAGATACTTTACGCTCTGCTACCATTGTGGTGTAATCTGCGTAGCTTGACAGTATTTAATTTGTGGCCCAACATAAAGCATTTTACAAGTTATGTGTGTTTTCACTCACATTCAGTTGTAACGTCTGCAGTAAGATGCTACGTAAGTGGCCAGTGGCATCTTCTTCGCTGTCATGTGTTGGGGCAGCAGGGCAAAGGTCGCGGACGCCAACAGAATTAACAAGCTCATCAGGAAGGATGGCTCCGTCCTGGAGGTGGAGCTGGATGCAGTGGAGATAGTCTTGGACGGGTGGATGCTCCTCAAACTGCGGAGCATCCTGGATAATGCAGTTCACCCCCTCCATGAAACACTGGTCAACCTGAGGAGCACCTTCAGTAAGAGACTGGTTCCGCCAGGATGCAGCACACAACACCACAGGAGATCCTTCTTCTCTGTGCTATCAAACTGAACAACTCCTCCCCCTTCTGCCATGGGGTAGACTGACTCCCCTCCCCCCACCCCACCTCTCCCCAATCTTTGCACATCCCCAATCCTGGACTTTCCACTCGACACTTTAGACATAGAAACATAGAAAATAGGTGCAGGAGTAGGCCATTCGGCCCTTCGAGCCTACGCCGCCATTCAATATAATCATGGCTGATCATCCAACTGAGTATCCTGTACCTGCCTTCTCTCCATACCCCCTGATCCCTTTAGCCACAAGGGCCACATCTAACTCCCTCTTAAATATAGCCAATGAACTGTCCTCAACTACCTTCTGTGGCAGAGAATTCCACAGATTCATCACTCTCTGTGTGAAAAATGTTTTTCTCATCTCAGTCCTAAAAGACTTCCCTTTATCCTTAAACTGTGACCCCTTGTTCTGGACTTCCCCAACATCAGGAACAATCTTCCTGCATCTAGCCTGTCCAACCCCTTAAGAATTTTGTAAGTTTCTATAAGATCACCCCTCAAATCTTCTAAATTCTAGCGCGTACAAGCCGAGTCTATCCAGTCTTTCCTCATATGAAAGTCTTGACATCCCAGGAATCAGTCTGGTGAACCTTCTCTGTACTCCCTCTAAGGCAAGAATGTCTTTCCTCAGATTAGGAGACCAAAACTGTATGTAATACTCCAGGTGTGGTCTCACCAAGACCCTGTACAACTGCAGTAGAACCTCCCTGCTCCTAAACTCAAATCCTTTCGCTATGAATGCTAACATACCATTCGCTTTCTTCACAGCCTGCTACACCTGCATGCCTACTTTCAATGACTGGTGTACCATGACACTGAGGTTTCATTGCATCTCCCCTTTTCCTAATCAGCCACCATTCAGATAATAGTCTACTTTCCTGTTTTTGCCACCAAAGTGGATAACCTCACATTTATCCACATTATACTGCATCTGCCATGCATTTGCCCACTCACCCAACCAAGTCACCTTGCATCCTCCTAGCATCCTCCCCACAGCTAACACTGCCTCCCAGATTTGTGTCATCCGCAAACTTGGAAATGTTGCATTCAATTCCCTCATCCAGATCATTAATATATGTTGTAAAGAGCTGGGGTCCCAGCACTGAGCCTTGCGGTCCCCCACTAGTCACTGCCTGCCATTCTGAAAAGGACCCATTTATTCCTACTCTTTGCCACGGTTCATTATTGTTGTGTTTTGTGACTTGGCTGACCAATTTCCCTCCTGGGATCAATAAAGTTCTATTGTGTCATACCAGTCAGTATTTTGCTGAATATTTACGCAATTGGACCTATTTCTAATTAGAATTAAGTCTTGTTCATTTACCTTTAGATTTTATTTTCTCTGCAAGTCTCAATTTCTTTCAGTAATTCATCTGAGGTGGTTAATAGTCAGCCATTTTCTACTTCTGTACTGTTTCAGGTTCTGTAAGATTAATCCCCAATCAGTTTAAAAATCAAATTTAATAGCTTTTCATAGTTTGTGAGTCTGCACACTATGCTTATTTGCAGCACACTTAAATAAATATGCACAAAGTCAGCTGTACTGTCAGTTATAACTGATTTAATATTGCTATTCAAACTGATCAATATTCAGAATGTACATGAGGTCAGATATTGGGACAATGATTTCAACTTCTTTGGGTCACAAGTTCAATGTTCCTGGTCTTGGTTCTTGGTTCTTGGTCCTCCAAAATATTCCAAATTGAATTTAAACTGGAGGTGGCGGAGGGTGGACTTTAGCAAAAAAGGATTCTTGGAGAAGTCGAGCTACCTTAGTTACATCTGGTTGGGTAACTATGGTAGGGTGAAGACTATTCCATGCTTTAATTGTGCGGGGGAAGAATCAATTGCTGTACACATCTGTCTTGGTAGCTTGTGTCTCAAAATGGATCGAATGCCCTTGTCTGCTCCTAATAGGTTTGTGTTTGGTGTAGGTTTTGTAATCTATGTCGAGTTGACCATTTAACAGGTCAAACAGTGAGTTTTACATCTGTCTGGGAGAGGGTTCCACCCCAGAGAATACAGAAGTTTGGTAAAACTTGCTTCTCTCTCATAGGAATTTGTAACAAATCGAGCTGCCTGTCTTTGGACACGTTCGATGGAAGAAATGTTTCTGTTTGTGTATGGATCCCATGCTGCAACTGCATAGTCCAAAGGTGGTCTAACAAGAGTGAAGTATAACTACTCCTTGATAGAAGATGAAAGTTGTCTCTCAGAAAATTTAGGACACCTGTTGCTTTCACCGTTGGCTGATGAGTCTGACCATTCCATCGTTCTGCAATTTGATACTTGGTTTGTTTGGATTCTTCAAGGGTGGCACCAAGGATATTGTATGATCTTTTGCCTGGTTTCCTCTTCCTGGTGACACGCATGGTTTCACATTTGGAAGGATTGAACTGCGTCCCCCATTGTTGCGACCACTCAACCACAGTATCGAGATTTTTTTGTAGAGCATCTTTATCTTCAGCTGACTTAGTTGGACGGTACAGCAAACAATCATCAGCGAATAGTCTGGTCGTGCTTGTGACTTTTTCATGGATGTCATTAATGTAAAGCAAAAACAGATGTGGGCCAAGTACTGTGCCCTGAGGTGTACCACTCAACACTGAACGCCAATCAGAACTTTTTCCATTCACACACACATGCAGAAGAAGTTTTGTCAGAAAACTGGAAATCCATCGTTTTGTGTTGGAACGAACACTGTAGAAGTCAAGCTTCCGAAGCAGTCTCTGGTGTGGGATGACATCAAATGCTTTGGAAAAGTCTAGCACTAGTAAATCCGTGATGAAATTACTATCAAGGTCCTTGGCCAGGTCATTTGTCATCAGGATAAGCTGAGACTCGCATGATCTATGCCTCCTAAATGCATGTTGGTTGTCAGCAAGAATGTTATGTTTGCTAAGGTGTCTCATCAGATTACTATCGATTAAATGCTCCAGCAGTTTGCAGCAAGTGCTTGTTAATGAAACAGGACGATAATTCACCGGGTGTGTGGTTGAACCCTTCTTAAAGAGAGGAGTGATGTTAGCCTTCCTCCAATCCAGCGGAACATCACCTGAGTCAAGCGACTGTTGGAAAATGAACTGCAAATCAGGAGCCAGTTCTTTGTCGCTATCTTGAGGGCTTGATTCTGTATCTGATCTGGTCCAATAGCTTTTGTTGAGCAATAACTTCTTGACACCTTCAACCTCAATTTTAATAGCAGGCATATCAGGATATGGGCTGGGCGGTAGATCTGGAAATGATGAAGGTTCCGTATCTTCCCGGATGAAAACGAGTTGAAATTGGTTTGCAAGAGCTTCTGCTTTTGCCTAGTCCTCAGTGATCAGAGAGTTGTTCACTTTAAGCATCTGGACACCAGTGTTGTCTGTCCGTCTAGATTTCATGTATCTCCAAAAAGCCCTTGGGTTGTTCTCCCTTAAGAATAGAAGAAACATGTTGTCTATGAGCACACCTAATTGCACGATTGACTTGCTTTCGCACGCTAGTAAAATGTTCCCAATCCAGTCTTGTACCCCTTTTTTTGGCACAGATTTAAAACTTCTCTATTACTGCAGAGACGTTTCAGTTATGCCGAAAACCAAGGAGGACGCATACGGTCCTTAATGAGTTTTTGAGGAATACGATTTGCCATTTAAAGAGTCTCTCAGCAACATCCAGTTGTCTTATACAGCCCTTTTATCTGGTTGCAGGTTGAAGAAATCTTTCCCCAGTTTTTTTGCCAAGTCTTTAAATTCCTCACTGTTCACTTTTCTCCAGAGGGAAAATTTACGCGGTGGTTTTGAAGGAACTTTAATCTTTGTGTGCAGTTTTGCTTGGGTAACAAAATGATTGCTGATTCCAGCACACGATGAAACCTCCGAAATTAAATCTGGATGCGAAGTCAACAATAAATCGAAAGTATTTTCAGTGACACTTGTGTCATCACGCCCGGTAGGGAAAGTGGCTTTTTGGGACAGGTGATTTTCCAGAATGTCAGCCCTGACTTCCTGAAGAGCCCCTTTTGGTTTGCTTTATGTGCCGCCAGACCAATCTACACCTGAGTCATTGAAATCACCCCCCAGGATGATGTGAAGAGCGTGACGAGGCGTTAATTTTGGAGATGTTTGATATATTTGGCTTGGGTAGCTTACTACCCAATGGTATGAATGTTGAATTCTCACATTTTAAGTAACTTCCACCCACACTTCCCTCCCCACTGCTTCGCCCCCTTCCACCCCCCCCCCCTCCCCCCACCCCCCTCCCCCCAGTTTTTTAACCAGTTCCTCAGCTCTCCACACTGTACCCTTATAGAAACCTATAACATTCTTAAAGGATTGGACAGGCTAGACGACGGAAAAATGTTCCACATGTTGGGGGAGTCCAGAACCAGAAGTCACAGTTTAAGAATAAGGGGTAGGTCATTTAGGACAGAGATGGGGGAAAACGTTTTCCACCCACAGAGTTGTGAATGTGGAATTCTCTGCCACAGAACGCAGTGGGGACCAATTCACTAGATGTTTTCAAGAGAGAGTTTGATATAACTCTCAGGGCTAACGAATCAAGCTATATGGGCAGAAAGCGGACATGATCATATTGAATGGTGGTACTGGCTCAATGGGCTGAATGGCCTACTCCTGCACCTATTTTCTATGTTTTTACCCTTCAGTTCACATCTTCCCTATCCAACAATGGGCCCACCAGGAAATAGGCAACGCTTCAGGTTGAAACCCTTCTTCAGACTCTGAAGAAGGGTTTCGACCCGAAACATTGCCTATTTCCTTCGCTCCATAGATGCTGCCTCACCCGCTGAGTTTCTCCAGCATTTTTGTCTACCTTCGATTTTCCGGCATCTGCAGTTCCTTCTTAAACACATTCTTCCTGTTGTCTAAACAAAGAACTGCACCTGCTGGTTAATACACAAAAGGACACAAAGTGCTGGAGTAACTCAGCAGGTTAGACAGCATCTCTGGAGAACATGGATAGGTGATGTTTCCGATCAAGACCCTTCTTCAGACTGCAGAGGGATCTCAACCAAAAACGTCAATGGATGAATAGATGAAGGAGAGGGCCATTCGGCCCTTCAAGCCAGCACCGCCATTCAATGTGATCATGGCTGATCATCCCCAATCAGTACCCCGTTCCTGCCTTCTCCCCCTATCCCCTGACTCCGCTATCTTTAAGAGCCCTATCTAGCTCTCTCTTGAAAGCATCCAGAGAACCGGTCTCCACCACCCTCTGAGGCAGAGAATTCCACACTCACTACCCTCTGTGTGAAAAAGTGTTTCCTCATCTCCGTTCTAAATAGCTTACTCCTTATTCTTAAACTGTGGCCTATCCATGTTCTCCAGAGATGCTGCCTGACCTTCCTTCGCTCCATAGATGCTGCCGCACCTGCTGAGTTTCACCAGCATGTTTGTCTACCTTCGATTTTCCAACATCTGAGATGAGGAAAAAAAAATTCCTCATCTCAGTCCTAAATAGCCTACCCCTTGTTCTAAATCTGTGACCTCTGGTTCTGGACTCCCCCAACATGGGAAACATTTTTCCTGCATCTAGCCTGGCCAATCCCTTAAGAATTTTAAATGTTTCTAAAAGATGCCCTCTCATCCTTCAAAATTACAGTGAATATTAGCCCAGTTGTCATCATATGTCAGCCCCGCCATCCCGGAAATTAACCTGGTGACCAGATGCCCAAACATTCAGTGATATTGACCAAGAAAGACTGTTGTATGGGACTCAGAAGGAAAATATAATTTAATACTAAAGAAATATTGAAATTGATTCAAAGCCACTAATTCAATGGAAATGATTATTGATCCATGAGCGTTCATCTTCGGCACTTTGCCAGCCTTCTGCATCCTGACACCAAAGTAATCATATCCATGGATATGAATAAGCAAATTAGATTTTACATGAAATTGTTGCACCATCTGGTGGTTAGGCCAGTTGTAGATCGAACCCTCGTTAGTAGAGCTGGAACAGTAGTGGCTGCAGTGGTCGGCCTTAAACATCGCTTCTACGCCTGGGACCGTCATTTAGGGCGGCACTTGCTCGTCGACACGGGCACAGAGGTCAGCGTTTTGGCCCCGTCAGGACTCGACACTTGTTCCGGTAAGCGGGGACCTTCCCTTACCGCGGATAATGGCAGCTCCATCCGGACGTATGGAGTTTGCATGGTCCCTCTCATCTTCGGCTTCTGGCATTTCCTCCCGGGCTTAATCCTGACATTGAGTGCTGTCTGTGCGGAGTTTGTACGTTCTCCGTGTGAACAGCGTTGGTTTGCTCCCGGTGCTTCAGTTTCCTCCCACCTTCCAAAAATGTGCAGGTTTGTAGGTTTGGCTTCTCTAAATTGCCCCTAGTGTGTCGGATAGAACTAGTGTGACCTAATGTGTGTGGGTGTTTGCTGGTCAGCACGGACTCGGTGGGCCGAAGGGCCTGTCTCCACGTGTAATCACTCAACCAAACTAAATAAAATTGATTTGCCCTGAGGTAGGTTATAATATATAAATATATAAAAAATAACCTATTTACAACTGAATTCTGTGAATTGTAAAGAAAATTATCACAGGCAAAAGATAACATCTAAATTAAATATTCAAGCTGTATGTATTCATACATGGCAGTTAATAATGACAGCATTGTGTTTTAACAAACAAATTGAAATTTAAAAGCAATGATTGCAAACCGTATTGACAAAATAAATCCTTTGTTAATCGTACTTGATTTAATTTAGGTATAATCAAATTTACATTGTAAAATTTGAATGAAGTCTAATCACAAATTATTTTTAGCTCGCACAATGAGCGAAAGAAATGTATGATTTATAGTTGTGACCTCTTTGCCCAGAGCTTGAAATTTACTTATTGACAATTATTTTCCTATATAAGGACTTGTTCTCAGATGCAAGACCACATGGATTAGAATTTGAATAGCGAAATCTATATTACTAAAAGTCTGATCTTGACCGCTTTTGGCTCGCTGTGCTGTGATTTCCGAGAGAACACCACCACCTACAGCAGTCATTTTTGGCCAGCTCGCACAGAGCCCCCCTCCACCTTCCTGGACCAGAGGGTTTTCCCCATCGATGACAATTCAGAGAGATATTAATGTTTTTAACAAATTCGCCATTCTCTCTGCTGCCCCTACTGGAGGGAGGGGGAGGGACTATAAAACCAGGAAGTGGTGTGCCTCACTCAGCCTCTGCAAGATGGAGGAACCAGAGGGTCACGTCTTTCTGAGCTCTGAATAGCGCTGAACACATGTCTACTCAACTGTGAGTGCCCTTAATGTGGTTTGAAAATGAAAATATGGTTGGTTTGAAGTAAAAAGGCACTGCCTGCAAATGGTGGCTTGGGTGCTTTGGCTTGAAGTGAAAAGGCACCACTGCAAATGGTGGCTTGGATGTTTTGGCTTGAAGTGAAAAGGCACCACTGCAAATGGTGGCTTGGGTGCTTTGGCTTGAAGTGAAAAGGCACCACTGCAAATGGTGGCTTGGGTGCTTTGGCTTGAAGTGAAAAGGCACCACTGCAAATAGTGGCTTGGGTGCATTGGCTTGAAGTGAAAAGGCACCACTGCAAATGGTGGCTTGGGTGCTTTGGCTTGAAGTGAAAAGGCACTACTGCAAATAGCGGCTTGGGTGCTTTGGTTTGAAGTTAAAATGCACCTGCAAATGGTGGCTTGGGTGCTTTGGCTTGAAGTGAAAAGGCACCACTGCAAATGGTGGCTTGGGTGTTTTGGCTTGAAGTGAAAAGGCACCACTGCAAATGGTGGCTTGGGTGCTTTGGCTTGAAGTTAAAATGCACCACTGCAAATGGTGGCTTGGGTGCTTTGGCTTGAAGTTTCACCCTGCTTGAAATGGTATGAAACTGCATTTGAATGTTGTGGCATTGCACCCTGCATGAAATGGTATGAAGCTGCATTTGAATTTGGTGGCCTTGCACCCTGCTTGAAATGGTATGAAACCGCACTTGAATTTGGTGGCCTTGCACCCTGCTCGGTGGTAAGAAACTGCACTTGAATTTGGTGGCCTTGCATCCTGCTTGAAATTGAATTTCAAGGAATAGCCATGAGTCAACTACCAGCCCACCAGTCATGAGGAAGCTGCCAGCACATCAGGCTTGAGGGACTGAGCTGCCACCACAAGAACCCATACCAGCGCTCCAGAAACTCCCCCCACTGACCACCAATATTGGAATTGGTGGAGAGGTGGAATATTGCATCGGGGGACCAGCCCACCCATGTGAACATGGGACCCAACGGGTCCCACTTAGTCTAGTAGTTGATATTTTTTTCGGTGGTGTTTTTTCATATCCACCCACACCATGTGAAAAATAAGATTCAGTACTTCACATATCCACACAGAAGACGACTGCATTTTAAATATTATATCATTCAAATTATAGGTGAGTGTCCTCTTTTGGAGATATCTTGTGCAGTTTGCTAAAAGATATCAAGGGAAAGCACTCCTCCGTAGTCCCAGAAACTTAAACAATTTTTATGCCATAGATTATATCCAATAACAAGACAAGGGATTTCATTAGCTTGAAACCGATGAGCAATAGGTTCTCCTACTCGTTCACTGTCGGCCTGATTACTTATACCGTACACTGGCATCTGGGAAAGGGAGAGGAGGGGGCGTCTGCCTCATGGTCAACTCTGCGTGGTGCTCAGATGTTGCACCCTTCCATACCTCGTTTCCCTCTTCCCTGACTGTCTGAAGAAGGGTCTCGACCCGAAATGTCACCCATCCCTTCTCCCCAGGGATGCTGCCTGTCCCGCTGAGTTACTCCAGCATTTTGTGTCTATCTTCGGTGTAAAACCAGCATTTGCAGTTCCATCCAACACAGCATTAGGAACCTGTCGGGTATTCCCAGATAATTTATGTCTGAACTTGCTGTCATTGCACTTGGATTTCCAGCATGCCCCAGATTAAAGTCGGCAACTGTAAATGCCCATATTCCTGCCGTTTTCAACAACCCTCAATTTCCTGCCTCTGATCATATCTAACCTCTATCCCCCTTTTATGGACCTATTATGTCCATTCCCATGGCAACACACCATGTTAGGCCAATTCCAAGAGAAGAAAATTCTTTGTTCGATAAGATAATTCTTGACAATCAAGTCAAGAAGCCCTTCAGGTCTCAAATCTAACATTGTGACTTCATCCAATAAGAAAAAACTTTTAGTTCATAAGTTCTCAAATCATAGGAGCAGAATTAGGACATTCGGCCCATCAAGTCTACTCCGCCAGTTAATCAATCATGGCTGATCTATCATTTCCTCTCAACCCCATTCTCCTGCCTTCTCCCCATAACCCCTGGCACCCATACAAATCAATGAATTTTAGAAACAGGGAACTACAGGTGCCGAGTTATGCAAAAAGACACAAAGTGCTGGAGTAACTCAACGAGTCACCCAGGATTTCTGGAGAGCATGGATTGGTAATATTTCGGTTGGGACCCTTCTTCAGTCTGACAAAGGGTCCCAACCCGAAATATCACCCAAACAAAAGTATTGAATGTCAATGATTTCTTTTTAATGCCCCTGTTAATTTTCTCCTGTTGCATTCATCCGAGCCCACGAGAAATGAATTTCTGGAGACTCACGTCTGGAGTCTCTAATTTCTCTAATTTCAAGTCACTCCTGCATTTCCCCCCACCCCCCACCTTCCCCATCTCTCCCCCCCCATCCCGCACTCTAGTCATTCTACCAGTTCCACTCTTGGCATCCTTGTGTCCCTGTCATTAGCACATCTTCCCCAGCCAACAATGGACCATTATGGACACCACCATTCCCGAGGTCATCTGTTGCCGGCCCCGTTTTGTCCTGGCCTTCTCCATCCTTCAATCTGCAGAAGGGTTCCGACCCAAAACGTCACCTATCCCTGTTCTCCAGAGATGCTGCCTGACTGGCTTAGTTATCCAACATTTTGTGCCTGTCAAGAAAAACCCATGTCGGGTTGGCAACCCATGGATGAATGCAGGGAACAATTGGATAGGAGAGGGAAAGAGTAATTGGGGTCAGAATAATTGGGCACTGCATTGGTATCTAAAACAGTTTATCTTCATCGCCTAGCCCCAGCATTCAACAAAGTGTTTTAATCATGTTAGTGGCAGCCTTGGGGTGGGAGATTGCAACCTTCACATGGTCAGCCCTGTTCCGACTAATGCAATCAACTCGACATGCACAAACGGAAGATCAAATAGAACAACTTTAGGCTGTGCACGCCACACGAAAGAAGAAGACAAAGAAGAAGTGGCAGCCTTCCCCTCCAATCACAGAAGATGCAACACCTGTCCCTATACCTCCTCCCTCGACTCTGTCCAGGGACCCCAACAGGCTTTTCAGGTTAGGCAGAGGTTCACTTGCACCTCCAACTTCATCTACTGTATCCGTTGTTCAAGATGTGGACTCTTATACATCGACGAGACCAAACGCAGACTGGGCGATCATTCTGCTGAACACCTTCGCTCAGCCTGCCTGGACCTACCTGATCTCCCGGTTGCTTAACACTTTAATTCCCATTCCCATCCCCAAACTGACTTTTCAGTCCTAGGTCTCAACCATTGTCAGGGTGAGGCCAAAAGCAAATTGGAGGAACAGCATCTCATATTTCACTTGGGCAGCTTACAGCCCAATGGTATCAATATTGATTTATCCAGAGATGCTGCCTGTCCCGTTGAGTTACTCCAGCTTTTTGTGTCTATGTCTGGAAGTCTCGTTGGTCGGCGGGACCTCGCGCAGAAGGCTAGTCGGGGTCCATCCAAAAGCGCGTTGGTTGGGGGTCTGGTAACTCACCCAAGGATTCGTCGCCTGCGGCTGAGCAAACCCCCACTCAGACGGAAGAACTTGTCGGACCCAGGTGCCATAATCCTTTTCGGGAGCCGGTCCCACACAACATGAGCTGCCCTTCCTCGACACCCTTCATCTCCCTCTGAGACACAGGGAGGTGTCTCCTGTACGGGCTCCTCCTCCACACCCTGCACTTCCTTGCCATGGTCCATGGTCCGGACACAAAGTGGGACCTGGGGTGGAGGGTGCTGCGCCCAGGAGGCCCCTGTAACCTGGTCCTGCCACTTCTGCAGACTGGTAGAGTCTGTGTTACATGAGTGCTTGGAGTGTGTGAGGTTGCAGCCCCTGTTCCAATTTCTAAAGGAACTGCTCCTTGCCTTCTGGCTGCATTTCTCACCCACCATCCTCATCTTTGGACACCCTGTGTGTAGAGGAGAGGGTAGGGCTGAAGATGTCTTGGTTGGGTTGCTCCTGGGCCTGGCCAAGCTGGCCATCGGTGAGTCACGGTGCCAGGCGGAAGGGGGCTCTGCCCGAGCCGGCTGCCTGCCCCTATCCCGGGATTACGTCCATGCCCGGGTGGTGTTAGTGAGGGAGTACGTGCTGTCCACGGGCACCCTGGGGGATATCCCGGAACGCTGGGCACCGCGAAAGATGGAACGCATCCTTGACAAAGATGGGGAGATAATAATTTAAGAATATTTGTTTTTGACTTGTACTATGGTAGTGGGTTTTGGTTCAAATCATTTTGTTTTATACATATTATTGTAAGTAATTTAATTAATTATATTTGGGTTAAAAAGAAAGGCTCGTCGGGCTCGGAACTGAAGATTCATTAGTCTATGTAACCGATAACCTGCCCGAGGCCTTGGTGGAAGCTAGGAGCAAGGGCCAGCAGGAGGGTGAACCGCAGTAATGCCTCCAGCGGCTTCAATGTCGGCTGCAGGAGGCGCCCCCGTGTCAGAAAGATGGCCGGGCGAGGCGAGGAGAGGGACGTCGGTTCGCGGGAACTGTCCCAGTACATCGATTGCACAGGCCGACTGGACTTTGGACTTTGAATAACATTGCCAATAATGGCGACAGCCGCATGTGTGATACATATGCAGAAATAATTTCACTGTGCAGTTATTCATGCGACAAATAATGCACCAATGAACCACTTAACCATTGAACTGTGCCTTTAAGCTCAGCAGATGAGGTTGAATGTAACATTCTGCAACAGAGCAAGGGTGTGAATACAAAAGCAACTGACCTCCACTGCGAGGAACATTTGTACAGCAAAGGTTTCTAAATAGAACATTTCTGTAACCTCTTACAATTAATTCAGCACAGGTTATTTTGTGATTATCAGCGCTGTATCTAGGAGGAACGTGCAAGAACTTAGAAACGCATGAGATAAAGATGAGACCAAAATACTCTGCTCGTTCAAGGATAAATACTTCAGTTTGATTTGTTGCCACACTACAGCGACCAGGCAAGTCCAGGTTTCTTGCTGCATTATGCATTCGGCAACAAGGTGAGAGGCAGGGGATTGCTGTTGGAGGTTCAATCCCCCCCTCCCCCACTTGCGATGAAAAGGTGTAAACCTCCTGACAATTTCAAGTTGTCTGACAGGCGTCCACTGACCCCTGCAGGAAACTCTGCACATTAGCATCTGCTGTCAGGATGGACGGAATCAGTCAGTGGTTCCGTTTCGCTTATTGCCACGTGTACAGAGGTACAGTGAACAGCTTTTTGTTGCATGCTCACCGGTCAGCAGAAAGACAATACGTGATTACATTCGAGCCATCCACAATGAAGGTACACTATGAAGGGAAGAAAGCGAATGGTATGTTGGCATTCATAGCAAAAGGATTTGAGTATGGGAGCAGTTAGGTTCTACTGCAGTTGTACAGGGTCTTGGTGAGGCCACACCTGGAGTATTGCGTACAGTTTTGGTCTCCTAATCTGAGGAAAGACATTCTTGCCATAGAGGGAGTATAGAGAAGGTTCGCCAGACTGATTCCTGGGATGTCAGGACTTTCGTATGAAGAAAGACTGGATAGACTTGGCTTGTACTCGCTAGAAATTAGAACATTGAGAGGGGATCTTATAGAAACTTACAAAATTCTTAAGGGGTTGGACAGGCTCGATGCAGGAAGATTGTTCCCGATGTTGGGAAAGTCCAGAACAAGGGGTCACAGTTTAAATATAAGGGGGAAGTCTTTTAGGACTGAGATGAGAAAAACGTTTTTCACACAGAGAGTGGTGAATCTGTGGAATTTCATTTCGGAGTCACGTGAGTGACTTCGTGAAGAGCCCGCCGGCGCGCATGCTCGCCATATCGTCGTACCGCGTTGCTGCGACGGCTGGCGGTGGAGCGCGCTCCTCGCCAGCCCTTCACAAGGGGCCACGGAGGTAAGTATCTTACCTTAAGTTGGTGGTTCTTGCTATGCGATGTTTTCTTGCAGCAAGAACATGGATGGGAGATCGATGGACCGGAGGATGTTTGGGGAAGTCCCCGGTCAACAGTTCCGACTGCAGCGCAGGCCGGGACTCAGGCGGAGACTGGGGTAAGCCCTGTTTTACAGGTCCGGATCCGCCAGCACACCACAGCTCGGAGGAGTTCCAGAGGAGGAGTGTGGTGTGCCGCCAGAGCAGGGGGACCCTGCCATGGCAGTCAGGTCATCAGCGGGCTCGCTGGCGACCTGGAGCAGGGTGCGTGCGGCTGCACGGCCCGTTCCACTCAGCCCTCCGAGAAGGGGGAGGGCAGGAGCCCAGAAGCCTAACCCTGTTAGGGCTAAGGCATTGCCTGACACGGAGGAGCGGTCAGGTTCCAGGGCGAGACCCGGGGCGGCTGTGAGGTCCAGCCGGCACACCCCGACTCTCGACGCCGGTACGGGTCGGTTGAGTCGGGTCTCGTCACGGTCGCCGAGCCCCCCATGGATGGGTGGGCGAGACCATGCGCTGGCAAGGTCCACGATGTGGGCAGCCGGCAAGACTGCGCGGGCCCCAGGCAGCCATGCTTCGGCTGGTGCCGACACCACGCCGCAAGTGTCCTTAGAGGCAGCGGCTTCAGCTCCCGCTAAACGGAGGCGGTTGAACACGCCCGCGCAGGAATCGCGCAGTTCGCCTCGGCGGCTGTCAGCGACAACTACCGGCACCGGCAGGGCCTCGACGAGGTGCGGGCCGATGACAGGAGCCCGGTTTTCTTTTCAGAGCCGGAGGACTCCGACCACCTGAGTGTTCAGGGTGAAGGGCGTATTGACCGTATGGAGTGGCTGCTGGAGCTCCTGCTTCAACGTCAACAACAGCAGGGCAGCAACAGGCACAGGGCGTCTTCACCAACATCTACTATCAGCCTGGAGCAGCAGGAGGAGGAGGTTCTGGTGGAGCCTGTACCACCTCCGTTGGAGGTGCCAGCGGAGCAACCCTTGGATGTGGCGACCAAATTTGCGGCTCCACATTCATCTGGACTTCCTCTAAATACAAAACTGGCAGCCATAGTGGACTTTCTTAATAATCAGGTGCTGCAGGAAGAAGTCCTCATCCACGCTATGAGCCGTCACAAGGCTCCATCACACTGCAACTCCCTCAACATGCCTGTGGTCAATACGCAATATGGGGCAACATCAGTGCGGCTATCCGTCAACAGGAGCTAAAATTGCAGCGGATCCTGAAACTCCTCACGGCCGGTATTACCGCCTTTGCGCGGTCGGTGGACGGGGACGAACTGAATTTGGACCAGGAAGATGCTCTGGCCCTTCTGTGCGCGACCCAGCACGAAATCAACGGGTTCCGCAAGAACAGCATCCGCCCAGCGCTCAACCCGAAGTTTGCAGGATTGTGCAAACCACCGCCGCCGCCGCCGCCCCGTCAGCTCTTTGGTGAGACCTCTCGAAGAGAGTCAAAGAGCTTGACGAACAAGCCAAGACGGTGGGGATCATGCGCTCTCATGCACCGTCAGGCTCAAAAGCTCCATACATTCGCTCATGAGGGTTTGCCAGTACCTCGAGGAGGACCCACCCTCTAGTTCCACAACGACAACAACACCAGACCAGCACCAAGGGTCTTTTTTAGGACAGGGTCGGCAGAGACCTTGGTGGGAAACGAAGACGCCGCGCCCTCAAGCCAACCCAGCACCTCCACGGCCACCCACACATGTCAAGGACCGCCGGTAACCACGGAGGTGAGGGGGTCTGGTTTTCTCTTTTCTCTTTGTTTAACTTCACATGTTGGTGGTCGCCTTCGGTTGTTTTTGGGTGCATGGGTAAATTTACTGGTGACGAGTGTGTGTTGCAGAATATTCAGGGGCATAAAATTGAGTTTATTAATGGCGACATTCCTCCATCCCAGCACATGCCCGGTCGAATGTTTAAATTATATGCTGCAGAACAGGTAGCAGGTTACAAGGAAATTTTAAGGATTGAGAAAATGGTGCCTGAGCCAGTTGAATTTGTTTCGAAGATATTCACTAGACCTAAGGAGGATGGAGGCTGTCGTGTTATTATTGATCTAACCTGTTTGAATACGTTTGTAACATATACTCATTTTAAAATGGATACGTTTGAAACAGCCAAATCATTGGTTTCTCATGGTTGCTTTATGGCATGCATCGATTTGAGGGATGCATATTATTCAGTATCCATCCAGAAATATGATAGAAGGTTTTTGAAATTTATCTGGATGGGGCAACTTTGGCAGTATAAGGCTTTGCCTAATGGGCTCACTACAGCCCCTAGATTGTTCACTAAATTGGTGAAGCCAATCATGGCTTATTTGAGACAACGACATCATATAGTAATGGCCTATTTAGATGATATCTTTATTGTGGGCCACACCCTGGAATTGGCTGAACAGGGTGTTGCAGCTGCTGTCAATATATTTCAACAATTGGGATTCATTGTCCATCCAGAGAAATCAAAGTTCTGCCCTGCCCAGGTAATTAATTACCTAGGGTTCACGGTGAACTCAATGAGCATGAGGGAAACCATACCAATTAACAAAATTGAGGAGGTCACTCAGGTGTGCAGAGATTTAATTGGCACCAATATACCATCGATTCGGCATACAGCCACAGTAATTGGCAAGCTAGTGGCTTTGTTTCCGGCAGCACGATATGGACCTTTGCATTATCAGAATTTGCAAAGAGCTAAAATTACTGCGTTAAAATGGAACGCTGGTCATTATGATCGATCAATGCAGCTGCCGTCCGAAGCAATAAATGAGTTGCAATGGTGGGTGTGTCACATTAGCAGCTCATTCAAGCCCATCAGGGAGGCTAATCCGGTGGTATATTTGCAGACTGATGCAAGCTCCAATGGCTGGGGAGCTACAGATAATTGCTCTCGTTGTGGGGGCAGATGGGACACCCTTGAGTCAACGATGTTCTTGACTCAAGGGTTTAACTATTTGGAGTTGCTGGCAGCATTCCACGGACTTCGTGTGTATTGTTCCAAGCTTGTTGGAGCACATGTCCGTTTCCAAATAGACAACATCACAGCTGTGGCATATTTAAACCATATGGGTGGTACCAGGTCAGTTTCATGTGACAAATTGGCTAACTCAATTTGGCTCTGGTGTATTCAAAGAGATTTTGGATTTCAGCTACCTATTTGCCAGGTGAGCTTAATACTGTGGCGGACACCAGGTCACGCAAATTCAATGACAATATTGAATGGATGTTGCATCCTGAAATTTTTGCTAAAGTCACAGCCAAATTTGGTAAACCGGACATTGACCTTTTGCGTCACGGTTGAACCATCAGGTATCAACATACGTTTCATGGGAACCAGATCCTGGGGCAATAGCGCTAGATGCATTCTCGCTGGACTGGGGGAATTGGCTTTTCTATGCATTCCCCTCGTTTTGCCTCATCAGTCGGGTACTGCGAAAGATTCAGGCAGATGCTGCCAAGGGCATCCTTATTATACCCGACTGGCCTACACGGCCTTGGTGTCCGGTGGTCTTTGACATGCTCAATCGAACCTTGGGTCCTTTTGAAGGGTTGCCCAGAATTGGTTACTCACCCTGTCTCAGGGGAGCCACATCCCTGCCATGGCTATTTAATTTGTTGGCTTGCAGGTTCTGAACAGGCCGTTAGTCCAATACGGCCTCTCAACTCGGACCATTGGATACCATCAGGGCGTCATGTCGAGAGTCAACAAGGCGAAGATACCGCTCGCAGATTAAGAAGTGGGAGCCTACTGCAGCCGCTCTCGCATCACGTACGATGACGTGACAATAACTGACGTCCTGGAATTCCTCGCGGGGTTGTACCATGATCAACACTTAAGTTACAGTGCCATCAACAGCGCCAGGAGCGCGCTGTCATTCTACCCCTATGGAAGTAGTCTTCGTCGTTGATGAGCTACTAAAGCAGCATAGACCTGGGTGCACAGGGCTGCAGCTGAAGCTCCCGGCATACCCCGCAGATGCTAGGCTGTGTTCAGCCTCACGTATTCGTCACTATGTCAAGGTGACGGCACGCATCAGAGGAATGGAGAGATACCGGCTTGTCTCATCATCAAGTGACAGTCCAGACGATATCCAGGTGGCTTCGCGTCGTCTTGGGTAAGTCAGGTATCGACACTAATGTGTTCAAGTTTTACTCCACCAGGGCTGCATTGACCTCAATGGCAAGGATTATGAAGGTGCCTATGGGCCAGATCCTCGCCATAGCAGGATGGGCTAATGAAGCTGTGTGTAAGCGATTTTA